>CM034151.1:839994193-841194193 GCA_019776745.2 Taxus chinensis
TTCACATACACTTCTTGAGAAAAAGTCAATATTCTACTCTTTCTGTCTCTATTGATTCTCATGCCAATATTTTTCTTTGTTGCACCTAAATCATTCATGGAAAATGTATTGGCTGTCTATCTCTTTAGCTCAATTATATCCTACATGTTTGACCCTGCCACAACCATGTCATCCACATACAACAATAAGATAATATAGGTGCCATTATCTAGTCTCTTAAAATAAACACAATGATCATAATGACATCTAGAGTAACCTTGTTCTATCATGAACTTGTCAAATCTCAAATACCACTGTCTCAGAGCTTGATTAAGGCCACACAAGCTCTTCTTCAATCTACACACACATTTCTCCTTCCCCCTGACTTCATATCCTTGTGGCTTCTCCGTATAGATTTCTTCCTCAAAATCACCATGAATAAAAACAATCTTTACATCTAATTATTGAAGATGCAAATCTTCCACAGATACCAAACTTAAAACAGTTCTAATAGAAGTCATTTTAACAACAAGAGAGAAAATTTCATCAAATTCTATACATTTTTTCTGTGCAAATCCCTTCACAACAAGTATTTCCTCATACCTCTTTTGCCACCTTCTTCTTCCTTCAACCTGTAAACCCACTTGTTATGCAATGCTCTCTTTCCTTCAGGTAACTAAACTAAATCCCAAGTTTGGTTGTGTTCTAAGGAGTCCATCTCCTCATCCATTCCATGCTACCACTTTTTCCGTGTTTTTACCTACATTTCTTCTTCAAAAATTTCTGGTCTTCATCATCCATCAATAAACAATAGTAAAGCTGATACAAAGATAATCTTGTAGGAGGTTTACTTACCCTAGTAGAACCTTTCAAAATATTTTATGGATTCTGAGGCTATCATTTTTCTTACTAATTTTGATCTACAGAATCAACACCGACTGTGCCAGGATTGATACTAACTTGTTGATTTTCTATCCCTTTGAGAACTTCTTTATATTTTATTTCATCAAGTGCTACATACTCAGACTTTTCCAACTTTTTTTCTTGTAGCTGTTCACTATACATAACCATTTCATTGAAAATAACATCCCTAATACTAATGAATTTCTTCTCATCCAAACTCCACAACCGAAATCCAAAATCATTAGTGCCATACCCAATGAAAGTGCATTTATTTGACTTAGCTTCTAGCTTGGTCCTATTATCTTTATCAATGTGAGTAAAAGCTTCACAACCAAATTTTTTTAGAATTACCTTCTTATCGGTCCAAGCCTCCTCTAGCAATCCACCTTCCAAAGCACTTGAAGGTCCTCTATTTATCAAGTAAACAATAGTATCTACAACATCCACCCAAAACTATAAGGGAAATCTAGCATACAATCTCATGCTCCTTGCATGCTCCATGATAGTCCTATCTACGCTTTTTAATACACCATTCTCTGTGGCATTCTAAGAACTATCTTCACCCTATGAATTCCATTATGTGAACAAAAGTTATTAAATTCATTATTGCAGTACTTTCCACCATTATCTGATATGAGACACTTCAACTGAAAACCTATTTCATTCTCAACCAAATCTTTCTACTTCTTAAAAGTATCAAATACATCATATTTATTCTTTATAAAATAAACCCAGACCTTCCTAGTAACATCATCAATAAAAGTGACATAATACTATGAACCACCAAGAGAAGATACTTGAGCTACCCCCACACATCCATGTGAAAAAGATATAACTTGTGCTCTTTCTTTGTTGATCCAACCCTGAGAAATCTCACACACTTTTGTTTTCCATGCACACAATGCTCACAAAATTCCAGCTCTATGTTTTTCAAATTTGACAAATTTCCCCGTGAATGTAAAATCTTCATCCCTTTCTCACTCATATGACCAAGTTTGTGATGCCATAAAGCTATGTCTATACCTATGGTAGCTAAAATAGAAGAGGGATTAGTACTAACAATGGATAAATAAAAAGTACCTACTTTCTTACCTCTTACAACCACAAGAGCACCATTGGTAACTTTCCAAGAATCTGCTGTAAATGTAACTACACAACCCTCATCTCCTAATTGCCATAAAAAAATTAGATTTCTCCTTAGGCTAGGAACATGCCTGAAATTCTTCAACACCTAAGTGTTACTATTCTACAATTTAACTTGAACACTTCCTTTTCCAAAAATGTTACATGGATCACCATTACCAAGATATACCTGCCCAAAATTCCCATGAACATAATATTGAAAATACCATCTATGAGGAGTTGCATGAAATGAAGCACCATAAGCTAAAACCTAATATTCTAATTTACTATCCAAAGAAAGAATGAGAGCATCTTGTAACACATTACTTGTTATGTTTTCCTCTTTTTTCCCCTCTTGTTGATTTTTCCCTGATTTTAAAGACCAAAAATATTTCTTTACATGTCATGCTTTTCCACAATTCCAACATACCATCCTAATTCTAGATTTAGATCAGCCCTTCTTAGACCTTCCACAGTGTCCAGGACTCTTTGTTGTTTCCTTCTCTCTTCGCCTGTTCTCTACACTCAAAGCATTACCATATGACTCACCTGTGATTTTTCTTCTCATTTCTTCACTAAGAATCACACCGATAACATCATCAAATTTTAAAGTGTTTGAACCAAAAACAAAATTACTCACAATCATAGCCAAAGTATTCCAACTTTTAGGTAATGAGCACAAAATCAAAAGATCCCTAACTAAATTATCGAAAATTATTTGTACAGAGCTTAATTGATTAGTAACCGTGTTGAATTCATCCAAATCATCATTTACTAAATCACCTTCTGACATCTTCATATTAAACAAAATTTTCATGAGAAATACCTTATTGGAGGATGAGGGTTTTTCATATAATTTACCCAAATTTTCCATCAATTCTACCATTGTTTTTCCTTAGAAATATTGTAAGCTACCATTGCTTCTAGGCACAACTGTATGGTTCCCAGTGCCTTCCGATCAAGAACATCCCATTCTTCATATTTCATAGCTGATGGCTTCAAAGATTTCCCTTTCAATGGTAGATAAAGATCCTTTTGATATAGGTAGTACTCCAATTGCATCTTTCATAGTTTAAAGTTATGGCCATTAAACTTCTCAACCCTGAACTTGCTATCTTCTACCATTTCTCCCACTCAAACAAGAAACCCTCATGTGAGCTTTTTCTGCCAAAATAAAACCATGCTCTTATATTAGTTGTTCGGATCAAAATATAGATGAGAAATAAAACATAATAAAAATAAAAATAAAATAAGTATGCAATCACAAGATAAACCCAAGATTTAATATGGTTCACCCAATTTGGGCTACATCCACCAAAAACAAGCCAGAATTCTCCTTTATTCAGTACTTAGGAATACAATACAATTCTCTCTCTTTCATACTATAAAGAGTAAATCCATAAACATACATATAATTTGTACACCTCTTTGTAAAAGTTTACTTAAACCACAAGCAACCTAAATATCACATGCTTATAAAATTTTGCTTCAACAAAAAACAACCTAAATATCACATGCTTATAAAAGTTTGCTTCAACCAAAAACAACCTAAATATCACATGTTTATAAAAATAACAACTTTAGTCTATTAATAACAAATCCAGTCTATTAAAAACAACTCCAGTCTATTAATAAGACAATGCCATTTTTATCCATGACCATGATTTCCTACCAAAAAAAGAAAAAAGAAAACCAAACTGCTGCTTTAACTTGTAATCAAGCTCTACAACTTCAACACACCCTGCATACATATATTAAAAGCTTACATTCTGCTTACATGCATAGAAGGGAAGAATGCGAATTGCCTTTCTTAAACACTCACACATTCCCTAGTCAAAATTTTCAATGCAACTTCAATCATTGCAAATTGACACCTCCAATATGGTCATATAATATCAATTCCTTCCACCAACTCCCTCCATTAACATGGTGACCTTTCTCTTGCCAATCTCCTTCTATGCACTGAAAATTCCTCTTGCATGGGTGGGAGGAAGATGAAATGCTGTATCATTTGGCATAAAACCTACCCATTGCATTTTATTTAAACATCTCTTCTTTCACAACAAACATCCTCATAAGTTCATAACGACACATGAAGGAGGGGTAGAATGTGATCATGCACCCTATGGCATTTAGTAATTTAAGGAGGCACCTGATATGCATACCATCATTAAGTGCATCAGACTATTTTATTTTATTATTTATTAATTTCATTTTATTATTATTATTATTATTTATTTAATGATATTTTTTACTGATTTAGTTTATTTAATTAATATGACACTTTAATAACTACCAAAATGGGGTTCAAGCTTGGAGAAATATTAATTGGTTCCCATTTTCCCAAGAAAGGCATTCACAACCATGCCCACAATTCAAACATTGACCATTGATTAACATCATCATCATTATAATTAACATTGCCACTTAAACTCCATTATACACCTTGAAATGGATGCTAATGAATAAACAACACGTGCTCATGGGCATCAACTATGTGAGGCTTCCTAGACTCTATTCATGATAACATAGTGAACCAATATTGAATATTGATACAACACATTGCTTTGCAAAAAGGGGCCCACATCTTCATTGAACAAGATTAATGGAATGGGAAATACAATTCCTATATTAACAAAATGACTTTACGATGTCTTAACATACATCTTTGTTCCTGATTTAAATCCATATTATTTTACAACTTAAGGGAATCTCTATTAAAGTCACAAATTAAGTCATATATAATATTAGAATTGTGTATTTAGAATTGATGTTCTAGTTGAAGAAGAAGATGCTCATAAAGACAAAGAAAACCCACACAATGAAGATGTTATAGAAGTTAAAGAGCATCAAGAGAATGAAAATGTTGATGCAAAAGCTGAGGATGCTCCCAAAGATGAAAATGAATAATTTGAAGCACATGTGCCCTTAAAAATAAAAAGAAATGATCAAGAAATGGGTGAATTGACACAAAGGAAATTTAGGGCTACTGAAATATTAATTGAAAATAATGTAAATGTGTCACATGACACATTAGATGACATTGAAAATGATCAGAATGAAGAATCATAATTTTTGGAATGCCTAATTTTGGTGTGTATTGTATTTTGGTGTTTATGAGTGTGTCATGCATACACCCTAATTTTGATGTGTATTGTAATTTTTGTAATTGTGAATGTGTAATGGATACATCACACCCTTGATGTATATTGTAGTTTTTGTGTTTATAAATGTGTAATGGTTATGTTGTAAATTTGACGTGTATTGTTATTTTGGTGTTAATGAATGTGCCACGGTTACACTGTAATTTTTATGTGTATTGTAATTTTGGTTTTTGTGAATGTCTAATGGATAACACATAGTTTTGACTCATTTCCCATTCCCCAACATTAACATGACACCCTTTTCGATAATTTTGACTTGTTTCCCCTAATTTGACCTAATTCCTACAACATTAACATGACACCCTAACACAACACCCTAATGTAACATAATAACGCAACACCTTAACATGAGACACTAACAAACTACCCCAACACAACACCCGAATATGACACACTGACATGACATACTAACATGTCACCCTAACATGACACACTAATGTGACACCTTAACATGACATATTAACACAACACCCAACATGACTCCCTAACTGAATTTCAACAAATTTTACCTAATTTCCCCAAATTTGACCTAAATTCCCCAAATTTGACACTATTTCCCTAAATTTGACCTAATTTACCCAAATTGGACCTAATTTCCTCAAGTTTGACCCAATATCCTCAATTTTGACATAATAAAACATTAATCGACATTTGAATTTCATAACTTAGATCGATACTCTAACACAAGACACATTCCCATAATTTTGACCTATTTCCCCTAATTTGATGTAATTTTCTCAAGTTTGACCTAATTTTCCCAAAATTGAACAAATTTCCCAAATTTGACCCAATTCCCCCAAATTGAACCCGATTTACCCAAATTTGACCCAATATCCTTAAATTTATTCTAATTTCACCAAAGTTGACTTGATTTCCCTAAAATTTACCTATTTTTCCCAAATTGGACATAATTTCACCAAAATGAACTTCATTTCTCCAAATTATACCTAATTTACCCAATTTGGACTTAATAAAACCTCAATCAACATCTAAATTTGAAAAATTAGACTGACACCCTAACAGGACACACATTCTCCTAATTTGACTTGATTTCCCATAATTTCTTCAAATTTTACCTAATTTCCCCATAATTCCCCCAAATATGACCTAATTTCCCCAAAGTTGAACTAATTTCCCCAAATTTGACCTAATTTCTCTAAATTGGATTTATTTTCCTCAAATTTGACCTAATTCCCCAAATTAACCTAATTTCCCCAAATTTGACTTAGTGAAACCTGAGTCGACACTCAAATTTGACAACTTAGATAAACACCCTAACATGATACACATTCCCCTAATTTTGACTCTTTTCCCCTACTTTGACTTAATTTCTATAAATTAAATCTAATTTCCACAACACTAATGTGAAACACTAACACAACATACTAATGTGACAACCTAACATGACACTATAACATGACACACTAAGATGCTACCTCAACACGATACACTAATGAATCACCCTAACATGACACTATAATATGATACACTCACATGATACCCTAACACGACACCCTAACTCAACACACTAACATGAAATCAACATAATTTCACTAAATGTGACATGATTTTCCCAAAGTTGAACTAATTTCCTGAAATTTGACATGCTTTCTCCGAATTTAACATAATTTCCCCAAATTTGACATAATGAAATGTGAATCGACACCTGAATTTGACAACTTAGGTTAACACCCTAACATGAAACACATTCCACTAATTTTTTCTCATTTCCCCTAATTTGACTTATTTCCCCTCATTTCCTCAAATTTTTCCTAATTTCGTCTAATTTCCCCACATGCAATCTAATTTGCCCAAAGTTGAACTAATTTCCCTGAATTAGACCTAATTTCCCCTAATTCCACCTAATTTCCCCAAATTTGACAAAATACTCCCAAATTTGACCTAATGATAACTGGATCGACACCTGAATTTGATAACTTTGATTGATACCCTAACATGATACATATTCCCCTCGTTTGACCTAATTTCCCAAAAGTTGAACTAATTTGCCAAAAATTTGCTTGATTTCCCTATATTTTTACCTAATTCACACAACACTAATACAACATGCTAATATGATATCCCAAAACAACACACTAACGTGACAACCTAACATGATATGTTAATCCGACATAATAACATGACACCTTAACCCAACACACTAACGTGACATTGACCTAATTTAGCCAAAATTAAACTAATTTCTCCAAATGTTACCTAATTTCCCCAAATTTGACCTAATTTCTCCAAAATGGACCTAATTTCTCCAAATTTGACCTAATATCCCCAAATTCGACTTAATAAAATTTATATTTCCCATACATTTGACAAATTAGATTGACACCCTATCACGACATACATTCCCCTAACGTTGGCTCATTTCCTCTAATTTGACATAATTTCCCCAAATTTGACATAACTTGCCAAAAATTGAACTAATTCCCCCAAAATTGACCAGATTTCCACAAATTGGACCTAATTTACCCAAATTTGATGTAATGAAATATGAAGCAATGCTTGAATTTGATAACTTATAGTGACATGCTAATTTCCCCTAATTTAACCTAGTTTCCCTTGATCTGACCTAATAAAACCTGAATTGACATCCTAATTTGAAATTTCTATACGACATGCGAACATGACACCCTTCCCCTAATTTTGACTCGTTCCCCTTATTTGACCTATTTCACCCCCAAAATGACGTAATATCCATAAATTTGATCTAATTTCCTAAAAATTGACTTAATTTGTAATCACGACACACTAATATGACTCCCTAACATGACACATTGTCACAAATCCACAATGTGATTCCCTAACATGACTCGAAAATGTGACACACTAATATGACACCCTAACATGACACTTTAATGCGACACTCTAACACAATAATTTGACTAGACACACTAATACGACACAAAATACTGACACACTAACATGTCACACTAATAAGACATACTGACATGACACCCATACATGACACAATGATGTGAAAATGTAACATAACACTCTAATGCAACATATTAACATGACACCATAGCGCAAGACTATCCTTTGACATCTACATTTCACCACTCAGATGCAATTGCTTCACCATTTAATTAAAAATGATTAAAATATACATAATTTGTAACAAAGAAATAACTTGGTAACTTAAAGTACCTTTACATGAGACTCTAGGGTAGCTTTAACTACATCTTATAGTTGGGATGCTAGGGTGACATTAGGGGGTCTTTCCTAACGTCTCCCTAGCGTATGAACTAAAATATAAAAATATAAAAAATCAATAAAGAAACCCTAACACACCAAAAACATTGGTGTCATTCCTTCCCATTCACATTGGGAGAATTTTGTGGGCCTCCAAATCAATTTGCAACCAATTTCAATGTTTGTAGGGTAACATGAAGAATTTTTATAGGGTTTTAGCAGATTTGTGGGCCACTTTTACATAGGATTATTGTAATTTTGTGGGAATTTTATGGGTTGTTTGTTTTTATATTTGTGGTCCATTATAACAATGGTATTATGGGATTATAAATAAAATGTCTAGTAGAGGAAATATAATGAAAGGATGGAAAGAAGAAATCAATAGAGGATGGAATAAATTATTGATAAGAGGAGGAACAAAAGGAGATAATTTCTCAAAGGAAATGAATTTTATAGAGTAGTCCTCTAGGTTGGGGTACCAATTCAAAAACATTTCTTAGGGGGCATACCTTTGAAGGTGTAGATATTCTTCTTTAGATGAAGAAGAATATATTAAGGATACACCTCACAATGAGAAAAAACTAGAGAGGAGAATTACCCTTGAGGATGGAGGACATAAATGGAGGTTATAATAAACAACACTGCAAAACTCAAATTATATGATGACTAGGTAAACCTTAAGAATACTTTATTTTATGTGCTTCAACATTATTATGTGTTTATTTTTACATATTGCTTCAGGTATAATTACTAATAATATTTATAATAACAATGTAATTTTTTAATTGATGGAATTATTTTACATCTCTCACAAAACATTTCTTAACAATAATATTTATTAATTCATCTATCCTTCATCAATTTTATTTTCATTTGAGTACCAACCCATACTGGATACTTCTACATTCATGTTTGACAAAATAACATAAGTTGCAACCTCATGTCATTGAAAAATATATAACCCTCATCCACCAAACTTGCATGAGAACATAATATTAAAACAAAAGTGAAGATAACATGGCCAGAGTATGTTCCATTATTTGTGGTTTTTTTAACCAAAATTTGCATACATGCCTATTAATTAGAGAAATTGTAAATACATTTGACAAAACTCTACTACTGATTAATTAAAAATGGGTATAAAGGGGTTGTTAATCTAATATAGAATGACATGTAAATACAGTAAATGAATGTAGTAAATGACTATGTAAAATAACCCAAGAAACTAATATAATGGAAGTAAAAACCCTAATATGCAAGATTCAATGTATTGGAACTCATTTATCCACTGATTTTTCCCTTCCATTTGAACTCATTTCTATAGTTTTTGTAGTTGCTCTCATAGGAGCGATTACTATAGCTCGCAGAGAAGAAAACTTTTGAAAAGTTACAAATGAAAATTTTCTCTTTTAGATTGCAAAGGAATCATTTTATTCCTTAGAGAATGGAAAATAATCAACTTAATAGAAATTTTGTTTGTATATGAAGAATTTGAGGTATGAAGAGTTCCTCTATTATGCTCGAACATGCACTTATTTTAGGTGCTTATTTATAATCTATCGGTATTTACAAACTAGTAACAAGTCGGAAGATGATTAGAGCACTCATGTGTCTTGAGTTAATACTGAATTCAATTAATTTAAATCTAGTAACATTTTCGGATTCTTTTGATAGTAGGAAAGTAAAGGGGGACATATTCTCAATTTTTGTTACAACTATTGTAGCTCCTGAAGAAACTATTTTAACAAATTAAATTTATCGATACGAGTTGAATTTTTTTACGATATATTGGCAGAACAATAGCTAATCCACTCGTATGGACTAGTATAGAAAATACTTAGCTTATTAAAGGAGATCACTGGAATGTGTCATAAAGTGAACAAAATAATCTAGAAGAAGGAATGACTATGCAGGGGTCTCGAAAAGGATGGATTTGAGTTGTCTAGCTAGACTAGAGCACCTAGAGAGGGACTGGTGCACTTGCGGGTGCTCCGGTCTATAGAATGGGCGCCCTAGTCCATGCAAAGGATCTGGAACTAAGTTTCACAGGTCTGGTAGGTAGTCAAAAACCCTCGCTATGTGTCACATCAAATTCGTTGTATTGCGCCATGTGTCGTTGATAAAATAAGATGTATAGAAGACCTGTAAAAGACAAAAAGAAATATCAAAACCTTAAAAAGTAATGCAAATGAATGGGTCATACTGGCCTCAAATGTCACAATAGTGGGCTTACTAACTAAGTGTTGCACTGTATTTCAGACCCAAATGTAGTTCTCGTGTGTGCGTGCGTGCGTGCGTGCGTGCGTGCGTGCGTGCGTGCGTGCGTGCGTGCGTGTGTGTGTGTGTGTGTGTGTGTGTGTGTGTGTGTGTGTGTGTGTGTGTGTGTGTGTGTGTGTGTGTGTGTGTGTGTGTGTGTGTGTGTGTGTGCATAATAAACCATAGGTTATCTTTTTCTAGTCGCACTTTATGAAGTAGTGACCAATAATTAGATATTTAAAATGTAATAGAATGTATGCATGGAAACAATAGACTCCCCTTTTATGAAGTGTGATGCAGATGACCTGGCCTTGTGCCTTGTGATGGAGCTAGTGTATGAAAATGATCTCCAAATGGATGCAAATCTAGGTGGATGATAGTAGTGACTAGTGTTGGGTCCCTCATTATGGTCTCATAACTTTATATTTATAAGGTTCTCTTGATTTAATTTCATAATTAACCCTGAGATGGCCGACCACCAAAAATATAAGAAGCTAAAATGACTAGAAAATTCCAAAAAGGCGACGGGAAAGTTCAAAAAGGATTGGGGTGCCCTTGGTGGGACTAGGGCACCCTAGGTGCCCCAGTCAAGGCTAAAATAATGTGAAATGATGGAAGCTGATTGGGCATGTGGGTGCAAGAGGTTGGGAATGAAAAAATAAAATAAAAACAAGATGGCCAAAAGACAGGGGTTAGTTAGTACTTTCTTCACTCAAAAACCTTCTAAACAATAATATGAGACCAAGACTAAATAATGTCTAATGTGCATTATTTTGTGACTACATTTTCCCCCACTTTATGTTGATGAGTGGAAAGCTTGGTAACATAAAGTAGACAGATATGCGTACTTGATGTCCATGAAGGTTGTACTAGAAAATTTACTGAAGGACTAGACAAAGTGTGGAATGACAAAAAGATGATAGAGTGTGGAAACTAAAGATGTAAAAAGTGTAAAAGTGATGAGAGCGAACCTATGAGTGGAATATTGTGTGTGTAGTTATTGCATGTGTATGAGTGTAACTACATAAAAATGTGTTGTGTGTGCTATAACATAGTATTGCCGCAAAGTGTTGTCATTATCATGATCATGATCGTCATTATTGTTGCCCATATTTGACTGCTTATATCTCATACAACAAGACTTGCAAGGAGAAAATGATCAAGTAGTCAAATATGTATGCATGTATGTGTAAAACATGCAATATAAAAGACACGTGTAAATGTATGTGAAGTGAAAAATACGTAAATGAAAAATTGTAAATGGAACGTGTGCACCTGATCCATGTCGAGAAAGAGAGTGTATAATGATATCCTGTACCGTTGCGGTTGTTTGGGCAATCCAACGCCATAGGCCAAAGAAGTGTAGGGAGGAATTTTGGTGTATCCTCCAACCTATAACTGTTTCCCTGAATGTGTGTGAAGAGATCTCTGTACATCTTGGAATTTTGGGAGATCCGACGCCAGCCGCCGAAGTAGTATAGGGAGGCACATTCCCCATGTATAGCCTCTAAGCCATATAACTTCTTCCCCCAAATGCTAAGGACTACTATGTCCTGTAAAATTCATTGTATATGGGGTTCATAAATTGGTCTGAACCTACTCGTTGTATATAAACTATAATGCCAAGGGTAGAAAGTGCACTGAATTGAACCCGGTGTAGAAACGTGTTGTGTTAGTATGTAAAACCCCAAATGATACCCCCCCCTCTTTGGGGGTGCAAGAAACGTCGACTGATAAAAGAATGTAACCCCCAAAAGAGGACTACCCACGTAACTCTATAACTAAGCCCTACAGGGGGAAGAGAATGCACTTGGAAGAAACCAATGCATGTACAAGCAAGAAAGGATAGCCAAAGACAAGTGTCAGTATGAAACAAGCATGCATATAGAAAACATAGTGTATAAGCTGTGTAAGCTACCAAACAAAGTAGTAATGTAAACATGAAAGAATGACAAATAAGCTACACATATAAGTGGGCTACAAACATGGGACATCACTCACAATGTCGTAAGACATGTAAGGCCATGATGGCCATAAAAAAACAAATAAGTGAGTACATTAAGCAAAGGGCAAGGCCAGTGCACAATAAGAGCACACAATAGACAAACAATATAAGAAAAAAGTATGGAAGAAAATATCCCTACATAACACATGCTACACATGAAGCAATCATTATCGTGTTAGAAATATAACTAGTATGTCAAAAGTGTGTATAACCAAATAATGTAAAGTGCTAAGTACAAATTGAAAAAATAGCACCTGTGAGAGACGAACGTCAGATTCCCCCAACAACCGGTGTAGGAAGGATAGAAGGCGAACATCCATGCTGTGTGTAAGAAAACCTGTATTTGTGATCACAACTAGAAAAATATTTTAATGCATGCATGTGTTGATGATATAGATAAATGACATACAATTAATCTAACTAGCATGTGTATTAAAGTGACCACGACCATGCACAAGTAAGCTAGAGTAAAAGCAATCATAGTATGTAATATGTTGTGGATGGATGGAATGGAATTCAAAATTGAATGATAGGAGCTGCATGTGTCCCCTCGAAGTGAATGGAAATTTATGCAATGAGGTTAATTTGGTTTTCCCCCCTTAATAGTCAAGAATGAACCTGTAAATGAGAGTGTGTTATCGGGAAATGGTCAAATAGTGTGTGTTATGTCTAGCGCACTCGTGATGCATGTATGTATGTGTAGTGATGATGATATGAAACATATATAATATATTTCTGTGAACCATATATCCTGAAGCGTATATAAAAATAAGACAAAATAAATGTAATCAGTGGTGATGTATCCTTAAAGCATATATCACTACAAGATGATAGAGGAAGTAACGATGTAGCCTATATCGTATGTCACTACAAGATGAATAGTATGGAGTGGTGATGTATCCTAAAGCGGTAAATCATTACAAGATGAACAAAGCAGGTGAAATTTTATCCCATAGCCTGTGTGACTAACCTAGTAATGTCACATGATAGAAAGGTTGAATGATGGATGTGTAAGTGATTGTAAGGTCCATTTGATTTTTAAACCCTTGGTAGTCAAGTATGGACCGAGGAACTAAAGTGCGTCATAGGGTAGTGAGTGCAGTGCGTAGAAGACAATGCAATAGGTATGATGAAAGATGACCATATGATGAGTAGAATGTGTAAATGTGATGTGTAGAATGCAATACAAGATGTGTGGTATAAATTGTATGATGTATAATTTATAGAGTAGCAATGTAAGGTGTATGTAGATAGACTAGTAATGTAGTCATGTGAATATGATGTAAGGCTAGACTCGTATGTGATGAAGACTAGTATAGTATGTAGAATATGTGTGATATGGATAGTGTGCACAAGTATGATGTAGACTAAAGTGTAGAATGTATAATGTATGATGCAAATGATGTGAGATGCAAATAGAGACGCCATGTGGAGAATGCAATGTCTATATAGTGCAATGTGTGGGGTTCATTATGTAGTAAGACCCTCAAGTATGATCAAGTGTGAACTAAAGCACAAGAGTGTGTGAGATCAGTGTAAGACTTATTGTGACATTGCTAATGTATGAACAGTAATATCAACAGTCAAGTGTATCGAATCACAAGAGTGTTATCGGGTAATGAACGATGCAAAGATGAGATATGAGTAGATGCAAAATCTGAGAAGATTGATGTAAGTGTAAATGCTAAGAGTGTGATGTAGTATTATGTAAGTATGCTAGAATGGGGGGGGGTAGTGTGTTAAATGTTATGCCCCCCAAGTGTAATGATAGAGAAGATGACTATGTGTCACTATTAAGGAGATCATCATTGTCATGATCGAAACCTGTACTTGGAGTTGCATGCATTGGAAACCTGATAAGCGATAGAGTGAGGAGGGTCATACAGGGACCCATTACGGCAAAGTGTGTACAAATTCATTGCATATTCTTCATCAGTAAAGGTGATCGAGTGGACAACTGTGAGCATGCCAACGAGAGATATTTGGAGTGCATAAGCAGGAGGAGAATCATTATGAATAGAAATATTTCCAAAAGGCATAGGAAATGTGAGCAAAGAGTGATGAGAATATATTGTACCACCAATATAGTCAAGCTAGGACTATCCAAGTGTGAGTAGAGAGTCACGAGGGGTATGCGTGCAACAAAGACCATCAAATGAAAGACACACAATCCATAAGCTGTTATAATGTGAAAATAGCCATGATAAAGATGTGGCGAATGAAGAGGTGGTAATATGTCATTAAGCATCATGCCAAACCTAACCAAAATATCAAGTGTACAAATAATGTCTAAGCAAGTATAATCGATAGGGATGTGTTGCCAAAAGGACCTGTTGATGAATAATGTGCATGTAAAAAGGAGGCAGTAGAGTTGCAACCCATGGAGGAGAAGATGAAATAATGTCTACACTATTTACAGACCCCTAGTATAGTACCATAGCATTAGTAGAGGGAGAGGTCTTGAACCTATATTCACCTGGGCCATCGGCCACAAAGGTTTCTTCAAAATAAGAGTCGTCTATGCCAAGAGGTGTAAAATCGAGTTGTCTTAATGCTTCATCCATAAGTTTGATAGCCATCAACTTCATCATCAGAATCCTCATAATCATCCATGTGAACATCATCATGTTGTATAACACTATCAAGTATGTTGGTAGGTGTCACCATAGATGGAGTAATAGAGGGTTCTACGACGGGTGGAGAAGGGACATTAGTAAGAGTTGATACCGTAGGTGAAATAATATCCGATAGTGTGAGTAGAGATAGTTAGAGCATTAAGAGTGGTAGGAGGAGATTGTGAAGCACTAGATTGACCAATGTCATATGTGTCAAGGACAACTATATGGAATGTGTTGTGAAGGTGGTATAGGCATAGAAGTAATGGGATCTATGTGACAGTATTTGAATGGATCTGGATCGACAGTGATAATATGTTCATAGCCATCATGCAAGAACTTGACACATTGGTGAATAGTAGATGGAACTACATGCATTGCATGAATCCAAAGCCTACCTAACAAGAGATTAAACTAAAAGGAGGCATTGATAACATAGAACTTAGTGAGAATAGTCTTAGGCCCAACCTGAATATGTAGTGAGATAGTCCCTAGGCATGTGCAAGTGGTAGAATCATAACCTCAGAATGAGGGTAGAATTCTTAGAAATTAAATTATCGTTAATACCCAATTGATTTAAAAGAGAGTGAGCACATAAATTGACAGTTGATCCATTATCAATAAGGACTCGTTTAATGCAAGTAGTGCTAATAACGAGAGTAATGAGAAAAGGAGCACACATATTACTTTTAGCAAAAGGTGACATATCCTCATCAGTGAAAGATATAGCATGTGATAAATTATGAAGAGACTATATGAGATGTGCAAAGGCCACCACAGAATTATCACTTTCAATATGAATGGCACAGGAAGGGAAGCTTCTAGCATGTTATGAAAATCTGGTGTATTACGCAACAAGTCATAAAGAGAGATCTTAGCGGGCATATTTTTAAGTTGTTCAATGATGTCATATCCCTTAGAAGTAGTGGGAGGAGCTTCTGGAAGTAATGGGTGGAGGAATAGAGGTGGGTGGAGCTGTAGGAGGATTAAGATGAGTATGACGAGTAGTAACTACATTGATGGATGGATTATCCTGGAGGTGTGACAAAGTGAGGAGGATGTTGGGTATGCACACATGAAATTAATCAGTAAAAGTAACTATGTCTGAGACCTTAGTTGGTGCAAAGGTAGGATAAGAGGATTGATCCATAACTTGATAGGCAGATGACATTTTCAAAAGGTAGTGTTGAAACGATCGGGTTCACCAAAATGATTAACTAAAATTGGGATATATGGTGTAGTTAATCTAATCTAGAATGACATGTAAATGCAATAAATAAATGTAGTAAATAAGTATAGAAATGACCCAAACAACTATAATCTAAAGAAATGCTAAAAACCCTAATATGTACAAGAAGAGTATAGGAATGACTTAGCTGATTAGAGGTAGCTCACTGAACTATGTCACAGAAGTGAATGGAGAAATGGGAATCAAGAATGACCATGTGTAGAGGCCCCGAAAAGGATGGATCTGAGCTGATTATAGATAGGCTAGAGTGCACCTAGAGAATGGACTAGGGTGCCTGTGGGTGCACTTCTGGTTTGCAAAATAGGTTGCCTAGTCTATGTAAAACGTTCTAGAACCGAGTTTCACAAGTCGGGGAGGTGGTTTGAAAGCCCTCATTGTGTATCACATCAGATTTTTTGCTCTACACTAGATGTTGCGTTGATAATCCCAGATGAAAAAAAGACCTGTAAGAGACCACAATAAGTATCAAAAATCATAAAAAATAAGAATAATGCAAATGAATGGATCAAACTGATCTCAACTGCCACAAATAGTGAGCTCATTAACTAACTGAGCGTTGCACTAGATTTCTAGACCCAAATATAGTTATGGTGTGTGTGTGTGTCCATCATGTTCCCAAATGTAGTTTTGGTGGTGTGTGTGGCATCATGTGCCCTAGGTGTTCTTGTGTCAGTCGCACTTTGTGAAGTAGTGAGAAATAACTATATGTACAGAATGTAGTAGAAATGTGTACATGGAATAGAATAAAATCCCTCCCCTTATGTTTGTGTGATGTAGATGAACCAACCTTGTCCTATGTGATGGAGCTAATGGATACGAATGATCTCCAAATGAATGTAACTCTAGGTGGATGATAGTATTGACTAATGCTTGGTCCCTCATTATGGTCTCATAATTTTATATTTATAGTGTTATCTCTAGATCTAATTTTGTAATTAACCCTAAATGGTCGACCAGAAGCTAAAATGTTTTAGAAAGTGCCCAAAAAGTGGTGGGAAAGTTCAAAAAGGTTCAGGACACCCTAGTACTAGCCTGGGCACCCCAGTCGAGGCTATAATAACGCAAAATGATGAAAGATGACTAGGCATATGGGTGCAAGAGGTTGGGAATGACGAAAGATAATAAAATATGATGGCCAAAAGATAGGGGTTAATTATTACTTTCTTCACTCAAAAAACCTTCTAAATAATAGTATGAGAACGAAATTAAATAATATCTAAACTACATGATTTTGTGTCTACAACTACCATTATGATTTGATGGTTATCCATGGCTTACTCTAAAGCTTCCATTTTAGTGGAAGATAAGAGGATGCTAGAAAAGGTTGTAGTGTTTGGTTTTACACCAACAAAATGCATTAGCTTATGTGTATGATATTCTATAAAAAGATATCACATTCTTTCATTTGATCAAACACTTGGTGTGCATACTCTAAATCTTCCATTTTGGTATTTAAAATTTTCCAAGGCCTTTTCACAACGTTTTACATATGTTGGAAAAATTAATTTCTGCAAGGAAAAATTAGTGAATTTTCACCAATGATCCAAGACTAAGTCCCTCTTCTTGGTAACAGGGAGGCTCCCTTTTATTGAATGTATAAGAAAATGTGGGTGGCTATGAGGTCGAGGATCACATAGAACTACTCCATTAGACCCATGGAAAATTGGTTGCACTTAATGGAAGAGAGGATTTTTCTTAGTGAGGTGAGGTAAATGGGAGTAAGAATTTAGGGAAGGAGGGTTAAATTTATGAATAGGCACTGACAAAGTTTCACAAAATTAACTAGAATCAATCCACACACAATTAGAGTAATACAACTAATAAATCATAGACACATAATTATATTGATTCATTTAGCAAAGAAACTAACACCTCCCTTGGCTTTAGAAGATCATCATTTACACAAAGTTGAACGTGTAAGGAAATAGAGGAAACATAGAGAAAGAGAAAAATAGAAGAATGCAATCTCTTTCTTGTATCTTAGTAGTGAAAATATGGATATTTATAAAATTACAATTGAAAAACCCTTGGAATGAAGAGACCATCCAAATATATAGCTTTACAACGATTCTTTTCATCTACCCCCACATGAATTTTCACTTCCCCTTATCACTTGTGAGCTTTCATATTCCTAGGAAACAAAAGTGATCCCTTTTTCATTAATTAAAAGAAACTCATTACAATGAGACTATATGTAGCTTAAGTGAATAATATGAAATAGTGAATAATACCTTCTTAATTTACAGAATTAGAACATGAGAGAGGAGGAGAAAAGAAGAAGAGAGGGACTAGGGAGAGAGAAATGTAAGAAATGAAAACCTAATCTAAAAGGGGTGGTTATAACACCAGAAGCAAGGGAGAATCACTCTCCATGAGGGTAAGAAAGGGAATACAATGCAGTAGGAGAGGTCAGATAGACATTATACATACCAAAAATTGCATAAACTAACCCTTCCCACACATTTATAATGCAAAAAAAATGGAAAAGCATATGATTACAACACACACAACATAGCAAAGAAAGAATAGAGAGGAAAAACACAACAAACATGAGTATGGGGTAGAAAAGAGCCACAAACACAAAATGTTATTTCTTAAAGGATGTAAAAACAATTGCATTCATGGTAGAAGACAAAAATACATTACAAATACCAAATTTGAGGTCTGAAACTTGTGGGATGTTGGACACCATTATTGCATGGTGTCGTTACAACAAAAGAGGGATCCATTTTTACAATAGACGAGCTTCATATTTATATAAAACAAGAAGAATAAAAAGAGGGAAAAGAGTGAGACATACAATAAGTCATACACCAACCGCCAACCAAATGGTAATCTATTCCTGTCAATGCATAAAGATTTATGACATGGTCACTCTTCCACGTTATCATATTTTCAAGAGAATGAATGGGTTTCATTCATAATATAGTTATGGATGGTGAAGTGGTTTAGTGTCACTTCGAACAAAATAAAAGGAGACTCTTTGTAAAATCCGTGGAATTTAGATGATCTTCATGGTTTCCCATGGCTTTACCTTCCTCATCTATAGATTTTATTTGTTCTGTTACATCCAAATGCCTTGTGGCCTCTGTTATGCCCTCCGCGGACATTTCTGAATGCTTCACAACTTTCAATATGGCTCTTAAGCTTGAATATTTCTACAGATTGAGAAATCTATGTGACAATAGCTCCAACGTACCTATGAAACTATTATGTTCCTCCTCCACATGCAATGGAGGCATATTCCTTTTTTGCACGCCATTCTTACTTGGTGACACTTTTATTTTATTTCATAGACTTTTGAAGTCTATAGAAAACTATTCCTTGAGAATCCCATAAAAAACTGAGTTAGTGTCTCATGGATTTTTCCTTGGTCTCTTTTCAAATTGCATTTCCTTTTCCCCATGGCACTTCGAACTTATCTTTTGTACATCATGAATTCACTAGAGTGGACTTCATTCTTTGATGCATGGAATTAAAAACATCGTAAAAAAATGAATTTCCCAAGCCTATGCAACTCCAAGTTTCTTAGATGTGAAGCAATCTACTAAATCGAAGATCTATCTACTAAATTGAAGATCTATCTAAGTCTCGAGTTCTTAATCCTTCATTATTTGGGTTAGGAGAACCTTTGAAACACTACATTTATGAACTTTGCGGAACATTAGGATCTAATATTTTGTGGATTTTCTTTAACTCAAATCTACCTAAGTACTTTATGTTGTTACCTTTTTTTTGTGGGTTAGGAGAACCCGTGGAACACTAAGTTGTTAAATTATGTGGAATACTAATATAGTGATTCGCAACTTTTATCAGAATTTTTTTTCTAAGTCCCAAATTAGATGAGTTGTTCAAAATTACATGGGAATAAAATTTTGGACAACATTTTGGTGATCTCCAAGAGGCATATACCTACTAGATAATGAATACTAGTAGCCTTGAAGCATCCATTGGGCATGGAGTCAAGTATAACATTAAATAAAATTGATCTTTTCCTTTAAAAACATGTCTCCTGAATCCACATGAACTGAAGTTGATTTTAAAGAGATGAAAGAGTATGCAATGAAGACTACTCCAACTACCTAATTTCTACCATAGAACCTACTCTAAAACTAAACTGTGCAATAGAAAAAATGGCTCATGAAAACTATGTACAAACATGAAAATCATACATGTTGCAAGAAGAAACATGCAGATTGTGCAAAAGCACTTATTTTGCAACAAAAAAAATCTAATCTACTCCTACTCTAACTAAAGGAAAATGAAGCTAAAAGAATCTGATATTGGGTGGGAGAAATAATTTCTTTTCCTTTCAAAATGAGACCATGTGATCAATTTGGAAAAAATATCACATGGTGGAAATGAAAGCATAGCTCTCGCTTCCTTGTTTCTCAAAGTATCAGCTGAAATGAGAACATATACCTCCTCAGGTTGTTCTGTATTTAGTTTATGAAAGTTTTGAAGCTAAAATTTATCTCTTTGATGATCTTTCTCATGCTTATAAGTGAACATAATTGGTGGAAACTATGAAATTGACTCCAAACCAACAAAATATTCTAATGGGTAGATATTCCTTGCAACACTTAAGATGATTTGCACGATTTTCCCATCTTCCTCAACCTTATATCCATAAAAGGAGTTGGTAGAAACACTTTCCTTATATGGAATTGGTAGTTCTTAAAATTTGCACATACATATTTGTTTCCACATTGGTGCGTTAGTTTCCCACCTCTTCATTCTCTACCCTGGTATGAGTTTCCACCAAAAATGAAGAAATTTTAATGCATAAAGAGAAATGTGGGTCATTGCACAAAGTTTTTTCACCTTTCTCACTTGGAAAATATTTTTCCTCACACCCATGGATGTCAAAATGTGTTAAAAACACTTTCTCCTCAACCCACGACCCATTTTAGTTTTTTTCCTCCAAATATTCATGCACTTTTTTTAAATAGATAATTCTCTTTGCAAAGTTTCATCCTTCTCAAATTCTTATACATAATCAAACAAATATTCAATCAATGTGTAGTTATCATCCTTGAAGAAATTTTTAGAGATGTGACATTAGGGAGAGATTGTTCCTTAAATTCACTTACAAGTAAAGATGATTTGGGCTCCATACTTTTGATTTGATCATTTGAGGAATAAAAATGATCCTAAAAAACATATTAAAATCTCCATGGTTCCTCCACTACATGGAAGTAAAAAACACCATGATCTACCCACCTTGTATGATAACTAGGCTCAATGCAGGTCGGCAAGACATTGGGAAAAAATTTAGAACAACTTCTCAAAACATTGTGAAAACGTTTTAGAGAATCAGATAATACCTTGGGTGGAGATGATGAAATTTTTTTAGATCATAGGAAGAATTTTTGGCATGATAAAATTTTAGATCTCTACAAGGGGAACTAGGAAGTAAAGGATTTTCCTATTTTTGGTATGGGATGATGGTTATTTCTTGATTTGCATAAGGGGTATGGATAATTTAAGATGATGAGGGAAGAATGGAAGAAATGGGGATGGGTTTCCTTTGACCAAAATGAATAATCATCTTCTCATATTACAATGTAATTGTAAAATCTTGAGGAACAATATTGCCTCATAAAGTTTAGATTAATACAACTAAATCAACATCACAGGAACTTAAATAATAAAAGAATTGCATACATTGTAAGGGTCTAAATTTTTTGGGGATTATGAACCATTTCCTTGGAAATAAGATGTTGAAATGCGAGATAAAATCAATTGAAGCTCGTTTTATAGTTTTGAGATGTTCCATGAGAGAAATGAAATCTATATTCTCCTTAAACTAGTTGTGTATTTTTCATCCTAGCTGATTCCATGTGGAAATGGATTGAGGATCCAAACTACTATACAAATCTATGTTTTTAATTCTGAATAATGAAAAAATAAGTTTGACGAAATTTTTCTCCTCTATGATGTTGTGAATGACATAGTGGTTGGCTATGTCTTGAATGCGATCAATAAAAGACTGGTCTCCATTTTCATGGAAAAGAGGTAGGATTTTAGGGTTGTTTTGGGGATATCAACCCACAACTATAAGTGAAGGGGGGTCAAACTAAAAGGAGAGAATGAAAGAGATATTTGGAGATCCATTTGATAAATGGAAACATGTAAATAAGTGGAAGGATGAAGGGAACAATATGTAGACTCAGAGACAAGGTTTTTTGAACATTGGAGTCATTATATGTGTTAAGAAATACCTCTAAATTATGAATATCATGAAGAACACACTAAAATTTATGAAATGAATTTGTAAAAGTACTTCAATATTTTCCCACTAAGCATGCCAAATATTTTGTCACTCATAATTGCACTGTTGTCTAGATTATTAAAGATTCAAAATTTTGGAACAACATGGAACTGTCTCCAAGTGTGATACTTGCATCTTGAGGCAGACATCTGGAGAAGGAAATATCCTCAAGCTATCTAACCTAGTGCTAATATTACCTATAAACCAATCTACACTAACACATATAAGGGACCAGGGAGGGAGTGATGCAGGAAATGAAAACTTGAGCTAAAAGAGGTGGTGATAACAATAGAAGAAATGGTTGATTGCTCTTTACGAGGGGAAGAAAGGGAAGAAAATATAGGAGGAGAGTGAAGAAAAACATTCCATAAACCTGAAAGCACATAGACTATGTTTCTCATACATTTATAACACATAAAAATGGAAAATCCTACAAGTGCAACACCCACATCATACCAAAGAAAGAACAAAGAGGAAAAATGTAATTAACATGAGTATGGGGTAGAAAACAACTATAAACACAAAATTTTATTTCTTAAAGGATGTAAAGATAATTACATTCATAGAAGAAGGTGAAAATACATTGCAGAGACAAAATTCGAGGTCTAGAATTCATGGGAATTCGACCGCCATTTTGGTATGGTGTCGTTACATCAAAAGAGGGATCCCTTTTTAAAATGGATTAGCTTTATACTTACATAAAATAGGAAGTAAAGAGGGAAAAGAAAGAGAGATGCACCAAGTCCTTACGCTAACCTCCCACTAAATGCCAATCAATTCCTGCCAATGCAAAAATATTTTTTACAGGGACACTCTTCCATGTCATCAAATTTACAGGAGAAGGCATGGGTGTTATTTATCAAGTTTTGGTTGGTGAAGTGATTCGATGATGTTTCGAAAAAAACAAAGGTTACTTCCGTGTGAAATCCACAGAATTAAGATGATATTCATGGTTTCCCATGACTTTACTTCCTCATCCATGGAGTATCATTATTTTGTGGCATTTGAATGTCCCGCGATCTCTGTTGTTGAGTTGTGGAGCTAAATTGGTTAATAGTTAATATGCTTTATAGGTTGTTGGTATACATACAGACCGACGTCGGTTGGGTTACCGGTTTTGGTCACCTGGGAGGAAATAGCATCGGTCAGGGAATTGACATTGGTTTCTTGTGTGTGATTGTTTTTATTTAACTCATGGGATTAAATATAAACCTTTGCTTTAAAGGCGATCTAAAGGTTCTAAGTGCATAACTAAGATGCCCTAAGTTTGTATATATTTATATAAGCTAGAAAACTAGGGTTAGAGGTAAGGATTGAGATATAATGTTAATTCTCCTTGGTTGAGAGGATAAAGAAGAAGAAAAAGAAATAAAAGGTTACATGAAGATAGAGCTTCCATGGAGAGAAGCTGGACAAAAGGAAATAACAGGTACATCTGAATGGTGAGAAGAGGGTAATGTCTTCTACTATATTTCCTTTATATTGTTTTGTCTCAATGTAATGGCTTGTATAGTATGAAAATCACATAGGGTTTCTTCTTGTAGATCCATAGGTTGTGAGATCTTGCATTGTAGATCCATGAGATCATGTTGTATTGTTGGTCTATAGAGATCTAGTATTGTAGTTCATTGGATAACTTCTGGGTATGTGATAGTATCCAAATATTGTAGAGGAGGTTGTCTTCTTGTCTACACAGGGTGATGCATTGATGGAGGAGAGACTTACTTCTTGGTGCACATTTATGGTTGCACATTGGTAGACCTATTTGAGAGATATTGTTTACAAATTAACAGGAGAGTTTGGTTACACAATTTAGAGATGCAGTAGTTCCTGGTTATGTGAGATTTGGTGGTGGTTTAGAGACACGGTTGTAGTGCACTCATGTAGACCTGTTTAGAGATCTAGAGGAGGAGATACTCTTGGATAGATGCATTATGCTCTTATATGGAAGAGTTGGTTTGTACTCTTGTTCATTATAGTATATTGAGATCTCTATCTTTGGTGGATGTAGCCAACATTGGTGTGAACCATGGCACATGCTGTGTTATGTGTGTGTACTTTGTTTTGATTTAGATTTTCTAGTATATGATTCCACTGCTGTAGATTTTGGGGAATTGTATACTTTTGCATTTGCATGGTTTGTTATTGAATCATAACACTATTTCGAAGTTAAGTTCCCAACATCTATCAAGCTCTTCATGGACATTTCTGAATGCTCTTTGGATTTTATCGTGGCTCTTGAGCTTGAATGTTTCTACATATTGAGAAATTTGTGAGATAATATCTCCCAACTACCAGTGAAACTCTTACCTTCCTCCTCCACATGTTATGGAGGAATATTCCTTTTGTTGCGCAAAATTCTGACTTGGTGAACCTTTTCTTTATTTCACATACTTTTGAAGTCTACAGAACATTGTTCTTTGAGAATGCCGCGAGACACTAAAGCAGTGTCTCGTAACTTTTGGCTTGATAATTTTTCAACTTGCATTTTCTTTACCTCGCGGTGCTTTGAACTTATCTTCTGTGCATAATGGATTCACTAGATTGGAGTTAATTCTTGAATGGATGGAATTAAAATCCTTTTGGAACACTGAATTTCACAAGATCATGCAACATTGCTTTTCTCGGCTGCGAGGCACTCTACTTCATCAACGATCCACCTACCTCCTGAGTTCAAAATCATTCGTTCCACGAGTTAGGAAAACTCGTAGAACACTACGTTTATGCACTCCAATTAACATTAGGACATAATGTTATGTGAATTTTCCTTAGCCAAAATCCTCTTAATTCCTTCATGTTACTCCCTTCGCTCTAGCGGGTTAGAACTCGCAAAACACCAAGTTCTTGAATTTCGTGAAATACCAAAATAGTGTTTTGCGGCTTTTCTAAGAAAAAAATATTTAAGTCCAAACTTATACGAGTTGTTCAAAAATTGCATGGGGGTGCAAATTTCTAAAATAGTTACATTACATTAGGTCTCAAAGTATAGTATTATATACATGATTCTAAAGCAAGAAAACTAGACATTAACAATACTTGTTTTGCTTTACATTGTTTTATTCTTCTATGCCTTCATCTTTTTAATTTTTTGGAACTACATATTTAATTTTAGACATTATACAAAATGTGGCCCAAATCAGTATTCCCTATTTTATCCTTGGAACCTTCTGGACACTAACACCCAGAAGGGATAGGAGTAGCTAGGCGCTTATGTTCGCTTTGGGCGCTTCAGTCCTCTTTCTATCTTCTTTTAAGTTTTGAAATGACACGTTGACTATTATGTTTTCTAAAATTCTATTATCACTTTGGGTTGGCCTTTCAATTTTTAATGATGAAATTAAAACAAGGTATATATATATATTATATATAATTTACTTAATACAATAAGGGATAAGAAAACAATAGATAAGGAAGGACTAATGGAGCTACTAAGGACATATTTAACAACTAAGGCACTATTCAAGGGAAAGGGTTTGTATTTGGGCTGCATCCACTACATAGGAAGGGGAGTTTTTGAATTGCATCACACACATTCATCTTAGGGAAAAAGTAGTCATAACCCACTATCTTAGTGCGACTGACACATGAGAAACCTAGTTTTAGGGGACACTATTCTATCACACACACTAAAACTACTATATACATATGTATGTATGTATGTATATACATGTGTGTGTGTGTGTGTGTGTGTGTGTGTGTGTGTGTATACTTAATACAATAAGGGATAAGCAAACAATAGATAAGGAAGGACTAAGGGAGCTACTAAGGACATATCTAACAACTAAGGCACTATTCAAGGGAAAGAGTCCGTATTTGGGCTGCATCCACTACATAGGAAGGGGAGTTTTTGAATTGCATCACACACATTCATCTTAGGGAAAAAGTAGTCATAACCCACTATCTTAGTGCAACTAACACATGGGAAACCTAGTTTTAGGGAACACTATTCTATCACACACACCAAAACTACACTAAGTATGAAATGTAGTATAATTCTTAGTGAAAATCACATTGGGGTGACCACCCATGTTATTATAACTCAAACATATGTATTTGTTATTCCATCTAATGTGTGCTTGAGTATTGTGCAGGGAGTTTGGGTTTGTTTCACATGTTTAAGTGCAATAGTGAAACCCTATAACAAAGTCAGAATGATAAAAAGAAAAGTGAAGCAAACATGATTAGACCCTATAAAGATCAGAACCAGACTCATGTCCATGACACTAGCACCTAGTACAAAACTAGTGCCCGGGGTGGTTCTGTCCCCTTCTGATCACTATTGTTTGGAAGATTGTAAATCTTTTTTTCTAGACAAAGCATCTACAGTCTAGACCCAGTCTGTTCTGTCATTATTTCAGCCCAAATCCTATCCAAACAATGAGATACAAGTTAATTCATTCTTATCCTACAATTTTCTTGTATTTGTTCATCATTATATTCGTCTAGTTTTGTATTATATATCTATATATATGATTTGATCACCATTTCTTCGATTAAGATTTAATTTTATTGAATCACAAAAGTAGAAATTATATTTTTTAACTATTAGTATCTCTAAATCAATTTTCTAAATTATTGAGATTATTTTGAAATTTTTATATGTACATCTCAATTTATTACTAAATTAATGTTATACAATTACGTCCTAGATCACGTGAGTTTGCAATCAATAATAAATTAAATGTTTTGATTTTTGTATCTAAAATTAGCTGCCGCTTAGTGGTGGGAGCTAAGTTTAGTGCAGCAGAGGTCTCTGGTTCGATTTTGGTGGTCTCCATCACGAACATGCGTGATGGATAGGCCCAGCCGTACCAAACAATACCCAACATATTTCTTTAAAAACTTGTAATTCACCCTTCTATATAAAGGGTGATATTAGACACAAAAAAAATAGAAGAAACATTTTGCGTTCCATTTTGAATCCTTTCGTTTAATGTGTTATTTGAAAGAAATACATAATTACATGGGAGGCGTTCCCCATGAGAAGGGCCTGACTGATTCTGGCATCGGTCAAAATTTAGATGGAAAATATTGAGTTTCAAAGGGTGCGTTGAAATCTGAAGGGACACCAACCTGTGATTATTTCAGGGATGAAATTTGGCCGGTCTGTAGATGCACTGACTGCATTCTCTACTGGAAATGGAGGAACAGTTGAGATTTTATATACGCAGGTGGGGAGAATCAACTTCACCCAGAAATCTGTTTGGCTTGAAATCCCCAAGATCATTCCACACTATCAAAGAGATGAACCCTCTGAGAAAAAAGATACACCCAAAAAAATCCTCTGGAAAGAGGGATTCATTAGAATACAGGAAGGAGAATGTGAATGTAGATGGCAAAGCAGGGGAAAAGTTGTTTGAAAGGAAATCTTCAATTCCTCTTCCTCCTCCCCCACCATCTCCATTCCCTATGGTTGAGCATCACTAGTCCTTTTACGATGGCCCAATAATCCAAAAAAGAAAAGGCTCTTCTCCTATAGATTCGTTTGAGTTTGAACATGTGC
Organism: Taxus chinensis; assembly: GCA_019776745.2. Classification (NCBI taxonomy): domain Eukaryota; kingdom Viridiplantae; phylum Streptophyta; class Pinopsida; order Cupressales; family Taxaceae; genus Taxus; species Taxus chinensis. The sequence continues at coordinate 840,022,471 of CM034151.1, forward strand.
CTGAGCCTGAACCTAAACTTGAACGTGGCTAGGCATTCATTTTTAGAAAGCAGTTCACACTGGATAATGCTGATTCACAGTTCTGTCCCAGTCCTACCCCTGAAAAGGTGAATAGAAAAGCATACACATTTATTGCTAAAATGCACCAACAATTGAGGCGTCACTGAAAGTGCATGAATACAACACATGCTTCTTAAATTTATCCTGACTTATTTGGAACAATTTCGTTTTTTGGCCTACAAGATAAATATAACAACATTTCGCTACATCAAATGCATTGAAAGTAATGTTCAGGAGGGATTTTTTCCACCCTCTTTGATTAAAAGGAGTTCATTATACCTGGTTTTTTATGGGATCGATGCCTCAAGTTGTGGAAAAAATAATCTGATTTTTTGCAGTTAAGATTGTGAAACAATGAGTGAAATTTACAATCAATAATATCCAGAAATTAACAATTTACGTGTGACTGATTTTTTTTACTGATTGAAGGCAACTAAAAGATACAATTGTGAAGATGTCACAAGGCCAATATTTGCACTAAATGCTAAAATTTTATTTTTCTACTTCAGTAATAACACTATGTACCTGACTACATTGCTCTTGATCTTATCTCTTGGAAGAGTGCTTCTGCCTTTAAATAATGATTAACCGATTTTGATATCGTGCTTGGAGATTAGAAGGCAAACATATTTTCTATCCATCCCATCTGTTGATGGCCTGTTTTCTTATTGGATGGATCCCTTTGGGACCAACCAATTTGTAAGCCGGTGAAACGATTTTGTTCAATACTGGGAAAACAAAGATTAGGAGGGGGAATTTTTCAGCTAGGATCCGTAGATGGGATGAAATCTCTCTTTTCTCAAGCCGTATGAATTTGGAATGGAAAATTCAGACTCCGCCGTTTATTACATCTACAGAATCAATCCCACAAGCCCTAATGTCCCGGCGGATATAATCCTAGATAAGGATAAAGGAATTATGGAGTATATGTGGACTAAAAAATAATCAATGGATGATGCTCTAGAACCAACCCAGAAATTAATGTGAGGTCTATGGCCTCTGCGGTGCTTATGGAAGCTGCACTACAAAAAATATTGATACATGCAGTTGTGGGCAGGGGTTTTACCCCGCCGATGATCGCACCTAGAATTCGAAAGAGTGGTGGTCTAGTGGTTGCACTCGACGCAACGCATTACAGTGCTCTGCTACCAATGACAACACTGCCGACAGTTTCCTGCAACTGAGAGACAGGTTGTTGTCCGATGAATAATTTGTATAAATTTCCAAACACAGCTTACAATTCTCAACAATTTGTCTCAAGAATTATTCCTGTAGGTTAGATGGGAATGAAGACCAGTCTCTGATTGTGTCAGGGACGCAACCTTCGACTAGAGTTAAATTTTCATATTTATTCCTAATATGAAATAGAGGGTTAGACCAAAATTGCGTTGTATTGTTATTGGTGGATGGATTACATTTATCCCCATATAGATTCATGTCGATTAATGTCATGTAATGATTAGAATCAGTCTCTAATTTGTTTGATGGCATGAGGAAATATGTATCTTACCACGGGAGCATCTGTTTTCACAAAACTCGGCACTGCAATCGTAACAGAAGTGGATCAAATGATTCTCATAATCATAAACTCCACATTTCAAATCACATACTATGCAATTTTTTCTGACATTCCATTGGATTCGGAAGTGGAAGCCATCAAGACTTTGTTACTATAGAGACCGTTTATCTGACTTATGGAATGGAAACAAAACTCGTGACTTACATTTATTAGGCAAATCAGAGTCGAGTTTTGAACTGTAGTGCCAACTATGGTTACATGGTAATGGAGACAAATACCTGATGGTTTTAGGTGTGCACCGTTGCAGTAGAGTTAAATTTTCATATCCATCCCTAATATGAAATTGAGGGTTGGACCACAATTTCTCTATATGATTACTCCACAATGGATTGCATTTATTCCCATCTAGATTCTTGTCGATTAATGTCATATTATTGCTGGAAACAAAATTTAATTTGTTTGTTGGCATAAAGTATTCAAGCGGGTACTGTATGTATTATTGATGGCCACTGATATTAATCACATGCTTCTATTCTTTAGAATCATAGTTGAGTTGAAGTGCAGGGTCACAACAACCATTGTTTCTTCCTCTGAAAGTTTATTTGAACACATACCTCCCACATTTAAACAATTGACAAGCTCCACACAAAGAAGCGAGCCATAATATTAACTATGTGAAGATTAGATTGAAATGATGAAAATGGAATGGATGAAGTGGTTAGTGCTTCCATTTCCAGAATAGTACCAACTAAAGAGAAAATAATGTAGAAATCCAGTTCCTATATTTGAATGTAAATATGAAGAGCAACTTAATATCACAAGAGAGCCCGACCATGACGAAAACTAAAACAAAAATAACAGAGTGAATTCTCCTAGTTTTGTGTGTAGGCTTGCATTTACAAGTTAATTGGAGGTTTAATGGACCACTGCTAATTAAATTTAACTTCAGAATCACGCACTATCAAATAATTTTGATCTTTTTGTGGATTAAAGTTATATTTAGATAAGAGGAGGTTTAACGTATTAACAAACTATTTATTTTGGAGATGTTGGTAATTTTTATACTCAAAAGAATATCAATGTCATTACATGGGGTGACTGATTCTGACACCACTCAGAATGTGGACGGAAAATATTGCAGTTTGAGGGGATGCATTGAAATCTAATAGGTGGTGCTATCTCTGCTTCCAACACAACAAACTTGTTCCACGTGAACGTGTTGTCTCCCTGCTTCTTATACACCATACTACCAATACATTTGGCAACCATGTATGGCCATTTGTGACTTTATCAGACGGTTTCGTGGAAATACTTTGTAAGAGGAGTCATCAATGGTTGCAGTTCAAATTTAATCTCCAGGTCTGTTTCTTTGTACATTTTCCTTTATGTGACCAGTTGAAGACAAAGAGATAGTGCCATTCTTATAGTACTGTCTAACCCGCTCAACCAAGTATCATAGCTGATATGACTAACATTTTTAGTTTATTTTTTGTATTAAAAAACGATGGTTACATTAAAGTAGTGGTATTTATAAATTTTGTTTACTGCCTCAAAAAGAGATTTATTTGATTTACTTTGTTGCTCATACAATTGCCTGCATTTGATCAAGTCTATTAGTTTTGGGTTCACGTTATTTCTATTATTACGTCAAAGGCATTTGCACAATTTTAAGTGGCCTTGCCTTTCTGACAATATAAATTAAATCTCAATGAATGTAATCTAATCCATGTGTGGTTGTTGATTTAATCAACCTTAGTTGTTGAAGATATGTCTTCTTGTTGTTTTGCATTCATACATGCTCCTTAACATTTCCTTCTTGACAACCACAATGCCCTACCATATTCATTGCAATCTCTACAGTTTTATTTTCTTAGAGAATTCTTTTGTCCTGCATACCCCCTTTCCACTATAAATTTACCCCTCCCTGCTAGCACTAACCACACAACAATTTTCATTTCTGTATTTGATTTGAGTGTACATTAATGTGAAGTATAACACAAATACAAAATATTATTTGGGCATTTCGATTTAAGCCATGGAAAAGGTGTGGTGCATGAAGGTATTTAATTCTCAATTTTTTATTTCTGACTTTCCATTGTTGTCTTCATCTTATAATATAACAAATCAAACATTTGCCAATAAAAAATCTTTCAGTCGTTCTCAGTTGGGTTACTGATCCAGAGGATCCTCACAGAGAAACACCGATCTAAGATCTTCTCAAAAATTGTTGTAGTCATTTTTAAAGCGTGGAGAAAAAATATACGACTCCGACGACAGTTTGTTTGCAGGAAACGAAGCTCGTTTGCAAAAGTTATAGCCCGCTGAAATTTTTGGGCAACTGGCGAAATTTGGAGTTTTGTGCAAGTTGGACATGCGCACACTCGCCAAGTGTTGCGATCATATTGCGACACGTGGACGAATTGTGTGACGCATTAAAAAATGGGTTTTGGAACGCCGGTCTTGGACACTCGTTCTCAGACAAATGGACCCCACTATTTACTGGCTGGGGGCCCTCAGCCAGGTTCGACACACTCGATTATGGAGGGGTGCCTTGGCCTCCTTCTCATTTAACCATTCAACCAGCTTGTGTATATAAACCTCTATATTTCCTTGTGCGCCATGCATGTGGGACATTGGGCATGTATGATTTAAATTACCCATGCCTTATAACTTATTTGCACTTTCCACGCATTTGCTATTCTATTCAATGCCTTATTCATCCCACTTTTCACGCAATTGTTTAAACTGTCCACCGCATATGCTATGGGATAAGCGCCTAAAATTAAACCATGCACCATCAAACAAATGTGCATCCCCAAATCAAGCGCCTATCACATAGGCTAAGGCGGCTTTCTAGCCATTCTAAAAACTGTGCCCACCTACCTTATTAACCCTTGTCCTAGTCTTCATGCGCCAAATGTGGGATAATTATCCCAAAGGATTTGATAAAAAAAAAGGAGGAGAATGGAACTCGGGTGGGCCGAGTAAAAAGATAAGCGCCTAGCCGGCATGCTAGGAGGCCCACAAACAATATAAGAAGGGTGATATTCTATTTGTAATGCATTCGGGACTATGTACTAATATTGTAATGCTCATATCTTGAGCTAGGAGTGGAGTTTGAAGGAGATGTAAAAAGCAACCCATGTTATTTTTGACAGAGGAAGATTGTGAGAAGGTCATAATTTTGTAGAATTCTTTGTAAAGAATTATTTTCAAGATTTTAATAGATCGGTCCCATTCAACCGGACCTGGAGACGTAGGCCTCAAGCGCCGAACTTCGTTATCAATTCTTGCGTCACGTTGCTGTTGATTCCTCTTCATTTCTTTCAATATTTGCACAGTACTTGCAGTTTTTATTCTTTTATTAAAAATACAAAAAGAAATAATGCACAATTTTTTACATCGAAAATCAATACAAAGCAAGGGAATGTGTGTACACAATTGCTAGTTAAATTTGGTTTTGATCATTTGGTATCAGAGCTGGTTTTGACTGATTTTTGGTTCAGTTTAACGTGTTTTGGATTGCAAGTTGTGTGTTAGATGTTAACAAGGTCTCGATCTAAGAAGGGTGAAGGAGAATTAGTTGAAGGAGATCCCAAAATTGGTACCAGAAGATCTCGAAGTCCTACAATGGCGGATCGAGAGGAAGTGGAACAAAAATTTCGTCAATCCTTCCAACAGATGAAGGAAATGGTGGAAGAAATGTACCAAGAAAGGAAAAGGGAAAAGGGGACTAGAGAAGGTAAGAAAGAAGAAAGCTCTAGTTCTGACATTCCAAAAAGAGACTCCTTAAAATCTGATTTTCTTTCATTAAAGTTAGATATCAAGTTTGAATTGCCTATGTATACTGGAGAGCTAAATGCAGAGAAGTTGGATAACTGGGTCAAGCAAATAGAAGTATATTGTAGGGTTCAGAGAATTGTTGATGATGAAGCAAAGATTCATCTGGCAACTCTTCGGATGGGTGGAACATCACTCATTTGGTGGGAGAGTAAGCTTCAGGAAGTGGAAGAAAACAAAGGTATAGAAATCACTTCTTGGTCTGAATTTGTTTCAAATCTTAGGCAACAATTTTATCCTCTTGGTTATAAGCAACAAGCTATGATGGATTGGCAAACATTAAGACAAACTAAGGGACAAAGTGTTCAAGAATACACACAAAAATTTAGAAAAAGGGCTCTAACTCTGGGAATTTCCCTAAACACAGAAGAAACTCTACTCAAATATATTGGTGGATTACATAGTTATCTAAGGCATATGATACTTGTTTTAGGTACTACTAATCTTGATGCAGTATGTGTTCAAGCAACCCATCTGGTAGCACGAGGGAAAATGACAAAGGAGTCCTCTTTCTCTTCTTTTAATCAGAAGAACAAGCAATCTGAAGGAAAAGGTTCGAAAGAACAAGGAAAAGGAAAGGGTAAGCATAAAACAAACTCTACTGTTAAGAAGGAAGATGAAAAACCATTTTGTAATCATTGTAAAAAAAACCATGATGAGTCTAAATGTTGGAAATTACATCCTGAAAAGAAGCCTAAATGGATGGTTAAGAAAGGAAAAGAAAAGAAAACAAACACCATAGTGCATGATCTTGGTTCTGATTCAGGTGATGAAACCAAAATCACAGCTATGGGTTTACAAGGTAAATCAACTCTTTCAATTTCCAACAATAGCACTACAGATGTTGCATCTTCTTCTAGTAAACAAACTACACCTGACGATAAGAAAAGAAATGAGAATTTCCACATTAGAGTAATTTCAAAGCATACGAAAATTGATACTCTTTTTGATAGTGGATCTCAAGCTAATTTGATTTTAGAGGAGGTTGTTAAAAAGCTAGGGCTCAAAACTACACCACATCCTAAGCCTTATCCTTTGGGCTGGGTTTGTGATGATGCAAAACTGCAGGTAACTAAAACTTGTACTTTCAGATTTGCCATTACAGACAAGTTTATTGATGAGGTTGAATTGGATGTAGTTCCTTTGGATATTTGTGGGGTGGTTTTGGGAAGTCCTTATTTGTATGATTGTAAAGCAATCTTCTATAGGGAAGAAAATAAATATTTGCTTGTAAAGGATGGAATTGAGTTTATTATTAGAGCTCACCGTGAAAAGAATAATCTATCCTTGGTAACTGCAGGTCAAATGAAAAGGCTTGTCAACTCAAGCAAAAGTTTTGTGCTCATGGTGGTCAAAGCCAAGGAAAAAGAAAATGAGATGGCTTTTGAGACTTGCGATCTAAAACATAAGGATGAATTGGTAAGAATTGTTTCTCAATTTGATGATGTTTTTCAGGATCCACAAGGTCTACCTCCCAAAAGAGGGGTTCAACATGAGATACAGTTGCTTTAGGATGCACCTCTTCCCAATATCAGAATGTACAGGTTGTCAGTAGTAGAGAACGAGGAAATCAAGAGATAGGTAATGGAACTTTTGGCTCAAGGTATAATTCGTCCAAGTACATCCCCATGTGGTTCATCAATTATATTGGTTCCTAAGAAGGATGGCACTTGGTGAATGTGTGTTGATTTCCGTGCTTTAAACAAGATTACTATAAAGAATCATTACCCTCTTCCTAGAATAGATGATTTACTGGATCAATTAAGAAATGCAATTTATTTCACTAAGTTAGACTTAAAAAGTGGTTATCACCAAGTAAGAATTGCAGAAGGTGATGTTTGGAAAACTGCTTTTAAAACGAAACAGGGATTGTTTGAATGGTTAGTGATGCCTTTTGGTTTGTGCAATGCACCGGCAACATTCATGAGAGTTATGAATGAAATTTTTAGACCATTCATTGATAATTTCGTTATTGTCTACTTAGATGATATTCTTATTTTCAGTAAATCATGGGATGAACATATTAAACACATCCAAAAAGTCTTAGATGCACTAAGGAGAGAGAAATTGTATTTGAAGATGTCAAAATGTGAATTTGGAAAAACATCTTTAATTTACTTGGGGTATATTGTAGGAAATGGAGAATTGAAAATTGATCTTGCAAAAATAGAGGTTATTGTGAAATGGCCTAGACCCACAAATGTGACGGAAGTTAGAAGTTTTCTAGGTGCAGTTCAGTACTGGAGGAAATTTATTGCTAACTTCTCATATATTGCATCTCCTTTGCATGCTTTGACAAGTATTAAACAAGTCTTTTAGTGGGGAGGAAAACAACAAAAAACATTTGATACACTGAAAGAGAAGATAAGTACCGCTCCGATCTTGGAACTTCCGGATTTACAACATTCATTTGAGATTGATACGGATGCTAGTGACTACGCAATGGGGGTAGTTTTGATGCAGAACAAACGACCAGTGTGTTACCATTCAGAAACCTTTACAAGTGCGGTAAGAAACTATCCAACTTATGATAAAGAGTTGTATGCTTTGGTTCAAAGTGTTAAAAAATGGAAGCATTATTTAATGGGAAAAGAAACAATTATCCATACTGACCATCAACCGCTTCAATATTTACAAACACAAACCAAATTGCAGCAGTCTAGACATTTCAGGTGGATGGGATTTTTGCAACAATTTCATCTTGTAATTAGGTATAAAAAAGGTATTCAAAACAAGGTTGCCGACATGTTGTCCAGACCACCAGTGGTAATAGCATCTATCCTTTTACAGCATAGTTCTTTGGCTCATGTTAGTTATAAGGAACAATATGCAAATGATGTTGATTTTAGAGAAGTGTATGAGGATTTAGTAAGTGGGAAACAAGTAGGAGAAAAAGATTATCATTTGCATGAAGGATTGTTATATCATTCTGGAAAACTTTGTATTCCAGAAAATGAGCATGTGCATATGATTAGGGAAGCACATACTTCTCTTATTTCAGGGCATTTTGGTGTAAGTAAGACAGTTGCACATTTACAAAAATATTGCTATTGGCCTAGAATGCATGAACATGTAAACTGATATATTAAGGGATGTGTTCTTTGTGCCACAAGCAAGCCAAGTAACAGGAAATTAGGACTTTACACTCCTCTTCCTGTTCCAACACGGCCCTTGGGAAAGTGTTTTCCATGGACTTTGTAGGAGGCTTGCCTATGACACGGAGAAAACATGATTACTTATATGTGGTAGTGGACAGATTTAGCAAAATGTGTGTGTTGGTTCCATGTACTAAACAAATAACTAGTGAGGGAACTACACATTTATTCTTTCAGTTTGTTTGGGTTCATTTTGGTTTACCTACTTCAATCATATCTGATTGGGATTCTAGATTTCTTGGGGAATTTTGGTCAACATTGTGGGGGGTTAATGGACACAAAACTGAAAAAGAGCACTGCTTTTCATCCACAGACTGATGGTCAAACAGAGGTTGTAAACCGCACAGTGGTACAAATTACTTAGGGGCTATAGTAACAAACATCCTAAATTGTGGGGATGAACATCTTTATTATGTGCAACATGCTTATAATCGTGCCTTACATTCTTCTACTTTGAAGTCTCCATTTGAGACTTGTTATGGATATCTTCCTAATTCTCCATTAGATATATATTATGGACATGAAACTGTTGTTAATGGTGCAAGTGATTCTAACAAGGCTAAAAGATTTGTACAGAGAATACAACAGGTTCATCAGTATGTCCATGAACAATTGGAGAAAAGCCAGGCTAAGTACAAAGCTAGGCATGATAAACATAGAATTGATCACAAGTTCAAAGTTGGTGATTCAGTTTGGCTTCACATCAGCAAGGAAAGACTGACAGGTGAAGGTAAATAATTGAAACCTATATGGTATGGTCCGTTCCAAATATTGGAAAAAATTGGTAACAACGCTTTCCGGTTAGATTTACCTCCATATATGAAAATCTACTCAGTTGTAAATGTTGAGAATTTAAGATTGTATGAACCACCTATGATTGTTGATCATGATGATTCTAACATTATGCCATCCATTGATGATTTTGCTCCCGAGTATCTTGATGAGTTGCAGGAAGACATCATTTTGGACAGGAAAGTAAGAACTTCGCGAAGGGGTGATATTGAATATCTTTGTGTTGGGTTAAGAGGCATGCATCCGAACAAGGCAAAATGGATGGAAACCGGAAAGGTGAGGGAGAAATACCCTCACCTATTCACCAATTAGGTTGACTTTTGGGGTCCAAAAGTTTCTCAGTGGGGAGGAATGATCCAGAGGGATCCTCACCAGAGAAACACCAATCTAAGATCTTCTAAAAAATTGTTACAGTCATTTTTAAAGCGTGGAGAAAAATTATACGACTCCGACGACAGTTTGTTTGCAGGAAACGGAGCTCGTTTGCAAAATTTATAGCCCGCTGAAATTTTTGGGCAACTGGCGAAATTTGGAGTTTTGTGCAAGTTGGACGTGCGCTACGCTCGCCAAGTGTTGCGATCATATTGTGACACGTGGACGAATTGTGTGATGTATTAAAAAATGGGTTTTGGAACGCCGGTCTTGGACACTCAGTTCTCAGACAAATGGACCCCGCTATTTACTGGCTGGGGGCCCTCAGCCAGGTTCGACACACTCGATTATGGAGGGGTGCCTTGGCCTCCTTCTCATTTAACCATTCAACCAGCTTGTGTATATAAAACTCTATATTTCCTTGTGCGCCATGCATGTGGGACATTGGGCATGTACGATTTAAATTACCCACGCCTTATAACTTATTTGCACTTTCCACGCATTTGCTATTCTATTCAACGCCTTATCCATCCCACTTTTCACGCAATTGTTTAAACTGTCCACCGCATATGCTATGGGATAAGCGCCTAAAATTAAACCATGTGCCATCAAACAAATGTGCATCCCCAAATCAAGTGCCTATCACATAGGCTAAGGCGGCTTTCTAGCCATTCTAAAAACTGCGCCCACCTACCTTATTAACCTTTGTCCTAGTCTTCATGCGCCAAATGTGGGATAATTATCCCAAAGGATTTGATCAAAAACAAGGAGGAGAATGGAACTCGGGTGGGCCGAGTAAAAAGATAAGCACATAGCCGGCATGCTAGGAGGCGCACAAACAATATAAGAAGGGTGATATTCTATTTGTAATGCATTCGGGACTGTGTACTAAATATTGTAATGCTCATATCTTGAGCTAGGAGTGGAGTTTGAAGGAGATGTAAAAAGAAACCCCTATTATTTTCGACAGAGGAAGACTGTGAGAAGGTCAGAATTTTGTAGAATTCTTTGTAAAGAATTATTTTCAAGATTTTAATAGATCAGTCCCATTCAACCGGACCCGGAGACATAGGCCTCAAGCGCCGAACTCCGTTATCAATTCTTGCGTCACGTTGCTGTTGATTCCTCTTCATTTCTTTCAATATTTGCACAGTACTTGCAGTTTTTATTCATTTATTAAAAATACAAAAAGAAATAATGCACAATTTTTTACATCGAAAATCAATACAAAGCAAGGGAATGTGTGTACACAATTGCTAGTTAAATTTGGTTTTCAGATCAGTTACGGCCCTAGAGCCTATTAGATCTTCCCCATTTTTTATTTTGACCCCCATTTAACTGCAAATTGCACTCATGTGAATAACAGAAGTGACATTTAGATGATCAAATGGAACATAGATAAAGGATCTTATTTGGGTCTTACGATTTCAGCTCGACTACCAAATAAATTCTACATGTCCCTCATATGACTAAAAGTTACAGGGGATATATTATCCGACGAATGTTAATGCATCACCTTTTTTATTGCAATTAATCTTACATTTAATCAAGCTTAAAATTATAAAAGTATGGTACTCGGTACTACATAAAACTGGAACTGGGTTACGACCCTGTAACCTATTCAATTTTGTCCATTTCTTATTTTGACCACTTCAGCCTCAAATTATAACCACATAAATAAAACGATCCTCAATCTAAAACATTTTTTAAACATTTACGATTTTCCTCAATTTTTTAGTTTGTCCCCTTTGAACATATATTGCACTCAAATAAATAATGCGACCAAGATAGAGAAAAATTGGTAGAACACAATGCACTTCTCCTCCCTCATACCCCATCTTCTTTGCCCCCCATCCTCTCCCTCTTATTCACTTCCTTAAGTTTTAATTCTTCGCTCTATCCCCTTCGGCGTTCCCATTGTATATTTCACGTATGATTTCTAGTATACATGAAAATGAGTTAATGAAATTAGAGAAGACGACCATAACATAGAAGATAATTATTATGCTGACAATAATTAACATTTTTCTCGAGAAGTGGCTATAAATATTGTGCTACGATAATTTTTAATGGGAAACTAGTTTTATTATCATTTTAAATAAAATAGATTTCGTTTAAGAAACTCTTGCACGTATTTCTTATCTGACTTTGTTTTTGGAGTAGCGAATAAGTTTATGTTATGCACCGTAATCTATGTTTTAATCAATAAATATATGATAGATTTCTAGAAAAATTTAAAGACTACAAATTTAAAAAGCAATTATACATAATAAAATGTCTATAATCAAATTTTAATAATTGTGATTTAGTCAATATATTGACACTTGTAACAAATGGGGAAAGAGGTTAGAGTTTGAGAAGTTCAAAATGATTAATTATAGTCATTATTCTCCCCCTTACTAAAAAATACATACCATGAATTTGTGCTAAAGTGAAAGTGGTTCAACGAGTACTCATCAAAGTCAATGCAATAATCATGATTCAAACACACACAAGTATAAGAATCCCACAAAAAAAATATTTAATAAAAATAATTGTTCATCAAAACCCACTAATATCATAAACTATTTGTTTTGTTAAGAGGACTATTTTTTAATATTGAGAAAAAGTATTATTTAATATAATTAAATATATTAAAATATTTCATAATAAAATAGTTATTATAATGCTTATTAATTATAGATGTATTTTTAATATTAGGATATATATCTTAAATACATTTATTTAAAATAGATATTAATCTGGAGACACTTATCTAACTATGTTGGATATTATTATTATATAAAGATGCCAATTTTACTTATCTCAACTACATCTAACATCTATGAATGTTTTATAAGTGCTCTATTATTAATTATCCTGGAAACACATTTAATATTGATTACACATAAGAATAAAAACAATGCATCTTTCCAAGTACAAATTACATTCTAAAATATTATCCACGGCCACCTCTTAGTTTATCTACTAAACTAAAGGCCATCTTATCTAAGATTTGAATGTATCTTCTTCTCCATTGGCTTTTCACAATTAAGATTCCAAACACACCCCAAAATCCAGCAGCAACACTTGCCATCCACTCTACATACCAATGCCATGGAATTTCTTCTCTCTCCTCATCATCCTTTTTCTGGAGCACAAGTTCATGTCAGAATTTGATTTCTCCCCACATTTACATGATCCTGTTATTTACCGGAAATCCACAAAGATCGAGGTTCCCAGAGAAATAGGTAGAATTGAATGTTGAAAATTGACGCCCTTCTGGAATTCTTCCACAAAGCATATTGTTAGACACAATGAAATGGCTGAGATAAGAAACATTTAAGCATTTCAATTGGAATCCTACCATGTAATGTATTATTGGAAAGATCCAACGACTCTATTTGTGCCATCATTCCAAAAGTAGTTGGAATCTCTCCTGAAAGACTGTTCTGTGATAAATTCAAGGTGTGAAGACCTCTTAGGCTTCCAAATTTTGAAGGAATCTCACCTGATAGTTGATTCGCAGATAGATCAATGCAAGTTATAAGTAACAGAACAGAATTGACATACACCATGTCTAATTCTTTGTTGCTCACTTGGATCTCTTCTTTGTAATAAAATGTATCATACTGGTGGCATTTGACGGTTTGACTTGTGGATCCATCATAGATTTTAAAGTTGCCAGCTGTGGTGGGATATCACCGGTCAAATTGTTATGTGAAATATCTAGAACATGGAGTCTGGAAAGATTGCTTAATTGATGTGGAATGTTCCCTTCAAATTTATTTGATCTCAAAACAAGTATCATCAACTCAGAGAACTCTGCTAACCAAAGAGGTATTTTTCCTGTTAACAAATTATTACCCAGATCTACAATCTCCAAGCTGGAACAGTTTTGAAGACTAGATGGCAACCCTCCCTTAAGCATATTGCCATTGAGGTGTAGTGTCTTCAGATAGCTGAGCATTCCTATCTGAGATGGAATTTCTCCTGTCAAATTAGTATTTAGCAAGTTTAATCTTTGCAAAGAAGAGCAATTAGTTAGACTTGATGGTATTTCACCAGATAATTTGTTCTTTGAGAGATCCAAAACCTCCAACATCTGCAGAAGACCAATAGAAGAAGGAATACCACCAGTAAGCTTATTTGCTGAAAATGACAAGAATTCAATGTCAGGTACAAGTTTGCCAATTTGCTACTGGGATAACACCTTGAAATCCATTTTGTGACAGATCCAGTAGATGCAAAGATGAGGGCGTTGAAAAAGGTGGAAGATTACCATTCAATTGATTAGCATGCAAGTCTAACAGATAGAAAAAGAGCTCATGTTGAAGGTGAAGGGAAGTTGACCTTGCAAGCTATTGTGCGATAGATTAAGAAATTTAGATTCCGAATAATCCTCCAAAAAGCCAAGGTGGAATGTTTCCGAAAAGAAAATTCATGGAGAGATCCAAATATTCCAATTCATATTGTGTAGAAAGGAATGGAGGGATAACACCTTCAATATTACAAGAAGCTAAGTACAAGTAAAACAAGTTAAATGAAGGGATCCAATCTGGCTCAACTTGGACAGACAACTTATTGTACGACAGATCAAGGTACCTAAGGTTCTTACTACTTTGTAAAACATCAAGAGAAAAGTTTCCATGCAGATTGTTGAATGAGAGGTCTAAATATCCAATATAGATGCTACTGAGAAGTCTAAAAGAAGTGGGAATCTCCCCGTCAATAATAAGTTGTTAAGGTGAAGAATCCAGATGTTGAAGAGCAGAGAGATTGCCAATACAGGGCGGCATACTTCCTTTTACACTTGAATCATATAGAGAAAATGAGGTCAGGCGAGGCCATTGGCCACATAATATTTGACTTATATCTCCACTAAACTGTGTGTCACCCAATATAAGCTCTTCCAAGCGAGGCAGGGCAGAGAAACCTAGCGAAAATGGGCCACTAAAATTGTAGGACCCATGAGATTCAGTGAAACTAAACTAGTCATATTTTCCAACCATGAAGGCATTTTATTTGAACTAAAGTCGTTGCCAGCTAAATCAAGATGGGAGAGGGAGGTGAGGTTTTGGATAGAATTGGGGATGCGGCCTGACAAGGAGCAATATGAAAGGTCGAGGTGGTGGAGATTATGGAGATGAGAAATGGATGCTTCCAGTTGGTCATTAGTCATATTCAGCACCACATTTGAAAGATCCAAATATTTTAATTCCCGCAGGTTCTCTGTCCACCCTAAACTGGAACTATAGCTTTCCCCCGCATGATCAGAAAGATCTAAAAATTGCAGTTGGGAAAGATTCCCTAGCTGCCACGGAATTCTACCCTTGAATCCTGCCGTTGTCCAACCTGAGGTAAGTCAAGCTGTGCAAGGAGCCAATATTCTTTGGAATTTCACCTTCAAAACTGTTCCAGCTGAGATCCAGATGTCTCAATTTTCGGAGGCCAAAAAGTTCTGCACATCAAAAACACCAGATGATATTATACTTTGTTTATTAATTGATAAACGCTTTAAAATTACAAATATAAAATGTTGCGATTTGAAAGTACCTGTGGGCAGAGGACCTTGGAAATAATTCCAGCTTAGATCTAAATACTCCAGGTATTTTAATTGGAACAAATCGGGTACAAGTCTGTTACCCGTTTTCAATGAATAGTCTTCAATGATAAAGGGGGGGAGAAACGAGAGTGTGGTGACATGGGAGGTGTATTTACTGCATTCAACACCACTCCACTCACAGCAATTAAACCCCTTCCAATTCAAAGAATTCGGATCAACTGAAGAGGTATTCATGAAAGAGAGAAGGGCGTCCCTCTCATATGGAAAGCATGAAACATCAGCGCTTACAGTGGCACATCTCATCACAATGCACAGACATACTATGTACCAGTATTTCTCCATTTTATTCAATTTTCTATTATTTCTTCTGCAAAAAAGTTGAATAAACAATGAAAGACAAATTTAAGAATAAACATTATTTCATTTAAAAAGAAATAAAAAATGAATCAACAGGAAAAGCAAGTTACCAAAAATTAAAGTGAAATAGATCTGCGAGATTGGAGAACGGTGTGGATCCAAAGAGCGGTGAATTAATTTATATGAAGAGGAAGTCGCCATTTTCTTTCAAACACAGACCAAAAGACTTTGAAAAGTATGAAGTCTTCCATTTTGTGGATGGAAACGAATTCATAAGTTGTCACTGTGTTGTGGAAAATGAACGAAAAGAGTTGTCACTGTCCCACCACTCCTTTTTTAAAAGGTTGGATATGTGTGATATTATAATTATAAAAAAAAATCCTTAAACTAAGAATACATTACAATTAATCACACCAAACTAAGAATTTCCACTATAAAAGTATGCCAAACATGTGTATTCTGCACAAAATAGAGGCACGTCCCCATATATTATTTGAGACGAAGGGATGGAGCTAAAAAGGTTTGAAAAAATCATGGGTTTACATCTACAAAATTTAAGATGTATTATGTAACCAACACAAGTGAAGACGTGTCTCAAAGTGCCCACAAATTAGGCACTTTTTCTTGGTATTCTCTCAATGAATAAGGCAATGGCCAAAAGTTAGGCCCTAATAATGTGAAGTGTGCAATCTTAGGCTTAAGAATGGCATCCCTTGAACTGTTTGAAAGCATACATGTTTCAAGAGTGGGAAACAAAGTGGATGGACCAATGGACATTGAGGCTATCAACCATGGGACATTGAGGTGACACCATTTCATATCCCTTCTTGAAAATATAGTATTGAAATGATGTTTTAGCATACCATTTTCATTCTTTCCACCAAAGTCCTATAAAATTTTAAAGAGCATCACATCAAGGATAGGGTCAATAATCTCCTCACATGATTCATTATCATGATTATCTAATAGGAACTTGGTTTTAATCTTTCCATGAAAAATAAGTTCAAATGTGGTTACAAAAGATGTCTTACACAATGATAATTTAATTTCTTAAAAATATGAGCGTGTAAATCAATGGAATCTCTAGAAAGGGGAATACCATGAAAAATGATACCAACATGGAACTACCATAGAATTTTTGAAAGGCATCTCTTTCATGTGGCAAGCATAAAATATTAGAGGAATTTTTGTAATAACACATACAAAATATTTTATGTCAACATAATTTAATAGTATTTTTCTAGTTTAAGAATTCAATTATATAATCAATAACAATGTTGAAAAAATAATCAGAAAAACATCAAGAATAAGTGTAAACATAACCTTTAGAAAAAAATGTTAATGAAAAAAAAAATAGGTAACCTAAATTTAAAATGAATTACATATGAGATTCAATAATGAGAATTAAACTGAACTAGATGTTAGATTCGATAATGGTGAATAAGAGGAAGAATCAAGATACTTATGTAAATATATACAAGAAGGAAAGATTTAAATTTGACATCCATTTACATGTTTTTCATATTTTTAACTTAGAAATGCTTGCAATTTTTAAAAATAAATTAGAAATTCTTCTTCTATATACTACATTCTCAGTATTAGCTTCCATTATTAGTATCTAACTTGAATTACAAATGGGTCACAATAATTTAATATACTAATGAGCTTCACTAATTGTTATTATTATTTTCTACACTAATCCATTGTCTCAAAAATGCAAAAGAAAACACAAAATTAAAGACAAACATTGCTGAAAATATTGAGAGTTTTGATGTCGTTTTTTGACCTTATGGTGGAAGAGGGGGTTTGGCTCTGCTAGGGTTATTTTTGGCATGCCTTCGCTCGTGCAATATTTTTGCATTAGTCTTTTCACTCATGTATCTTATCACTATTAGCATATATATATTTTTTCATTGTGAATTGGGCATTTATTTCATCCGTTTAGGGTGGTGCTTACCTTTTAATGGCCTCTAACCCTCCCGTTGCAACAACAATTGCAAACGGCGGTGAAGATGGCTCCCAAGCATGCATGAAAATTTGTTCCCAAGGTCTACAATGAGGTAACATATCTAAAACTCCCCCGGATGTTACTATTGATCTTTTGTATGTAGATCGTGTTGTCCATTTCTATCGTAATAATTGTTTGATAACTTATTTTTGTGGCCGCATTTCTTCTGAGTTGTATTTACAAAAATGGATTAGGAACCATTGGGAGACTGTTGGTATCCAAGTCATTGGTGTTTGGAATCTCACTAAAGGGTTTTAGCTCTTTATGTTTTGCGAGCCTTTGCAAGTCTAGATTTTACTTGAGTGCTCTGCTTGCTCGTATATTGGTAATAATTTTCTTATTTTATCTAAATGGACACCTGAGTTTAACACATCCAGTCAGGTTTCACTTTGAATCCCTATATGGGTGGAGTTAGCTAGGTTGCCCTTACAACTTTGGCCTTTTTTGAATGATATTTTCCATCCCCTTGGCCGTGCTATATGTCATGAGCATGATCATTTCTTTTATGTGTGTCCGCATAAATGGGTTTTTGTTGAGGTTGATTTATCCTCTGATCAATGATACCACATCGACATTCAGGTTAGGTCCATGCATATCTCACAGAAAATTGTCTATTTCAACCTTCCCAACACCTAGTTTTTGCTGTCAAGCCCCCCAACCATCATATTTTATATTGCCCACTTACTCAGTGTGTTAAACCTGCTAATGCTCAACCTGGTACTGTTACACAAGAGGATACATTTGAGGAATGAACCACCATGAGAAAAAAGAAGGGCATGGAGGATAAATCCACTTCTTCGGTCCCCCCTTCCCTCTTATCATCAATAGTCAGCTTCTGTCAACCATGCCACAAGTTCCACCACGACCCACTTAGCCATCCCTGCCCATGCAGAGCCAACCCACTCCGCAACAATAGTAAGCTGTGATGGTTGCTACCAATCCTTCTCCCAATGTTGTTCCCAGAGTCATCCTAGGTATAATGTTTTAGAGGTGCATGGACCGAATGGGGCTAAGCGCCACATCATTCTGATGAATCAACCTAGAACTCAAACCAGCCTGTCTTTCTTTCTAATAAATGTCATATTTTAAGCTTGAAGGATGAATTGCAGGAGGGACAGGGGGAGTTTTTAATGTCTGAACTTCCATGAATTGTCTCTCATGGAATGTTAGAGGACTCACAGAATCCTCCCGAAAATCTTCTGTGAAGCATGTTTGTCGAGTAATTGGTAATTTAAATATTATTTGTTTGCAAGAGGTTAAAATTACTGGTTTTCTTCTTCAAACTTCATAAATGTGCATTGCGTAGAATTATATGTATTATTATTCTTCTCATTTGGAAGGAATGTGGTGTTTATATTTTTATCTCTCCTATATTTTCTCCCATGATCTCTGCCACAGGTCGTGATCCTAACAATCGGGTTGTGTGGGTTATTTTGGATCTTAATGGCTTATTTCTTTGTGTGCTAAATCTTTATGCTCCTAATGATGGCTTGGAAAGGCCGACATTATGGTGTTGGTTAGGAGATAATTAACCTTTTTCTTATTAGGTGTTTTATGTTGATTTTAATATGGTTGAACATCCCGAGGAAAACTTAGGGGCCCTTCCTATGCGTTGGTTCTTTGGAGAGTGAGAAGCATGGTTCTATTTAAAAATCAAATGAATTCTTACAGACCCACTTTAAAAAAGGCAATGAGTCTTTACTTCTTAAATTTGGTTTACTTGGTCCAATTTTTGAAAAGGTCTTGTTATCTAAATTCCTCCAGCTGCCCGTTGAAATTAGATAACAAGCAAATTCCTGCTATGATTAAATCAAGATAGCTAGGATCTCAGACTAACATGAAAAGAATCAAGTCTTCGAAAATAAGGGGAAAGAATTTTCCAAATTGGCAAGTCAAAAATAAGCTAGGGATGAGTCGGCAAAGCAAAGTAAAAGAGCTTGTGGAAGATGCCAAGTGTTGGCCTTGCGCAGTTTCAAAATGCCAAGAGGGAGGAGTGAAATCCCAAAAAACCCCATGGGGTTTCCACATGGAATCAATAGTAAGGGGCCAACTGAGGAAATGCTCCTCATATTAATAATACAATGAGTCCCATTAAAATTTAAAAGAACCTGTGGAAGTTTCCATGTGTCATCTCGGTGCACTTTCAAAAGGTGCAAGAAAAGTGGAAGACCCTGGAGATGCGCTTAACCTCCACGTGGACTCAACACAAATGGACTTCGACTCTGAAGTTCAAACGAGCATAAATTTGACCCAAAACTTTGATTTTCACAAAATTGAACTTTTCGGAAAGCTCTTGACATCCTCTATGCCACAAAAATTGGATTTATTATTTTTAGTAAGGGTAGTTGGGTGAAAATAAAAGAAACATCTCCAGCTCCAATAAACTAACTGCTCAGTCCCATAAAATGCAAGAAATCTTTGAAAAATTCAAAATAGCTGCTCAAACTTAGAAGACCATAACTTTTGCAATTCGCAACATATTTTCACAAAATTTGTCTCGTTGGAATCGTGACTCCAAGAACGACACAAGAAAATAAGAAATGAAGAAAATGATGAAGCTTTGATGTTTATTTTTAGGTAAACGATCTCATTTCAAAGAGATAGTTGGAAAGTGATTGGGAATGCATTTAATGAGCATGACCATCATTCTTTCACTGTTACAAGTCATGGGACAATATGTGGAGTATTTTGCAGGCAAGATGCCATTAATTACACTCATTTATTGCATCTTTCAAGTGGTTAGAAAATCAATTTCGAGATTTCACTCTTCTCTTTTTCTGATTCTATATATTGTAATCTGGATCTCATATCAAGGAGGTTGGTCATATTTCCTTTCTGCCCTTGTTTCTTCTCCACTTGGGGTGTGATCTGGGAGCTAAAACCTCTTTCCCAAGTTTTGTAATGGCATTTTTCTTTCATCTTAACTACCATTGTTGTACTGTGCAAATTTTTTTGGAGTAATATAATATGTCATGTGGTGCATTTTTTCCATCATTTGCATATTTATGTTGTCTCTGATAGCCTTTATTTCGAAGTGGGTATAATGTGCATATTTATAATGTTATTACTATCTTCAGAATATGTATTCTTTGGCCTATGGTGATTTCATCCACCCTTTTTAGTTTCTCACCTTTTCTCCATTTCAAGTAGTTGCGTTCTTGATTTAACTCCTTAAACTTTTCAGCGAATCGCCCCCATTACTTTTTATGTTTTGTTTCAATTTTTTGACCCTTGTATCATACCCCAGAGAAGAGCCATCTTCTTTAAAATCTGGAGGTTACCTTAGGGTGCACCTCACACTAACTTAAGTTATCCAACGTCTCTGACGGTTCATTCACAAGGATAGTCGTCAACAGTTTTCCTGGCACGCCTAGTGGGACACATTCAAAGCATCCTATCATTTTGTTTCATCAAGTTGGTGTGTTCTTGGTGAGATTCAACCTATGGAGGCACATACAAAGCACATCTGGTGACTTTGTATGATCCAAACAACCCATTTTCTAAATTTTTAGACCCTCTTTTCCATCCATTCCCATTCATATTTATTTCCATATCTCTCATTTCCTTTCATTCTATGAAGTTGTGCAACTATGACTTCATTCCCGCAATGGAATTCACACTTTCAGCAGTACAATCAGCCTCAAATGAGCTTCTCCACTCCTTCATATTAGCACTATGATCAAATTCAGAACCACTATGCTTACCCATATGAGAAATGCCAAAACCAGTCCGAATTTGGAACCTATCAAGAACATGGGTATGCATATGATGACAAAAGTCAGATGGAGGGTGTTGGCCTAGTGGAGAAGATCCAAAATATGGAGGTAGTTTATGGTTCAAAATCGGGCTACGACATAGATGAAGGCATCTAGGATTGGTTACAGGTTGACTTGTCCATGGGAAGGCCATTTTCCAAGACACTATAGCCCGCCAGAAAAGCTTGATTTCTTGGATGAAATGTTTCCCCGACTTATACAATGGATCGAGGGTATTGAAAAATATGAGTGAAGTACGAGACAAAATTTTCAATGGGTAAGTCAATCACCAGCTCTTTGTTCTTTTTTCTCTCCTTCCCAAGCTTTACCATTTGAGCATTGTCAGGATTCAAGTCCATTATATGCTGCTCCAAATGTTGAGTTTCCTTCTCCATATCCTAGTCTTCCATCCCATCTCAATTTGTCTTCCCTTTTCCCTTCACAAAAGTCACTCACTCTATACAAACAAGAGCTTCCTTTTCCTTCTCCAACACTTAGAGACATTGTTAATAATGAAATAGAAAAACTATTGAGGGTAGGATTCATCTATCCAATATCTGATAGTCAGTGGCTATTACAACTAGTTATAGTTCCAAAGACAAATGGTTAGTGGAGAATCTGTATATATTATAGGGATCTTAATAAATCCACCAATAAATATTACTTTCCCCTTCCCTTTATTGATCAGGTTTTGGACAATCTGCTAGGAAAGAAATACTTCTCTTTCTTGGATGGTTTCACCGGATATAACCAAATCACTATAACACCTGCTAATCAAGATAAGACCAACTTCACCTATCCTTGGGGTACATTTTCATATAGAGTTCTACCATTTGGAATTTTTAATGCACTTGTAACCTTTCAGAGAGTGGTTTTGGATATTTTTATAGACCTCACCAATGCCTATGTTGAATTTTATTTGGATGATTTTACTATCCACGGGTCTACTTTTGGTGAATCTTTGAGTAATCTTGAAAAATTGTTAACCAGATGTGAGAAACACTAAATTTCCTTGACTCATGAAAAATGTTTGATAATGGTTGATAAGGGAATTGTCTTGGTTTCTTCATATTTTTTCTAAGGGCATTCAAGTTGATCCTAAGAAGATAGAAGTCATTACTAAATTTCCTACACATACAAATCAGACTGATATCAAGAGTTTACTTGGAAATGTAGGATATTATAGACGGTTCATAAAATATTTTAATACGATTTCTACACCCATGTTCTCTTTGCTGGAAAAATATTGTGTTTTTGAATGTTATCCTCAATTTCAATAGGATTTTGAAGTTATAAATTAGAAATAAACCATTGTCTCAGTTCTGAGTGGACCCAATTGGGGACAACCTTTTCATATTCACACTGATGTTTATAACATAGCAATGGGAGCTCTTCTTGGGAAAAAGGATGAAGAAGACCAAATGTATGCCATCTATTTTATCAGAAAAAATATGACCCCCATAGAGAAGAACTACACCACTACAGAAAAGTAATTTCTAGCTATTGTTTACTCTCTGAATAGATTTAGAAACTACATTACTGAATATAAAATATTTGTGTATACTGACCATTCAGCCAAAAGATATTTGATGAATAAAATAGTAGTAGGGGGTAGAATTATTAGGTGGTTACTTATTTTGCAAGAATTTAACTTGAGTATTATTGATAAGCCTGGAATGGCCAATGTTGTTGTTGACTTCTTTTTAAGATTGAATGTTTCAGGATAACAAGATGCAGTCCAAGATCACTTTTCAGATGAGCACTTATTTTTAGTATCAAGACAACCTCCATGGTTTACTAATCTTCCAAATACCTCACTACAAAGAAGTTTCCAGCCTACTTTACTAATAAAGAACGTAAAATATTAGTCAAAAACAATGCTTCATATGAATGGTGTGATGGAATTCTATTTAAATGTTGTCCTGACATGGTTCTTTGCAAGTTTGTTCGAGAGGATGAGGTGTATGCTAAACTTCAGGCTTATCATGATAAGCTTGGAAGAGGACATTGCCCAGTGAAGAGGAAAATTCACAAGGTCCTTGGAGGTAGGTAATACTAGCCCTCTCTCTAAAAATATGTTAAGAAGTATGTATGACAATGTGATGCATGTCAGTGTATGGGGAAGCTGATGTTGTCTACTGAAATGCCCCTCAATCCTCAGCTGATCTTAAGGCCCTTTCAGAAGTGGGGAATTTGTTCTTTTGGACCTTTTGAACCCCCATCCTATGGAAAAGAGTACCTATTGGTGTGCACTGACTACATTACAAAATGGGCCGAGGTTCAGGAATTGGTATCTTCCAATAAGGATGTTGTAGCTGAATTTTTATACATTCAGATTATGCTAAGGTTTTGAGCTCTTAGAGCCATTGTATATGACCAAGTGCCTCATTTCATGTCCAATATGATGGAATCCTTCCTTAATATCTACCAAGTCAAGAATAGGAAATCATCACCATACCACCCCCAGTCCAATGGGCAGGTGGAAGTCAAAAACAAAGAGATGGAGAAT
Source organism: Taxus chinensis (assembly GCA_019776745.2). Classification (NCBI taxonomy): domain Eukaryota; kingdom Viridiplantae; phylum Streptophyta; class Pinopsida; order Cupressales; family Taxaceae; genus Taxus; species Taxus chinensis. The sequence continues at coordinate 840,046,383 of CM034151.1, forward strand.
ATTTTAACTAAAGTTGTCAATGCATTCAGAAAGAATTGGGTGCCAAGGCTTCTTGAGGTAGTTTGGGAATACAACACCACCTGAAAGACAACCACTGGTTTCTCCCCATATGGAATAGTATATGGGAAAAATCCATTACTACCAGTATAATTTGAACTACAAACCTAGAAGACACCATTGAAGATGGTAATTTAGCTAGATGAAGCTTAGCATGAGAGAGTAATGTAACTGAATGAACTTGATGAAATGCAGATGGAGGTACAACAACAACAAAAAATTCTCCAACATCAAATAAAATCTTTACATGATGCTCGTATTAAAAATATGAAGCTCAATGAAGGAGAATGGGTCTTACTGTTTGACTAAAACTATCATCAATTCAAAGGAAAGTTGAGAACAAGATGGTTGGGACCCTATCAACTTGAAAAAGTTTATGATAATAGATCTATGAGACTATTACCAATTTATGGTGAGAGAAGGACCTTGTTGGTGAATAGACATCGACTGAGAATGTATCAACAACCCCAGGATAATGAGACATTCACTAAAGACATACTGTTATACAAAGAAATTGATCCATTGGAAGACTGCGGCTCTTCCCGCCGTGAATAGTTTGTTTTGAATTCAAATAAAGGAAGAAGATCATAGTTTTAATCCTCTTCCCCCTAGATCATATTTTGTCTTGTTTTATTTCATGCTTTTAATAAAGGATAGGAATATAAATTATTAAAATGTGCATTAATCACAATTATTCTTCGAATGCAGGACATGGAGCGCCACTAGTCAATGGAGAGCTGAGATGGAAAGGTGAAGTGCATTCATCCCTTGCTATGGATATTAACTCTTTAGAACTCCCCATTGTATTTATTTAAATATGAAAAATGAAAGTCCCATTCCCAATGCATTCATTGCAGATGTCAAATCAAATCTCATGATGTGAAGTGGGAGATAATGAGTAATAGTGGGAAAATAAATGACATGTGTCATATTATTATGAGAAGGAAAAGTGACATAGGTATTCATGATGATCGAATGGGAATTGTATGAGTAATTGAACCTTTATGTCCCAATTAAGTACTATCACACTTTTTCACCACCAGTTTTGCGCCAAATCAATGTTATTTGGAGCTCAAAACATAGTTCAAACTTCCATTACTGATGTTTCATGAAATTGCTATGTTTCCTCCGCATAAACCTTCTCCATTTTTGTTAAGATTCCATCTAGAGTTTTCTAAGCTATGGGGAAGAACAAGAAATTAGAACCTAAGTCTGCAAAGCCTCTCCTACGAAATGTTATTATCTCCTAGGTATTCCATGACTCAGGTTAGTTAGACTTTATCCAAAAATTTGAGGGTTTTGATGAACATTTAGTTGATGAATTATTGATAAATTTTGAGGCCACCTTCTCTTGGATAGGAGGTAAAATAATTGAGATAAACAACCACATTATTGCTACCATATCCAGACTCCCATATTTTAGGCTCAAAATTGTAACTAATTCCCCACTTAAGGATTTAATACTATTGTTTCATGATGAAGGGAAAGCTCTGCCAGAAATAATCCTCACTTCCTATGGTACTCAAAAGGGTATTAAGCAGGAGATTTTGTCGGGTCACTAGAAGGAAGTTTCCACATGGGTCAAAAAATATTGTATTTGTGATGGCCAACCATCGGTGCTTGGGGGTGACACATTGAAAATTATTACTCATTTGAAGAAGGGTCATACAAACCCTGAGCTGAAGGTCAATATTCAAGAATATCTTACAGACGCTGTCATAAAAGTAGGTCAAAAATATAAAAATGGAGGTGTTAAAGCTGCCCTAAAGCACCTAGGCCTCATTTAGTTAATATGCACCCATCATACTTTTTGTAGGCCTAAGAGGAATATAGAAAAGATGAACACATGGAGAGTTTGAAACAAAATAAAATCAAGAAGGAACTGCCTCCCATTGTTCATCTTAAGTTTGATTCGACTCATCAACCTTAAAATGAAGATATAGAGAATGTGCAAGTAAGGAAAACCAACGTTCTGTGTCATAATTTTCCAAGGAGAAGAATACCATACTATCCCATGCTGCTATGTCATTGAGACCAAGAGGGTATTATACCTCAAGGAGACCCAAAGTTTCTTGGCCTGCATTGTTTGATGAGGGTTCAACCCCCATTTTGGAATAGATTGATGAGACTGGTACTTTGTCTAATCCTATTAAACCATTGAAGGATGATGAATTTACAACAACCATTCCTGAAGAACAATGCCCTGACACTGATATGTCAGACATTGTTGAAGCTCTAGAAACTGTGTTTGTAGCTCTAGAAATGTTTGTAGCACCAGACACTTAGACTGGAGCTCCAGAAACTGTTGCAACGGAGGTTGGTCACCTGGAATCAAATGAAGAGGAATTCCAAAAAAAAAAACATGATGAAATTACTACTCTGAAGAAGAAATTAAAAGGTATGGAAGATACTCAATTGTCTATGTAAAATGCTTTTTTTCAGTGAACTATGGAAAAAATTAGAGAAATATATGTCTTAAAAATAGAGGTTGATAGTTTAAAAAGGCAAAATAATATTGGATTACAAGCATGGAATGATTTTTCTTTTCGTTGTGACCAATTTTATTTTCAAAAAAAGGAATTGGTCTAAGAAAATAAGAAACTTAAGGAAGAAGTTGAGTCAAGATCAAATACTAAAAAGAAATTGGAATCAGTTATGGATTATGTTTTTCCTCTAGCTTGCAAACTTCTAGCTTGTAGGAAACATTCTTTTGTTTACAGTATGTTTCTTCAAGAACAATTCTATGCATGGAAATTGTAAAGGATGTGTTGTGGAGAATCCCATGAGGCGCCAGATGGAAATTTTTTAAAAGAAATTTATCAAGGGAGTACTCGAGAAATAGAAAATCTATTATGTGAATTCTATCTTCATAACATGTTGGTTACCAATGTCCCTGAATTCTTCATCAATTTGTTTGTGGGTGAATTTCAATTAAAGGAATTTTAATCATTGATTAGGAACCAGATTGTATCAGGTGAGAAAACAGACCTTTTTAATCAAACAACCCAAACTATTGGTTTCTATATTAGGCCTTTCCACCACAATGATGTTTCAATGAAAAAGGATTTCAGATCTTTGTATTATCAGGATGGTATTGGAAAGAATACTTTAGAGAGATTGGCCAAATGTGTTCAAGATTTTGAAATTTATTGTCAACAAAATTTTGGTGAAGCTTTGAAAGCTTGTGACAAAATATGGGACACTTTGAGCTTACCATTAAAGAGAAGGGAAGTTATCTCTCCACAAACATCAGTTGGAGTATGAGGAGGAGAGATGCACTTGTTATAATCATCAGAAAGTTGGTAGAAAAGGGTGAAAAAGAATAAATTAATCAATTGGTTCGCATGTAAGTAAGACCTCCCCTTGTTCTTAGTCCCATGACTACTTGGCAGAATTCTGCTATCCAATCACACGAAATTTTCAAATCATGGGTGGATGCTATCTTGGAAACTCACGTGTGTAAGGGGACAAGGAAGAAATATGCAGACCAATTCAAGGAATATGATATGACACAACATATTGGACAAAGAGTAGGAAAGAGATGAGTTTGCATAGGGACATGCAAAAGGTAAAGTGAAGGGGAGATGATGGTGCATAAATTGACTTATTAAGTCATTCATATGACTATTAATTTACTCCTAATTATGTTAACTAATGCATGGGGGATGTTCTACATAGTTGTATCCTAAGTAAGATTGATGCATTTATCTTGTTATTGTCTCATGTGAACTAATGACCGTAGGAAATCCAAATAAATGATTTTGTGAGTAATGTGATGACATGTGTAAGTTGATAAAGCACATTCTTTGCCAATTTTGAGGAATTAATAGTCAAGAAGACTGAGTCTCTTGTCACTATGTCAATCTAGAGGATTTTCTTATAGCAACCTACAAACAAGGACCCTGTTTTTAGCTATATTACAAGGTGTCAATGATATTTAATGAGGTTTTTAATTAGCTAAATCCATTAAATATCATTGTGGCATGATCTATAACTAATTGTGTCTATAAGACACCTTCTTGAAACGGTTTCATAATTAGTAGTTGGTAGTTTTCAGTACATTTCCATATACCAGTTAATAGTTATTTATAGTCTGATGATGAAGCATGTTATGAACTTATTTGAATTAATATAATATATATGTTGTTTTAAGTATCCATTGGTGTTAAGTACCTCAATCCTGAAGGAGAGAAAGGGCCCACTTAACTAAGGAGATTGGAGGGTTGATATTTCATGCATGATCATTATTCCTAATAAGCCTAAGTTCCAGTAATTTGATTTGAATAGTTATTTGAATGCAGTATTCTATTTCCTTTTTTTAGTATATATCCTTTCTCTCATTTTCATTTGTGTGAGTATTTCAACTTGTGTGTGAATTTCAATCCATTTAAGTAGTTCCTTTGAAAGAATTTTATTATAGCAACGTTGTTTCAACAGATTAGATGTATTTCCTTAATTATATCTTTCATTTGAGTAGGTTAGAGTTGTTTTTAATTTTTGTAGTGTAGAAGAGAAATAAGAGAGTAATAACAATTGAAATACTCTAAAAGGGAACCACCAAAACAATTGTGTTACGTTTAACTTCATTGCATACAGCCTATGACACAACCCTAGTTTGATAATGACACCAACAATTGAATATGTTGGTTAAATGATTGGAAATTACAACTACCCATCATATGGAGTATATGTGGACTAAAAATAATTAATGGATGATGCTCTAGAACCAACCCAGAGATCAATGTGAGGTCTATGGCCTCTGCGGTGCTTATGGAACTTACATTACAAAAAATATTGAAACCTGTAGATGTGTGCAAGGGTTTTACCCCGCCGATGATTGCGCTTGGAATTTGAAAGAGTGGTGGTATAGTGGATGTCCTTGGTGCAACATGTTACAGTGATCCGTTGTTAATGGTAGCATCACCAATAATTTACTACAAATGAGAGACACGTTGTTTTCAGATGAATAATATGTACAAATTTCCAAACAAATGTTACAATTCTCAAAAAAAATTCTCAAGAATTGTTCTTGCACGTTAGATGGGAATGGGGACTAGTCTCTAATTGTTTCAAGGACGCATCCTTCTACCAGAGTTAAATTTTCATATCTATTCCTAATATTAAATAGAGGGTTATAATAAAATTACATTTTATCATTACTGGTGGTGTTGGGGTTAGCACACCATTTTTACAGACAATATATCAGATCTAAGCATACGTGTAAATACAAGTGGATATTCTACTAGAAGAAATATACAATTCAAGAGAAATAAATCAATGCAAGATTTAATGTGGTTCACCTAGTGTGGGCTACATCCACCAAGAAACAAGCCAATATATTATTCAAAGCTTTGACAAGATATACAATGAAGATTTACAATCTTCCACACCTCTCAGATGTTCAGTAATGTCTTTCTTCAAGCTTTTGATTCTTTTTCACCAAGAATTTTCTCTCACACAATTATCTTGTAATTATGATCAATCCTCTCTCTCTAAACCCTAGCTTTATGCTTTAAATAGTCGTTTAAGACTTTAGGGAACTTAGCCATGCAATTACATTCATTAAATCTATTCCAATGCTAAAAATAGAAATAAAACCCGAGAGTTAATTAAAACCTCGTCGCACAGGTAACCGATGTCGGTTCTGCCCAACCGTCACTGGTTTCAATGTGCCCTGACTGATGCTGGTCAAACCCTAATTGATGCCAGTTCCTGTAAACTTCTATCAAGTTCTATTTGCATGCTAAATCCTGAGTAATTTAGCTCCATACTCAACAATCTCCCACTTGGAGATTAATTACTGCACTATACCTATACAATACCATTCTTGGATCCTCCTTAGCTTTGTTTCTTCCTCTTCAAGCCTTAAACTCAAAGACCAAAAAAAGTGGAGTGTAGCTCCAACTTCTCCTTTGCTAATGTCTTGGTTAGCATATCCACAGGGTTCTTTCTTGTATGAATCTTTTCCATATTCAACTGTCCATCCTCCAATACCTGCTGTATGAAGTGATACCTCAACTGAATGTGTTTCATTCTTGAATGAAATGTTGAGTTCTTTCCCAAATGAATTGCACTCTGACTGTCACTGAACAATTTACAATTACTTTTCTCCTTTCCCAACTCTTCTATGAACCTACTCATCCATATCATCTCTTTGCTAGCCTCTGTAGCTACAACATACTCTGCCTCTGTAGTAGACAAAGCCACAACCTTTTACAATCTCGAAATCTAGCTAACTGTCATTCCACCTACTATGAAAATATATCTAGTAGTGCTCCTCCTACCATCCAGATCTCCAGCCATATCCGAATCAACACAGCCACGTAATGAAATATCCAAACCTCCATAGCATAACTGCATGCTAGATGTCCCTTTCAAATACTTGAGTATCCATTGGATTGCTTTCCAATGCTCTTTACCTTTATTAGACATATATATACTCACAACTCCCACTACCTATGTAATGTTTGGTCTTGTACAAACCATAACATACATTATACTTCCAAACCGTTGAAGCATATGGCACTCGTGTCATGTATTTGACCTCCTCTTGTGATGGAGGACACTAATATTTACTCAATTTGAAGTGTCCATCCATAGGTGTGCTAACAGGATTTGCATTCTGCACCTATGTTGAACCTTTTTAACACCTTGTAGATATAATCCTCCTGAGACAAATACAATTTCTTGTTTTTCCTGTCTCTATGTATTTGCATTCCAAGGATTCTTTTTGCAGCTCCCAAATCCTTCATTGCAAATGTGTGAGCTAGCTTTCTCTTAAGCTCACCAATGTCCTACATACTAGATCCTGCAATAAGCATATCATCCACATACAGTAACAAAATAATATACCTCCCATTTTCAAGCTTCTTGAAATAAACACAATGGTCAGATTCACATCTCAAGTAACCATGCACAAGCATAAAACTATCAAAATTCATGTACCATTGCCTTGGAGCTTGCTTGAGCCCATATAGGCTCTTTTTCAACCTGAACACTAATTTATCCTTACCCTTGACTTCATACCCAAGCGGCTGCAACATATAAATCTCTTCATCCAAATCACCACGAAGGAAAGACGTCTTCACATCTAGTTGCTCTAAATGTAAATCTTCTACTGCAACTAAACTCAATACAGTACAAATAGAAGTCATATTAACAACAGGAGAAAATATTTCACCAAAGTCAATACCTTCCTTTTGTGTAAATCCTTTTACTACAAGCCTTGCCTTGTACCTTTTCTATCCACCCTTTTCTTCCTTAATTGTGTAAACCCACTTGTTTTGTAATGTTCTCTTTCCTACTGGCAATTTAACCAAATCCCAAGTCTGGTTCTGTTCCAAAGAGTTCATCTCCTCATCCATCCCATGCTCCCACTGAACGTGAGGTTTATCTTGCATTGCTTCTTCAAATATTTTTGGTTCACCACTATTAGTCAATAATAGATAAAATAGAGAAGGTGAAAATATTTTTGGAAGTTTACTTACCCTTTATGACCTTCTCACAGGAGTTTGGGGTACCGGAGGCTCAATCTGGACCTCCTGGACATTAGTATCAATTTCTGACAGTGACTGACACCGGTCACCTCTAACCAACATTGATTTAGCTAACTGACACCAGTTTGGATCCTCTGTAACAGTTGGTGGTTAATCTGACTGATGCCGATCAGGGCCTAACTGACCATGGTTACTGTGTATTTCTGTAGGTGTTTCTTTAAAACCTGAGAGTTCATTTTCATCAATAAACTTCTCAATTTTCTTATCCTTGGGTACCAAAATTTGATCCCTATACATTCTCTTTTCATTCCATTCAACATCACGAATCCTAACAATTTTAGAATTCTCTAAATCTCAAAAATGAAAACCGAAATCACCAGATCCATAATCAATAAAAGTGCACCTCTTGGATTTTGAATCCAACTTTTTTCTATTTTCTCTATCAACATGCACAAAAGCTTCTGAACCAAAAACTTTAAGAAAAGAAAGATCTACCTCTTTTCTGGTCCATGCTTCCTATCGTATTCCTCCATTTAGTGAACTTGAAGGGCCATGGTTAATCAAATAAATCCCTGTATCAACTGCTTCTACCAAAACTGCAAGGGCAATCTAGAATGTATCCTCATACTTCTAGCATGTTCCATGATTGTCCTGTCCATTCTCTCTGCAACACCATTCTCCTCTGGTGTTCTTGGAACCATTCTTTCTCTACGTATCCATTCACTGAACAATAATTATTGAAAGCCTTGCTACAATATTCACCACCATTTTCAGATCTAAGGCACTTTAACTTAGAATTTGATTCATTCTCAACAAGGGATTTCCATCTTTTGAAAGTTTCAAAAACATTATATTTGTGTTTAATACAATAACCCCATACTTTTCTTGTAGCATCATCAATGAAAGTAACATAATACTGGGATCCACCATGAGAAACTACCTGAGCTGGTCTCCACACATCTGAGTGTACAAGCTCCAATTTCTGCTCCTTCTTATTTGCCCCAAAATTGAGAAATCTCACTCTCTTTTTATTTCCAAAGATACAATTCTCACAGAAATCAAGATCTAAGTCTTTCAAATATGATAACTTACTCTTAGCCTTTAAGATCTGCATTCCTTTTTGACTCATATGACCCAGCCGATTATGCCACATGCATGCATCTGAATCTAAAGTAGATAATGCAGAAAAGGAATCAGTAATACAGGTAGATAAATATAACATTCCTACCTTCTTACCTCTTGCCACAACAAAATAACCCTTGGTGACTTTCCAAGAGTCTCCTGTAAAAGTAACCATGCAACCAGATTCACCTAGTTGCCCTGCAAAAATAAGATTCCTCTTGAGGCTTGGCATATGCCTCACATCTTTCAATACCCATGTATTTTCATTCTACAATTTTAGATGAACTCCCCCTTTACCAACAATACTGCAAGGTTCATCATCACCCAAATAAACATGCCCAAAATTGCCCTGGACATAATTTCTAAAATAACCCTTATTAGGGGTTGCATGGAAAGAAGCTCCTGAATCTAAAACCCATGATTCAATTCTACTATCTAAAGAAATAATAATAGCATCTTGCATTACCTCTGATGCAACAAGATTCACCTCTTTACCTTTGTTTGTTTGTTAATTCTCTTTATCTTTTGACCAACAATCTTTATTTGCATGTCCTTTCTATCCACATTTCCAACAAGTAATTCCCTTACTTGTGGATATAGATCTGCTATCTCTTGACTTTGATTCCCCATTACTCTTACTCTTGGATCTCTCCTTTTTATGTCCCTACTTTCTATATTCAAAGCATTTCCAGATGATGTTTCCTCTATACTTTTCCTACGAATTTCTTCATTCAAGATTATACTAACCACATCATCAAACTTCAAAATATTATTAGCAGATGTTGTATTACTAACAACCATTACCAAGTTGTCCCAACTATCAGGCAAAGAACATAAGAATAAAAGTTCTTTTACTTCATCATCAAATGGTATTGAAAATGATTTTAACTGATTTACAATAGGTCAGAAATCATTCAAATGACTAGAGGCAGATTCACCTTCATGCATCTTAGAACTAAATAGTTTCTTCATCAAATAAACTTTATTTGAAGCACTAGGTTTTTTATATAAATTAGCAAGAGATTTCATTAAGTCTACCATAGAAGCCACTTATGTAATATTGGAAGCCACAAATGCTGCTAAGCTCAATCTTATAGATCCCAAAGCCTTTCTGTCAAGAATCTTCCATTCTTTATCAGTCATCTTCGTAGGTCTAGACTTCTCATCCAACAGTAAGTATAAATCTCTCTGATATAGATAATCCTCAATTTGCATCTTCCATAATTGATAATTTCAGCCGTCAAACTTCTCTACCTTGTATTTATTATCTTCTATCATTGTTGTAGCTCCCACTCAATCAGAAAACCCTCTATGAGTAAATCTGTCAACACACAAAACCCTCAAACAAAGCTCTGATATCAATTGTTGGGGTTAGCACACTGGTTGTACAGAAAATATATCAGATATAAGCATACATGCAAACAAAAGCGGATATTATACCAGAACAAATATACAATTCAAGAGACATAAATCAACACAAGATTTAACATGGTTCACCCAGTGTGGGATACATCCACCAAGAAACAAGACAATCTATTATCCAAAGATTTGACAATATATACAATGAAGATTTACAATCTTCCACACCTCTAAGATGTTCAATATTGTCTTTCTTCAAGATTTTGATTCTTTTTCACCAAGAATTATCTCTCACACAATTATCTTGTAATTATGATCAATCCTCTCTCTCTAAACCCTAGCTTTATGCTTTAAATAGTCATTTAAGACTTTAGGGCATTTGCCATGCAATTACATTCATTAAATCTATTCCAATGCTAAAAATATAAATAAAACCTGAGAGTTAATTAAAAGCTCATCGCACAGGTAACCGATGCCGGTTCTTCCCAACCATCGCCAGTTCCAACTTTCCCTGACCGATGCCGGTCAAAACCTAACCAACGCCGGTTACTGTCAACTTCTAGCAAGTTCTATTTGCATGCTAAATCATGAGTAATTTAGCTTAATACTCAATAGGTGGATGGATTACATTTATCCCCATATATATTTATGTAAATTAATGTCATGTAATGATTAGAATCAAACAATTTTTTCTATGGCATGATAAAATATATCTCTTACCACCGAAGCATCAATTTGCACAAAATTCGGCACTACACTCACAACAGAAGTGGATCAAACAATTTCCATAAGCATAAATGTCACCTTTTGAATCACATACCGTGTAATTTTCACTGAAATTCCATTGGATTCAGAAGTGGAAGACATCAAGACTTTGTTTCTCTAGAAACCTTCCTTCTGACTTATGGAATGGAAGAAAACTCGAGACTTACATTTATTGAGAAAACCATAGTCAATTTTTGAACTGTAGTGCCAACTATGGTTACATGGTAATGGAGACAAGTACCTGATGGTTTCACGTGTGCACCATTATAGTAGAGTTAAATTTTCATATCCATCCCTAATATGAAATTGAGGGTTAGACCACAATTTTTGTATATGATTACTCCATAATGGATTGCATTTATTCCCATCTAGATTCTTGTCTATTAAATCTGGTACAACTGCGGTAGTATGATTGGTAGAGTGTACTTTTAATGGACTATTTTTCATGGAAAATGGGAGAGGGATATGAATGATACATGTTGAATCGGAGTCTGAATTCAGTCTAAGTCTATGTGGAAATGTATGGAATACTATTCTATCTCAAAAGTATCGAATACTCTTCTAAAATGGAGAAATAATTTGAAAATATTTGGCATCCCTTCCAATGTCCATTTCATCATGTACTTAATATTGACTAAAAAATAGTAAGGGAAAGCAACGTCTGCCATCCACTTTATTTCACATTTGAAATGTTATGGGGAGACACTATATGCCAACTGTCTTGTGTAGTTGAAAGGTTGTAGGTTTGATTTTAGCTCATTCGTATCTAACAACCGCTAAATTGTACAAATGGAAAATTATGGATGGATTTGATAAGGTGCCTCCATTTCTCTTTCACTTTTTCCCCGTGTTATGTTTCTTTCAAATGTCAATTATACTATGAATTATAAAATTTAGAATGTGGCCCGCTACATACCACTATCTACATGATGTGTACTCTAAAAAAATGCTACGCATATATTTTCCACCAAGTTCTTATTTGATAGTTATGAAAATTATTGTTTTAACGTATTTGTCATATTGGAGTTTTAGATTTAAAAATTAGGGCACAACTTTTCTATAATAATCATGGCAAAAAGATGTTAAAATGGTTCACAAATACATTGAAATATGTCACATATGATGAAGTTGGAAAATATGCATTAAGAAATAACATAAATCCAATTAAAAAATAAATAATATGAATGAAAAAATTCAAAAACAAATAGATAAATTTAGCATGGAAGAACATCCAGAGATATTAATTTTAAAAATCTTTTGACCCTAAACTAGTTTTCTTAAAACAAGCTTGAAAACTTAATGCATGGAGAAAAATAATGAAACTGAATATTACCCTTTAGTGGGAATGAAAGTTGAGAGTTAGTTGATCCTTGCATTAAATCTAAACCAATCAATTTCAAGTCATTCTTTTGTGAAAATTACAAATTTTGTAACCCTCTTGATAAACACAAACTAAGACATTTAATATTTAAGATATTTTATTAGGAGGAAGGGATATAATATAACGAAACCTTTTTAACCAATAGATAAATGAATGATTAGTTAAACATTTCTCAATTATGGAGAATAAAATGGATGGAAATTTTTATATTAAGTATGAACGTTTTGTAGTTAATATACAAGAGCATAAAGTCAGTTCATTAGAGAAATTTAAGTATGGATTAGAAAAACTTAGAGTATAATACAAACATTTAATTGAAAACATATTTAACCATGAAATTTCATCAAATTGAATTTGAATATATATATATATATATATATATATATATATTTGTGAAAATAGTACAAATACATTCATGGTTGCATATGTGAATGATCTACTTCCCACCAAAAATAATAAAATATACACTATGAAAGTCAAAGAAGAAATGATGAAAGCATTTCAAATGATAGATTTAGGTCACCTTTAGCACTTTTAGGTGTTGAAGTGATCACAAAATTAAAGTAATTTTTCATCACTGGACTTATAGTTGTGAAAATTTTAAAAAGCATTGAAGAGATAGATTGTAAATCGCTTAGCATATTCGTAGAATTGAATTTGTCATTGCTATCAAATGTCACTTCTTAGTCTTAGCATACTCATGGAATTGAATTGGGTGTTTTTATCAAATGTCATTTCTCAGTTCGTAGATATAACTAAGTACATACAACTAATTTTATGTTAGACTTGTGTAACCACAATCATATCAGAAATTTATTTAATCTTGGAATTCTTTCTGGATCACACAACATTTTGTTAAAACTCAATTTTTTGAAGAATAGATAGTACTTCAATATCTAATTGGAACAAAACATTTTCAACTTATATAATATAAGGAAGTTGATTTCAAATTAGTTAGATATTGAGATTCAAACCATTTAAGAGATTTTAAGGATGGGAAATCACCTTGAAATTTTCTTATGAACTTAGGAGTAACAATCATCTCTTGGAAGTCATAGAACAAGTCACTACATACAAAATATTCAAAATAGAAAAAAAAATATGACCACCCTCAAAAAAACTAGTTGAATACAATGGCTCATAGAAATTATTGTAGATTTACAAGAAAATAATATTTCTTATACACCACTAACAATTCAAAAATTTAAATATCTAAAAAAATAAGTAATGACCAAAGAAATGACATAAACACACATTACATTTTTTTTAAAAGTGTCAAATTACTACATTTTCCAACTCTAAAAAAAATCCAAGTGGTATCGAGACTAATCAACATATCCTAGCTACAATCAACATAGACCCTTTCCGATGACCCTTACCTATGAACCTTAATAGACATGTGATGGATTTTTTTGTTGTACATTGGGCAAACACAGAAGTGGTATGCTTTTCATTATTTTGTTTTTCTACGATCCGACATTGCAAATGCATAGCCGTCCATAGCCCTGACAGAGATGCATCTGATTCTTGTCACAACATTTCTCTACTACTAGCTAGGAATCCATGGCCCCAGTAGAGATGTTGGAAAGACCCCTAAAGATAGTATGGAGGTGCATATTGTAAATTTTGATATGATTCTTTTGATATTTTTCTTTTTGATATTTTTTTTTTTTCATAAAGATGGTCCACTCTCTTGATAACTCTTAAGTTGTTAAAAATCACTAGTGGCTTGATAGAGGGATGGAAATGAGTTTGGAGATGAAAGCGGATAGAGTGTCAAAAGAAACACCTAAGGGTATTCACCACAAGTTTATTAAGTATGTTAAAGTGTGTGGATGTCTAGGAGGAAAATTGTGTTTGAATGTTAGAGGTAATGATACATCAAAGTCACATGGTTGTAGTAGGAATTATCGACTTACAACATGTGCGAGAAAGTTGATCAAGTGTTGAAATGAATGGATTAGAAGAGGATATGAATGGATATGATGATAAGAATGGATTATAGACAAAGTTATTTGGTTTTTGGATGGAAGGAGGATGGGTGGGAAGGAAATAACATCTGCACACAGGGGATGAATTATATGTTCAATCCATTTTTAGGTGTTTGGTATTTGTAAAGTGATTAAATGGTTTGTGATTGGGTTGAGTTGTTGGGATGGTAGGGTCAAAAAGAGGCATGATATAAATGGATTGTGATGGAGTAGTGGGAGGGACGTTGTTAGTGTTAGGTTTATACCCTAAGACTAAATGACCTAGATTTTGATGAACGGGGATGGTTTTGTGAATGCCTTATTGATGGATAACTAAAAATTTTCCTTGATGATTCATATTAGCGAACATATTTTTGGCTATAGGATATAAAGTTGATGGGGAAGATGATTCCATATGGTCATCATGAGACTGGGGGGGTTGTAGTTTTTTCATCCATTAAGAGGTCAGAATTAAAAAAGGATGAGAGGTGAGATGTGTTTTTGTTTTTGGTTGGTGAGGGACGTTTGGATGTACAATGAGATTTGGATGGCGGAAGATGTTTGGATGTCAAGTGGGGTTTAGATGGTGGATGGTGGTTAGATAGGATTGGGATAGAAAGGTGGTGGATAAGGAGGTACAATAATAAGAAGCCCATGGTTAATGAGGTTTTGGAATAAGACCTAAATTACATACAAAAATAAAGGTCGAATGTCTATAGTGTGATGGAAGTCGCAATAATAGTGTTCCCAAAACCAAGATGGTTTGGGAAGGTTTTGATCATGTGACTTGATTGGAGGATGGATGATCCTGTTGAAGGTTTTTAGATGATGGAAGATGGTGGTCAAGGATTCTCCTAAAAGAGTGAAGTGGTTTGGGTTAAATGGTTTTGGGGGAGTAGGAAGTAAAAGTGCAGGATTGGGTTGACTATGAGATGTTTTAGTTTATTTGGATTAGATTGTTGTGGCTTAAAATATTAAGGGAATGGATTAGTCCTGGGACTGAAGTAGATTTGTTCGATTTTGGATTGGTTAGAGTATGTGGTTTTGAGGTAGATTTTTTTGGCTTAGGATTAGATGGTTTAAGATTAGCAGATGTAGATGAAGGGTATGGGTTATATTTAGATGAAGGGTATGGGTAAAATATGGGGGTCACATTATATTTGGGTGATGTTGGGGATGAATGAGATTTGAGAGATGGGTGTGGTATAGGAATCATATTAGATTTTTCAATTTAGGGGGTGAAGTAGATGAAAGTGGCATATGAGCCTCATTAGATTGTGTAGGAGATGGGGTGGGGAGAGGATTGGGATCATATTTATTAGGTTTAGGAGTTAGTGACTTAGGAGTTATGTTAGATGTTTGAGGATGGGGGATGGGGGATGGTGAATTTGAAATAGGATATGAGAATAGGATAGCGTGAGGTTTAGGTGAGGAAGGGATTAAGATAGGATTAGGAGAGGATGAAGAGGATGAGGGTGGTGTAGGATCCAAATTAAATAGTTTAGGATTGGGGGTAGAAGGAGATAATGGTGACTTACAAGTCACGATAGATGAGATAGTTTTGATAGGATTGGGCTTACGTGATGGAGGGAATGAAATAGGCTTATAGGATGAATTTGATGGTGGATTAGGGGATATGGGAATAGCTAGGAAAAAGTTCATAGGATCGGGTTAGGATGACGAAGATGAAAAGAATGGAGTGACTAAGATGATACATGGGAGATAATAATTTTGGGTTAAGTTGTTGGTATTTTTGTGGATATGTGAATGAAAATCTATTATAGGTTTTATGATGATTGGATTTACGAGTTGAGATCTTGGATGGAGGTCAAATATCCAAATGATTTTTTATTAGAGGAACGTGTAGGTCATGATGATTGATAGGGTATTTGAAGATTTGAACTTGGGATGGTTGTGTGGGCTTGGGATTAGTGGCTAGATTAGCAAAGATATAAAGGAGGTCCTCTTGATCTAAGTCAAAGATAGTGAGGTTTTCAAAGTCAATGTAATTGGCTTGTGGAGATAGTGGTTTATGCTAATAAGGTTTGGGTGTGGATTGAGATGATTAAAGTTCCTCAAAGATGAATTCGATAGGGTGAGGTGTAGGGATATTAGAAAGGGGAAATTATGGATGGGGTTGGTTGGGAGATGATGATTTAGGAGGTGATTGGTTGGTAAATGATTTAGGATCAAATATTTGTTTATTGAGTCGTTGGATGGTTTTTAGGATGTTAGGATCAACATGGGATGGCTGATTTGGATGATGATGAGGGGATTGGTTGAGGTAGGATGTGAGTTTTGTTTATTAACATGTTGGATAGTATGTGGTATTTCATGATCAAAGCAATATGGTTGACTTTGATGGGTGGGGGATGATAGGATAGCTTAGTTGATGGATTTAGAAAAGAGGTATGGGTTTGGATGTTGGTTTGGAGAAGATGGGGGTTGAGGATCAAAGGCCATGGTTTTATAGGATGCGTGTTTGACTAGATTAGGTTCATTGATTAAGGATTGTGATGGTGATGGGATTTAGATTTGGATTGTGTGATTAAGGATGGTTAATTATGTTGATGTTTGATTGATTTAAATTTTAAGGTGATAGGATGGTTAATGGTTTTTATAAGCAAGCAACAAACATGTAACACATACCCTAACTAGTCAAGTGGGATTACAACCAAAGTATAGTCCGCTTTTAATATCACACACCGATGATGGTGCCACAAACTGGCTCTCCACCTATGCGTCAATGTGGGGTCGGCTATCGAGTGATCTTGGGGATTGTGGAATCCTCGTACTATAGTTTAATTGTGGCCAAAAGGTTTCCTAGTCTAGGATGTACGATATCACTAGGGGAGTCCCCGATATACCTTGTGGTATGTGGGGTCCAAGTCTGTGTTTCAAAAATGTTTTTTAAGTCTTGTGTATTAGGACACAGAATCCCCTCACTTCACATCGATCTTAAAACAAGAAAACTCTTAGCTAACAATGACATCTCTCCAAGAATTTTTATGCCCCATTAGAACACAAGGTGTATAGATCTATGTCCATGGAAGTGAATTCCACGATCATGAGACCCCTAGAGCTATGGAAAGTGTGTGGATTTCACTTCCATGTCACATTTCCCCTATAAAATAAATGGGGAAGGCTAACCAATTTGATCCTGAAGATCATCCTAGGACGCAAGAGGATAGCATACACATTTTCACCTTTAGGATAAATAAGAAACAAAGAAAAACAAACAACAAATATGATGTAATAAAATAGATGCAAGATAATAAAATTAAACGATAAATATTATGTGATTAGGTCTTCAAGAGGAGGCCTTGCACAACAAAAATTAGTAATTTTATGTTATAAACCCAAATGTCTTGGACCGATGATGATACAAAAACAAAGGGTTAGTAGTTTTAGATTGATTTTTTTAATCTTTGGTAAGCGTAGGAACAAGAAAATATATTTCAATGTGTAGTTAAAATGACAAGATTCAGGAAAATGAAAACCAGGAATAAATTATCCTATAAAATGTTAGATTAACACTTTCATTGCATAGATCCTTTTTAATACCTTTCTGGGAAAAAAACTGAGTTGTTTTGAGTTTGTGATCAAAATTTATGGCTCTCAAAAGGTAAGCAAAAAAAGAAAAACAAAGGCATCGCAACGTAGGAAAAAGGAACCACTTTGAAAAGGTGCTACTTCATGTAGAAAAGGCACCAAAATAATGCAAAAATGCCAAAAAGATCTCAAAAGTGCTAATCTAAGGCAAAGGTGCTAATATGTGTAGCATAGGCACCAAGACAGAGGTCGTAGGCATTGTTTCATACTAGGATCGTAATTTGAGCTCGAAAAATTTGAAATTTGAAGGTTTAAACAACAATGAAAATTCTTGAAACCTTGAAAACCTATTCTAAGGATAAAATAAGATTGGAAGTAATGGAAAACATGGGGTAATCCCCATGGTGGGCGCCAAAATGTAGTGTTAGAAAATATTAGTGTGTAGAGTGTGATAAAAACAACTAAATTACTTTCCTATTCTAATCCTTCCAACAATAATTCAGATTAAGAAATAGACAGAAAGGGGGAGAGAATCAATACCTGCACTTACTAATAAGATACAATGCTCCTCCTTTATTGTGTTGGATTTTCTCTTGGATTGGTGTTGATAGCTTCATATTTTGGTGGAGTCACTTGGGCAACACCTCCCCTTGATTACCTTGGATTACTTGATGAAGTATACTAGATTGATAGATTGGAGTAGAGATGATTGATTGAATATTATGGATGATTAATGAAATAAAAAATGGAAAATATTTGTTATGGATTCTATGTGTTGGCTCTCATGGATGAGGAGAGCCCAATTTATAGCTTGTGGGAAAGAAAATGGAGGGTAAAGATCCATCCAAGTAGGATGAGGATCAATGCTTAGAAGTTGAAGAGAGGATTGGAGTATTCTAGAATGGAGAATTCTAGATTTTGAATTCTAAAAAACCATGGAGGGAAGAAGCTTCCATTGAATTTAAAATTCAATGGAAGGAGAAGTTTAGAGAGGTTTCTAGAAAAAGAATCCTCTAGATTTAGAGGTGGAAGATTTGATTAGCTTCGGAGTATCTTAGGATAATAAAACATGATTAGGGATGTGATTGGATGGAGAGATATGTGTAGGGTAGGTGTAGAGTAGGTGTAGGACTATTAAATTCCTAGAAAATGTTAATAGGAATTAATGGTGGGATAATAAGATATTAATAATGAATTAAATGATTAAAGATGAGATGGGAGATTAGGTGAATGATGAGAATGATTAAGATAAAGGGTATATGTGATAAAAGGGATTAATAATAATTGATATTGTGATTAATTATTATAGACATATGAAATAGTGATGATGTTAGAATGTTTGTAGGACAAATTAATCATAATTAATAATGTTGACATTTTAGATGTCTGCATTAAGGATGAAAAATTGAATTGCAATTTTCCTTATGCACTTAGGAATAATAATTATCTCTTGGAAGTCATAGAATAATTTAGTGAAAATAAATTCTTCAATATAAGAAAAATATATCACAACCTCAAAGGGAAATAATTAAATATTATGGCTCGAAAGGATTATTGAAGATCGACATGAAAAAGAGGTTTCTTCTATACCACTCATGGTTGATAACAATTCAAAAATTTAAATGGATGAGAATCCATTATTTCACGACCCAAATCAAACACATAAACAAATATTACAATTTGTTCTAGCAGATGGAAGTGTCAAATTGCTACATTGTCTAATTGTAAAGAAGCCAACTAATATCATGAAAAATATGCGTAAAAGAGAAATTTTTGAAAAGTTAAAAAACATGCATGTGATCACTACAAACCCTTTAAACACTAAGAGGGTATGCAATATTATTATGCATAATATATTAGTAATGCTAGTTGTATACATTTGTCTTCTTAGAAAATTTGAGGAGTCCTTTAAAGATTAATATAATTTAATCACCATTGAGTTAAAGTGAACGGTTATTCCTGAATGTAATAAATAGGTAGTGGCATATCGTTGTTAAATTAATTGAATACAATATTGATTTATGGAAAATTCATTTCTAATTCTTTCAATTTTTTATTTTACCATAACTAACAATCGCATGTGTACGATGCAATGTGAACGCCAAAAAATATTGTTATTTGATTTAGAGGGGTGGTTAATTATTTGGGTGAAATTGTGTTAGTGTTGCAACGTGTTTGAGATGGTGGTTGCATCAGTTTTTTGTTGAATTTTTTTTTTTTTGTATTGTCGTTAACATGTTGATAAGGGGTGTGATTGATAATGTAAGTGTAGGAAATATAGATGAAGCATTGCATTGAAATGTTCTATTTGTACATTTCAAATTTATTATAAATTTGTACATATACATTTGCAAATCTTATATCATGAGATCTAAACTAAACATGAATACATGAAGACCTCTATACATTTGTAGACTTTATATCTTGAGTGGTAGCCTTTTGTGGCAAAATTTGTTTACCACTAAACATGAATACATTTGATACTGCTTGAATGACACTTTTAGTTTGGATACAAGAAGTGTTAAGTAAAGTAGTAGTGGAGGTGATATCAAAGTAGAGGGTAGTATTTATGAAAAGTTATTTTGGTTGAGTGATATTAGTCTTGACTCCTTTCTTCTTACTCCAAGAATTGGTACATGTGCCATTTTTACCTGTAGATTTCATAGGACTATAAGGGGAATCAATAACTACATCAGAATGCACTAGAGCCCAACACATGTTCCTCTATTTCAAACTAAAAACAAAGGCGATTTGAAAAGAAAAGTATTGAAAGCTGGTGTGGTACTTAGTAATCTTTCCAACATTTCATTATAAATTAGATTAATGGTAAAATTGGAAGCCTAGAAAAAAAAATTAAACCAAGATATCTTTGCAATCCTTTCAATGGAAAAGGGGATATGTTGAAGAAGTTAAACTTGAGGGGGTGTAACATTATAGGAGAAATAGGGGAAATGAAGAAGGGGGCTGAGGGAGGAGAAGGGCCTTGTAAGGAAAAAATGTGAAACTCTTCTTTGTTACGGCCATGTGCCACTTTTGTTAATTATTTGAAGGAGGAAGTTGGTGTAATGTGGAGTTTGTAGAGACTTTTAAAGAATGAGCACTACCGACATTGTAAATAATTTTTATTTGCAATGTTATTCGTTATGTTATCTAAGTAGTTACAACACACATAAAAATAAGGAAAATTCACTTGTGCGTTGCAAGAGACACTTTAGAGATGAATATTTGGAGTTGACTTGGAATCCTAGGGTGGAAATTGCATGCACATTTGAAATTAAATCCTCTCTAGCTATCAAGGTAGCAATTAGGATTTCCTCTATCAACACCCATGATGACTATGTCCACCAATGATAATAATCGTTGACAATTGAGCCCCTCTAGTAGATGATTATATGAGTGACAAGTAGATTTTATTTTCCAATCAGGGTTTGCTATTTTTTTTAGTGTCAAGGTTTTTGGTTGGAAGAGGTTTAATTTCTTAGATATGATGAAGACCCAAATGGAAAATTGGAAATAAAAAGGTGGAAATTACCCTGTATGTCCACACCTATTCTAGGGCCCATGTTGTTTCTACCTAAATTATGTCTTCTATCTTTAGTCCACTTTATCATCTCAGTCTCACTTGCATTATTGACACGAGTGCAATTTGTGCTTAAAGAGGCCAAATTAATTTTTAGTGAAGATCCAAGAAACCTAACCACAATGCTTGTTTGTTAAAAAACTTTGTAGCCCCCCCTTTAGTTATAAGATTGTTTTTTGGAAGAGAACATATAATGCACAAAAACTTTAATAATTGAACCCTCCAGCAGTTCTTCATATGAACGGCATGTATGTTTTATCTACCACTCTAGATTTGCTATTTTTTTATTCACTTGGATGATGCTCTCATCTATAGTTAAAATTCCTCTATGAGCCTTCATTCAACAAGTCCCTAAAGATGAGAACCCAAAAAGGTCCCACTACATGGTTCTAAATATGCAGAGATGAAGATAGGCTAATTGAATTGCATAGATTCCTGAAATTGACTTGATTGTCCATCTTGATGATGGTTATTTCTCCACTTTATATCTTTTTACAAGTTGAAAAAATGCACACTTCAGATATCTACAAGTCAAAAATCCACAAATGTAAACATCCAATGCATTCTCAACACTCATATACTCTATTCAAGAATGAGAGAGGCTATCTTGACCTGACATATTTGAAATTTTCTTATGTATAATAGTCCCTAGCTCTCTTTAAAATACAAGGCTAATCAAATAATTTAATTAACTAATAAACGAAAAAACTATACAATAAAATTGACCAGGCAAGGGCCTGTACCAAGACCGCCAGTAAGTGTCTTACACAGATTATTGCCCATTGGTTATTTATTGATAGTTATTGTTAACATTGTAAATGAGAAATACATGGAAAAGGATTGCACCAGGAACTGCCTAAAGTGTCTCAAATATCATCTTTAGTTTAACATTTAAGATTTTGAAAAATATGGATTGCGTCTGGTGTTGAGAAATCATGTTCCCATTTGGGAAGAAAAAGTATAAGTCCCCCATAGTAAATCATAGATACAAATACCTACCCTATGTTACAAGTCCAAACACCAATGGAACACCTGCTTAAGATTAGTCTGATAACATGTCAACAAGTTTTAAGGTTGTTACTGCCTAATGCCAATCACTGGGATTGCATTCAATTCTCATGAGTCATTCCATAGCAACAACTCTATCTAGATATCCATCAAAGAACATACAAGATATCTTGGGGGAAAAGATGACAATTTTAGCCTTATTGTCAGTGTTACTAAGTAATATCATTTCCTTAAAAAGTTACACATCTATAAATGTTGAACATTTATAAACGTTGAGTACCTCCTTTAAACTAACACTCTCCATAATACTTCCATTTTCCACTTTCCCCCCCCCCAAAAGTGGCAAAAAATTCTAAAAAGTTTAGTGCTAAAAGTAGTGAAAATTGTTTATTTCTAAATGACAAGAATGACATATTGTAGTTACAAAATAACTCTATGTACATCTATTAACGGCGAAATAAATAAAGATATTCGTGAAGACGATCAATAAATATTAAGATTTAAAGTTTCTTGGATTGTTCCACAAGATTCTTCGACATTATTTTCCTAAATGTTTACATTCTTCTTAAATGTTTCTTTAGTTAAATTTCATGTCTTTTCACATTATTTGAAAAATAAATCATAACATAAACTCCTATACCATGGGCATTGTTCCTTTTTATTGAAATTTACTCGCATTGTCTTCCTTTTCTTTGTTTTTCTTTCAAGATATATAATTACTTGTCATTGAATTTTTTCTGTCTTTCATTTCATCCTTTTTGCTTAGTCGACTGCTGATGCATTTGACACCCCACCATATATTTGGAATTGTTTTGTACATTATATTTAATATAAATCTGGTACAACTGTGATAGTACAATTGGTAGAGTGTATTTCTACTCGACTGTTTTTCATGGAAATGTATGGAATACTCTTTTGAAATAGAGTAACACTTGGCAAAGATTCGTCTTCCCTTCCAATGTCAATTCCAGCATTAACCATGGTTTTTAGAATGTCAATTATACTACGAAATATAAAATTTAGAATGTTGCCCGCTACGTACCATTATCTACGCATATATGTGTACTCTAAACAAATTCTACGCATATATTTTCCACCAAGTTCTTATTTGATAGTTATGAAAATGATTGTTTTTTCATTTTGGAGTTTTAGATTTCAAAAATAGGGCACCATTTTTCTGTAATAATCATGGCAAAAAGATGTTAAAATGGTTCGCAAATACATTGAAATATGTCACATATGATGAAGTTGGAAAATATGCATTAAGAAAAAACATAAATCCAATTAAAAAATAAATAATATGAATGAAAAAAATTCAGAAATAGATATAAAACTTTACCTTGGAAAAACATCCAGAAATATAAATTTAAAAAGTCTTTTGACCCTAACTAGTTTTCTTTAAAAAAGCTTGAAAACTCAATGCATGGAGAAAAATAATGAAATTGAATATTACCCTTTAGTGAAATGAAAGTTGAGAGTTAGTTGATCCTTGCATTAAATGTAAACCAATCAATTTCAAGTCATTCTTTCATGTAAATTACAAATTTTGTAACCCTCTTGATAAACACAAACTAAGACATTTAATATTTAAGAGATTTTATTAGGAGGAAGGGATATAATATAACAAAAACTTTTTACCAATAGATAAATGAATGATTAGTTTAAACATTGTTGGATTATGGAGGATAAAATGGATGGAAATTTTTATATTAAGTAAGAAGGTTTTGTAGTTAAGATACAAGAGCATAAAGTCGGTTCGTTAGAGAAATTTATGTATGGATTAAAAAAAACTTAGAGTGTAATACAAACATTTAATTGAAAACATATTTAAACATAAAATTTCATCAAATTGAATTTGAATATATATACATTTTTGTGACAAATAGTACAAATACATTCATGGTTGCATATATGAATGATCTACTCCCCACCAAAAATAATAAAAGATACACTATGAAAGTCAAAGAAAAATTGATGAAAGCATTTCAAATAATAGTTTTAGATCAGTATCGATAAAGCTACCAAGAATTAGTTCTAGATGCTTCTACTGCTTTTTGTTGTTTTTTCTGTTGTTTCTTTGCGGTCGGTTTTGTTGTTTTTTTGCTGTTTTTTTTGTTGTTGTTTTGCTATTTTGTCTCGATTGAGTAGTTGTTTCTGAGCTACTTGGAGCTTCGTTGTAACACTTGGATCTTGATCCATTCTCTCTGTTTATCTCTCTTATTCTGGCTCTCAGGCCTTCTTTTGTATTCAAGGGTATAGTCCCTTTCAAAAAACTATTTGCCAATAATATAAAAAAAACACTATTAGGTGTTGACGTGATTACAAAATTAAAGTTATTTTTCATCACTGGACATATAGTTGTGATTTTTTTTAAAAAAGTATTGAACAGATAAATTGTAAATCACTTAGAATATTCATAGAATTGAATTTGACATTGTTATAAAATGTCACTTCTCAGTCTTAACATACTCATGGAATTGAATTTGGCGTTGTTATCAAATGCCATTTCTCAGTTCGTAGATATAACTAAGTACATACAACTAATTTTATGTTAGACCCGCATAACCACAATCATATCAGAAATTTATTTAATCATTGGAATTCTTTCCAGATCACACAACATTTTGTTGAAACTCAATTTTTTGAAGAAAAGATAGTGCTTCAATATCTAAATGGAACACATCATTTTTAACTTAAATAATTTAAGGAAGTTGATTTCAAATTAGTTAGATATTGACATTCAAACCATTTAAGATATTTTAAGGATGGGAAAATACCTTGCAATTTCCTTATGAACTTAGGAATGACAATCATCTCTTGGAATTCATAGAAGAATTCAGTGCATACAAAATATTCAATATAGATAAAAAAAATATGACTATCTAAAAAAAAACCTTGTCGAATACAATGTCTCATAAAAATTATTGTAAATTTACAAGAAAATAATATTTCTTATTGTAAATTATTGGATTCCCTAACCCTTGCGACTTCTATGGTGGCATTGCTCCAAACTTGAGTCGTGGACGCTCTGGAAAGGTCTCTGGAGGTGTGAAAGGATATGGGCTCGGGATATCCTGTGCCAACGATAATGTTCTTTCCCAAACATCCCTGCATGGTTTGACTCAGGGTGTTATGGGAGGTGTGCTTGCTAGTGGTGTTAGAGGCTCTGTGGGGTGAAACAAATAGATTCCTTTGCTACCAAAAATGAATGTTTTAACAGCTACTATTATTTCCCCTACTTTTGATGCAGCGACAGGGGGTGTTTTGAAGAATGGTGGTGTTTATTCAGATGGATCACCTCTGAAGGGAAACTCCTCTAATGTAGATGTGCCAGTCTCTCCCTCACTGTCTCAAATCTTACCATCAGCAAGTGTTGACAATTTTTTGGAAGCTGCGAGTTTGGGGGCTCAAGTCAGAGTCCAAAGCTTCACTGATGTGGCTAAATCCTAAGAATTTACTCCTCCAAAGGCCACGACACATGCCAAATTGTCCCCCTCTGTGCATTTTGGCTAGGTTGTTTTGAAAACATAGGCTTATTTCAAGGAAAAGGGCATTATTTGTAGATTCAACAAATTTTTTCCTAGTTTTCTTGCTCTCCATGACTAGATTTCTTCTTCTTGGAAGCCATTAATGGATGGTAAAGTGGATATTTACCCTTTAAATAGAGGTTTTTTTTGTTGTTGTCTTTGATATTACCTCTGATAGAGAATTAATTTTTGATAGATTGTGGGAATTTCAATCCCATTTTCTACTCATGAAGCCAGGGTTTCCCCTTATTAATCCAGTCACTAAAAATTTCCAAATCATACATGTTTGGATCCATCTGCCATATCTTCCTCTGCAGTTTTGGGATGAGAAATGTTTAACTACCATTGGGGACACTTTGGGTAAAACCCTGGCTATTGACTCAAAAATTACCTTGTATGAGTATACTACGTATGCTCACATTTTAGTTGACATGAACACATCAACAGATTTTGCTGCTTCTATTGATCTTATTGTTGAGGATAGAATATGGACTCAAAATTTGGACTATGAAGGTTTTACCTTTAGATGTAGAACCTACTTTTCACTTGGACATTTAGTTTATGGATTGCAATAATGGGAAGACACATGTAAGTATACACACTTCTTGGTGGAAGAATGTGGATCCAAGCTTGTTGGTTGTTGATAGTCATTTAGATTCTGAGTCTGAAGATGGATCTGTGAATGAGGATTTTTTGGATTCAATAAAGGAGGAGGCTCCCCCTTTGTCTAACCATGTAGATAAGACTCCTTCCCACTGCTATGAGGTTGGGACTTCACCCTCTCCTCTTGGTATTCATTCGGACAAACAATAATACTAAAACGTGCTTGATGATTTACACTACTAAAAATGTAAATCTAATTCCCAGTAATGGTTGGTCTACTCTGAGCAGAAGAATGAAAGGGAATAATGAATCCCCTAAGATGCACATTAGATCCCATGGGAAGGGATCCCAGGGATGAGCTTTCATGTTCATGTTTTTGCTGTTAGTTTTTACTGTTAATGGTGTTTTCCTTGATTTTATGTGCCATTGGTAGAGGCTTCTTCGTTCATTCCTCATCGATAAATAATTTTCTCCTTATTATATGGGGAAGGGTCCCCTTAACCCTCTTTTACCCATAATAAAAAAAAATCTTATACACCACTAACAATAAACTTATTAATTACCAAAGCAAGTACATAAACACACTTTACATTTTTTTTAAGAGTGTCAAATTACAACCCTTTCCAACTCAAAAAAAGCCAATTAGTATCGATAACAATCAACATATCCTAGCTACAATCAACATAGACCCTTTCTGATGACCCTTACCTATGACCCTTAACAGACATGTGATGGATTTTTTTGTTGTCCATTGGGTAGACATGGAAGTGGCATTATTTTGTTTTTCTACGATCCCACATTGCAAATACCAGCTCATCTGCAAATGCAATATGAGAAAAGTACCGAAATTTGACAAGTGTATTCATTCAAAATGATGACTATTTATCATGGTTTGAAAACCCTTATCCATTGTAATTAAGGCACTGGTTACTTTTAGTAGAAGGGTGTTTCATAGGGTTTTATCTCCTTAAGAACGTGGGCCTTTCATAAATTGAAAAAATGCTAAAAGCCAAATTGTAATTTTTTATTTGATCCTTTGGAAAAGGTTGATATCTTTGGGGAATTTTCCTTCATTTTGGAGCTAAATTTGTGTAGAGGTGTTTTGAGTTAGAATTTAGATTGGTGTTTATTAGGTGTGGCCATTGGCTGAGTGTAAGTTGTCCGTATGTTTTGTGTTGGAACCAATAAAGATATTTGAACCTGGGACTTGTCGTTTTCAAGTTTTCAGTCTTCACCAACTGCATCCGTGCACACGTAAATGCTAAGAATCCATCCAAGTTTTATATATTTCAAATTGTATCGAAATTCGTGAAATCAGGAACGTTCCGGCAAGATAGGGGCTTTCGTGGCCATCTATATGTATTTATGAATATTTAACCATAAATAATTATAATTTTATAACTTGTTTTGTAAATTTTTTATTGATCAATGATAAATTGTTTGAAGGAAATTCAGATATGGTGAAGAGCAAGGTTTAAATTTGAAAACTACATATGTCTAGCAAATAATATTAAGTGACAATATTCTTTTACTATTGATCTTAAAAAATGTAGAACAATATTATTTATGCTTTCTTATTCTATGTTTATTGAACCATTTTTAGAATATATTTAAGTATATCAATATAGTTTATATAAAAAATAATAGTCATTAATATTTTGAATATGCAATTCATGTGAAATGGTTGTTTCAAATATTTGTAAGTAATTTATTTTGTTCAATCATGAAAAATGTCTAAACGACCATCAAATTTTTACCCCTACTTAAGAACTCTTGATATTGGTTCAAAAAATGTAATGAATAGTTATTCAACCCAATCAATTCACCTTGGCCAACATACTCATGTCTTATGGTAAAATAAGAGCTTCACAACAAGTTATGGACATCCATTGAGGCATAATAGAAATTTATTTTCTTCTGAATGTTGTAGTTGCAGGTGCCTTGTTTATATGTATGTAAAATTAGGTGACAAGGCCTTTGAAATTTTTAAATTCCAAAATGGGTGTTTTAGTATATGGATGTCAAGGATTTATCTTGTCATGAAATACCATTATTTGTATCTTACAAAATACATAATCATCCTCATGAGCCATTGAGACCGCTTCACAAAATATAATGAATAGATGCCCAAATTGATTACTTTAACTTTGTAAGAAAAATGCATTTTATAGGTATCAACCACCAGATATTTTTATTTTCTTTCTTATTTCCAAAAAAATAAAAAAATTCTAGCATCCTTCCATCATTTGTCGAAATGGGAGCTTTGGATCAAGAATGGACATTCATTAAACCATAATGGAAAGATAATTTTTGTTAAATGTAGTTTCCAGTGCCATGTGATATGATCCTCATGTGTGGATTTCACTAATGGATTGATGTTTTTTTGTAACAGTTAATTACATTTGTTATTAGAGAAACCACCCTGGTTCAAGTCACAAAACGAGTCACAAGAAGGCACTCAACATAGACTCTAGATTTTAGTTCCCAAAAGCAGTTCGAAGAGTGAAACATGTGATAAGGAGGTTTGTTGGCATAGATTCAAGGTTACAAACCGTTGTGGGATGATATGATGCACACATTTTGGTACATAATGGTTCATTACACCATGTGGTAGACATGTATGGTAGAAATACAATCATACACAAGGTGCATAAACTTCTTGACAAAATTTCATGTGATGAGATGTCATCTTGTGGACTATATTGAATGAAGTATTTGTACAAGGATGTCCATCAAAGCATGATTACAAGATGGTTTTTGGTACATGTAAACTATTCAAAAATATGTCTTAATGATATGTGGTCTTGTTGATTGCAATGAATGTAAGATATGCACATAACGGTTTCATAAATATAAGTGTATTTATGCATGCATGTGTATATATATATATATATATATCTGTGTGTGTGTGTGTGTGTGTGTGTGTGTGTATGTAGATATATATATTTGTATAAAATATTATAGTTTATACTACTCAGGTAGACATGCATATAAAAATTGTAAGATTACACAAATCGTGAACTATCATTGAACTTTAGTTGACTTCATCGTAACATTTGTCACCATCAACAAATATTGAAATGTTTGCAAATTGGGATGCCTCTCCAAGCATATCATGGAGTGGAAGTAAAAGGGAAAATCATGGGGATGAAAACATCATGCAATATAGAAATTGTATCTTACATCTAAGACATGAGAATCCTCATGAAGCATCGATGTTTCATGAAATTTAACCACTAGGTGTCCTACATGATAAATTCATATTTTGTAGCATGCTACCAAACTGTGGAAAAAAGAGCTTTGAAATAGGGCGTCGACTCTAGAAAATGTGGAACCATGTGAAAACTTCAACAAATTTCTTTGAAAGATTGTGGTCTTATGGACTATAATGATTGTATGATGCAACAAATGGGTTTGTTGAAAAGGACTTGATAACTGTTACGTAAAAATTGTAAATTTGATGATTATAATGAAGGAATCAAGTGTGAAGTTAATGTGATAAAGTTTCATTGAAGTAGGAAGAATATATATTTGTATGAAGTGGGTGTTGAGGTTGTTCACAACAAACCGCATAAAGAGTAACACGATAAATTACTTTCAGATTTTTTGTTTACATCACCTCTAGAAGAGAAATTAGAAATTATAAACCATTTGGAAAACAAGCTACACCTACATTACTAAAGGACTTAGAAAACATTTTTCATAGCATAATGAGAATTTGATTGTGGTTTGTTGTAGTTGCAAGTTCCCTCGTACAAATTTTATGCCAAATGTGGCAACATACAAAAGGCATGTGAAATGTCTGACAAAATTCTTGGAACAACAATCGTCATGTATAATTTGTTTTCCTTTGCACTCTACAACCTCTTCAAGCATGGAATATCACAAAATTTACAGCTAAGATGAGGACATGGGGATCCTCGTGCAACATTGATGCTATTTCACTAAATGCAACGAACAAGTTTCCATCCCCTAAAGCATTACGGAGAACCAAGTTTGGGAAGATGTTTTCAGTTGTAATTGCTAAGGTAGATATGTCCTCAAAATGTTGAATAATGCATAAAGCATGTGAATTGTTCAAGAAAATTCCTCACAAATATGTGGTCTCTTAGAATGTCATGCTTGTAAGATATGCAAAAAAAATAATAATTTGCAAGGATGTTATCAAACTCTTTGAAGTAGTGAAGTTATCAGGAGCTTACCTTGACTGTGTAAGCTTATTTTTTGTATTATTAACATGGAGCCATACAAGTTTGGTAGATGAGGGTTGTAAATACTTCAAAAGCATGAGTTCCTCTTATTGTATTATGCCTAGAATTGACCATGACATATGCATGGTTGGTTGACTATGTTGGATAACTTGAGGAAACTCTAAACTTTATCATCGAGTTAAAATGATACCTATATGTAATTGGATTAATGATACCTAATAAATATAATATATTTTGATGGTTTTACGAGATTGAATTACACATATAAAATTATATATAGACATCCGTTTTGGTGTAGTTTGCAACTCGTACAATTGGTAACTATCCTGTGTTGTAGGTTTGATTTAAGAATTATAATTATAGCCGAGAAGGTGTCTCCATTTCTCAACCACTTTTTCCTCATGTTATGCTTCTTTCAAATGTAAATTATATTAAGAATTATAAAATTTAGAACGTGGCCCGCTACATACCACTATCTACATGATGTGTACTCCAAACAAATGCTACGCATATATTTGCCACCAAGTTCTTATTTGATCGTTATGAAAATTATTGTTTTAACATATTTGTCATGTTGGAGTTTTAGATTCAAAAAATAGGGCACCATTTTTCTATAATAATCTTGGCAAAAAGATGTTAAAATGGTTCACAAATACATTGAAATATGTCACATATGATGAAGTTGGAAAATATGTATTAAGAAAAAACATAAATCCAATTAAAAAATAAATAATATGAATGAAAAAATTCAAAAACAAATAGAAAAATTTACCTTGGAAGAACATCCAAAATATAAATTTAAAAAAGCTTTTGACCCTAAACTAGTTTTCTTAAAACAAGCTTGAAAACTTAATGCATGGAGAACAATACTAAAACTGAATATTACCCTTTAGTGAAATGAAAGTTGAGAGTTAGTTGATCCTTGCTAAATGTAAACCAATCAATTTCAAGTCATTCTTTCATGAAAATTACAAATTTGTAACCCTCTTGATAAACACAAACTAAGACATTTAATATTTAAGAGATTTTATTAGGAGGAAGGGACATAATATAACAAAACTTTTTAACCAATAGATAAATGAATGATTAGTTAAACATTGTTGGATTATGGAGGATAAAATGGATGGAAATTTTTATAATAAGTTAAGAAGGTTTTGTAGTTAAGATACAAGAGCATAAAGTCATTTCGTTGGAGAAATTTATTTATAGATTAAACAAAACTTTGTAATACAAACATTTAATTGAAAACATATTTAAACATGAAATTTCATCAAATTGAATTTGAATATATATACATTTTTGTGAAAATAGTACAAATACATTCATGGTTGCATATATGAATGATCTACTCCCCACCAAAAATAATAAAAGATACACTATGAAAGTCAAGGAAGAATTGATGAAAGCATTTCAAATGATAGATTTAGGTTACCTTTAGCACTATTAGGTGTTGAAATGATTACAAAATTTAAAGTAATTTTTCATCATTGGACATAGAGTTGTGTAAATCTAAAAAAATGTATTGAACGAATAAGTTGTAAATCACTTAGCATATTCATAGAATTGAATTTGGCGTTGTTATCAAATGCCATTTCTTAGTTCATAGATATAACTAAGTACATACAACTAATTTTATGTTAGACATGCGTAACCACAATCATATCGTTAATTTATTTGATCATTGGGATTCTTTCTAGATCACACAACATTTTTGTTAAAACTTAATTTTTTGAATAAAAGATAGTGCTCCAATATCTAAATGGAACACAACATTTTACACTTAAATAATCTAAGGAAGTTGATTTCAAATTAGTTAGATATTGAGATTCAAACCATTTAAGAGATTTTAAGGATGGGTAATCACCTTGCAATTTCCTTCTGAACTTAGGAATAACAATCATCTCTTGGAAGTCATAGAAGAATTCAGTGCATAAAAAATCTTCAAAATAGAAAAAAAATATGACTACCTCAAATTAAACTAGTTGAATACAATGTCTCATAAAAATTATTGTAAATTTACAAGAAAATAATATTTCTTATACACCACTAACAATAAAATTATTAGTGACCAAAGAAAGTACATAAACACACAGTACATTTTTTTTTAAGAGTGTCAAATTACTACATTTTCCAACTCAAAAAATCCAAGTAGTATTGAGAACAATCAACATATCCTCCTAGCTACAATCAACATAGACCCTTTCTGATGTCCCTTACCTATGACCCTTAATAGAGATGTGATGGATTTTTTTGTTGTCCATTGGGTAGGCACCTAAGTGATATGCTTTTCATTATTTTGATTTTATACAATCCCACATTGCAAATACTAGCTCATCTTCAAATGGAATATGAGAAAAGTATTGAAATTTGATAAGTGTATTCATTCAAAATGATGAGTATTTATCATGTTTGAAAACCCTTATCCGTTGTAATTAAGGCACATGTTAATTGTAGTAGAAGGGTGTTTCATAGGGTTTTCTCTCCTTAAGAACACGTGCCTTTCATAAATTGACAAAATGCTAATTGTGAAATTGTAATTTTTTATTTGATCCTTTTTTGGAGAAAGTAAGGATAAGAGAAGGCTCATTAGCATCGCCACAAGAGGAATACATGATCTCAATAATGCAAACAGAAAATCCAGCAAGCAAATGCACAAGCAAACTAGGAGTGTATGACTCACGAGTCTTCCACTATGAGAGGTCTTTCCTTTTGTTGACACCAATGCCCCTCTCATTCAAGACTTGCCTCCTCCCTCAAAACAAAGAACGGTTGTTGCACCCATCATTGATCCTAAATCCGGTGAGATGTTTCCATTGTTGCGGGAAATGGTCATCCCTGATACTTGCACTGTGCAACTAATAGTAGCCCCTGATATATTAACATTTTTCTCATTGGATAAAGAAAAAAGGTCAAGAAAGATCACACATACAGCCTCACAATTCTATAGTGGGGAGATAGGTAATTAGTACATCGAAGTAGCTTGAGAAAAGGTAATCAAGACAGTGGATGAGATGACACCAGCCGACTAAAAGATGAGCATGATCCAATTGGCACCAGCTACTCATGAGGGATATTTACACATATATTAACAATCCTCTACTCGTATGGTGGAAAGGAAGAAAGAATATAAAGAGAAGATTGAGGTACTAGAGGAACAAGTACAAACTCTTTCATCTTATGTGCAACACTTGGTGGAACAAAGCACTACAAAAAAATTTATTGAGAAATTGGCACCCATCAGTAGCTTCAATCCAGAATCCATCAGAACAACGCATGAGCTCACAATGCAGGGGTGAGAAAACAATGAATGTATCGACTCAATCTCCAAAAAAGGGAAGTCACCAATCTAAGATATATTCAATATCTTTGCATACATGTGTGCAACAACCAACAGAACGTGAGCACTCAAAGAGGATGTGGAGAAAGAAAGAGATTACTGGGAACATCTGGGACCAATAGTGAGTGAGATGAGCAACACCCATCTTTAGGAGTTAATCAATAAGAAGGTTTTTGAAACTCCAATAGAAGACTTGACATGTGTATGGGTGAGGGCCTTGGCATTCTGATTTGAAGCAATCAATCAGGCTTTCACAGATCTAGAGGAGAAATAAAAATAAACATATTAGCTATAGGATAGTATAAATCAGAAAATTCAGAAACTTGGAGTACCTGCAATGAGCGAACACACAAGTGTTGATGAGTTGATCGACCCTTTTGAATAATATGCCAAGAAAGAGGTGGGAAACCCATTGTCCTTCACTAAGGATACTCTTGACTTATTCTTAGAGATCTGAGCCTCTATTGTACTTATCACAGAGAAGCATTCATCGTGGTCCAGGAAGTGCAAGGACATCAACAGTGTGACTGATGGATGGACTGAAACCATGAGATGCATCTACATCCCTCATGCCGAAAAAGTAGAACTAGTAGTGGCTTGTTTCAAGTAGGAGCTTGGAAAGACAAAAGCCCTCTCAGGAACATGAAGTGGAGAGAAGTCAAAGAGCAGAGCCATGTCCACCACAACATCTCATCCTTCGGCATAATTCTTCTTCTTCTTCTTTTTCCTCTTCTCTCTCTCTCTCTCTCTCTCTCTCTCTCCCTCTCTCTCTCTCCTCTTCTCATACAATGATCTCTCTCTTCAATGTTATATTTTGCGTTGAGAGTTGCACTTTTTAATATGACTTAAGTGACTTTAGAAATATAATGTAACTTTAAGTCACCCTACTATTATAAAAGTGACTTAAATATTTAAAGTGGAATATGGACAATATTAAGTCATATTAAGGTATTTGAAAATTCACCGGGAAGATGAAGAGTTTCCTCCACTTCTATAAAATGTAACAAGTTCCTCATTTGAGCTTCTTCTGAATTTTTCTTCTTAGATGTTGGAGTTGTTTTTTGTGAATTCATGAGAGAGATATCCTTGTGCACAGAGAAATAGATATAAATTTTCTTCCATTTCTCCTACTAAAAAATGTCTTCTACTCCCCACATTATGTATCAAAGAGCACTGGTTAAAAGTAAAGAAAAAATTTTGATATGAAGGCCAAGGCGAGAGAATTCAAACTTGGAGACTTTGTCCCACTATGGGACAAGAGAAGGGAATGAAAAGGTAGCCATGGAAAGTTTGATTCATTATGGCTCGGCCCATTCCAGATTCATGAAGATTGCGGTGAGAATGATTTTATACTCTCATATTTGGATGGAATGCCACTGGAATCATCTTACAGTGGGAAATACCTAAAATTATATCATCAGTGAAAGTGGGTTCTCCCCTGCCTTGTACCATGGGTCATTTATAGGTTTTTTTCCCCATCCGTTGTGTGTCATGTGTTTCTTTTCTTTCATTTTGTGTGTGTGTTTCCTTCTTCCAGTCTTTTTTTCTATAAGTTATACATGACTCTATAAGGCCTAATGGATAAGGCACTGGTCAATGAATTATAAGGTCTAAAATTGAGATTCTGGTTTCCCATGTCATGTCTTCACTGCACTCAGTCCATGTCATGTCCCGAAGCTAGAGCCATCTATTGTCGTGCAAATGTGCAACAGGGAAATTAGAAGTGTCCAAGCATGACAACTATACCCTTGTGCCAGAAGTTTCATGTTTTATCATTCCTAGACACCCCCAGTAAAATCTGTCAGTCTTTTCACCCCCTATTTTATGTCAAATTGATCCCCTAGGTGATTTAGGAAAGTCTATTCATTCCCCCTAGATGATTTTAGGGAGTTCTAAAAATATGTTATCTTGTGGTAGTATTGGGAAGGGCTACACTGGCCATCCCAGGATTGGATCAACCCCCTAGAGTGGAAATGAAGGGCCAAATTCAACATGGAGATAAATTGAAGACCATATAACATCATGGAAATGATTTTGGAAGATTTGGGAAAGTTTTGAAAGAATTTGAGCAGTCTGAGTAAAAAACAAGGTTCACAAGCCTAGGCAGTACACAAGCCTAAAACCACTATTGGGCTTTAAAGGAAGATTATGGTAGCTCTTGATGGAGTTAGAAGTAAAATGAAACATCTCCAAAAAGAGGATTCCAATACCTAAATGACGGTGAAATAATATTTTTCACAACACCTTGGCGCATAGGATTTGCAGGTAGTTTTTATCAGGCACAAACGTAGTCGCAAATCATAAATCATAGTTTTCAAGGATCAGATTGATGAATCAAGACATTATACCATAACCATTAGATTCATAATTTAATTTCCAATCAGGATCATATAAATTTTCACCAAGAACTTCCACCAGGAGCTCAATTTATCATCATTCAAAGTTACCCTCTTAAAGGGAGTTCAGGAGTTAGTCAATTTTCGAAAGAACATGTGTCAACAACAAGAGCCTGGTGGGATTTCATGTCCCCGATGTCTCTTAGGTCAGGTGAAAAAACCTTGGAAAAATGTGCCCAACCCCCATGTGACCTCTCAGACCCTCATGTGACCTCCAGACTTGATAGTTCAGCCCTTAGGTGGATTTTTTGGAGCATCCATTCCCTGCCGTCAAATCAAGTGCCACGTGTCAGCTCCAAGACCACCGTGGAAAATGATGTCCCTCACGTCCCTAAGGTCAAGGACATCAGAAATGGAAAAATTATCCCAGCCCCTATGGGAAGTCTTTTGGTCACCCACGAGACTGAATTTCAGCCCCCAGTGCTTTAAAGTAGTGCTTTTCAACTTCATTCCCTGCCATCGGATTGAGGACACATGTTAGCTCCAAGACCACTGTGGAAACTGATGTCCATCACATCCCTAAGGTCAAGGACATTGGACATGGAAAAATGCACCCAAATCCTATGAGGAGTCTTTTGGTCACCCACGTGACCGACTTTCAGCCCCCAATGCTTTAAAGCAGCTTTTCTCACATCCATTCCCTATCGTCGGATCACCGCCACGTGTCATCCTCTTGACCACCATGGAATTTGATGTCCCTCATGTCCCTAATGTTAGGGACATAAAACATAGAAAAATGTTCCCAAGCTTCTCCTTCCATAATTTCAAAAATTAAAAAATTTAACTGCTGCTTCACGTGCTTCTAGTGTTTCTAGCTGTTTCCACTCTCGTGCACAGGTTTTGTCCAATCCTCCTATGTAACATCTCACCACCATTCCTCCATTGCTAAAACTTGAACTAGAATTGCCACAGAGGTACTCCCCTTCCACTCCATTAAAGCATGTAGGTCCTAAAGGAAAATTAGAGCAAACACAGAAGGAGAAGCATATGACGGAGAAATAAAAAATGGAGAAAACTCCATGGCCATGAAATGAGAAGTTGAAGAAATATCCCAAATGGATGTGTGAAAAAACAAGATTTATTTTTATGTTCATTCCTCTACCCAATTCCACCAATAATACACCTTCAAACTCTCCTTTCGTGCAACAGAGCATCCACAACGAAGAAATCCCACTTCTGGCTCAACAAAGAAAAAATCCAACTTCTCGTCAAACCATTGGGAAAAATAAATTAGAATTGCATTTAAAGCATCAGGAAAAAAACCCCATATCAAATATATAATTTTATTTGAAGACGAAGGAGAAAACCAAACCTTCAATTTTGAGGTCTATTAATGACTGCCGCATCCAAAAGCACTTCTAGGTCTGAAAATTAAAAAATTTAAAATCTCCTAGAGTTTTGAGCGGGTAGAGCCAAAATTCTAGAGGGGGGATATTGGGAAAAAACCCATATCAAAAAAATTTGTTCCACGTCAATCCGACCTCCAGAAACCCACTTTCTA
Source organism: Taxus chinensis (assembly GCA_019776745.2). Classification (NCBI taxonomy): domain Eukaryota; kingdom Viridiplantae; phylum Streptophyta; class Pinopsida; order Cupressales; family Taxaceae; genus Taxus; species Taxus chinensis. Next base: position 840,084,248 of record CM034151.1, read on the forward strand.
AAAATAGCAGGTCTACTACATAAGGACTGCTATTTCAGGAAAGTCATCAACAAAAGAACTTGCGAAGGAGAAGAAGACATTAGAGGTGCACATACAACTGAGAACTCACCAGAACAAACATTTTTGGCACTTACTAAAATTAGTAAGTGGGCCCACGAGAAACTGTTAAAAGTAGAAAGTTGATCCAAAAGGAATAAGGAATGCACGAAGAAAGATGAAAATAGAGCCGTAACATCCAATTGAAGATCGGGGAATTGATTTTTCATACTTACAAAAAATAGTAAGTTGTTCTTTCTGGGCTATACATGAAGTCGAAGTGGACGGGTCAGAAGCTGACACAACCTTTCACATGCGAGTATGATGTGGAATACATCGATGTCTTGTATATGGACCTGAATGACCTTAAGACTCACATGGCCTCCAAGGACCAAAGGAGGATTGAAGACCAGGTATTCACAAGTGGCTTATTCACCGCTGCAGGACATCCAGTGTTTTTGCATAGTCTCGAGTTAGTATTAGCCTGCTCTTTCCACTATGATCCCGAGACATGAACCATCTGAGCTGACAAAGGTTCAACGATGGTGGTCATCAGTGCTATGATCATTTCAATCTCTCTGTAGATACCGACATCTCCCATCATGGTCATCATCTCAAACGATAGAGTTGTGCACGATTGGGAAACAATGGATTCATATGTCCAAGGAGTAGCACTCATCTCATGGTTAAAAACAAGAAGAAAGCCTTCCAGGATGCCCAAGAATCTACCAAGGTGTGAGTTTCGAGAAGGGTATTCTGATGTCACCACTCTCCTTAGTACAGTTATGGGTAAAGTAAGAACAAGATATTTCCAGGACTGGATGGGTCTTTTCATCCTGACATCGACAAAAGGAAAGCAAAGAATTGACTGGGGGCAGATCATCAATGATAATCTCCATCTACAACCACTCCAAGTTCTCATGACAAAGAAGTTCCACATGACTTATTACCTATTCTATCTCCTTGCAAGCTCGAGATCATTCAAAAGATTGGCTCTCATGCAGAAAATTGCTGCTAATGTACCTACATTCAAGAAACTTCCACAGTTGGTAATGGAGGAAATAAATAGGCATTTCGCTCACGTGAATGATACTTTCACTATGTCCATGGTTTGAAGCTTAGAAGGGGATATCAAAGCTAGCATGTCACTAATAGCGGCATCCTTGATTGAGGAATATGACTCATACATCATATAATTCTAAACCTTCTCCTACACACAAGTCACTAGCTTCGACCAAGCTCTGCTAAAATTTCCTAAGTACCTTAGGGACTAGATTGTATTATTTGAGCTCTACAAGAAGATCACTCAATTGAATAACAAGCTCAGAAGTAGGAGAAAGAAATTTATTTCATTCCTTATATCTCTAAGGATGTTCACGTGCAAAATATCAAATGACGCATCTCACCTAGAGGCCGCTTTCACACATCTGAATTTTCATTCCTACATCACCAGGCCCAAATTTGACATCTAAGAAGATCTTGAGTCATTCTATGTCCCATAACTACAACATGAGCCACGAGTCAAGGACTACTAGGCAAACTATATTGACGAGTTTGAAGTGCGTGAAAAAGACCACATGAGGACGACAATCAGTGAGATGAAGAAATTCAAGTTCTCTCGGTATGAAGACGACTTGTATGATGATGGGACAAAAATGTACGATCATGAGTACGTAGTAGTCAAGAAGTCCCCAACACCCCAAATTAACTGACATGTTTGTGAATCAAGAGATATAATGGAGTGAACTAAAAATGTGGTGAGGAGAACGAGGAACTGGTTTCAGAAGAAGAGGACTATGATCATCCAATCACGAGGAATTTATCCAAGACAAAAGAAAACTTCACATCATTCATCTTCAAAAGTGGTGGAGGTGACTCTCAGTTCTAAACACTCTGAAGAAAATTCAAAAAGGAAGTCCACGTAATTAGAAACTTCTCCCTGCGAGAAGACACCTAAGAAATTCAGGTAAGAGAAGCCTCATTGGCATCACCATAGGAGGAAGACATGATCTCACTAATGCAAATGGAAAATCTAGCAGTAGATGCACATGCGAATGAGGATTATATGACTCATGATCCAGTCTTCGAACCACTGGGTCTTGCCTATTGTTGACACCAACATCCCTCTCATTTAGGACATGCCTCTTCCCTCGTAACAAAGAATGGATGGTGCACCCATCATTGAGTATGAATATGGAGAGATGTTTTCGTGGATGTGGGAAATGGTCATCCTTGACACTTGCAATGTGCAACAAGTAACATCCCTTGATCTATCAACGATTATCTCATCGGCTAAATACAAAATGTCAAGAAAGATCGCACATACAACCTCATGATTCTATAGTGGGGAGACAGGTAATCAGTACATCAAAGTACCTTGGCCAAAGGTAATCAAGCCAGTGGATGACATGACACTGGCTGATTATGAGATGAGCACGATCTAATTAGGACCAGCTACTCACGAGGGATATTTGTACATATATCAACAATCCTCTGCTCACATGGTGGTAAGGAATAAATAATATAAAGAGAAGATTGAGTTACTAGAGGAAAAAATATGAAATCTTTCATCTTATGTGAAACACCTGGTGGAACCAAGCACTATAACACTTCCTATTGAGAAAGTGACACCCATCAGTAGCTTTGATTCAGAATCCATCAGAATAATGCATGAGCTCACGATGTAGGGGCGAGTAAACAATGAATGGATCAACTCAATCTCTAAAAAAGGGAAGTCAGCACTCCAAGAGGCAGCCAAGCTCTTTGCATACATGTGTGCAATAGCCATTAGAATGCAAGAACTCAAAGAGGATGTGGAGAAAGAAAGAGATTACTGGGAACCTCTGGGACCAGTAGTGAGTTAGATGAGAAACAACCATCGTCAGGAGTTGATCGATAAGAAGGTTTTTGAAACTCTTGCAAAATACTTGACATGTGTATGGGCGTGGGCCTTGGCAATCAGATTTGAAGCAATCAATCAGTATTTCACAGAGCTAGAGGAGAAAGAAGAACAAAAAAACAATTTGTATGATAGTATAAATAGGAAAATTGAGAAACTTTGAGTACCTGCAATGAGAAAACACACAACTGCTGATGAGTTGATCATCCCTTTCAAAGAATATGTCAAGAAATAGGTGGGTAACCCATTTTCCTTCACTAAGGATACTCTCGACTTCTTCTCAGTGATCTGAGCCTCTATTACATGTATCACATAGAAGCATTCATCGTGGTTCAAGAAGTGCAAGGACATCAACAATGTGATTGATGGATGGAATGAAACCTTGAGCTACATTTACATCCCTCATGCCGAAAAAGTATAACCAGTAATGGCTCGTTTCTACCAGGAGCTTGGAAAGACAGAAGCCTTCTCAAGAACACGAAGTGGAGAGAAGTCAGAGACTGGAGCCATGTCCACCATAGCAGCTCATCCTTTGGCATAATTCTTCTTCTTTTTCTTCTTCCTCTTCTTTCTCTCTCTTTTCTTCTCATACAACACTCTCTCTCTTCAATGTTATATTTTTGTGTTGAGGGTTAAAATTTTTAATATATGACTTAAGTGACTTCAGAAATATAATGTAACTTTAAGTCACCTTGCTATTATAAAAGGGACTTAAATATTTAAAGTGGAATATGAACAATCTTAAGTCATATTAAGGTATTTGAAAAGTCACGGAGAAGATGAAGAGTTGCCTCCACTTCTATAAATTGTAACAAGCTCCTAATTTGTGATTCTTCTGAATTTTGCTTAGATGTTGGAGCTATTTTTTGTGAATTCATGAGAGAGATATCCTTTTGAAGAGAGCAAGAGATAACAAGTTTCTTCCATTTATCCTACTTAAAAATGTCTTCTACTCCCCACATTATGTACAAATTCTACTTGAGCTTCAATAAAGGAAGAAGGAATTTTAGCCTCTTTGATTGAGGAGTTTATTGGTACTTTTTGTTCATTAAGCTCTATTTATTCTTATAGGTATTACACAGAATTGTTTTCTTCTATATTTAAGTGCATGTAATGAAACTTCTAGCTGATGTATGCAAGTCTCTACTTTTCTACTTGCAACATTAGTTTATATTTTCTAAATTTTTCACTCCCTTTCCCACCTTCGTAGAAAATTCATCCCTTGCAGGTATATGCAATATTTTGCTACAGGGTCAGTGGACTGCCCCTGTTGGATCCCCAGCCAAGAGGCCACCAAGAAAAAAATCACATTTTACTTGTGCATGCATGTATGACATCTGTACCGATTAAGTAGAGGGACTTAGACTCCCAAAGCATTGGCAAGATAACCACCAATTTGTCCCTGAAAAAATTTCTCGCCAACATGAAGTCATCATGAGCTTACCTTGAATGTGTAAGCTTCATTTTTGTATTATTAACATGGAGGCATACAATTTTTGTTGATGAGGGTTGTAAATACTTCAATGGCATGAGTTTCTCTTATTGCATTATGCCTAGAATTGACCATGACATATGCATGGTTGCTTGACTATGTTAGATAACTTGAGGAAACTCTAAACTTTATCATTGATTTAAAATGATACCTATATGTAATTAGATTAGCGATACCAACAAATACAAGATATCTTGATGGTTGTACGAGATTATATATATATAATCTCGTACACATATAATATTATCACATATAATATTATATATAGACATTTATTTTGGTGTAGTTTGCAACTCATGCAATTGGTAGTTACTTCTCACTAAAAAAATTCTCTCGTTAATTTTTTCCTTTTTTCTTTATTCATTTTTGATGTATCGACACTCCATTAGTGTTGTATTTTGACATTCAAGTTTACATGTTGCAAAAAATCAGTTGACGGTCCAAAAAATAATGTGAATGTCATTGACGTTCAAAATGTAATATGCTCATCAAAACAAGGTATATTAATTATCAACCAATACATAAACTAATTTAAATTATACATCTGGGAGATTGGAGATAAATAACTTGTTTTGTAAATAATTGACTTCCTGCTGATGATCCATAGGTAGGCAGAGATCAATCTTCACACCTTCATGAACAACGATTATCCATCCCATTGTTAACCCAAAAAATACATTTATTTAATCATTATTACTCTATTCTCGTTGTAGAGAGAATAACAGGAACATAAAAAATGGGTAAGTAATTTCAATATAAAAGTTATATGTTGCAACCAATATTGATATTTATTAAAAAAATTTACAAATCTCACAAATTCATAATATATAATGTAATATTTAATTTGACGACTATTAGGTAAAAATTGTAAATTTGATTGCTACAATGAAGGAATCAAGTGTGAAGTTAATGTCATAAAGTTTCATTGTAGTAGGAAGAATATATATATGTATGAAGTGGGTGTTGAGGTTGTTCACAACAAATCGCATAAAGAGTAAGACGATAAATTACTTTCAGATTTTTCGTTTACATCACCTCTCGAAGCGAAATTAGAATTTATAAACCATTTGGAAAACAAGCTACACCTACATTACTCAAGGATTTAGAAAACATTTTTCATAGCATAATGAGAATTTGATTGTGGTTTTTTGTAGTTGCAAGTTCCCTCATACAAATTATATGCCAAATGTGGCAACATACAAAAGGCATGTGAAATGTCTGACAAAATTCTTGGAACAACATTCATCATGTGTAATTTGTTTTCCTTTGTACTCTACAACCTCTTCGAGCATGGAATATCACAAAATTTACAGCTAAGAGAGGACATGGGGATCCTCGTGTAGCATTGATGCTATTTCACTAAATGCAATGAACAAGTGTCCATCCCCTAAAGCATTACGGAGAACCGAGTTTAGGAAGATGTTTTAGTTGTAATTGCTAAGGTAGATATGTCCTCAAAACGTTGAAGCATGCATAAAGCATGTGAATTGTTCAAGAAAATTCCTCACAAATATGTGGTCTCTTGGAATGTCATGCTTGTAAGATATGCAAAAAAAAAGATTTTGCAAGTATGTTATCAAACTCTTTGAAGTAGTGAAGTTATTAGGAGCTTACGTTGACTGTGTAAGCTTCTTTTTTGTATTATTAACATGGAGCCATACAAGTTTGGTAGATGAGGGTGGTAAATACTTCAAAAGCATAAGTTCTTCTTATTACATTATGCCTAGAATTGACCATGACATATGCATGGTTGGTTGACTATGCTCGATAACTTGAGGAAACTCTAAACTTTATCATTGAGTTAAAATGATACCTATATGTAATTGGATTAACGATACCTAACAAATATAATATATTTTGATGGTTTTAAGATATTAAATATAAAAAAATTCACTATAATATTTAATTTACCAATTTTTGTAATATATATATATATAGGACCGTTAAAATTTGAGTATACAGGCATGTTATATTGCCCATCGAATTAAATTTTTACCTGTGAACCATGACGATCATATTTTAGAAGTGACTAATCCAGCACTCTCCACCATATATTTGGAATTGTTTGTATTGGTAGGGTGTGATTGTTTTTCATGGAAAATGCAAGTGGAGGGACTCGACTCTAAGTTGAGTCAAAGTCTATAATATGGAAAAGTATGAAATACTCTTTCTGAGATGAAAAATATTTGTCGTGGTTTAAGACTTGGTGAAGATTCTGAAAACATGGTTCGTCATCCCTTCCACCACGTCTGCTACTAAGTTTCTTCCACTTTATTTCAGCCAAGCCACTTTATTGAAAGACTTCATGAAATTTGTTTTCGTGATGTAAAGTTTAGAAAAGGACAATTATGGAAGGAGCTAAGCCCTCATAGTCAATCCTCTGAACCTAATGCATGTAACCTATCTTCAAGTTAAGTTATACTGGAAGAGATTGGGATGTATCAAGATCAACAAGAATCATGGCATAAGTTGTATGAGTTTGACCCATAGTTTTATCATCTAGTTTCACAGAAGATCCGAGGGTATCTCTAATAGAAAAAGGTAATATTTATTCCAAAGGTGCAAAGGGAGTCTAGGTAAGTGAATCCAGACTGGGTGGGAATCGAAGGAGTATTTTAGAGGATCAAAGTACGAGTACCATGGATTGAACATGAGACCATGTTCACCCTAAACCCAATATTTATAAAAAATTCAATCCCTATCCTCAGGGGTTTAAAACACAAAAATGAAATAGGATTTAGCACAAGGGTAGAGTTCAATCTTACCATTAATCACATTCCTTGATCTTTGTGAGATCTAGTTGTGGAGTTGTGATAGGTTGGGCTAGAACTTGTGAAATCTGTAAATGAGACCAAGTTGGGCCAAATTATCATCCTCCTTAAGGACCTCTTGCAGTAGATCCTCCTCTATCTTCAGCAATAGAGTTTTATGAGTTGGTTTTAATAGCTTGTTAAAATGTATTGTACTATCCTTTTGAATGGAGACAACTGCAGTAAAAGATTTGGTGGAACCTCCAAAGGAAGATACTTCCCTTGCAATCATAATCTTCTACCTATCTCTCCCTGGATTTTCATTATCCTTACTTCCTCCATTTTGTAAGCCTCCATTCTCCTTCGATGTTAGGCTAGGGTTCCTTTTATTTTTGTTGTCCTTTCCTTTGCCAACAGAGATCCCTAGGTTGGGATGATTAATTTCATCATCACCTCCACCTTTGACCTATTTCATAACAAAATCAATACCAATCTAAGAAAAATCATTCTATTTATTTGCTCATGCAGAAGCCTGCACACCACTACCGCATCGAAGCATCATTTTCCCTACACCATGTTTCTCATGATCTGCACTATTTGTGCCGCCAACTTGGACCCTATGCAAGGGTGTGTGGTTGTCCCCCCCACTGTCATTCCTATATTCAATGTTACTACTTCCACCATTCCTATGCGATGTCTGTGAATCACCACTACATGTGCCCTCTCCATTTAGGTTTCATTTAGGGTAGGTTTCATTTTCAGTCTATTTTTTGACAACCCTTCCTCGTTGCCTTATATTTTTATCCTCTATGATGGATGATGTGTCAAATATTTTTGTAAGAGGGGTAGGTTGGGAAAGATAATTTATTTTTAATAATAAGGTTATCAATTGATCTACTTTTTCCTTTAGTTTGTTCTTCGTGGCCTTATATTCCTGAATATATTGTCCAAATCCACTTGTATATCTTGTTAAAATCCCTCGATAACTTAGTTTTCCATATAAAAACACTGGTTAACTTATAATCAACTATGGTTATATCCTCCTTGCTCTCATCCACAACTGGTATAATGATCTCAAAATATTTATATAGACTAATCAATAGTGATGTGAGAAAATGTTTTAGGTTTCTTTACTTTGCTAGAAGGGGTTATATCTAATGTGTTGAAGTTGAATGTCTCCAAGAGTACTAATTTCTTCCTCTTTTTAGGTGTTTAGATTACGAGCTAAGAAGGAATGGAAGATGGGTCCATTTTATTCTATGAGGGAACTAAGGATTTTTTCACAGGAGTACCACCAGGAGAGGAATTTATTTCATAAACTAAGAGAAGTGGGGTTGAAAATATTTCCATAAGAAAGGTAACCAAGGAAATAATGGAAGAAATAGAAGGAAGGCTCATAATAGTAATGGGAGGGGAAGATAGAGAATAAATATTCTTTAGAGAAAAACACAATATAATATTGATCACTAAGGAAAGAGGTGGAAGAGAGGAGAAATCCTAAGACATGGTTATTATGGAAATGGGATTGGTTGTAAAAATAGAATATGGAGGAGTTGGGGACGTGGGGATGGAAGAGAGTTGTGCTACTAGTGTGGATGGAGGAGAGGAAATGTGAGGAGGAGAGGAAAGAGGGGGAGACGGTAATATGAGGAGGAGAGTAGTGAGGTGGAGGAAAAGAGGGGGAGAAGGTGATGATAGGAGTGATTACCGATAAGGAGATGAGTAAGGTTTGCATGAACATAAAAGTGGATGGAATCTGTTGACTTCCTCAAGGTGAAGGTGAATGTAGGTTCACAATTTTTATATAAGTAGAGGAGGTAGAGTTTTTTTTTCATTTTTTGTTGAAATTAAATATGATATTCTTCACAAGATATTTGCCTTTATATTTAGGGTCTTAGAAGGGTCCTAGTACAACTAAAGTTGTCACAACAAGATGACTTAAGGGTTGATTATCCACCTTCTTGAGTGTGATTCCCAAGGACCTAATCTAATGATAGGTTTGGTTAATGATAGTGGTTACACACTCTTTTATGGAAACACATTCCTTGTTGGACCAATTTATTGGAGGAAATCCCCTAGATTCAACTCTCATATTATTAGAGATATGGTCTAAGACATCTCCATAATCTTGTGTACCTTCTGGGATATCAGCTCTTTTATAATTTGTAACTTCCTCTAGAGTTAATCTGCTGCAACCCTCTCTTATTATTCCAACCTCATACCTAAAATCAATTCATATATCCTCGATCTTAGGTAAATGCAAGTGAAAATTTCCCAAAATTTTCATTACCCCTCTATAGTTGAAATTTAGTATCGAGTGAAATAACTTGATGGAAACCATCTCAATTCTTGAGGAAAAAAATTTGTCCTTGAGGTAAGATAAACATGTGTAGTGATGGATAGAGGTAGGGAAATTAATTCCCACCTCATTTTTTCTCTATTAAAACTTATGTAGGTCCATCATCTTTCTTACAAACTCCACCAAGATCCACTTATTACTTAGATACCTTGGAATAGAATATAGGGATCCTTGAAATCCACATACTTAAATGTACATAAACGTTTAGAATTGGAGGAAAATATATCCCCATTAAGAAAATGCATTCCATGTCATGCAAATAAATCTACATTTGATTAGCTCCTTGTCAAAATTGCATATGATGTTGTAGAAGAAAACATCATTTACCCTCCTGAAACATTCATTTACCCTCCTAAAACATTCATTTGCCCTCCTGAAACATTTAGGATTTTATTCCAAAGTAAATTGAGTATTAAATTCATAAATTTGATCTAAATTGATAGATCCCTTCATTGTTAATCTAGGGTATATCTTCATTCTAAGTGTAACATAGACTAGGTAAGATGTCATGTAGAATCTTCATGTCAAATGGACATCCTTGAGCTACTTATGTAGGGAATCACTAGTCATCACTCCCTATATGACATGTTGTTGGTTATTTCTTATGACGTAGATGAATATATACATCCAATCTTGAATGTATTTAGCCAAAATAATACATACAAAAACTGAAAAAAGTAATTATGTTATTGACTTTTGAATGAAGTCATTCCAAGGTATGGTATTCAAGAAATGACTAAGTTTAGGATTTTGATTATTTAGGCAGTTGTTATTCAATTTTTTGACATGAGTCGAGGATTTATCATTTGAAGCCTTCTGAGCCTGATATTTGTTAGTGTCAACATATTTTTTGAGATCAGTGAGTTTGAAAAGTTCCTCAAAATAATCTACATGCAATCTATTAGCACTTATCTATCCATATTTTTCATTGAACTTGAATCACCATCATAATGACTTACGAATGTGAGGAAAACTTCATGAAGTTTTTTTGACATGGGGAAAGGTACAACAAGTTCCAATTAACTTTCGTAGATACCATGAATCTAAGATGAATTCAATAGTCTATTTACCCTTCTCTCAAATTCAAACATGTCAATGTGTCCCAACTGTGTGTCTCTAATCTGATTGATTTTAAATTCAATATTTGAAGTGGGCACCACCCCTTAATAACTGTACTTTATTTCCTATTAGTATAAGATTTATTTTCCTCACTTTATTTGTATTATCCTACTTGAGATATTCCTCCTCACTTAGAGTTTCCCTACACTTATTAGATATGTTTTCTTAGGTATACACTTGACTAAATTATTCTAGGTGTTGGTCACCACTTGACTACACCATTATAGGTGTTGGTTACAACTATTCTAGGTGGATATTTCCATGATTCTAGAAGGAGGTTAAAAATTCACCTCTTATATGTACATCTCTTGCATTATTATATTGGAGCGTATTGAGTTCGAAATATTTCTACCTTTCAGCATTTTATCTCATTTTTAATCATAACTTGTAGATTTATATGTGTATGTTTAATCTCACCTTTGTGAAATTCGCATCTCACATTTATCACAGGCACACTCTTTGATTCATTGGATCCCTGACATTTCGATATGGTATCAGAGCCAAGATGGTATTGAGATTGTCTGGTTACTATTTTGCAAGTTTAATTTTGTTTGAGGTTATTATTTGGAAGTATTTGGGTTTTTTATGGTGCTAGTTTTAATTTTTTTGTGGGTATATAGCCTAGTTACAAAATTTGGAGGTTTACATGCTTGCATAGTGAATATATAGTTTCGGATATTTCTTTTTTGTAGGCCCTAAATCATTGTTGCAAGATCCATGTAAGATTTAACCAGATTTAGGAATTTTGAGACATGTGAACGTAATTTTCAACCATGGTAGTGTTTTACATACATGATAAGACCAACAAAGGGTATTTTTCCTGATCAAGAGGCATTTTCAAACCTGCAAAAGAATTTCCAACAATCCATACAAGCATTGAAGATCCATCTTGAGTTATTGTTTTGAGTCTCATGGCAGATTTGTTTGCTATACTCAGATATGTGGAAATATGATGACCGCAATGTAGATATCCTTCTTTTGATAAAACTATATTTTACTAAAAAAGGTGAATTTCAGTTTAGTGCAAATTCATTTACAATAGGGATTATTTACGAGAAATACTTATTATAAAAATTTTAATTTGTATCTCAATATCGAGTTTCTTTTTTTGCAAAAGTTAAATATTTTTCATTTCCAAAAGCATTTGACCTATTTATTTTACAAAATGATATAAGTTTAAAAGTTCCAAAACCATGGGGAGTTTCTTGATATAGTTTTCAGGGGGTGTACAGTGTGTTTCCTTTCTTGTTCGGAACTTCTTTCTTTCTACACATTTCATTGTTTTCTCCTACAAATACCACAACTTATCTTTCTTCTCTAATGTATCTAAGTACAATTAAGCAAGTTACATATTTTAAATACCATGAATGGAAATAAAAAATGACCATTACACTTAGGAGTAAAGGGTTGTATCATATCACAATTGGGTTAAAACCTAAGCCTAGTGAAGCTGCAGATAAAGGTAAGTGGTTTAATAAGTGTGATGAATCTTTTGGTATTTTGTGTCTTTCAGTGTCTAATAAAATCCTCTTTCACATAGAGTAAAAAACATCTCCCAACCAAGTGTGAAAAACCTTAGAAAACTTGTTTGGAGAATTTGAAACTATGAGGGGTCATGAGCTAGAAATATAACTTATTAGCTTAAGTCCAAGAAATTTTGACACCTTAGAAGATTTATTCACCAAGATCAATTCGTTAAAATTGTAATTAAAGAATTTGGAATAGAAAAGAAGGATCAACAACGAGTTCTTTTAGTTCTTTCCAAACCACGTCCTGACTACTCTATCTTTGTCTTTACTTTTTATGCTACCAAGAGGGCTCTTGGATCCACATAGCCTATGCCATATTTAAATGATTTTATTGCTGATTTTACTAAAGAGAAAGACAAATTAATCCAAATTGGCACCTTAAATTAATCCAAACCTCAAGCCCTCATTACCAGGAATGGGAAACAAAAATCATCTAGCAACCAAGAGTAGAAGCAAAAGAGTAAGGATCTAGAAAAGAAGAAAGAAAAAAAGCCACCACTTCTTCTAAGTGATTTATAGGGATCCAGAAAACACACCACTTCATCAATTCTATCAGCACCATGAAGGAAAAACAAAGAAAATAAGGAAAATGGAGGCTCTATCAAATTTTAACAGAACCGCCGCCCTACAGGGGTGGCGATCTTGTAACGACCCGCCCCATCTAAGGTGGTGGTCTTGTCTCTTTCGATGGAAAACTAAAATTTAAGAACAAACAACCATAGATTTGAGGAGTCTAGGATGTGTCTCTTTCCTCTCTGACCTTTCCCATTCTCTAGTGCATGGGAGGACCTGCCAAAGGCTATAAATACAAGGAGCAAGAGAATTGGGCATTTGATTCATGGGGAAAGTGAACAAAGATCTTTAATGATAGAATTGGATTGTAGAAGAAAGGAGTGTTGGAGAACAAAACAACCAAGTAAATAAGGGAAGATTTTTACATTGTTGTCTTCCATTCCTCTTGTTTTAATCTATATCTTGCTATTTTATAATTGGCCAATATAGAAAAAGGAAGAAATACCAATTTTCCCTTCTGACTGGTTTTCCCTCAAATTGAGGGTTTCCAGGATAAAAATTATGTGTTTTCTGAGTGTTTTATGTTCTTTATAATCTCTGCAAGTAATTCTAAGCACCAAGCATCCGTCACCAATCTTTAATGCAAACTTATCATTTTAATATTTGGAAGTAGAACAATAATTTGTATATTCTTGTGATTTTGTGAATTTCTAAATTTTGAATTTTAGGAATAATTTTGGTATCAGAGATGATTATATATCCAATACTATGGTATTCAATTCTTTCTTGTGATTTATATGATATTGACAAGGTCCAAAGGGGAAGAAGTTTTACCTTGTGAACCAGATATTTCTATAATTAATTGGAAACATAGAATTTGAGCTCAAATGGAGGAAGAGAACTTGGTCCATAGAGTCAAGATGCTAGAGACCATGATGGATTCGTTGCATGAAAAACAAAAAAAATATTTCAGATCTGCATAAAATGGCTTCAGTTAAGAAATATTCCATGGACTTAGTGCTTCAAGCACTGACTGAAAAATTTGGTGTCAGAGGGAGCCACGATGAGGAAGATTTGGAAGGGCATGAAGAAGAGGCTACAACTATAAGTGAAAAGGTAAAATATGCTCATACTCCTTTTAAAGTCAAAATGAAAGTTGAAATAAAGAATTTTTAAGGGCAAGTAGATGTAAAATTACTAGATAAATGGCTAAAATAGTTGGAATTTTATTTTAGTGTGCATAATGTCACTGAGGCACAAATGATGACCTTTGTATATCTCAAAATGGAAGGTCATGCTCTAGTTTGGTTGGAAACCCATCTAGCCACTTGTGAAAGGAAGAAAAGTCCTATTTTTAGTACTTGGAAAGGTTTTAAATAGTTTCTTAGAGATAATTTCTATCATAACATCCATAAGACCGACTCGATGATTAAGAGGCAGTACTTTAGGAAGGGAAGTAGTCAAAGCATGTAGGACTATACTACAGAGTTTCAGAGACAAGCCATGTTGCTTAATATGGACTTAGAGGATGAGGACATTAGAACCAAATATTTGGGAGGACTTCACCCTCACCTTTAGAAGAAGGAAATCTCTACAAATCCCAAGGAGAATTAGAGCCAAAGGAAGACTAGTTAATGAATCAGCAACAAACGGAGTAGGGATCAACAAGTTACAAAGGTAAATATAAAGGTAAACAAGCCACCATTTCTTTGCATAATTGTAAAGATCCTAATAATTTCTATAATAATTGTGATATAAATGGATACATTGACACCACATGTTGAAAGTTGCATCTAAAATTGCACTCAAAACACCAAACCAAGGATTCCAAGAAATCCATGGCCACTGTGAAAACAAAAGAAGAGTTGGAGATTGAGGATGATTCAAATGTAGACGAGAGGCTAGGATGCACGACCACTAACATGTATGGGGGAAAAGAAGAAGAAGAGATGAGTAAGCTATTTCAAATCAAAATCTAAATCAAGAATACTAAGGTAAACGCTTTAGTAGATTATTGCTCTCTGTAAAATTTGATTTCTGATATGGTTGTAAAAGATCTTGGTCTAGAAACTTATCGAGCATCCACATCCATGCCCATTGGGATGGGTAAAGAAGGGTTTAGAAATCCAAGTAACAAGAAAGTTTAAGTTAAAATTTGGGATAAATTCCCAATACATAGATGTATTAGAGGTTGATATAATTCCACTTGATGCATTTGATGTTGTCTTCGAAAGTCCTTTATTGTATGCCATGGATGTTGAGTTCACAAAGAGGGAGAACTGGTATAGATGGGTCCAGGACAGAGTCAATTTCAACATCCAGACACACTGTAGAAAATCAAAGAAGGCTATGGTAAGGGCGAACCAAGCATACAGAATTATTCAGGAAAATCATCATTTTTTTTACTTTCATTGGAAGAAAATTAAAAATGCAGTAGAGAGCATAGATGTTTCTAACCAAAGGATGCATAATTTGGGTAACACTTATCATTTTTTACAGAAGAAACCACCACAAGAAATCCCCATTTAAAAATCAATACAAAATTATGCTATGCAATCACCGTATCTACTTATTGATTCACTAGACCGGATAGTAGGGCAACAAGAAGAAGAGGAGAGATAAGGAACAATGGTGACTATAGTACCATCACACATGGAGAGGATCCAGAAAATCCATCTCAAGAGACAAAGTCTACCACACTTCATGCAGATGCACTTGGTAGCAAGTTGTAATAGCTCACACCTTTTAGGGTCATCTATGCATGATAAAGAAAACATACAGAAGCTTCCTTCCAAAGAGGATTTTACTTGAGGCAACTTAGAGGAGAATGTAGAACTACAACAATAAACCAGAGATCCACAGGAGTCTTGACAGGCTAGACGAGAAGAGAAGATTCCAAGGGAAACCCAGTGGTTCTCGAAGGAGCAATAGGGAGTTGATTCCTTTACACCTCCCCTAGTAATATTTTTTAGGACCAAAAGCATCCTAAGAAGGGGAGGTATGATCCACAGGGATACAAAAAAAACACCACTTCATCAGCTCTATTAGCAACATGAAGGAAAAATGAAGAAAATAAGGAAAACAGAGTTTCTGTAAGCTTTTAACAGAACCACCGCCCTGCAGGGGTGGCAGTCTTGTAACTATTACCTAGCTACGGAGGCGGTTATATGACCGCCAATCTGTAATGGGTGAAAGTCATATCACTTTTGGCGTAAAAATTGAAAAGGAAAAGAATGGTTCGAATTTGAACCATCTAGCCTTGTTTATTCCTTTCATGTGCCCCTTCACATCCTTCAGTACACATGAGAATATGAGAAGGCTATAAAATCATGAAGGATCAATGGATTTGTCATTAAAAGATCCAAAGATATCAAGAGAAAATTTTAATTGTATGAGAGAAAGTTATAAAAATACTTTCAGTGTTAGAGTGGATTTGTAGGAGCAAGGTGCAAGAAAACAAGTAATTAGAGAGAAGGTTTACATTGTTTCTTCTTTTCATACTTATTATAATCTGTAAAATTTGATTAATTGGCCAATACAAGTGGGAAGGAGTAGTTGCCCTTCTTGACTAGTTTTCCCTCTTTAGGGGTTTCCAGGATAAAAACTATTTTGTTGTGTGTCTGAATTGATTAGCACTCTTTGCAATTTTGTTCTAATCACTAATAAATTCAGTCACTAAGCTCTAATCCTCAGGAAAATATTTCATCTTCCAAAGTTGAAAGTAAAACAACTTAATTGTGTGATTTATAGAGCTCTAGAAGTTTATGGATCACCAAGTCTACCACCGAAACCTTTAGTTAAAATGGAAATCCTAAAAAGTAAACAGTTAAGTGTTCCTATTACAAGAAACTTGGGCACAATGAGCACAAATGTATAAAGAAGAAGATTGAACACCTGAGTCATCTCCTTAAGAAGAAGAACATAGGGGTCCTTGAATCTATCAAATCATCTTCATAAAACTAAGACTCTACTAAGGAAAAGGAAAAAGATAATGCTATGTACCTTGGGATATCATATTATAATGTGTATGGGTTGATGGAGATGCTGACATGTGGTATAGATCCACTTAGTTATATGGGGTCACATAGGAATTAGTTATATTGGGTAATGAGTCGGCCTACATTGGAATTAGGTGTTACCAATCTATTAAGAGTAATGTATGTCTATATAAGGGATGTGATTATCAAGGTCATGGATGTATAAGTTGAGTATTCTACTTGGTAGAGGTATATTGGAGGTGTCCCCCTATGAAGTGGATTCCTATTTTGGGATATTATGGATTTACTCGTTCTTTAAGGAGCATCGTATGGTGTTGCCCTATCTTAAGGGTATTATTCTTCATATATTAAATATTTGGGCATCTTGGCCAACCCATATCTCTTGTGTTGTTTTATCTTCTTCAAATTGTTCATTTTTTATATGCAAATATCTTAGCATTTGGTATCAAAGCATCGATTTTGGTAAAAATTGGGTCCAAAACCTAATTTTAGATATTGATCTATAGTTTTAAATCAACTAATAAATTTTTCTCAAATTTTTAACCATAGTTGTGAAAGGGTTTTAGTAAGCTACAATCCAAATTTCAGAAAGTTTCAATGTGTTTTGTGAAGTTATTACATTTTTAATATTGGAGGCTTAATTAAAGACGAAATCATCACAGTCAAACATTAGTTAAAGGAGTAAGTTTGTGAAACCCTAATTTTTGTGCATGATGGATATACCAATATTCTACGACAATTGGGAAATTTATGAAAAAGAATGGCGGATATAATTTAAACAAATGTATTTTGAAATAAAACGTTTGGTATGGGTTAGTTTTTTATCTTCATCTTGGTGGGAAAACAGGACATTGGTATTCTTATTTGGATATAGATCTATTGGATTGGGATTGTGAAGGAAATGGAAGATATTTTCTTAGCTAGATGGGAAACAAAAAAGAAACACAATTTTTTTTAAAGAAGTAGTAGTAGAAGAAGAAGAAGAAAAAGAAGAAGAAGAAGATGTTGATATATATATTTATTATTGTAATTATTGTAAATTATTTATTATAGGGTACATATGACCATTAAAATTTGAATATACATGTTATATTGCCCTTCGAATTTAATTTTTACCTGTGAACCATGGACGATCATATTCCTTAGAAGTGACTAATCCAGCACTCTCCACCGTATATTTGGAATTGTTTGTATTGGTAGGGTGTGATTGTTTTTCATGAGAAAATGCGACTCTGAGTTGAGTCAAAAGTCTATAATATGGAAAAGTATGAAATACTCTTTCTGAGATGGAAACTCTTTGTCACGATGTAAGACTTGGTGAAGATTCTGAAAATGTGGAAACGTATGCCTCTGATTTTGGCTCATTCCTACCACTAACGCCAAGCGAAATAATATGAAATACTCTTTCTGAGATGGATTAAACTCTTTGTCGCGGTGTAAGACTTGGCGAAGATTCTGAAAACGTGGTTCGTCGTCCCTTCCACCATGTCTGCTACTAAGTTTCTGCCACTTGATTTTGGCCAAGCGACTTTATTGAAAGACTTCACGAAATTTTTTTTCGTGATGTAAAGTTTACAAAAGGACAATTATGGAAGGAAAATTCCCGTGATGCCTCCATTTCTCTTTCACTTTTTCGCTGGTGTATTTACATTTAGAGGAAAATTATTGTGATGCTTCTTTCAAATGTCAATTATATTACTAATTATTAAATTATAAAATTTAGAATGCGTATCGTTACTTATCACTATTTTACTTTACAAAAACCATGAATACTTTTGCCACCTACTTATTTTAGGTGTATGCAAACTATTGTTTAACATATTTGTCACGTTTCTTATATTTCTTATATGTATAAAAGTGACGTTTCAACGTATTTGATTATTTTCAACACTTCAATACAAAATATATATCAAATTGTCTAAACTACCAATAATTATGTCGAAGGCATAATTTACTATTGCCTGGTATTGATTGCATCAATGGCTATTATTCTATGAGCGTAATACAAGACCATTATTTTCATCTCATTCGTTTATCTGATCAACGATCAAGACATTTACTATGTCATATGTTAGGGGATTGATGTATGTGGTTAAATTTTGTAGTGAGAAATGGATGGCACACAATTGAACCAAATCACATTTCAAAACTATGTTGGTGTATCCTACTCCATAATATCATCACTACAAATCTTTTCCCAACTATATTGAAATAATCTATATCGGATCTATCTGATATCATATTTATATCCAATATGGCCCTGTTCATTTATCGAAAACCTTCATGATATAAGATTTTTTTTAAAATGCCACTTTTCCCATATTTTTCACAAATTTTCCAATTTTTTTAGTTGTGTAAGGGCCAATTGTTGGTGCCCTAGCATTAACAAGCAAGTTAAGAGTTTCCCTTGACCACCCCATCAAAGTTAGAATATTGAATTGCAAACTCAAAAATCTTCATTGCACATTCCTCAAAAGTGGGGGCAAACATCCCAGAATCTAGTCTACATTTCTAGCACACACATACATTTTTCTGGGCATGAAACATATGCAAAGGAAGACAAAAATCAATCAGAATTGGACTCAGACTCAAGAATTTAACAAAAACTATACAAGGTCATAAACATACATCTTAGTTAGGACTATACAGATAGTTCCAACCCTATTAAATGACTTTTACCTAGGGTCATTTTCTCCAGATTTGTCAACCCTATTATATGACTTTTATCTTAAACAAAATTATGTGAGCACCATTCGAGATCCCGAAGTGCTTGAGCCATCTAAGGAAGGAGTTCTCTAGTGGGATGATGCACATTCCATCAGTGATACTATAAGTATTTCCTATGACAATTGGGCACATGACACCTATGAGATGGTTGGGCGCGAGATAAGAAGCACATTTGGTCACGTAAGCACGCTGCATTGTGTTAGGCGGTTAGGCAACAACCCTATACCCCGGTACATTGGAGAAGGAAAACTTGAGGTATTCCTACGAGCCATGGAAGTACGGTGGAAGGATCATGGACAAAAGGAACATGTTAGTTTATACCTAGCACGAGAAAACAACGTGCTGGTGGATGGTTCATAGGGATAATCTCAAAGAATGGAGAGAGTTGAGAATTGTTCTATCAACGAGGTTTCTCAGAAGTAATGCACCTACTCAAATATGTGAATATCATGATAATAAATCCTATTCAGCACCATGTTTAGCAGTGTGAGATACTCTGGAAAGAGGGACCGGAAGCTTTACCAACTTCGTTGTGGGTGCAAAAACTTTATTTGACCTTGCAAGGTTATGCACACGCATGGTATGTTTATGCCAAGTTGAATAGAGAGACTGTAAATTGGCAAGAATTGACCGCAAGTATGATCCATACTTTTGACTATTTATCCACTAAACCACTGGTGAATGAGGCATTACAGGTTATGAAGTGCTTGACTATGGGAGATAGTGCAAAAGCTGAAGAACTCACCTAGGAGTTACTTGGTGAGTTAGACCTAGAAACGCATTTTGAAGAAGTAGAAGAGACAAATGCAAAACTACTTAAGGACACTTTCTTAGAGAAGGAAAGAGGGAAGATGATCTATATGATGGATGATGAAGAAGTGGAAAATTTAGACATAGATCATTTAGAGGGTACGTGCGAGGTCTTAGACAGTGCGGATGAGAAGGCGCGTGCCTACCATGAACCTATGAAGACAAAGAAAGGGAACATTGGAACATGGATGTTGAATCTAAAGAGGCCATCATTGGAGATTACTGGTCTGAATCTCAGTTGGCTAAGATGATTGAGTTACTATGCGATTTCCAAGCACTTTTTCCTAGAGGCTACCATGAGTTGAAAGGAGTGCATGAATCTTTGGGTGAGATGAAAATTAAGTTAAAGGAAGGTGTGCGCCTGGTTATGAAACCCTAATTGGTGCATCAAAGTTAAAGAATAAATTGACAAGATGTTGAAATCTAGCATCATTGAGCCCATAAAGGAATCAGAGTGGGTTAGCCCTATGGTAATCAACATAAAGAAATATGGAAGAATCAATATTTGTGTGGACTATAAAGAACGAAATGTTGCATGTGTGATTGATCCTTTCCCTACACCAGTGAAATTTACTCTTTTATAGATGGATTTTATGGGAATCACCAAGTAAGGATACGCTAAATAAAATCAAGAGAAGATAACTTTCACCACTGAATGGGGAAGTTTTGCATACAATGTGATGCCTTTTGGATGAAGAACGTGCCTGCAGTATTTTCACACATTATTTTTCAAGCATTCCAGGATTTTATTCAAAAATTTCTTGCAGGTTTACTTGGATGATTGGACTGTATATGGGCTTATCAAGGATCATTGTGACAATTTGAGGTTAATTTTTGAGAAGTGTAGGAAAGTTAAGCATCTCTTTAAATATTAAGAATTGCATATTTTTCTACACCTTTTGGAACTCTACTAGGGTATATAATCTACAAGGAGGGTTTGTTAGTAGATCCCACTAAGGTTGCAGTCATCTTAGGCTTGGAGGAGCCTACTAGTCAGAGTGACATGTGTCGATTCTTAGGCCACACAGGGTATTACAAAAAATTTATCAAAGGATATGGTAAGATTTCCATGCCCCTAGAGGAGTTATTAAAAGGTAAAGGCAAATTTTATTGGGGAGAACTACAACAATGTGCATTCGAAGCATTGAAGGAAAGGCTCACTACGGCACCTATCCTGCATTTTAATTCATGGAATATACCTTTTCATATACATGTGAATGCCTCTAGCATGATTATTGGTGCAATTCTATCTGAACCTAGAGAAGGTATTATAGATAATCTGAATCACTTTGCTAGCATAAAGTTGGCTCCTGCAAAACAGAATTATACAACTATGGAGTTCAAGGATTTTTCAATGATCTACGCACTGCATAATTTTAGATAGTACTTGCTAGCAACACCTTTTTTTTTCTATAAAGATCACATGGCATTGTAATACTTGGTGAAAAAGAACGTTTTAAAGGGGCGCATATGCCGATGGGTTCTATTATTGTAGGAGTTTGACTTTATACTTGTGGTAAAGCCTAGTAAGAGAAATTCTTGTCCAAATCATTTATCAAGGATTGAATCAGGAGAGGACGCACAGAGTATTGAAGATATAATGTCAGATGTATAGTTATACAGGTTAAACCATGTGCCCTCAGAATTAGAGGAAATTCTTTTCTTTTTACGCACAGGTATGACACCTGAAGAGATAAAGGCCTTAGAAAAGAAAAAACTTACAATTCATGCCGCACATTTCATGTTAATTAATGGTTACTTATACAAGCTAGGACGAGATGAAGTATTGCGCTGGTGTGTACTAGATCATGAGTGACCGATAATAATGGAGGAGGCTCGTGGTGGTATTACAGGTGGCCACTATGTAGGGGACGCCACCGCGCATAAGATTCTACTCGCTGGTTTATGGTGGGAGACCTTGTATAAGGATTTTCAAAGAATATTTTAAGGTGTGTGATCACTGTCAGCACCTTGGAAAACCTGGGTAGAGAGATGAAATTACTTTGAGGCTAATTGCTAGTGAAAAACCTTTTGAGAAGTGGGAAACTGACTTTGTGGGTCCTATTTCCCCATCCACGTGCAGAACTAGATCACACTACATCATCAGTTATACAAATTATCTTACAAGGCGGGTAGAAGCAGCACCTACAAAGGATTTTAGAGTGGCTACAGTAACAAGGTTCTTGTGGGAAAATATTCTTACTAGGTATGTATGTCCTTTAAGTTTGATAAGTGATAAAGGCACTCATTTCCTTAATGAGACCATTAGGATATTATTGGATGAATTTATGGTTTCACAACATAAGAAAACACCCTATCACCCTTTAAAAATGGGACTACCAAGGATTTCAACACTATATTGGGCCAGACTTTGAAAAAAAATTGTGATGTTGGAAGGAAAGACTGGGATGATAAAGTGTCTATTGTGCTTTGGGCATATAGAACAACCTACAAACGGTTGAATAAGGTAACACCCTTAAAGTTGGTGTTTGGCATAGAGGAAATTCTTTCCCTTGGAATTCATG
This sequence comes from Taxus chinensis, assembly GCA_019776745.2. Classification (NCBI taxonomy): domain Eukaryota; kingdom Viridiplantae; phylum Streptophyta; class Pinopsida; order Cupressales; family Taxaceae; genus Taxus; species Taxus chinensis. The sequence continues at coordinate 840,107,005 of CM034151.1, forward strand.
TTACCTTCTTTGCTTATTGCGTACATAGGAGGTCTGGATGATGAGAAATCATTGGAATAAATAATTGACAAGTTGATACAACTGGATGAGAGGTGTGATATAAGATAATGGAGTCAGAAGCAAGAAAATACAACACATAAGGCATGACATGACAGACACATCAGGGACAAGAAGCTTGAGGTTGGGCAGATAGTACTTCTTTACGATTCAAAGTATTTTTGCACCACCCAAGAAAGCTGAAGGTGCTTTGATTGGGACCGTATGTTATCACTCATATACTTGACTCAGGTGCTTACTAGTTAGAGGCGCTTTATGGAACACATTTTCATGGTTAGTTCAACAGGATTAGGTTAAATCCCTACTATAAATAAGCCTTCTTGGTGTTTTTAATAAGGCAGTATTGTCATTTTGATCAAATTTCCTTTAGATGTGTTTCCTTCATCATTGTTATGTTTTTCTCAATTTAGTTCTTTATTTTGTGTAATAAGCGCATTTGCGCGCTCGAAGCTGATTCCAATCTAAAGTGCTTTTCATGTGCAGAGGACTGCACATACCCTTAGTGTGGGGTGGTTGTTATTTACAAATGGGTATGCATAAGCAAATACTTGTGTAGGTGTTTTTCTTGTTGGAAAGTGTAGATAGTATGGAAAGGTGCTGCTAGAAAGGAAATTACTCCTAATAAAGACCATAGTTGGAAAAAATGAACGCCTAATGTAATGCGAGGTAAGCTGCGGCCATGGAAACTACTTAGAGGAAGGCACGATGGAGAATTACTTCGCAATGTGGTAGCGTGCAAAAGGAGGTATGTAACCAAGATGTAGAAAGGCACACTAGAAGGTTATGACTTTGGCGAGTAGATGTATCGCACGGAAAAGTTGGTAAATGGAGAGTTAATGTGAGGATTAAATGGTAAGTGGAGGAGAAATAAATGCGATAAATTTTTTGAAATCTATATAAGGATGGGATGTGGGTTCATTTTTACCTTTTGCGATTACAAATATTTGAGCGAACTATTTGTGAACGAGCCAAACAAGACATGCTGAAGTGCAGAGAGCTGAGAAACCAGGCAATGGAGAACATAATTGTGCACAAAATTGGTCTTACGTTCCCATTTGAGAAGGGTTTGAGTGAAGCAGAGGCATGCGGTGAGGAGAAATCAAGCACTAGGGTTTGCGACAGAGCTAGGGCACACGTTTTCGAGCTAGGTCATGGAAGTTTGGGTCGTACAACTCGGACAAAAGTAAAAAGTCACACCATTTGCTTACTATGGCACCAAATGAGAGCACCTTGAGCGGGGACAAAGGGGAAGAAGAAGGTAGAGACTGAAGTTGAGATAAAGGATGCCCCCGAAAGAAAATTTTCTAAGGATGTAGTGTCTAAAAGAGGTAATCATGAGACATGATTGGGATTCTCATGTCCGTCAGAGTCAAGTAAGTGACTATAATCATCAAACAAATGATGAGGAGTTAGATGCGTTGTTGAATAGGAAGACCAATAAATGAATAGTTGATGACATGCCTGTATATGACGATGCTGTGGAGAAGCTACTGAAGAAGGTAGGGATTTTACAGTTGTATGAATTTCCTTATTTTGGAAAACCTAAAAAAAATCTACCAATGGCTCATGAGTAGAGTTCATGAGGACATCTTTTATTTTGTTGGGCGGAGGATGAGAATCACAACTACCTTGAATGCTAGCCTGACAAGGTTAAAGAATACATGAACAAAAATTATCACTGATTTAACTGATAAGGCAACTATTTTAGCCACCAGTAAGGAACTAGGATATTCAAAGGGTCTGTGTGGAATGGAAATCTATAAGATAAGGAATTATCCTATTCTACAGGAAGCCGCACATCTGCTAACAAAACTAAATGACCAGGAGAGATGGTCACAAGTGAACACCATGTCATTTCACATTGCAAAGAAGATATCTTAAGGAGAGATATACAATCTAGTAGGCTACATAGTCGAAACAATAAATGAGAATATGTGCAAAGGTGAGAAGATAAGATTTGGCACTATTTTATTATCTCTCATATTTGTGGAGATTAGAGTGCCCGATGGGCCAAAGAATAAAATTTGGGAGTATCCTGTAGAGAAGAAGTCTCTTGAAAAATAATTTGAGAAATATTTATGTGAAGGATCTATGAGTGGCTCATCCAAACAAAGGGCAGAGATGTGGTACAATTGACTTCGCGTGACATTTGAAGAGGAATGGAGAATTCCTAAGGAGTTACCCTCAGTGTTAAGAAATTTGGTAGAGTTTCCAGTGTACCAACACTTTTACATCGCACACTTTACAATGAAGGATGGGACATGGAGTCCCTGGAGCAAACTACCATACGCATTCACAACATGGTTATTCAAGGCCTCTATTCACAGGTTTACAGAAGCGCTCTGGTTTCTATACAATGCAGATAAGGTAGACCATGACTACCATACCCTGAGGAAAATTTACACTTGCCCAGGTAGGTATGCTTACATTAAAAGGTCCATCTCTGATGATATAATCATGAGGCCAGTAAGATTTTCCATTGGCGACAATGGGGCTGTGCATTTCTACATTCAGGTTAAGCCTAGGTTGGAAAATGGTAAGTATGTGGAGAACTAATTCATGCTACCAAGTTTTCCTAAGGGGATGCACACAGTTGGGAGTTTGGAAACTGAGAAGCCTACTTCGCCCTTGGAAGAAGAAAAAGAGGAATAATATTTACAGGAGGAAATTGGTGGCTTAGCGTATAGGGGTCAGAGGCATCCCACTGACAAAAAAGAAAAGTGAGCCTAAGGTTACTCCTCCACAACAGTAAGAAGAGGAGGAAGAGTTGGAAACACATGTGTCAAAATTGGATACAAAACTATTTTATGAGGAACACCAGTTCAAAAGGGTGTTAAGAAGAACCAAGACTCAAGGTGTAGGACCATCACAACCTTTATGAAGGTCACCTATGCTCTCCCCTCATAAGGAAGCACCTGAAAAGAAGAGAAGATGAAAGATGAAGCTTAAGGATGATGAGGAGGATGAGTCCGATGAGAGCGTGTCAAGAACACCGGTGTAGCCTGAGGATACATAGGAGCCTCATGAAGAGGAGATGAATGATGAAGAGGGGGTAAGGTATGAGTTTCCACCAAAAATGAAGAAATTTTAACGCATGTAGAGAAATGTGGGTCATTGCACTCAATTTTTTCACCTTTCGCACTTGGAAAATATTCTTCCTCACACCCATGGATGTCAAAATGTGTTAGAAACACTTTCTCCTCAACCCACGACCCATTCTAGTTTTCTGTCTTCAACAGGTTCCTGCACTATTTTTTCACTAGATACTTTCCTTTGATGAGAGTTTTATCCTTCTTAGACTCTTATTCAGAATCAAACTAATATTCAATTGATGTGTCCTGGTTATCATCCTTGGAAGAATTGGTTAGAGATGTGACATTGGGGAGATGTGACTACTCCTTAAATTCACTTACAAGTAGAGATGAATTGGGCTCCATAATTTTGATTTCATCATTTGAGGAAGAAAAATGATCCTAAAAAAATATTCAAATCTCCATGGTTCCTCCACTACATGGAGATAATAAACATCATGATCTACCACCTTGTTTGATAACTAGGTTCAATGTAGGTCACTTAAGACATTAGGGAAAATTTTAGAACAAATTCTCAAAACATTTTGACAAGGTTTTAGAGAGTTGGGTAATACCTTGGGTGGAGATGATGAAAATTTTGTAGATCATAGGAACCGTTTTGGGCATGATAAAATTTTATAGCTCTACAAGGAGAACTAGGAAGTAAAGGATATTCCTATATGTGGAATGGGATGATAGTTTTTTCTTGATTTGTATAGGTGGTATGGAGAATTTGAGATGGTGAGGAAAGAATGGAAGAAATGAGGATGGGTTTCCTTTGACCAACATGAATAATCATCTTCTCATATTGTAATGCAATTTTAAAATCCTGAGGAAGGAGTATTGCCTAATAAACTTTAGATTAATACAACTAAATCAACATCACAAGAACTCAAATAATACAAGAATGGCATAACTTGTAAGGGTCTGAATTTTTTAGGGATTATGAACCATTTCCTTGGAAATAATATTTTGTAATGTGAGATAAAACCCATTGAAACTCATTGTATTTTGTTGATATATTCCATGAGAAAAAGGAAATTTGCGTTCTCCTTGAACTAGTTGTGTAGGTTTTCTCCTAGCCAATCCCATTTGGAAATGGATTGAGGAGCCAAAATACTATACAAATATCTTTCTTTACTTTTGAATAATGAAAAAATAATTCTAAGGAAAATGTTATCCTCTCTGATGTTGTAAATGACGTAATGGTTGGCTATGTCTTGAATGTGATCAATAGAAGATCTGGTCTCCATTTTCATGGAAAAGAGGTAGGGTTTTAGGGTTATTTTGGGGATATCATCCCATAGTTGCAAGTGAAGGGGGTTGAACTAAAATGAGAGAATGAAAGAGATATTTGGAGAGCCATGAGACAAATGGAAACATGAAAATGAATGGAAGGATGAAGGAAACAATTGTTAGAATCAGAGACTGGGTTTTTAAACTATGGAGTAACTAGATGTGTTGATAAAATACCTCGATAGTATAACCATCACGAGGAACACATAAAAATTTATGAAATGAAGTTGTAAAGTACTTAAATCTTGTCCCACTAAGCCTACCAAATATTTTATCACTCAGAATTGCACCCTTGTCTAGATTATGGAAGATTAAAAATTATGGAACAACATGGGGTTGTCTCTATGTGTGGGACTTGCATCTTCAGACAAACATCCAGAGAAGACAGGATATTCAAGCTAGCTAACCTAGTGATAATAATACCTATAAAATAACCTACAATAACACATCCAAGGGACCAAGTAGAGAGTGATTTAGGAAATGAAATCCTAAGCTAAAAGGAGTGGTGATAAAAACAAAAGAAAGGGATGATCACTCTCTACGAGGGGAAGAAAGATAAGAAAATACCGGAGGAGAGTGAAGAAATACATTCCATAAACCTAAAACCACATAGACTAACTCTTCTCATACATTTATAACAGAAAAAAGGAAAATCTTACAAGTGCGACACACACACATCATACCAAATAAAGAACAAAGAGGCAAAATTCAATAAACATGAGTATGGGGTAGAAAAGAGCTCCGAACACAAAATTTTATTGCTTCAAGGATGAAAAAACCATTACATTCATAATAGAAGTTGAAAATACATTGTAGAGACAAAACTTGAGGTCTAGAACTCATGGGAAGTTGACCACCAATTTCGCATCATCCCCATCTGGCTCCGTGCTACGTGCATCCACCTTATCCCCAGTTGTTTCACAGTTAGGTTTCATACCCCCCATGATTGTCACGTCTGTTACCTCTATGGAACCCATTACATCTACCATACCCTCATCGATTACCCCACACAAAACCTCATCCATCCCTCATGTCTCACATATACTTGTAGCTACATTCCCACCTCCAGTGTCGGTGGCCTCTATCCCATTTTAGAATGTAGTTATTTCTATTCCACAATCTTTAGCCCCTATTGCCACTAGGGTTACCATGACCCTTCCTCCCCCATATACATACTACCAACAACCGCCTGTTTCATCTATCATTCATTTCAGGTATGTACCCCTATTTCCTTGCCTTCTTCTCTACCACCTTACATGGCAGCCCCGTACACTGGAATGCCATACCTATTATACACCCAAAACCAACCTCATCACGCTATAGGAGGCATCCAATCATCACAGCCCACCAATGACCTAGTTAAATTGATGATGGAAAATATGCAAACACTGGAGGCATCAATTTTTGGCTTTCATAACACTCTCACTTGCGATGAGATTTGCAATGATCCTATTCACCCATCCATTCCCATCCATTCATACCCTATGCATTGGGAAATGCTGAAATTCAACCGTTTCAATAGTAAGGAAGACCCACAACAGTATTTGTGCTCATTTAAATATGGATGTTATTTGATTGCTCATAATGATGCCTTACTTTTGAGAACTTTTCCCATGTCCCTCACTAGATTTGCATTAGACCGGTATAGTGGGTTACCCAAACACTCCATATTTTCATTTAATCAGGTAGCCCAAGATTTCTTGGATAATTTTTCCATCAACATTGCCAATAAAGTTACCATGACCGATCTATATTCCACACGTCAGTACGAGGATGAATCTATCATAGATTTTTTCGCTAGTTGGCATAGCCTGATCAATCAACTTACCTTTCAACTGCCACAAATTGAACTCATCAAGCTCTTCACACGAGCTTATGCCAGGCATATATCCCCGACCTTGCAGGTCCAAAATTTCAGAACATTCAATGAGGCATTCACTATGGCATGAAAGTTAGAGATTTGGGCCATCGAAGAGAAGAAAATCCAATTACGAAATAAGAATTTGGCATTCAAGTCGAATGAAACCTCTTCTTCTTCCAAACCACCAATCAATTATTCAAAGGCTAAAGGTACCACTAATGCAGTGGTATTTAAGGCCGGCCCAACTCATCCATCTAATCAAGCTACACCCTCATCTAATTTATCACTTGTTCAAGCTTTTCGATTCAGACAAGAGTAGTGAAAATATACCCCAATCGGGGAACCTTACTCTTCTGTCTTAGAGAAGCTTATCAAAGTTGGTGCCATCACCCTTCCACCCATAAAACCACACACTGGTTTTGATTCTTCTCGCCCCATGCCCGAATGGTATAAGGAACAAGATTTCTGTAACTATCACTTTGTAAAGGGTCATAGTGATGGCAACTGTATCACTTTTAAGAATATTGTCCAAGAAATTCTAGAAAAAGGTGAGTTGAATGTGGATAATCCTATTGCCGCCCCTAACCAAAATCTACAAATCTTTAAAAAACCATTTCCCAATCATGCCCCTTCATCCAATCAAAATGGTGAGACATCTACTCATGATACCCATACCAGTGAGGTTCACGCAATCTTTAACGAGGTACATATCACATCTCAATTACCTCACATTCCTTCCATAGAGGAAATCCTAGCCCAAAATCCTTCTTCCAAATTGGAACCAACCGTCACTGTTCTTTCACCAATAGAAGAACACCTTTCATCTCCTACATCACTTATGGAGGAGTCTTCTACTAACATTGAGACCATTTCACCCCTAGCTTCTTCACTTAGTGAACCTTTACCTATCGTAACTCCTCCACCCACAGAGGAGCACCCATTATCTCCTCCACCCATAAAGGAGCACCTATCCGTTCCTCCCCTGATAGAGGAACTCCCATCATCCCTTCCACCCATCATAGACTAGGTAGGGATACCTTGCCTCTTGGCGAGTATTCTCCATCTGCTACCCGAAATCCAACAGACCTACTTTCAGCTCTCTTACCCATGGAAGCTGAAGCCAGTCGATTCCCTATCTCCAAGAGTCATTTTACGGGAATTCCCATTAGGTCCTCACAAACTCTACCCACAAATGTGTCATTCTCACATTTGGCTGATCACTTGGATTACGTGGATAGATATTTGTTATGTGGGCACCTCTTACTCCCTGTCTCAACACAAATGTAGAGATCCCTCGATGACACCTCTACTATCTACCCAAGCACATTTCCACCTGTTAAACCACATACAACCACTGTCGTTGCAACCCCTTCCACGATACCCATTAGCACTCACACCACACCCTTACCCATAACCCAGCCTATGCCTAAACCCAAACCCATACCCACAATATTTACCTCCACCAAACCTATTACCACTTTAGGGGTTACCTTGAACACTAGCTTTACTCATCCACCTATTAAACTGGATTTAGCTACATCCTCTAAAACCACACCTTCTCTGACACCCAAGCTAAAGAAACAAACTCATCAACCTCATACCCATACCACACCAATCACGCCCGCACTTGTCCTATCTACCTTAAGACCTCAGCTGCCTAACATGGTCAAGCACCCCTCATCCATTCATAACCCAATAGCACAATCACCCATTCCTGCCTCACAATTCTCTAACCTACCTAGTCACACAACATGACTCATACCCACACCTGTAACCTCTTTACCACCAATACCTCTGATACCTTCAGCTGTTGCTTCACTACCAACTACACTTCAGCCATTTTCCCTCACACCCCAAGCACGACCCATGTCATCTACCTTCATAGCACCCCCGTTATCCCCATGGGTAACTCACCCTCTTCCTCCATCTGATTTTCCTTCTAGACCCCGTATACCCACATCACCTTTACCCAAGAAGGTGCAACCCAAAAACAAAACCCCACTACCCCACGACAAGGTATTCAAAACAAAACCACACCTTCCTACCCGTCCATCTACTGTACCCATACCTAAATGAACTTGACCGATACCTCAAACCACACCAGTGCCTAAACCCATAGTTTGACCTGTTCCTACCCTTCCAAAAATAATTCCCAGATAACTGACCACACCTATGCCCAAACCCACATTCACCTCCCATTATGATCCACTAGCAGGATCCTATGCCAAAATTTTAACCAACCTCCTCTAGACTTTTGTTATAACATTACCGCAACTCTGACCTTACGACCCCCTCAAACCCAAGCCAAAGGGGTTTGATGATACCAAAATTTGGACATACCATCGTGTGCTAGGGAATGATGTGGAGAACTTCAAGGCTTTGAAAACCGTCCTTATCCAATTGTGTCCACCCGAAACCAACTTTGATGACGATGACCTTCTTGATGAGGATCTTGCCTCACCTACCCCCATTCCCACACTGCGTACTCAACAACCACAACCTCCACCCTCACATCTCCCAGAACCACACACAAAATTTGAAATTAACATGGTTCACATCAGAGAATTTGCCACGCCACCACCCAAATGTCACTACGGCTAGTTGACCTCACTAGGCTTTTCTCCTCCCATTTTTTTTCCCTTCATGTCGTTATACCACTTACCCTACACCCTCTACATTTGAAAAATTCCCTCAAATAAACATGGAACACATTACTACATGTGCGTAGAAGGGTAAAGAAAAGGTAGTTGACCCACCAACCAATCCTATACCTAACATACCATCTACACCCATACCTAAGATAACTATCCACGGCCCCACATACCCCATTTCTAATAGAATCACACATCACACCATGCTCAAATAATTACACCAATCACACCTCAAAATGTCCTTATATAACCTCATCCAAACCTCAGAATCCCATTGGCAAGCCCTCATGGAGGTTCTTCAATCTATTGAGGTTTTACCCAATGGACCTATACCCGTAGCATCCAATATCACACCCCATAATGTAGCCTCTCTCACCAAATAACCACCTTCATCCTCACCTCACCTTCTTCACCAAAGTGGCCTCCCTTAGTTTCTCAGAAGGTAGAGATCGTGCCATACCAAAATGATGACCCAGACCCAACCCTCTTCATCTCTATACACATTGATGACATAGGGGTACGCTGTGTGATGATTGATAGAGTTGATAGCATTAACATCATTTAATCCCTCGCATTTTCTCAAATGCACATACCTGAAAATTACATGCACAAACATCCGATCATGTTGCATTTGTTCAATGATGCTATCACCTCCACACTAGGCACTGTCATCCTTCACATTTGCTTGGGCCCCCTGCACTGTTCCAAAATTGTTTTATGTTTTGGAGGGGGAATTCCAATATAACTTTTTGCTTGGTAGACCCTAGATCTAGGTCATGGGTTGTGTTCCCTTCACTTTACATCGTTGTGTAAAGTTTGAACATGAAGGACACACTTATACCATTCCAGTTGACCCATCACCTTTTAAAACATGCAACATGCTTTGCCGACCCAACGACGTACTCATACCGGTCAAGCCATCTACTTTCGTAACCAATACCACTTCACCTACACCTACACCCACATCTACCATTATGTTCGTTGCTTTCACCGCACATACCTCCTCCATTCCTACCACTTCTATAACCTCCATGAATGACCCATTAGCTACCCAATCCGTTAACACCACCTCCGCATCAACCTCCAACACATCGTCTATACCAGCTACCCACATACTAACAAATGATCCCTTGGAAGGTGTTTTTCAATGCCTCACTCTTGTAGAATACCACCTATATAGCATCAACATATTCCTTACTCGGTGTGAGTATGGAAGCCTTCACCAACACCCTCACTATGATCACCGTATAGGAGAACACCTCCTTTATGGTCCTCCTCATCTTCTACTAGTCTCACCTATGGGGGACTTGATACTACCTCCTGACACACCTAAACCACCTTCACAACCCCATCCATTTTCCACAGACTTCCAATCACTTACCAATCACTGTTTCACCCACACCTTCCTACACCACTGTGTGTGGAAGGTTTTTGGTTTCAGATTTTATGAGTAGGGTCGCCATACCGTTATTCCATGTACCACCCGCAAACATAATGACCATAGTGGTATCGGCTTCCTTGAACCTTCTACCAAACAGGCCCGCATTGAATTCATTAAGGACCCTAGCCATTCTCCACCTTTATCACCACCCTCACCAACAGAGTCGATGGATCCTAAATCTATCCCTCCTAACTTTTTTTTTTTCATAAACATCATTTCCTTGGGGCTTTTGACTTATCAATGCAAAGGCGAGATCCCTTCCACTCTCCCATTCCTTTATCCTGAGATGATCGATAATGACACACCGAATATTAACGCCATTCAATGTTAGGATGATGAATCCATACTCACCTACCTTGGTGTAGAAGACTCATATATTCATCGTTCATTACCCTCTGAGACACAAACCATGTTAAATGAATCGACTATGGAGATCAACATTCATACTCAGGATGACCCACACATCCTAAAGATCGGACAATCTAGATGTTACTGAACAAGAAGTTCTCACTTCTTTTCTTCAAGATCATAACCACGCTTTCACTTCGTCTTATGCAGACATGCCTGGTATTGACCCCACCATAGTGGTCCACAATATCGTAACTGTTCTTGATGCCAAAACCTATCAAACAAAAGATGAGGAAAATACAACCTCGCATTGCTCTTCTCATCAAAGAAGAACTTCAGTGCCTTCTTCCCATTTCCTTCATCTTACCCATGGATTATTCTTGTTGGATTTCTAACATTGTCCCTTTCACTAAAGCAATAGGGGGGAATCCGCATTTGCACGGACTTTTGTGATGTTAACCTCGCCCTGCCTGAAAGATGACTTTGTCTTGCCCGGTATTGATCAAGTGGTAGACCTTACCATGGGTCAAAAAATGCTCTTTGCTCATGGATGCACCAACAATATTTCCGAGTACGAAGCGCTCGTCCTCTGTCTCATAGACTGCTATGCCCTTGATGTCAAATAAATCCACATCTTTGGTGATTCACAATTGGTCATAAACCAAGTTAATGGTATATACCAATGTCGTAACAAGATAATTCAAAAGTATAAACATCATGTAGACATACTTTTGACCACATTTGATCGTTACACCCTTCAAACCATCCCACGTTCAACAACCAAATTTACAGATACTATGGCCTATTTAGCTTCCCAAATACCCGCTTCCCCTAACCGATTCCAAAATATTTGTCATTGTACAACACCTCCATTCACCTTCTTATTTACCTCACGATGTTTACTCAATCAGAAATGACACTCCCTGACCCAAGTAACCTTTGGTATAAACAATACTCTAGCTACCTTTCTCTCTCCATCTTACCTCCTGATCTCATCTGTAACGGACAACGTTCCTTCCTTAAAAAGGTCTCTTATTTCATCATTCTAGGGGGAATCCTCTATAAACGTAGATTTGATGGTATTCTCTTACGATGCCTCACAAGTTCTAAAATTCCTTATACCATTAATGAGGTTCATGATAGCATATGTGGAGACCACTTTAGTGGCCTTGTTGTTGCTAAGCGTATTCTTTGCCTAGGCTATTACTAACCGACCCTTAATCATGATTGTTGCAACTATGTCAAACACTGCATGAAATTTTAACAACATTCCAACCTTCATCATACACCCACTCATACCTTATAGGTCGCTCGTGACCTTTGGCCCTTCTCTCAATGGGGTTTGGATCTTGTCATAGAAATCAATCATCATTCTTCCCAACGTCATCAATGGATCATAACTACTACCGAATACTACACAAAATGGGTATAATTCATACCGCTCATTTCCATGAAAGCCAAGAAAATATGTGAGTTCATTAACCATCACATCATTTGTCATTTTGGGGTCCTCATCACCTCATCACTGAAAATGGAAAATAATTCAAAAATAAAACATTGCAAAACCTTTGCGATGTCTTCGGTATTTAGCTTAGTTTCTCCTCACCTTATTACCCACAAACCAACAGCCAAGCCGGATCCACTAACAAAACCCTTAATAAAATTCTCATGAAAGTGGTTGACAATACTGGGAAGGATTGGCATACGCACATTCCTTTTACCCTATGGGCATACCTTACTAGTATTCGCACCTCCACTGTGGCCACACCCTTTTCTCTGGTCTACGGTATAGAGGTTGTTCTACCTCTCAAAGTCTAGATCCCCTCACTCCACATTTCTCTCCATGACATGCTTACTGATGATGACTTTCGTTAGGACTGCTTAGCATAACTGGAGTTATTAGACGAACGTCATCTTAATGCTCTAGATCACCTTCAAGTTTATCAACAACATATCAAACCTACTTATGAAAAATGTGTTCATGAACGAACCTTCCAAGTTGGTGACCTTGTTTTGAAAGAAAATCAACATGTAACCAAATCAGAGAAAAGAAAACAGGGAAAATTTCCTCCTAATTGGCTTGGACCATACATCGTAACTCATACCTATGGATCAGGTGCCTATCGTTTGTCCTCGCTTGAGGGTAAACCCGAACCTGAGCCCCTTAACGAATTACATCTTCAACCGATCTACTATTGACCTCTAGTCCTAGATCACTATTTATCTAGTTCATGCTCATCCCTTGAGCGCCATTTACCTTTTCCACATCTCATCTCCAATGATAAAACAAGGATCATGTGATTACACGTCACCCTTTTGCCTTATCTTCAATATGTGCACCACAGTTTTGCACATGGCATGATTCTCATGGATACTTTTCATCTTATTTTAGATGAGATCCCATGATCATTCACCCTTTCCTTCTCAACAAGAACCAAATGCTTTGTTATAGTCTCGTCCATGACTTAAAATCCAAAAACAAAAACGACAAGGTGAAACCCTCAATAGGACATCATCCCATTTAAGGGATCAACTCCTTGAGTCAAAATTCTAATATCAAAGATGAATCCCTCAAAAGGACATCTTCCACCTTCAATTTTTGCTATAAGTAGACTACTCCCTCGGAGGACAACTATAAAAATCTCACAACTCTCTACATAGTTTTTCTAAAAAGAAGACTATCTCCTCAAAAATAAAAATTCAGAAGCTTCCCACATCGATCAGCTTCTTGAAGACCTCAAGGAGACATATACTCCTCCTCTATAGACTTCCCGCATCAACTAGTCTATCTAAAATTTAAAAAAAATAAAAAAGAAAAAAATACACTTTTTCGTCATGGACTTTCCTATTGTGATCTTGGCTCTATTGCCCAAGGCATTCTACTTCCCATTTTATGACCCAATTACCTACACCTCCTTACCCGTTGTCTTTTCACTTCATACCTCAAGGGACCTACTGAACCTATGACATTTGGTGATCATGTGAATCTTCGTCACTCTCATAATTATCAATCATGTAATGTCTTTAGGTTCTTGCATTCATTTTCTTATCTATAGATGTGTTTTATATGATTTGATCCTTGCCAATTGGATGGTTTTATTGCCCCCTCTTATCTTTTCTCTTCTTCATCACCTTTTTATTTTCTTATATAGGACTTAGTCCTCGACACTTACCTTTTGGGGTCATCCTCTCCTTTCGCCATAGTCACCCTCAACCTGCAACATTTTTTACTATCATCTACCTCCACCTATTAAACCCAAGCCCACAACATGACCACAAACCTACCAACTCATTTTCATCTTCTTTCCTAGCTTATGGGAGAACTACATCAGTCTAAGGTCCCTTTTTGCCGGGATTATGTAGGCAACACTTCCAGGGCACGGGGCCCTGGAAGGTTAGCTCGACCACTCTCTACCTTAACCATTTGCCCCACCATTACCTGATTTCCTGTTCATATCAAAAACCTCGACATTTGAACCATATCCCAGATACCTTTTACCACTTATATTATTTCACATTTTCATACATAACCAACATTTTTCACATTTTACACTATCTCATACATTTACATTGCCATTTGTTACCAAAATACCAAAATGAACATCCATGCCTAAACCGACCTGACTCGATCCATGCCTAAACTAACCTGAATTGATCCATGTCTAAACTAACCTGACTCGATCCATGCCTAAACCGACCTGACTCAATCCATGCTTAAACTAAAATGACTTGATCCATGCCTAAACCGACCTGACTCGATCCATTCCTAAACCGAGTTGCATCAATCTATGCCTAAACCAACTTGACTCAATCCATGCCTAAACCGACCTGACTTGATCCATTCCTATCACCTGACTCAATCCATGCCTAAACCAACCTAACTCGATCCATGCCTATGACCTGACTCTATCATGCCTAGCTCATCTATTTTCCATCCATATCATAATAAAGTAACACTCGTACACATCATAACAACATCACCTGAATATCATCTATCTCCTCATATATACATTGTGTGTATCAATACAATGTACACCCATATCACATAAATGTGTATCTTAATAAACATGTCTACCTCATCATGGCCATCATCTTAAAAATGTCCACACGCAGGCCGATATACTATAAATAATCACCATCGGCTAGCAGGCCGGTATCTAATACAAAAATGTCTTCAGCTCACAGGCCGGTATCATATACAAAAATAAATACAATATCTCTTCAACACGCAGGCCGGTCTTATGCATCATATAAAAATGACTTAGCACGCAAGTCGGTCAACAGTAAACCACCTATTCTTCCCGAAAACCCTCTACCCTAAACCTTACCCAACCCATCCCAAACCTCAACATGTCTGACCCTCCTCATTGACCATCCATTTCCACTGCCTACCCCATTTTGCCCATTTCTGGCCCCATTTCCTTATTTTCACACCGACTCCGTTTACCCA
Source organism: Taxus chinensis (assembly GCA_019776745.2). Taxonomy (NCBI): domain Eukaryota; kingdom Viridiplantae; phylum Streptophyta; class Pinopsida; order Cupressales; family Taxaceae; genus Taxus; species Taxus chinensis. The sequence continues at coordinate 840,122,180 of CM034151.1, forward strand.
TAACCGTCACCACTAGCCTTTAACTACCATCGGTCACCTGTGTTGTGACCGATACCATTTCTACATGACCAACGTCAGCTTACAGTGACTGTCGCTGGTCACTGTGGTGTCGAACGACGCCGAAACCCCCAACCCAATTTTTTCAATTTTGACCAAATAAACCTAACTACCCAACCAAACCTTCGTAAACCTTCCCTACTTCTCTTCCCACTCCTATTGACCAATTTTCTCACCTCCCCCACCCCCATTATATCCAATTTACCTCCTAATCCAAAATGCAAAACTTCCCCCCACGTTTTTATTACAACCCATATTTTACCCTACTTAGTCAATCAAATCATTAAGAAATGGTGGAGAGCTTACCTCATCCCTCTGTTGACACTATGGTAGTATATATGGTCATTGTACGGGTGGACAACCCAACCCCACTCCTACCTCTGCCATCCTCAACTGCACAACCAAATCCTCAACCACATGAATTGTGCCACCTGATCTCGTGGCCCTACCTCTCACTCACCCACTATCACCTATGTCAGTTACCCTGCGTACTCATTACCCTCTCATTTACCTCATTTTCCTTACCTCCCTTTTCTTTTTCCCTCCCTACACCTACTTGAACCACTTTACCTTCACCTCGAACCCTCCACCTTCTTCAACCTCCTCGCGTCTGCTGTTGAAGGTTTATTATTTTACCCCTACCTTAGCCTTACCCGTGCCGTGATCTCGATATTTGGAATTGGACCATCACTAGTGACCTTTGACCTCATGTGTTCGCTATAGCTTGTGGCACTGTTACCTATGTTGTTGACCTACTGACCTTACCTAGCCTATTACCATGACCATTTATCCTAACCCTACCTTTGGTGTACCAGAACATACCTAAAGGTTCCTGCACCTCACCTACGTTGTGTTTCCCAACCTTATTATATACCTTAGATACCGGATTCACTTCACCCTTGTTTGGATAAACCTATCGACCTTAGACGATGTAGATTTTTCTTGCTCTTCAACCCAGTACGTGTTGTAGTTTATACATGTGCATGTGTTTAACTGCTGCTACCTTTATCCCTGACCCATTACCTAAGATCACCTGAGTATACCTTTCACCCTCTTCCCCTACACCCATTTACCTTTTCCTCACATTTACTTTTTATCAAACCACTCACCACTTCAACCTGCTACTTCATCAGTTCCTGGTTTGAGGGGGATAACCTTCACCCTCACATGGGCCAACCACATCTTATTTTTGTTAGCATCGCTTACCAATACAAGCTACACAACAAAAAGGGGAAAAATTTAGACACTAAATTTAGGTCACACTCCCCCTTCATCCTTCGACATATAATCCTCCCTTTTTTTATTACATCTACCTAGCCATGGCCCCCTTCACCTCACTAGTATTAATTTAATTTATTTATTTAAATTAACTCATTATCCTCACTATATATCTTATTTAAATAATACCTACACATATAGTTCACTTAGACACCTCACCAAGCTAACTCAATTTAAGACCTATTCTTAGCAAGTTACCATAACTAACTAAGACTTAACCAAACCCTAAAAATCAATGCCTACACTCCCTCTAACCACATTCCCACATGATCATAGAAGCTCTTAGTCCAATTCGCAGGATAACGACACAAGATCTAAGGAAATTAGGAGGATCTCCCTAATTTTGGTAAACCTAGAAAATCCCACCTTGACCGATGTCGGTTTCCCCTAACTGTCGCCGGTTAAGTCAGACCCCCGTCAGTTACCACTTTTAACACAAAACAACCTTATTTCTCAAGGTTGGAACTTGGAAGAAGGAGGTTGGAAAAAAGAAAGAAAGAAAGTTGATGAGAAAGAATGACATCTCATAGAGATAATGCATTTTCAGAGAGCCAATTTCAACAAGAACTGACATCCAAGGAAGGAGATTGAACATTTCTCCTACACAGCCATCCTAGCCACCTTCTGAACTATCCAAGCAAAAGAGAAGTGTGCATGCAGCCCATGAAGAAGATTTTCTTCAGTTGGTAATCACTTGCAGCCTTCAAACCCACCATCGGCACCTCCATCCATCACACACAAGCCTTCAGGAACAAAATCCAAGTAAGTACAATATCATACTTTCCTGGTTATTTCATTTCATCATTTTTTTATCACCCATTGTTTATCTTTCTCCTTATCGACCATCTCCAACATTTTATTCCTCCATAGACCCATCAAAACCTCATAAAATCCTATCCCAGTCACCTAATACCTCCTCCCAACCAACTAAATCCTTTCTGCAATCACAAAGGAGACCAAAACCCTATTCTATGACGTTTCCAAATCTCACAGTAACCGACACTGGTTATACCTAACCGTGGTAAGTCACCCCTGACCGATGTCGATCTCTGTGTTTTCCTACACAACCTTAAACAGAGACCTATCCACCTAATTTTACCTCACCCTCACTCACTTGTGACCTACCCGAGACCTTTATCAGACCTGCAGAACTCATAACCAACCATTTTACCTATGGATTCTATTCTAGCTTAGCCTATTAGATTAGAGAAGTAATGGCTAGGCTACTACTTTGATATGTGGTAAATAACCAACCGCTTTATATTCCTTGAATTCATAGTAAAAATGTTGAGGAAATTCATGACATCAAATTTGCTGAACATCAACACATCCCAAAAGATAGTTTCAAACTATCCTATTACCATTCTTTTCTTTTTGTCCATTGTGAGTTAAATCCCTACTATATTTTTTTAATTATGATACCAAAATAATCCACAATAACAAGTGTAATCCTGTAGGACCTTTTGTCAATGGTTATAAAAAATGTAGGATTGAAAATTTGGTTGGGCTACTAAGGATGTAACTTCATGTTTGTCCGCATTATATCCCTTTTTGAAACTCTCAAAATCCTTGGCATCACTTCTACTTTGTTGATGTGTTGCAAACACGTGGAGAAAAATGCTATATAGCTATTGTTTAAGAAGTGATTCATTTATATTGATAAGTAGATTATGGGTATGGATCTCTAACATGTATCGACATCACATATTAATTCAAAGACAAGATTAATGGACAGGTCATTCTTGAGGGCATTGATTTCGATATCAAGGTGATGATGAAGCACTACGATGATCTCGTCAAGGCCATCTCTGCTCTCTACTCCTCTACAAAAGTGTATCTTAGCACCACTACACAATTCCCATACCTAGATAACTCTCAAGGGATGGTCTTGCATACGTGGGTGTTCAACTACATATGGAGCTAGTTTTACAACAATGTGCAATGTGAGTACATGGATGGGCACACTTCCAATCTCTTGAATGCATGAAACCAAAGGACCACTTTTGTAACAACTGCTTTGATTGAGGGTATCTTCTCAGGCCTTCTGTATTCCATAGCAGATGGTTTTATTCCTACTAAAATGTTCACCTCCATTGTCCTACCTCAAAACAAGTCTGCCACCTGTAACTATGCAGGAGTCATGTTGTGCTCCAGATTCTATGACCAAAATACCATATATATTTCTGCCATTGAATCTTCAGTCTAAGTAATCAATTTTATTTATAGTAATTGAATATATATTAATAGTAATACATCCATCCCATAGTGAGGTGTAATAATTTGGACGAGCCTCAGTTTCGAAACATTTAGAGATATATGTTTAAATAAATCTTGAGCATGCATAAGTAAAGCTCAGCTTTGGTTATTGCCAACACAATTACATACACGAAGACATATTAAACTAATTAGCAATTGCACATGAGCTACAAATTATGGTAGCAGTCATATTAAACTAAAGTATCTTACTTTATTTTTAACATTTATGTTAATTATTGGTTATTATAATAAGGGTTTTTTTCAATTCACAGTAACTTTTGCACCTCATTTTGTCATGTAATTCCAATCCCACCATTTATTTTTGAATTGATTTTGGTGCATCTCTATCGAGTTTATTGTCATGAGAGACATGGAATGGAAGTGTTAAGGCTCATCTTTTTATGAAAGCTTAAAGTCTTATTGAACACTATCATATCATGTGCCAAAGCTCCATGTAGATTAACAATCGTTAAAAATAGAAATAATCTAAGTTTCACTAATTTAACAAAAAATAAATACTTAGATGTTCATCAATAATTTCTTGGTGTCCACTACCATGACAACAATTGATAAGATTGTGAATTGCTATGAGGTTTTGAAAGAATTAAAGAGCGTAGTAGATTTGGCTGGGATAAAAGGAACAACACTAGGGAAGATAGTGAAGGAATATCCTCACATCCATGGGATTAACCTTGATATCCCCCATGTTATCGCAACCACCCCTCCTACTCTATATTTTCTTTCTTTTCTTACTATCCTATTACCAAAAAGAAAAGAATGGTAATTATGGAAATGATCTAGTGCTTGAATCGCGGATATATGTTTGTCCGAGTCAAATGTCAATCCACATGCCATTGTCATCGAAATTTCCTCACTATAAATTGTAAAAACATTTCTTACAATTTATAACTCGCACAATGGAAATGAATGGCCTCGATCTATTACATCAAGAAATTAGAACCCTTGTTTTTTAACCATTCACAAAAGTGTCGGCAACTAAAGTCACACCAATGCTATTTAGGAAAAAATTTCAATTGTTCAATGTTCCTCTAATATGTGGTAAATAACCAACCACTTTATATTCATTGAATGCATAGTAAAAATGTTGAGGAAATCCATGACATCAAAATTGTCGAACATCAACACATCCAAAAGATAGTTTCAAAACGTCCTATTTGCACTAATAACCACCTTATCACATTTAATAAATGGTTATCAACATAAATATACTTCACAGTAAAAAACATAATATATTAAAAATAAACATCGACATATGCTATAAAGTCTCAACAAAATCAATAACTTTAAATGTTTTTTTTTAATATTAAAACATTTAGTTGACTATTCATTAAAAAAAACTTAAAATAATTCAAACACTAGTAATTTATTAAAAATTCCTAATCTTTATTTAATTTTTATAAATTAAATTCCAATTTTGAATAAAACTAACATGAAATTTAAAAATCTTACCTTACTTTTTAAAACTCCAAAATATTATATACACGTAAAATTCTTAACATTGAAATGTAAAGAACTCATGTCGTATTTCTTTACCCCATCATCCATAACACTAGTCGGATAATCTTTATTATTTATTCTAACTTTTAAGTTCTCAGGCGGAGGAAAAATTCACGAACGGGCGCCAAGTTTTTTCTGTAAATATTTTCGTTCGACATCTTTAAACTGTTTCCAACACTAAATCATTTTAATATTCTACAACATATGAATGGAATTCTTGTAAAGTCTTCTCGCAAGCTAGCGATGAAGTTGAAACAATGGATCGAGCTACAAATGAAAAACATAGACAGTTGAATTGAAAATGAATTTTCTTCATCTCCTCTCCTCTGATGTACTTAATAAGTGACATGTTTATGAGCTAGGTTCATGGTTCATGCTCAAAAGTCATGCTTAATGATACGAGTTTTCACACATCTAGATGTTTGTGATGCACTAGTTCAACTACACGCAGCGAAAGGATGTGGAAGGGGATGACCGAGTATTTCCATATTCCCAACCTTTCGTTCTAGTTTAAGATGTAGAAATCAAATTTTCCTGTGATTTTTCATGAGGCGAAGGGCAGGGGTGATTTTGGGTATTGTTGTTCATATTTAACATTAAAATAATATTTCTTTCACATGTCAGAAAGTGCAGGCCTAAACTATCATCACGCCATCACGCCAACCTTGCCACCTCTGGGAATGGTGGCAGCCACAAAGCACAAGCCAAAATTTCCAAAACATCATCTTTATCGATTAGGTTAAACTGGCCATGAGAACTCTCCAACTATCACTTGCCATGTGTATGGTAGAGGTGCTTGGATCATATTAAAATATCAATACGTCGAGGATTTATGACTTTCATCCTATCCGATGATGTCGTGTTTGCTGTCAGAGGGTGGAAGCCTCAGCCCCATAGTGAAACGCATTTTCCATGAAAAACAATCACACCCTACCAATACTACTATTGCATTCACAATTGTACCAGATTTATATTAAATATAATACAAACAATTCCAAATATACGGTGGAGAGTGTTGGTTTAGTCACTTCTAAAATATGATCATCATGGTTCACAGGTAAAAATTTAATTCGAAGGGCAATATAACATGTATATTCAAATTTTAATGGTCATATATATATAATAAATAAATAATTTACAATAATTACAATAATAAATATATATATCAACATTTTATTTTAACTTAAAAATTTACAATAATTACAAATATATATATATATATATATATATATATCAACATTTACAATAATTTACAAAAATTAAAAAAATTACAATAATCAAATATATCAACATTTTATTAAAATTATTCCCCCGGTCGCAAGTTCAAGGTCAGGGGAATAATTGAAATGAGGGGGCGGGGCCGTGGTAAGAGCAGGTAGGTTTTCCCTCCTTGTAGCTCGTCGTTCATGAAGAGACTCGATCCGGGGACGTAGGGAATGCAATAGTGGTGCGGATATTGCAGGATTAGTTTGCGCACTGTGATGGGGGTGTGGAAACGGAGTGATTCTCCGTTAGGGAAGATGATCTTCACCTTATTCTGCTTCGTCTTCTACCAGAAACCCATCCTCATAACCCGTTAATGACACCCATGAGCCCCCCCCTCTCTCTGTTTATATATAAAATAGAGCTGCTCTTTAGATAGAAGGAAAAAGGAAATTTCGTTCATCTAAATGGGAAAACGTGACACGGGCTTTCCGTTTGATCACTCACATTCTAAAGACAGATGAGATAAGTAAGAATGACAACTCAAACACAGATAATAAACCCCACTGAACATTAATAAAGAAGATTTGAAACTGTTGAAATATCAATGGATCATACTAAAATATCAATATGTCAACGACGTACGGCTTGCATTCTATTCGATGTTGTTGTGTCTGCTGTCAGAGGGCAGAAGCCTTATCCCCATAGTGAAATGCCTTCAGCATAAATATAAAAAAAATGTTACAATAGTAAATTTGTACACGATCTTCCCATGTCTTTGTGATATTGTCGTCGACCCCACACAGGAAAAGCGTTGACATGAATCTATTTTTCGTTACTAGTAACGAAGGCCAAGTTGAACGAATCGATCGATGTTCGAGAGTATAATTCTTAATAAATGCTGCCCTCAACAATCACACCTGGCCATTTACTTATCATCACAACAGTGGGATTTAAACCCGGGACGCATTGATGGCCAGGGAATATAAAAACAACAAGAATCCGGGTTTAGGGTAGTCACTTATTCCTGCGATAAGTAAATTGTAGGACATATTGTCACAACTTGGGAGTGAATCCGTGATCGATCTCCCTCAGGTGGCGGTGCTGGGAAGTCAAAGCAATGGGAAATCTGAAAATGTTGAAATATCAATGGATCATATTAAAATATTAATATGTCGACGACGTACGGCTTGCGATCTATTCGATGTTTTCGTGTCTGTTGTCAGAGGGTGGAAGCCTCAGCCCCATAGTGAAACGCCTTCGGCATAAATATAAATCTGGTACAACTGTGATAGTATGATTGGTAGAGTGTATTTCTACTCGACTATTTTTCATGGAAATGTATGGAATACTCTTCTGAAATAGAGTAACACTTGGTGAAGATTTGTCTTCCCTTCCAATGTCAATTCTAGCATCAACCATGTATTTAGAATGTCAATTATACTACAAAATATAAAATTTAGAATGTGGCCCACTACATACCACTATCTATGCATATATGTGTACTCTAAACAAATTCTATGCATATATTTGCCACCAAGTTCTTATTTGATAGTCATGAAAATTATTGTTTTAACGTATTTTTCATTTTGGAGTTTTAGATTTCAAAAATAGGGCACCATTTTTCTATAATAATCATGGCAAAAAGATGTTAAAATGGTTTTCAAATACATTTAAATATGTCACATATGATGAAGTTGGAAAATATGCATTAAGAAAAAACATAAATCTAATTAAAAAATAAATAATATGAATGAAAAAATTCAAAAACAAATATAAAACTTTACCTTGGAAGAACATCCAGAAATATAAATTTAAAAAGTCTTTCGACCCTATACTAGTTTTCTTAAAACAAGCTTGAAAACTTAATGCATGGAGAAAAATAATGAAACTGAATATTACCCTTTAGTGAAATGAAAGTTGAGAGTTAGTTGATCCTTGCATTACATGTAAACCAATCAATTTCAAGTCATTCTTTCATGTAAATTACAAATTTTGTAACCCTATTGATAAACACAAACTAAGACATTTAATATTTAAGAGATTTTATTAGGAGGAAGGGATATAATATAACAAAAAAATTTAACCAATAGATAAATGAATGATTAGTTAAACATTGTTGGATTATGGAGGATAAAATGGGTGGAATTTTTTATATTAAGTAAGAAGGTTTTGTAGTTAAGATACAAGAGCATAAAGTCGGATCGTTAGAGAAATTTATGTATGCATTAAATAAAACTTAGAGCCGCATAACCACAATCATATCAAAAATTTATTTAATCATTGGAATTCTTTCCAGATCACACAACATTTTGTTGAAACTCAAATTTTTTTAAGAAAAGATAGTGCTTCAATATCTAAATGGAACACAACATTTTAAATTTAAATAATGTAAGGAAGTTGATTTCAAATTAGTTAGATATTGACATTCAAACCATTTAAGATATTTTAAGGATGGGAAAATCCCTTGCAATTTCCTTATGAACTTAGGAATGACAATCATCTCTTCGAAGTCATAGAAGAATTCAATGGATACAAAATCTTCAAAATAGATAAAAAAAAATATGACTATCTAAAAAAACCTAGTTGAATACAATGTCTCATAAAAATTATTGTAAATTTACAAGAAAATAATATTTCTTATTGTAAATTATTTGATTCCCTAACCCTTACGACTTCTATGGTGGCATTGCTCCAAACTTGGGTCGTGGACGCTCTGGAAAGGTCTCTAGAGGCATGGGAGGATACATGCTCGGGATATCCTGTGCCAACAATAATGTTCTTTCCCAAACGGCCCTGCATGGTTTGACTCAGGGTGTCCTGGGAGGTGTGCTTTTTGGTGGTGTTGGAGGCTCTATGGGGCAGAACAAACAGATTCCTTTGCTACCAAAAATGAATGTTTTAATAGCTACTATTATTTCCCCTGCTTCTGATGCAGTGACAGGGGGTGTTTTGAAGAATGGTGGTGTTTATTCAACTGGATCACCTTTGAAGGGAAACTCCTCTAATGTAGATGTGCCAGTCTCTCCCTCATTGTCTCAAATCTTCCCTTCAAGAAGTGTTGACAGTTTTTTGGAAGCTGTGAGTTTGGGGGCTCAAGTCAGAGACCAAAGCTTCACTGATGTGGCTAAATCCTAAGAATTTCCTCCTCCAAATGCCATTACACATGCCAAATCGTCCCCCTCCGTACATTTTGGCCATGCTGTTTTGAAAACATAGGCTTATTTCAAGGAAAAGGGCATTATTTGCATATTCAACAAATTTTGTCCTAGTTTGCCTACTCTCCATGACTAGATCTCTTATTCTTGGAAGCCATTAATGGATGGTAAATTGGATATTTACCTTTTAACTAGAGGTTTTTTCATTGTTTTCTTTGATATTACCTCTGGTAGAGATTTAATTTTTGATAGATTGTGGGACTTTCAATCCCACTTTCTACTCATGAAGCCATGGTTTCCCCTTTTTAATCCAGTCATTGAAACTTTCTAAAGCATACCTATTTGGATCCGTCTGCCATATCTTCCTTTGCAGTTTTGGGATGAGAAATGTTTAACCGCCATTGGGGACACTCTAGGTAAAACCATGGCTATTGACTCAAAAATTACCTTGTTTGAGTATACTACGTATGCTCACATTTTAGTTGACATGAACACCTCAACGGATTTTCCTGCTTCTATTGATCTTATTGTTGAGGATAGAATATGGACTCAAAATTTGGACTATGAAGGTTTTACCTTCAGATGCAGAACCTGCTTTTCCCTTGGACATTTAGCTATGGATTGAAAGAATGGGAAGAAACATGTAAGTATACACACTTCTTGGTGGAAGAATTTGGATCCAAGCCTATTGGTTGTTGACAGTCATTCAGATTTTGATTCTGAAGATGGATCTGTGAATGAGGATTTTTTGGCTTCAATGGAGGAGGAGGCTTCCCCTTTGTCTAACCATGTAGTGAAGACTCCTTCCCCTTGCTATGAGCTTGGGACTTCACCCTCTCCTCTTGGTATTCAGTCAGACAACAATAATAATAAAACATTCTTTCCGATTCACACTACTAAAAATGTAAATCTGATTCCTAGTAATGGTTGGTCTACTGTGAGAAGAAGAACAATAGGGAACAATGAATCCCTTAAGATGCACCTTAGATCCCATGGGAAGAGATCCAAAGGATGAGCTTTCATTTTTGTGTTTTTGCTGTTAATTTTTACTGTTAGTGGTGTTTTCCTTGATTTTATTTTCCGCTGGTAGAGGATGCTTCGTTCATTCTTCATCGATAAATATTTTTCTCCTTATTGTATGGGGAAGGGTCCTCTTAACCCTCTTTTACCCATAATAAAAAAAAAGTTCTTATACACCACTAACAATAAAATTATTAATGACCAAAGAAAGTACATAAACACACATTACAATTTTTTTTAAGAGTGTCAAATTACAACCCTTTCCAACTAAAAAAAAAGCCAAGCAGTATCGATAACAATCAACATATCCTAGCTACAATCAACATAGACCCTTTCGGATGACCCTTACCTATGACCCTTAACAAACATGTGATGGATTTTTTTGTTGTCCATTGGGAAGACATGGAAGTGGCATTATTTTGTTTTTCCTATGATCCCATGTTGCAAATACTAGCTCATCTGCAAATGCAATATGAGAAAAGTACTGAAATTTGACAAGTGTATTCATTCAAAATGATGACTAGTTGTCATGGTTTGAAAACCCTTATCCATTGTAATTAAGGCACGGATTAATTTTAGTAGAAGGGTGTTTCACAGGGTTTTATCTCCTTAAGAACGTGGGCCTTTCATAAATTGAAAAAATGCTAAAAGACAAATTGTAATTTTTTATTTGATCATTTGGAAAAGGTTGATATCTTTGGGGAATTTTCCTTCGTTTTGGAGCTAAATTTGTGTAGAGGTGTTTTGAGTTAGAATTTAGATTGGTGTTTATTAGGTGTGTCCATTAGCTGAGCATAAGTTGTCGGTATGTTCTGTGTCGGCAACAGTAAAAATATTTGAATGTGGGACTTGTCATTTTCACGTCAACAGTCTTCACCAACTGCATCCATGCACACGCAAATGCTAAGAATTCGTCCAAATTTTATATATTTCGAATTGTATCAAAATTCGTGAAATCAGGAACATACCGGCAAGATAGGAGCTTTCGTGGCCATCTATATGTATTTATGAAGATTTAACCATAAATAATTATAATTTTATAATTTGTTTTGTAAATTTTTTATTGATCAATGATAAATGGTTTGAAGGAAATTCAGATATGGTGAAGAGCAAGGTTTAAATTTGAAAACTACATATGTCTAGCAAATAATATTAAGTGACAATAATTTTTTACTATTGATCTTAAAAAATGTAGAACAATAGTATTTATGCTTTCTTATTCTATGTTTATTGAACCATTTTTAGAATATATTTAAGTATATCAATATAGTTTATATAAAACATAATAGTCATTAATATTTTGAATATGCAATTCATGTGAAATGGTTATTTCAAATATTTGTAAGTAATTTATTTTGTTCAATCATGAAAAATGTCTAAACGACCATCAAATTTTACTCCTGCTTAAGAACTATTGATATTTGTTCAACAAATGTAACAAATAGTTATTCAACCCAATCAATTCACCTTGGCCAACATACTCGTGTCTCATGGTAAAATAAGAGCTTCACAACAAGGTATGGACATCCATTGAGGCATAATAGAAAGTTCTTTCCTTCTGAATGTTTTAATAGCAGGTGCCTTATTTATATGTATGTAAAATTAGGTGACAAGGCCTTTGAAAGTTTTAAATGCCAAAATGGGTGTTTTAGTATATGGAATTGTTTGTATTATATTTAATATAAATCTGCTACAGCTGCGAATGCGATAGTAGTATTGGTAGGGTGTGATTGTTTTTCATGGAAAATGCAAGTGGAGGGACTTGACTCTGAGTTGAGTCAAAGTCTATAATATGGAAAAGTATGAAATACTTTTTCTAAGATGGAAACTCTTTGTCATGGTGTAATACTTGGCGAAGATTCTGAAAACATGGTTCGTCGTCCCTTCCACCATGTCTGCTACTAAGTTTCTTCCACTTGATTTTAATATGGTTGAACATCCTGAGGACAACTTAGGGGCCCTTCCTATGCATTGGTTCTATGGAGAGTGAGAAGCATGGTTCTATTTAAAAATCAAATGGATTCTTATAGATCCACTTTACAAAAGGCAATGAGTCTTTACTTCTTAAATTTGGTTTACCTGGTCCAATTTTTGAAAAGGTATTGTTATCTAAATTTCTCCACTGCCCGCTGAAATTAGATAACAAGAAGATTCCTACTCTGATTAAATCAAGATAGCTGGGATCTCAAACTAACATGAAAAGAATCAAGTATTTGAAAATAAGGGGAAAGACTTTGCCAAATTAGTGAGTCAAAAATAGGCTAGGGACTAGTCAACAAAGCAAAGTAAAAGAGCCTGCGGAAGATGCCAAGTGTTGGCCTTGCGCAGTTTAAAATGCAAAGAGGGAGGAGTGAAATCCCCAAAAACCCCGTGGGGTTTCCACATGGAATCAATAGTAAGGGACCCACTAACGAAAGGCTCCTCATATTAATAATACAACGAGTCTCATTAAAAAGTAAAAGAACCTACAGAAGTTTCCATGTGTCATCTCGGTGCACTTTCAAAAGGTGCAAGAAAAGTGGAAGACCCCAGAGATGTGCTTGGCCTCCACGTGGACTCCAACCTTGAAGTTCAAATGAGCATAAATGTGCTTGAATATTTTTAAGTAGTGTTCCATGTGATATTCTTTGGCCTGTGGTGCATTTCGTCCACCCTTTTTAGTTTCTCACCTTTTCTCTATTTCAGGCAGTTGCGTTCTTGATTTAACTCCTTAAAATTTTCAACGCATCGCCCCCATTAATTTTTATGTTTTGTTTCACTTTTTTGACCCTCATATCATACCATAGAGAAGAGCCAGTCTTTTTAAAATCTAGAGGTTACCTTAGGGCACACGTCCCACTAACCTAAGGTATCCAACGACTCTGACGGTTCATTTGCAAGGATAATCGTCAACAGTTTTCCTAGCACACCCGGTGGGACACGTTCAAAGCATTCTATTATTTTGTTTCATCAAGTTGGTGTGTTCTTGGTGAGATTCAGCCTATGGAGGCACATACAAAGCACATCTGGTGAATCTACATGATCCAAACAACCCATTTTCTAAATTTACAGACCCTCTTTTCCATCCATTCCCATTCATATTTATTTCCATATCTCTCATTTCCTTTCATTCTATGAAGTTGTGCAACTATGACTTCATTCCCGCAATGGAATTCACACTTTTAGTAGTACAATCAGCCTCAAATGGGATTCTCCACTCCTTCAGATCAGCACTATGATCAAATTCAGAACCACTATGCTTACCCATATAAGCAATTCCAAAACTAGTCCGAATTTGGAACCTATAAAGAACATGGGTATGCGTATGATGACAACAGTCAGATGGAGGATGTTGGCCTACTGGAGAAGATCCAAAATATGGAGGCAATTTATGGTTCAAAATCGGGCTACGACATAGATGAAGGCATCCAGGATTGGTTATAGGGTGCCTTGTCCATGGGAAGGCCCTTTTCCAAGACACTATAGCCTGCCGAAAAAGCTTGATTTCTTGGATGAAATGTTTCCCCGAATTATACAATGGATTGAGGGTATTGAAACATATGAGTGAAGTACGAGACAAAATTTTCAATGGGTAATTCAATCACTAGATCTTTGTTATTTTTTCTCTCCTTCCCAAGCTTTACCATTTGAGCATTGTCAGGATTCAAGCCCATTATATGTTGCTCCAAATGCTGAGTTTCCTTCTTTGTATCCTAGTCTTCCATCCCATCTCAATTGTTATTCCCTTTTCCCTTCACAGCAGTCACTCCCTCTATACAAACAAGAAATTCCTTTTCCTTCTCCAACACTTAGAGACATTGTCAATAATGAAATAGAAAAACTATTGAGGGTAGGATTCATCTATCCAATATCTGATAGTCAGTGGCTATTACAGCTAGTTATCGTTCCAAAGAAAAATGGTTAGTGGAGAATCTATATAGATTACAGGGATCTTAATAAATCCACCAATAAAGATTACTTTCCCCTTCCCTTTATTGATCAGGTTTTGGACAATCTGCTAGGAAAGAAATACTTCTCTTTCTTGGATGGTTTCACCGGATATAACCAAATCACTATAACACCTGTTGATCAAGATAAGACCAACTTCACCTATCCTTGGGGTACATTTTCATATAGATTTCTACCATTTGGAATTTTTAATGCACTTGTAACCTTTCAGAGAGTGGTTTTGGATATTTTTATAGACCTCACCAATGCCTATGTTGAATTTTATTTGGATGATTTTACTATCCACGGGTCTACTTTTGGTGAATCTTTGAGTAATCTTGAAAAATTGTTAACCAGATGTGAGAAACACTAAATTTCCTTGACTCATGAAATTTTTTTGATAATGGTTGATAAGGGAATTGTCTTGGTTCTTCATATTTTTTCTAAGGGCATTCAAGTTGATCCTAAGAAGATAGAAGTCATTACTAAATTTCCTACACATACAAATTAGACTGATATCAAGAGTTTACTTGGACATGCAGGATATTACAGACAGTCCATAAAATATTTTAATACGATTTATACACCCATGTTCTCTTTGCTGGAAAAATATTGTGTTTTTGAATGGTATCCTCAATGTCAATAGGATTTTGAAGTTATAAAGGAGAAATAAACCATTGCCCCAGTTCTGAGTGGACCCAATTGGGGAAAACCTTTTCATATTCACGCTGATGTTTCTAACATAGCAATGGGAGATCTTCTTGGGAAAAAGGATGAAGAAGACAAAATGTATGCCATCTATTTTATCAGAAAAAATATGACCCCCACAGAGAAGAACTACACCACTACAGAAAAGTAATTTCTAGCTGTTGTTTACTCTCTGAATAGATTCAGAAACTACATTACTGGATATAAAATATTTGTGTATACTGACCATTCAGCCAAAAGATATTTGATGAATAAAATAGTAGTAGGAGGTAGAATTATTAGGTGGTTACTTCTTTTGCAAGAATTTAACTTGAGTATTATTGATAAGCCTGGAATGGCCAATGTTGTGGCTGACTTCCTTTTAAGATTGAATGTTTCAGGATAACAGGAGGCAGTCCAAGATCACTTTTCAGATGAGCACTTCTTTTCAGTATCAGCACAACCTCATGGTTTACTAATCTTTCCAACTACCTCACTACAGAGAAGTTTCCAATGTACTTTACTAATAAAGAACGTAAAATATTAGTTAAAAACAATGCTTCATATAAATGGTGTGATGGAATTCTATTTAAATGTTTTCCTGACATGGTTCTTTGTAAGTGTGTTCGATAGGATGAGGTGTATGCTACACTTCGGGCTTATCATGATAAGCCTGGAGGAGGACATTACTCAATGAAGAGGAAAATTCACAAGGTCCTCGGAACTAGGTAATACTGGCCCTCTCTCTAAAAATATGTTAAGAAGTATGTATGACAATGTGATGTATGTCAGTGTATGGGGAAGCTTACGTTGTCTACTGAAATGCCCCTCAATCCTCAGCTGATCTTAGGGCCCTTTTAGAAGTGGGGAATTGATTTTTTGGACCTTTTGAACCCCCATCCTATGGAAAAGAGTACCTACTAGTGTGCACTGACTATGTTACAAAATGGGCCGAGGTTTAGGAATTTGTATTTGCCAATGAGGATTTTGTAGCTGAATTTTTATACAATCAGATTATGCTAAGGTTTGGAGCTCTTAGAGTCATTATATATGACAAAGGGCCTCATTTCGTGTCCAATATGATTGAATCCTTCCTTAATATCTACCAAATAAAGCATAGGAAATCATCACCATACCACCCCTAGTTCAATGGGCAGGTGGAAGTCACAAACAAAGAGATGGAGAATATTTTAACTAAAGTTGTCAATACATTAAAAAAGAATTGGGTGCCAAGGATTTCTGAGGCAGTTTGGGAATACAACACCACCTGAAAGACAACCACTGGTTTTTCCCCATATCAAATAGTATATGGGAAAAATCCATTACTACCAGTATAATTTGAACTACAAACCTAAAGGACAACATTGAAGATGGTAATTTAGCTAGATAAAGCTCAACATGAGAGAGTAATGTAGTTGAATGAACTTGATGAAATGCAGATGGGGGCACAACAACAAAACAAAATTCTCCAACATCAAATAAAAGCTTGACATGATGCTTGTATTAAAAATAGGAAGTTCAATGAACGTGAATGGGTCTTACTGTTTGACTAAAAGTATCAACAATTCGAAGAAAAGTTAAGAACAAGATGGTTTGGACCTTATCAAATTGAAAAAGTTTATGATAATGGATCTGTGAGACTATTACCAATTGATGGTGATAGAAGGACCTTTTTGGTGAATAGACATCGAATGATAATGTATCAACAACCCCAGGATAATGAGACATTCAGTAAAGACATACTGTTATATGAAGAAATTGATCCACTGGAAGACTACAGCACTTCCCACCATGAATAGTTTGTTTTGAATTCAAATAAAGGAAGACGATCATAGTTTCAATCCTCTTCCCCCTAGATCATAGTTTGTCTTGTTTTATTTCATGCTTTCAATAAAGGTTAGGATTATAAATTATTAAAATGTGCATTAATCAAAATTATTCTTCGAATGTAGGACATGGAGCACCACTAGTTAGTGGAGACCTGAGATGGAAAGGTGCAGTGCATTCATCCCTTGCTACAGATATTAACTCTTTATAACTCCCCATTGTATTTATTTAAATATGAAAAATGAAAGTCCCATTCCCAATGCATTCATTGCGGATGTCAAATAAAATCTCATGACATGAAGTGGGACATAATGAGTAAAAGTGGGCAAATAAATGACATGTGTCATATTATTATGAGAAGGAAAAGTGACATAGGTATTCATGATGATCGGATGGGAATTGTATGAGTAATTGAACCTTTATGTCCCAATTAAGTACTATCACACTTTTTCACCGCCGGTTTTGCGTCGAATCAATGCTATTTGGAGCTCAAAACATAGTTCAAACTTCCACTACTGATGTTTCATGCAATTTCTATGTTTCCTCTGCATAAACCTTCTCCATTTTTGTTGAGATTCCATCCAGAATTTTCTAAGCTATGGGGCAAAAGAAGAAATCGGAACCTGAGTCTACAGAGCCTCTCCTATGAAATGCTATTATCTCCTAGGTATTCCATGACTCAGGTTAGTTAGAATTTATCCAAAAATTTGAGGGTTTTGATGAAGATTTAGTTGATGAATTATTGACAAATTTTGAGGCCACCTTCTCTCGGATAGGAGGTGAAATAATTGAGATAAACAACCACATTGTTGCTACCATATCTGGACTCCCATATTTTAGGCTCAAAATTGTAATTAATTACCCACTTAAGGATTTAATACCATTATTTCATGATGAAGGGAAAGCTCTTCCAGAAATAATCCTCACTTCCTATGGTACTCAAAAGGGTATTAAGTGGGAGATTTTGTCAGGTCACTAGAAGGAAGTTTCCACATGGGTAAAAAAATATTTTATCTGTGATGGCAAACCATTGGTGATTAGGGGTGACACATTGAAAATTATTACTCATTTTAAGAAGGGTCATAAAAACCCTGAGCTGAAGATTAATATTCAAGAATATCTTGCAGACGATGTCATAAAAGTAGGACAAAAATATAAAAATGGAGGTGTTAAAGCTTCGCTAAAGCACCTAGGCCTCATTCAGTTAATATAAACCCATCATAATTTTCGTATGCCTAAGAGGAATATAGAAAAGACAAACACAGGGGAGAGTTTGAAATAAAAGTAAATCAAGAATGAATCGCCTCCCATTGTTCGTCTTAAGTTTGATTTGACTCATCGGCCTTAAAATGAAGCTATGGAAGAATGTGCAAGTAAGGAAAACCAATGTTCTGTGCCACAATTTTCCAAGGATAAGAATACCATACTAGCCCATGCTGCTATGTCATTGAGACCAAGAGGGTCTTATACCTCAAGGAGACCCAAAGTTTCTTGGCCTGCATTGTTTAATGAGGGTTTAACCCCCATTTTGGAATAGATTGATGACATTGGTACTTCGTCTACTCCTATTAAACCATTTAAGGATGATGAATTTACAAAAACCATTCTTGAAGAATAATGCCCTGACATTGATATGTCATACATTGTTGAATCTTTAGAAACTATGTCTTTAGCTTTAGAAATGTTTGTAGCACCAGACACTCAGACTGGAGCTCAAGAAACTGTTACAATGGAGGTTGGTCACTTGGAATCAAATGAAGAGGAATTCCTAAAATAATATCATGATGAAATTACTACTCTGAAGAAGAAATTAACATGGAAGATACTCAATTGTCTATGCAAAATGATTTTTTTCAGCGAACTGTGGAAAAATTAGAGAAATAAATGTCTTAAAAATAGAGGTTGATAGTTTAAAAAGGCAAAAGAATATTGGATTACAAGCATGGAATGATTTTTCTTTTCATTGTGACCAATTGTCTTTTCAAAACAAGGAATTGGTCCAAGAAAATAAGAAACTTAAGGAAGAAGTTGAGTCAAGATCAAATACTAAAAAGAAATTGGAATTAGTTATGGATTATGTTTTTCCTCTAGCTTGTAAACTTATAGCTTGTAGGAAACATTCTTTTTTTTTATAGTGTGTTTCTTCAAGAACAATTTTATGCATGGAAATTGTAAAGGATGTGTTGTGGAGAATCCCATGAGGCACCAGATGGCAATTTTTTTAAATAAATTTATCAAGGGAGTACTCAAGAAATACAAAATCTATTATTTGAATTCTATCTTCATAACATGTTGGTTACCAATGTCCCTGAATTATTCATCAATTTGTTTTTGGGTGAATTTCAATTAAAGGAATTTTAATCATTTATCAGGAAATGGATTGTATCGGGTGAGAAAATAGATATTTTTAATCAAACAACCCAAACTATTGGTTTCTATATTAGGCCTACCCATCACAATGATGTTTCAATGAAAAATGATTTCATATCTTTGTATTATCAGGATGGTATTGGAAATAATACTTCAGAGATATTGGCCAAATGTGTTTAGGAGTTTGAAATTTATTGTCAACAGAATTTTGGTGAAGCTTTGAAATTTTGTGACAAAATATGGGACACTTTGAGCTTACCATTGAAGAGAAGGGAATTTATCTCTCCACAAGCCTTAGTTAGAGTATGAGGAGGAGAGATGCACTTGTTATAATCATCAGGAAGTTGGTAGAAAATGTTGAAAAAGAATACAATAATGAATTGGTTGGCATGCAAGTAAGAACTCCCCTTGTTCTCAGTCCCATGACTACTTGGCAGAATTCTGCTACCCAATCACATGATATTTTCAAATCATGGGTGGATGTTATCTTGGAAACTCAGGGGTGTAAGGGGACAATGAAGCAATATGCAGACCAATTCGAGGAGTAGGATATGACACAACATATTGGACAAAGAATAGGAAAGAGATGAGTTTGCATAGGGACATGCAAAATGTAAAGTGGAGGGGAGATTATGGTGCATAAATTGACTTAGTAAATCATTCATATGACTATTAATTTTCTCCTAATTATGTTAATTAATGCATGGGGGATGTTCTACATAGTTGTATCCTAAGTAAGATTGATGCATTTATCTTGTTATTGTCTCATGTGAACTAATCACTTTAGGAAATCCAACTAACTAATTTTGTGAGTAATGTGATGACATGTGTAAGTTGATAAAGCACATTCTTTGCCAATTTTGAGGAAGTAACAGTCAAGAAGACCGAGTCTCTCATCACTATGTCAATCTAGAGGATTTCCTTATAGTAGCCTATAAACAAGGACCTTTTTTTTAGCTATATTACAGGGTGTCAATGATATTTAATGAGGTTTTTAGTTAGTTAAATCCATTACATATCATTGTGGCATGATCTGTAACTAATTGTGTCTATAAGACACCTTCTTGAAACTGTTTCATAATTAGTAGTTGGTAGTTTTTAGTACATTTCCATATACAAGTTAATAGTTATTTATAGTATGATGATGAAGCATGTTCTGAACTTATTTAAATTAATATAATATATATGTTGTTTTTAAGTATCCATTGGTGTTAATTACCTCAATCCTAGGGAGAGAAAGGCCCCACTTAACTAAAGAGATTGGAGGGTTGATATTTCGTGCATGATCGTTATTCCTAATAATCTTGAGTTCCAGTACTTTGATTTGAATAGTTATTTGAATGCAATATTCTATTTCCTTTCTCTTATTTTCATTTGTGTGATTATTTTGATTTGTGTGTGAATTTCAATCCATTTAAGTAGTTCCTTTGAAAGCATTTTACTATAGCAACGTTGTTTCAATAGATTAGATGTATTTCCTAAATTTTGTATTTCATTTCAGTAGATTAGAGTTGTTTTTAAATTTTGTAGTGTAGAAGAGAAATAAGAGAGTAATTACAATTGAAATACTCTAAAAGGGAACCACCAAAACAACTGTGTTACATTCAACTTCATTGCATACAACATATGACACAACCCTAGTTTGAGAACGACACCAACAATTGAATATGTTGGTTAAATGATTGGAAATTACAACTACCCATCATATGGAGTATATGTGGACTAAAAATATTTAATGGATGATGCTCTGGAACCAACCCAAAGATCAATGTGAGGTCTATGGCCTCTGCGGTGCTTATGGAAGTTGTAATACAAAAAATACTGAAACCTGCAGATGTGTGCAAGGGTTTTACCCCGCTGATGATTGCGCTTGGAATTCAAAAGAGTGGTGGTATAGTGGATGTGCTCGGTGCAACATGTTACAGTGATCCATTGTTAATGGCAGCATCACCAATAATTTACTACAAATGAGAGAGAACTTGTTTCCAGATGAATAATATGTACAAATTTTCAAACACATGTTACAATTCTCAAAAAATTGTCTCAATAATTTTTATTGCATGTTAGATGGGAATGTGGACTAGTCTCTGATTGTTTCAGGAACGCATCCTTCCACCAGAGTTAAATTTTCATATCTATTCCTAATATTAAATAGAGGGTTATAACAGAATTACGTTGTATCATTACTGGTGGATGAATTACATTTATCCCCATAGAGATTTACGTCAATTAATGTCATGTAATGATTTGAATCGAACATTTTTTTCTATGGCATGAGGAAATATATCTCTTACCACGAGAGCATCAATTTACACAAAATTTGGCACTGCACTCACAACAAAAGTGGATCAAATGATTTCCATAAGCACAAACGCCTCCTTTTGAATCGCATACCGTGTAATTTTTACTAAAATTCCATTGGATTCGGAAGTGGAAGCCATCAAGACTTTGTTTCTCTAGATACCTTCCTTCTGACTTATGGAACAAAAGCACAACTCAGGACTTACATTTATTGAGAAAACCATAGTAAATTTTTGAACTGTAGTGCCAACTATGGTTACATGGTAATGGAGACAAGTATCTGATGGTTTCACATGTGCACCGTTACAGTAGAGTTAAATTTTCATATCCATCCCTAATATGAAATTGAGGGTTGGACCACAATTTTTCTATATGATTACTCCACAATGGATTGCATTTATTCCCATCTAGATTCTTGTCTATTAAATCTGGTACAACTGTGGTAGTATGATTGGTAGAGTTTATTTGTAATGGACTATTTTTCATGGAAAATGGGAGAGGGATATGAATGATACATGTTGACTCGGAGTTTGAATTAAGTCTAAGTCTATGTGGAAATGTATGGAATACTATCCTATCTCAAAAGTATCGAATACTCTTCTGAAATGGAGTAATAATTTGAAAATATTTGGCATCCCTTCCAATGTCCATTCCATCATGTATTTAATATTGACTAAAAAATAGTAAGGGAAAGCAACGTCTAACTACTGTCTTGTGTAGTTGACAGGTTGTAGGTTGTAGTTATGGTGCCTCCATAACTACGAATTATAAAATTTAGAATTTGGCCTGTTACATACCACTATCTACATGATGTGTACTCTAAAAAAATGCTATGCATATATTTTTCACCAAGTTCTTATATGATAGTTATGAAAATTATTGTTTTAACGTATTTGTCATATTGGAGTTTCAGATTTAAAAAATAGGGCACAACTTTTCTGTAATAATCATGGCAAAAAGATGTTAAAATGGTTCACAAATACATTGAAATATGTCACATATGATGAAGTTGGAAAATATGCATTAAGAAAAAACATAAATCCAATTAAAAAATAAATAATATGAATGAAAAAATTCAAAAACAAATAGAGAAATTTACCTTGAAAGAACATGCAGAGATATAAATTTAAAAAATCTTTTGACCCTAAACTAGTTTTCCTAAAACAAGCTTGAAAACTTAATGCATGGAGAAAAATAATGAAACTAAATATTACCGTTTAGTGGGAATGAAAGTTGAGGGTTAGTTCATCCTTGCATTAAATGTAAACCAATCAATTTGAAGTCATTCTTTCATGAAAATTACAAATTTTGTAACCCTCTTGATAAACACAAACTAAGACATTTAATATTTAAGATATTTTATTAGGAGGAAGGGATATAATATAACGGAACCTTTTTAACCAATAGATAAAAGAATGATTAGTTAAACATTGCTCGATTATGGAGATAAATTGGATGGAAATTTTTATATTAAGTAAGAACATTTTGTAGTTAATATACAAGAGCATAAAGTTGGTTCGTTAGAGAAATTTATGTATGGATTAAAAAAAATTTACAGTATAATACAAACATTTAATTGAAAACATATTTAAACATGAAATTTCATCAAATTGAATTTCAATATATATACATTTTTGTGAAAATAGTACAAATACATGAATGGTTGCATATATGAATGATCTACTTCCCACTAAAAATAATAAAATATACACTATGAAAGTCAAAGAAGAAATGATGAAAAAAATTCAAATGATAGATTTAGGTCACCTTTAGCACTTTTATGTGTTGAAGTGATCACAAAATTAAAGTAATTTTTCATCACTGGACTTATAGTTGCGAAAATTAAAAAAAATATTGAAGAGATAAATTGTAAATCACTTAGCATATTCATAGAATTGAATTTTTCATTGTTATCAAATGTCACTTCTCAGTCTTAGCATACTCATGGAATTGAATTGGGTGTTTTTATCAAATGTCATTTCTCAGTTCGTAGATATAACTAAGTACATACAACTAATTTTATGCTAGACCCACGTAACCACAACCATATCGGAAATTTATTTAATCATTGGAATTATTTCTAGATCACACAACATTTTGTTGAAACTCAATTTTTTGAAGAAAAGATAGTACTTCAATATCTAAATAGAACACAACATTTTCAACTTAAATAATCTAAGGAAGTTGATTTCAAATTAGTTAGATATTGAGATTCAAACCATTTAAGAGATTTTAAGGATGGGAAATCACCTTGAAATTTTCTTATGAACTTAGGAATAACAATCATCTTTTGGAAGTCATAGAACAAGTCACTACATACAAAATATTCAAAATAGAAAAAAATATATGACCACCTCAAAAAAAACTAGTTGAATACAATGTCTCATAAAAATTATTGTAGATTTATAAGAAAATAATATTTCTTATACACCGCTAACAATTAAAAAATTTAAATATCTAAAAAAATAATTAATGACCAAAGAAAGTACATAAACACACATTACATTTTTTTTAAAAGTGTCAAATTACTACATTTTCCAACTCTAAACAAAATCCAAGTGGTATCGAGACTAATCAACATATCCTAGCTACAATCAACATAGACCCTTTCCGATGACCCTTAGCTATGAACCTTAATAGACATGTGATGGATTTTTTTGTTTTCCATTGGGCGGACATGGAAGTTGTATTCTTTTCATTATTTTGTTTTTCTACGATCCCACATTGCAAATGCATAGCCGTCCATAGCCCCAACAGACATGCATCTAATTCTTGTCACAACATTTCTCTACTGCTAGCTAGGAATCCATAGCCCCATTAGAGATGTTGGAAACACCCCTAAAGATAGTAGGGAGGTGGATATTGTAAATTTTGATATTATTCTTTTGATTTTTTTCTTTTTGATATTTGGTTTTTTTCATAAATATGTTCCACTCTCTTGATAACTCTTAAGGGGTTAAAAATCACTAGTGGCCTGACGGGGGGATGGAAATGAGTTTGGAGATGAAAGTGGATAGAGTGTCAAAAGAAACAGCTAAGGGTATTCAAGAAAAGTTTATTAAGTATGTTAAAGTGTGTGGATATCTAGGACGAAAATTGTGTTGAATGTTAGAGGTAATAATACATCAAAGTCACACGGTTGTAGTAGGAATTATTGACTTACAACATGTGCGAGAAAGTTGATCAAGTGTTGAAATGAATGGATTAGAAGAGGATATGGATGTATATGATGATAAGAATGGATTAGATACAAATGTATTTGGTTTCTGGATGGAAGGAGGATGGGTGGGAAGGAAATAACATCTACACATAGGACCTATGAATTATATGTTCAATCCATTTTTAGGTGTTTGCTATTTTTAAAGTGATTAAATGGTTTGTCATTGGGTTGAGTTGTTGGGATGGTAGGATCAACAAGAGGTGTGATATAAATGGGTTGTGATGGAGTAGTGGGAGGGACGTTGTTAGTGTTAGGTTTATACCCAAAGACTAAATGACCTGGATTTTGATGAACAGGGATGGTTTTGTGAATGTCTTATTAATGGATAACTAAAACTTTTCCTCGATGATTCATATTAGCGAACATATTTTTGGCTATAGGATATGAAGTGGATGGGGAAGATGATTCCTTATGGTCATCATGAGACTGGGGGGGTTGTAGTTTTTTCATCCGTTAAGAGGTCAAAATTAACAAATGATGAGAGGTGAGATGTGTTTTGGTTTTTGGTTGGTGAGGGACGTTTGGATGTACAATGAGATTTTGATAGCAGAAGATGTTTGGATGTCAAGTGGGGTTTAGATGGTGGATGGTGGTTAGATAGGATTGGGATAGAAAGGTGGTGGATAAGGAGGTACAATAATAAGAAGCCCTTGGTTAATGAGGTTTTGGAATAAGACCTAAATTACATACAACGATAAAGGTCGAATGTCTATAGTGTGATGGAAGTCACAATAATAGTGTTCCTGAAACCAAGATGGTTTGGGAAGGTTTTGATCATGTGACTTGATTGGAGGATGGATGATCATGTTGAAAGTTTTTAGATGATGGAATATGGTGGTCAAGGATTCTCCTAAAAGAGTGAAGTGGTTTGGGTTAAATGGTTTTGGGGGAGTAGGAAGTAAAAGTGTAGGATTGGGTTAATTATGAGAATTTTTAGTTTATTTGGATTTATGTTTTGGATTAGATTGTTGTGGCTTAAAATATTAAGGGGATGGATTAGGCCTAAGACTGAAGTATATTTGTTTGATTCTTGATTGGTTAGAGTATGTGGTTTGGAGGTAGATGGTTTTGGCTTAGGATTAGATGGTTTAAGATTAGTAGATGTAGATGAAGGGTATGGGTTATATTTGGATTCAAAGGGGATGGGTAAAATATGGGGGTCACATTATATTTGGGTGATGTTGGGGATGAATGAGATTTGAGAGATGGGTGTGGTGTAGGAACCCTGGGAATGAAGTAGATGAAGGGGTTTGATCATTATGGATTGGTTAGGAGTATGTGGTTTTAAGGTAGATGGTTTTGGCTTAGGATTAGATGGTTTAAGATTAGTAGACCATATTAGATGAAGGGTATGGTCAATTTATGGGGTGAGAGTATGGGATAGAATAGGCCACATTATATTTGGGTGATGTTGGGGCATGAATGTGATTTGAGAGAGTAGGAACCATATTACATTTGTCAATTTAGGGGGTGAAGTAGATGAAGGTGGCATATGAGCCTCATTAGATTTTGTAGGAGATGGGGTGGGGAGAGGATTGGGATTGTATTTGTTAGGTTTAGGAGTTAGTGACTTATGAAGTTATGTTAGATGTTTGAGGATGGGGGATGGTGAATTTGAAATAGGATATGAGAATAGGATAGCGTGAGGTTTAGGTGATGAAGGGATTAAGATGGGATTAGGTGAGGATGAAGAGGATGAGGGTGGTGTAGGATCCACATTAAATAGTTTAGGATTGGGGGTAGAAGGAGATAATGGTGACTTAGGAGTCACGATAGATGAGATAGTTTTTATAGGATTGGGCTTAGGTGATGGAGGGGATGAAATAGGCTTAGAGGATGAATTTGATGGTGGATTGGGGGACATGGGAATAGCTAGGAAAAAGTTCATAAGATCGGGTTAGGATGATGAAGATGAAAAGGATGGAGGACTAAGATGATATGTGGGAGATAATAATTTTGGGTTAAGTTGTTGGTATTTTTGTGGATATGTGAATGAGAATCAATTATAGGTTTTATGATGATTGGATTTATGAGTTAAGATCTTGGATGGTAGTCGAATATCCACATGATTTTTGTATTAGAGGAAGGTGTAGGTCATGATTATTGATAGGGTATTTGAAGATTTGAACTTGGGATGGTTGTGTGGGCTTGGGATTAGTAGTTAGATTAGCAAAGATATAAAGGAGGTCCTCTTGATCTAGGTCAAATCTAGTGAGGTTGTCAAAGTCGATGTAATTGGCTTGTGGAGATAGTGGTTTATGCTGATAAGGTTTGGGTGTGGATTGAGATGATTAAAGTTCCTCAAAGATGAATTCGATAGGGTGAGGCGTAGGGCTATTAGAAAGGGGAAATTATGGATGGGATTAGTTGGGAGATGATGATTTAGGGGGTGATTGGTTGGTAAATGATTTAGGATCAAATATTTGTTGATTGAGTTGCTAGGATGGTTTTTAGGATGTTAGGATCAACATGGGATGGCTGATTTCGGGTGATGAGGAGGGGATTGGTTGAGGTAGGATGTGAGATTTGTTTATTAACATTTTGGATAGTATGTGGTATTTCATGATCAAAGAAAGATGGTTGACTTTGATGGGTATGGGATGATAGGATAACTTAGTTGATGGATTTAGAAAAGAGGTATGGGTTTGGATGTTGGTTTGGAGAAGATGGGGGTTGAGGATCAAAGGCCATAGTTTGATAGGATGCACGATTGACTGGATTAGGTTCGTTGATTAAGGATTGTGATTGTGATGGGATTTAGATTTGGATTGTGTGATTAAGGGTGGTTAATTATGTTGATGTTTGATTGATTTAATTTTTAAGGTGATAGGATGGTTAATGGTTTTTATAAGCAAGCAACAAACATGCAACACATACCCTAAATAGTCAAGTGGGATTACAACAAAAGTATAGTCCGATTTTAATACCACACACCGATGATGGTGCCACAAAACTGGCTCTCCACCTGCGTCAATGTGGGGTCAGCTATCAAGTGACCTTGGGGAGTGCGGAATCCTTGTACTATAGTTTAATTACGACCAAAAGGTTTCCTAGTCTAGGATGTACGATCTCACTAGGGGAGTCTCTGATATACCTTGTGGTACATGGGGTCCAAGTCTATGTTTCAAGGATGTTTTCTAAGTCCTGTGTATTAGGACACGAAATTCCCTCACTTCACATCGATATTAAAAGAAGAAAACTCTTAGCTAATAACGACATCTCTCCAAGAATTTATATACCCCACTAGAACACGAGGTGTATAGACCTACGTCTATGGAAGTGAATTCCATGGTCATGAAACCCCTATAGATATGGCAAGTGTGTGGATGTGAATTAGGTCTTCCTAGGATGCGAGAGGGGTAAGGTGAGCCAATTTGATCCTGAAGATCGTCCTAGGATGCAAGAGGATAACATACATGTTTTCACCTTCATGATAAATAGATGCAAGATAATAAAATTAAACGATAAAGATTATGTGATTAGGTCTTCAAGAGGAGGCCCTGTAAAACAAATATTAGTAATTTGAATTATAAACCCAAATGTCTTGGACCGATGATGATACAAAAACAAAGGGTTACTAGTTTTAGATTGATTTTTTTAATCTTTGGTAAGCGTAGGAACAAGGAAATATATTTCAATGTGTAGTTAAAATGACAAGATTTAGGAAAATGAAAACCAGGAATAAATTATCCTATAAAATGTTAGACTAACACTTTCATTGCATAGATATTTTTGATACCTTTCTGGGAAAAAACAGAGTTGTTTTGAGTTCATGATCAAAATTTATGGCTCTCGAAAGGTAAGCAAAAAAAAGCAAAACAAAGGCATTGCAACGTAGTAAAAAGGAACCACTTTGCAAAGGTGCTACTTCATGTAGAAAAGGCACCGAAATAATGCAAAAAATGCCAAAAAGATTTAAAAAGTGATAATCTAAGGCAAAGGTGCTAATATGTGTAGCATAGGCACCAAGACAGAGGTCGTAGGCATTGTTTCATACTGGGATCGTAATTTGAGCTCAAAATTTTTAAATTTGAAGGTTTAAACAACAATGAAAATTCTTGAAACCTTGATAACTTGTTCTAAGGATAAAATAAGATTGGAAGTATTGGAAAATGTGGGGTAATCCCCGTGGTGGGTGCCAAAAATGTAGTGTTAGAAAATATTAGTGTGTAGAGTGTGAGAAAAACAACTAAATTGCTTTCCTATTCTAATCCTTCCACACAATATTTCAGATTGAGAAATAGACAGAAAGGGGGAGAGAATCAATAATTGCACTTACTAAGAAGATACAATGCTCCTCCTTTGTTGTGTTGGATTTTCTCTTGGATTGGTGTTGATAGCTTCAGATTTTGGTGGAGTCACTTGGGCAACACCTCCCCTCGATTACCTTGGATTACTTGATGAAGGATACTGGATTGATAGATTGGATTAGAGATGGATTGAATATTATGGATGATTAATGAAATAAAATGAAAAATATTTGTTATGGATTCTATGTGCTGGCTCTCATGGACGAGGAGAGCCCAATTTATAGCTTGTGGGAAAGAAAATGGAGGGTGAAGATCCATCCAAGTAGGATGAGGATCAATGGTTAGAAGTTGAAGAGAGGATTGGAGTATTCTAGAATGGAGAATTCTAGATTTTGAATTCAAAAAACCATGGAGGGAAGAAGCTTCCATTGAATTTAAAATTCAATGGAAGGAGAAGTTTAGAGAGGTTTCTAGAAATAGAATCCTCTAGATTTAGAGGTGGAGTATTTGATTAGCTTAGGATTATGTTAGGATAATAATACATGATTAGGGATGTGATTGGATGGAGAGATAGGTGTAGGGTAGGTGTAGAGTAGGTGTAGGACTATTAAATTCCTAGAAAATGGTAATAGGAATTAATGGTGGGATAATAAGATATTAATAATGAATTAAATGATTAAAGATGAGATGAGAGATTAGGTGAATGATGAGAATGATTAAGATAAAGGGTATATGTGATAAAAGGGATTAATAATAATTGATATTGTGATTAATTATTATAGAGATATAGATAGTGATGATGTTAGAATGTTTGCAGAACAAATTAATCAAAATTAATAATGTCGACATTTTAGATGTCTGCATTAAGGATGAACAATTGACTTGCAATTTCCTTATGCACTTAGGAATAATAGTTACCTCTTGGAAGTCATAGAATAATTTAGTGAAAATAAATTCTTCAATATAAGAAAAATATATCACAACCTCAAAGGAAAATAATTAAATATTATGGCTCGAAAGGATTATTGAAGATTGACATGAAAAAGAGGTTTCTTCTATACCACTCATGGTTGATAACAATTCAAAAATTTAAATGGATGAGAATCCATTATTTCATGACCAAATCAAACACATAAACAAAAATTACAATTTGTTCTAGCAGATGGAAGTGTCAAATTACTACATTGTCTGATTGTAAAGAAGCCAACTAATATCATGAAAAAGATGCATAAAAGAGAAATTTTTGAAAAGTTCAAAAAAATGCATGTGATCACTACAAACCCTTTAAACATTAAGAGGGTATGCAATATTATTCTGCATAATATATTAGTAATGCTAGTTGTATACATTTGTCTTCTTATAAAATTTGAGGATTCTTTTAAAGATTAATATAATTTAATCACCATTGAGTTAAAGTGAAAGGTTATTCCTAAATGTAATAAATAGGTAGTGGCATATCGTTGTTAATTTAATTGAATATAACATTGATTTATAAAAAAAATCATTTATAATTCTTTCAATTTTTTATTTTACCATAACTAACAATCGCATGTATACAATGCAATGTGAATGCCAAACAATATTGTTATTTGATTTAGAGGGGTAGTTAATTATTTGGGTGAAATTGTGTTAGTGTTGCAACATGTTTGAGATGGTGGTTGCGTCGGTTTTTTGTTGAATTATTATTTTTGTATTGTCATTAACATGTTGATAAGGGGTGTGATTGATAATGTAAGTGTAGGAATATAGATAAAGCATTGCATGGAAAATGTTCTATTTGTACATTTCAAATTTATTATAAATTCGTACATATACATTTGCAAATCTTATATCATGAGATCTAAACTAAAAATGAATACAAGAAGACCTCTATACATTTTTAGAATTTATATCATGAGTGGTAGCCTTTTGTGGAAAAATTTGTTTACACTAAACATGAATACATTTGATACTCCTTGAATAGCACTGTCGGTTTGGATACAAGAAGTGTTGAGTAAAGCAGTAGTGGAGGTGCTATCAAAGTAGAGGGTAGTATTTATGATAGATTTTTTTGGTTGAGTGATAGTAGTCTTGACTCCTTTCTTCTTGCTCCAAGTATTAGTACATGCGCCATTTTTACCTGTAGATTTCATAGGACTATAAGGGAAATCAATAACTACATCAGAATGCACTAGAGCCCAACACATGTTCCTCCATTTCAAACTAAAAATAGAGGCCATTTGAAAATAAACGTATTGTAAGCTAGTGTGGTACTGAGTAATCATTCCAACATTTCATTATAAATTAGATTGATGGTAAAATTGGAAGCTAGAAAAAAATTTAAACCTAAGATATCTTTGTAATCCTTTCAACGGCAAAGGGGATATGTTGAAGAAGTTAAACTTGACGGAGTGTAACATTATAGGAGAAATAGGGGAAATGAAGAAGGGAGCAGAGGGAGGAGAAGGGCCTTATAAGGAAAAAATGTGAAACTCTTCTTTCTTACCGCCATGTGCCACTTTTGTTAATTATTTGAAGGAGGAAGTTTGTGTAATGTGGAGTTTGTAGAGACATTTACAAGAATGAGCACTACTGACATTGTAAATAATTTTTATTTGTAATGTTATTCGTTATGTTATCTAAGTAGTTACAACACACATAAAAATAAGGAAAATTCACTTGTGTGTCGTAAGAGACACTTTAGAGACGAATATTTGGAGTTGACTTGGAATCCTAGCGTGGAAATTGCATGAACTTTTGAAATTAAAGCCTCTTTAGCTATCAGGGTAGCAATTAGGATTTCCTCTATCAACACCCATGACGACGATGTCCATCAATGATAATAATCATTGACAATTGAGCCCCTCTAGTAGATGATCATATAAGTGACAAGTAGATTTTATTTTCCAATCTGGGTTTGCTATTTTTTTTAGTGTCAAGGTTTTTGGTTGGAAGAGGTTTAATTTCTTAGATATGATGAAGACCCAAATGAAAAATTAGAAATAACAAGGTGGAAATTACCCTGTATGTCCACACCTATTCTAGGGCCCATGTTGTTTCTACCTAAATTATGTCTTCTATCTTTGGTCCACTTTATCATCTCAATCTCACTTGCATTATTGACACGAGTGCAATTTGTGCTTAAAGAGACCAAATTAATTATTAGTGAAGATCCAAGAAACCTAACCACAATGCTTGTTTGTTATAGAACTTTGGAGCCCCCCTTTTAGTTATAAGATTGTTTTTTTGCAAGAGAACATATGATGCACAAAAATCTTCAATAATTGAACCCTCCAGCAGTTCTTCATATGAACGACATGTATATTTTATCTACCACTCTAGATTTGCTATTTTTTTATTCACTTGGACGATGCTCTCATCTATAGTTAAAATTCCTCTATGAGCCTTCATTCAACAAGTCCTTAATGATGAGAACCCAAAAAGGTCCCACTATATGGTTCTAAGTATGCAAAGATGAAGATAGGCTAATTGAATTGCATAGATGCCTGAAACTGACCTGATCAACCATCCTGATGATGGTTATTTCTCCACTTTACATCTTTTTACAAGTTGAATAAATGCACACTTCAGATATCTACAAGTCAGAAATCCACAAATGTAAACATCCAATGCAGTCTCAACACTCGTATACTCTATTCAAGAATGAGAGAGGCTATCTTGACCTGACATATTTGACATTTTCTTATGTCTAATAGCCCCTGCCTCTCTTTAAAATACAAGGCTAATCAAATAATTTAATTAACTAATAAAAAAAAAAACTAAACAATAAAATTGACCAGTCGAGGCCTGTAACAAGACCACCAGCAAGTGTCTTACACAGATTATTGCCCATTGGTTATTTATTGATAGTTGTTGTAACATTGTAAATGAGAAATATACGGAAAAATCTTGCACCAGGAACTACCTAAAGCATCTCAAATATCATCTTTAGTTTAACATTTAAGATTTTGAAAAATATGGATTGGGTCCGGTGCTGAGAAATCATGTTCCCATTTGGGAAGAAGAATTATAAGTCGCCACATTGTAAATCATAGCTACAAATACCTACCCTATGTTTCAAGTCCAAACACCAATGGAACGCCTGCTTAAGATCAGTTTGATAACATGTCAACAAGTTTTAAGGTTGTTACTGCCTAATGCCAATCACTGGGATTGCATTCAATTCTCATGAGTCATTCCATAGCAACAACTGTGTCCAAATATCCATCAAAGAACATACAAGATATCTTGGGGGCAAAGATGACAATTTTAGCCTTATTGTCAGTGTTACTAAGTAATATCATTTCTTAAAAAGTTACACATCTATAAGTGTTGAACATTTATAAATGTTGAGTACCTCCTTTAACTAACACTCTCCATAATACTTCCATTTTCTATTTTCTTAGCCCCCAAAAGTGGCGAAAAATTCTAAAAACGTTAGTGTTAAAAGTAGTGAAAATTGTTTATTAATTTCTAAATGACAAGAATGACATATTGTAGTTACAAGATAACTCTATGTACATCTATTAACGGGGAAATAAATAAATATATTCGTGAAGAGATCAATAAATATTAAGATTTAAAGTTTCTTGGATTGTTCCACAAGATTCTTAGACATTATTTTTCTAAATGTTTACTTTCTTCTTAAATGTTTCTTTAGTTAAATTTCATGTATTTTCACATTATTTGAAAAATAAATCATAACATAAACTCCTATACCATGGGCGTTGTTCCTTTTTATTGAAATTTACTCGCATCATCTTCCTTTTCTTTGTTTCTCTTTCAAGATATATAACTACTTGTCATTGAAGTTTTTCTGTCTTTCATTTCATCCTTTTTGCTTAATCGATTTGCTGATGCCTTTGACACCCCACCATATATTTGGAATTGTTTTGTATTATATTTAATATAAATCCGGTACAATTGCGATAGTATTGGTAGAGTGTATTTCTACTCGACTATTTTTCATGGAAATGTATGGAATACTCTTCTGAAATAGAGTAACACTTGGCGAAGATTCGTCTTCCCTTCCAATGTCAATTCCATGTATTTAGAATGTCAATTATACTATGAAATATAAAATTTAGAATGTGGCCCGCTACATACCACTATCTACGCATATATGTGTACTCTAAACAAATTCTACGCATATATTTGCCACCAAGTTCTTATTTGATAGTTATGAAAATTATTGTTTTAACGTATTTGTCATTTTGGAGTTTTAGATTTCAAAAATAGGGCACCATTTTTCTGTAATAATCACGGCAAAAAGATGTTAAAATGGTTCGCAAATACATTGAAATATGTCAGATATGATGAAGTTGGAAAATAAGCATTAAGAAAAAACATAAATCCAATTAAAAAATAAATAATATGAATGAAAAAATTCAAAAACAAATATAAAACTTTACCTTGGAAGAACATCCAGAAATATAAATTTAAAAAGTATTTTGACCCTAAACTAGTTTTCTTAAAACAAGCTTGAAAACTTAATGCATGGAGAAAAATAATGAAATTGAATATTACCCTTTAGTGAAATGCAAGTTGACAGTTAGTTGATCCTTGCATTAAATGTAAACCAATCAATTTCAAGTCATTCTTTCATGTAAATTACAAATTTTGTAACCCTCTTGATAAACACAAACTAAGACATCTGATATTTAAGAGATTTTATTAGGAGGAAGGGATATAATATAACAAAAAACTTTTAACCAATAGATAAATGAATGATTAGTTAAACATTGTTGGATTATGGAGGATAAAATGGATGGAAATTTTTATATTAAGTAAGAAGCTTTTGTAGTTAAGATACAAGAGCATAAAGTCGGTTTGTTAGAGAAATTTATGTATGGATTAAAAAAAACTTAGAGTGTAATACAAACATTTAATTGAAAACATATTTAAACATGAAATTTCATCAAATTGAATTTGAATATATATGCATTTTTCGTGAAAATAGTACAAATACATTCATGGTTGCATATATGAATGATCTACTCCCCACCAAAAATAATAAAAGATACACTATGAAAGTCAAAGAAAAATTGATGAAAGCATTTCAAATGATAGATTTAGGTCACCTTTAACACTATTAGGTGTTGACGTGATTGCAAAATTAAAGTAATTTTTCATCACTAGACATATAGTTGTGAATTTTTTTTAAAAAAGTATTGAACAAATAAATTGTAAATCACTTAACATATTCATAGAATTGAATTTGACGTTGTTATCAAATGTCACTTCTCAGTCTTAACACACTCATGGAATTGAATTTGGCGTTGTTATCAAATGCCATTTCTCATTTCGTAGATATAACTAAGTACATACAACTAATTTTATGTTAGACCTGCGTAACCACAATAATATCAAAAATTTATTTAATCATTGGAATTCTTTCCAGATAACACAACATTTTGTTGAAACTCATTTTTTTGAAGAAAAGATAGTGCTTCAATATCTAAATGGAACACAACATTTTCAACTTAAATAATCTAAGGAAGTTGATTTCAAATTAGTTAGATATTGACATTCAAACCATTTAAGATATTTTAAGGATGGGAAAATACCTTACAATTTCCTTATGAACTTAGGAATGAAAATCATCTCTTCGAAGTCATAAAATAATTCAGTGCATACAAAATCTTCATAATAGATTAAAAAATATGACTATCTAAAAAAAAAAAACTAGTCGAATACAATGTCTCATAAAAATTATTGTAAATTTACAAGAAAATAATATTTCTTATTGTAAATTATTGAAATCCCTAACCGTTGTGACTTCTATGGCAGCATTGCTCCAAACTATGGTCGTGGATGCTCTGGAAAGGTCTCTAGAGGTGTGGGAGGATACGAGCTCAGGATATCCTGTGCCAACGATAATGTTCTTTTCCAAATGGCCCTGCATGGTTTGACTCAGGGTGTTCTGGGAGGTGTGCTTGCTGGTGGTGTTAGAGGTTCTGTGGGGTGTAACAAACGGATTCCTTTGCTACCAAAAATCAATGTTTTAACAACTGCTATTATTTCCCCTGCTTCTGATGTAGCAACAGGGGGTGTTTTGAAGAATGGTGGTGTTTATTCAGCCGGATCACCTCTGAAGGGAAACTCCTCTAATGTAGATGTGTCAATCTCTCCCTCACTATCTCAAATCTTACCTTCAGGAAGTGTTGACAGTTTTTTGGAAGCTACAAGTTTGGGGGCTCAAGTTAGAGTCCAAAGATTTGCTGATGTGGCTAAATCCCTAGCATTTCCTCCTCCAAAGGCCATGACACATGCCAAATCATCCCTCTCTATGCATTTTGGCCAGGTTGTTTTGAAAACATAGGCTTATTTCAAGGAAAAGGGCATTATTTGCAGATTAAACAAATTTGGTCCTAGTTTTGCCTTCTCTCCATGACTGGATCTCTTCTTCTTGGAAGCCATTAATGGATGGTAAAGTGGATATTTACCCTTTAACTAGAGGTTTTTTCATTGTTTTCTTTGTTATTACCTTTGATAGAGATTTAATTTTTGATAGATTGTGGGACTTTCAATCCCACTTTCTACTCATGAAGCCATGGTTTCCCGTTTTTAATCTAGTCACTGAAACTTTCCAAATCATACCTGTTTGGATCCGTCTGCCATATCTTCCTCTGTAGTTTTGGGACGAGAAATGTTTAACTACCATTGGGGACACTCTGGGTAAAACCCTGGCTATTGACTCAAAAACTACCTTGTATGAGTATACTACGTATGCTCGTATTTTAGTTGACATGAACACCTCAATGGATTTTCCTGATTTTGTTGATCTTATTGTTGAGGATAGAATATGGACTCAAAATTTGGACTATGAAGGTTTTACCTTCAGATGCAGAACCTGATTTTCACTTGAAAATTTAGCTGTGGATTGTAAAAATGGGAAGAAAAATGTAAGTATACACACTTCTTGGTAGAAGAATGCGGATCCAAGCCTATTGGTTGTTGACAGTCATTCAGATTCTGAGTCTGAAGATGGATCTGTGAATGAGGATTTTTTGGCTTCAGTGGAGGAGGAGGCTCCCCCTTTGTCTAACCATGTAGTGAATACTCCTTCCCCTTGCTATGAGATTGGGAATTCACCCTCTGCTCTTGGTATTCATTCAAACAACAATAATACTAAAACATGCTTGCTGGTTCACACTACTAAAAATTTAAATCCGATTCCCATTAATGGTTGGTCTATTATGAGAAGAAGAATGAAAGGGAACAATGAATCCCTTAAGATGCACCTTAGATCCCATGGGAAGGGATCCCAGGGATGAGCTTTCATGTTTGTGTTTTTGTTGTTAGTTTTTACTGTTAGTGGTGTTTTCCTTGATTTTTTGTGCCGCTGGTAGAGGCTGCTTCATTCATTCCTCATTGATAAATATTTTTATCCTTATTGTATGGGGAATGGTCCCCTTAACCCTCTTTTACCCATAATAATAATAAAAAAATCTTATACACCACTAATAATAAAATTATTAATGACCAAAGCAAGTACATAAACACACATTACAATTTTTTTTAAGAGTGTCAAATTACAACACTTTCCAACTCAAAAAAAATCCAAGTAGTATCGATAACAATCAACATATCCTAGCTACAATCAACATAGATCCTTTCCGATGCCCCTTACCTATGACCCTTAACAAACATGTGATGGATTTTTTTGTTGTCCATTGGAAAGACATGGAAGTGGTATTATTTTGTTTTTCTACGATCCCACATTGTAAATACCAGCTCATCTGCAAATGGAATATGAGAAAAGTACTGAAATTTGACAAGTGTATTCATTCAAAATGACAACTATTTATCATGGTTTGAAAACCCTTATCCATTATAATTAAGGCACAGGTTAATTTTAGTAGAAGGGTGTTTCATAGGGTTTTATCTCCTTAAGAACGTGGGCCTTTCATAAATTGAAAAAATGCTAAAATCCAAATTGTAATTTTTTATTTGATCCTTTGGAAAAGGTTGATATCTTTGGGGAATTTTCCTTCGTTTTGGAGCTAAATTTGTGTAGAGGTGTTTTGAGTTAGAATCTAGATTGGCGTTTATTAGGTGCGGCCATTGGCTGAGCGTAAGTTGTTGGTATGTTCTGTGTCAGCAACAGTAAAAATATTTGAACCCGGGACTTGTCATTTTCAAGTTGTCAGTCTTCATCAACTGCATCCGTGCACACGTAAATGCTAAGAATCCATCCAAATTTTATATATTTTGAATTGTATCAAAATTCATGAAATCAAGAATGTACCAGAAAGATAGGGGCTTTCGTGGCCATCTATATGTATTTATGAATATTTAACCATAAATAATTATAATTTTATAATTTGTTTTGTAATTTTTTTATTGATCAATGAAAAATGGTTTGAAAGAAATTCAGATATGGTGAAGAGCAAGGTTTAAATTTGAAAACTACATATGTCTAGCAAATAATATTAAGTGACAATAATTTTTTACTATTGATCTTAAAAAATGTAGAACAATATTATTTATGCTTTCTTATTCTATGTTTATTGAACCATTTTTAGAATATATTTAAGTATATCAATATAGTTTATATAAAAAATAATAGTCATTAATATTTTGAATATGCAATTCGTGTGAAATGGTTATTTCAAATATTTGTAAGTAATTTATTTTGTTCACTCATGAAAAATGTCTAAGCGACCGTCAAATTTTACCCTTACTTAAGAACTATTGATATTGGTTCAACAAATGTAATGAATAGTTATTCATCCCAATCAATTCACCTTGGCCAACATACTTGCGTCTCATGGTAAAATAAGAGATTCACAACAAGGTATGGACATCCATTGAGGCATAATAGAAAGTTCTTTTCTTCGGAATGTTGTAGTTGTAGGTGCATTATTTATATGTATGTAAAATTAGGTGACAAGGCCTTTGAAAGTTTTAAATGCCAAAATGGGTGTTTTAGTATATT
Organism: Taxus chinensis; assembly: GCA_019776745.2. Lineage (NCBI taxonomy): Eukaryota > Viridiplantae > Streptophyta > Pinopsida > Cupressales > Taxaceae > Taxus > Taxus chinensis. The sequence goes on from CM034151.1 coordinate 840,161,171, forward strand.
GATGTCAAGGATTTGACCAAAGGACAAAACATGATATCTTGTCATGAAATACCATTATTTGCAACTTACAAAATACATAATCATCCTCATGAGCCATTGAGACTGCTTCACAAAATACAATGAATAGATGCCCAACTCGATTAGTTCAACTTTGTAAGAAAATGCATTTTATAGGTATCAATCACCAAATATTTTATTTTCTTTCTTATTTCCATAAATAATTTTTTTTTCTAGCATCCTTCCATCATGTGTCGAAATGGGAGCTTTGGATCAAGAATGGACATTCATTAAACCATAATGGAAAGATAATTTTTGTTAAATGTAGTTTCTAGTGCCATGTGATATGATACTCATGTGTGAATTTCACTAATGGATTGAGGCTTTTTTTGTAACGGTTCTTTACATTTTTTATTAGAGAAACCACCCTGGTTCAAGTCACAAAACGAGTCACAAGAAGGCACACAACATAGAGTCTAGATTTTAGTTCCCAAAAGCGGTTCGAAGAGTGAAACATGTGATAAGGAGGTTTGTTGGCCTAGATTCAAGGCTACAAGCCGTTGTGGGATGATATGATGCACACATTTTGGTACATAATGGTTCATTACACCATGTGGTAGACATGTATGGTACAAATACAATCATACACAAGGTGCATAAACTTCTTGACAAAATTCCATGCAATGAGATGTCATCTTGTGGACTACATTGTACGAAGTATTTGTACAAGGATTTCCATCAAAGCATGATTACAAGATGATTTTTGGTAGATGTAAACTATTCAAAAATATGTCTTGATGATATGTGGTCTTTTTGATTGCAATGAATGCAAGATATTCACATAATGGTTTCATAAATATATGTGTATGTATGCATGTATGTATGTATATGTGTGTGTGTGTGTGTGTGTGTGTGTATATATATATATATATATATATATATATATATATGTATGTATGTATGTATGTATGTATGTATATGTATATATGTAGATATATATACTTGTATAAAATATTATAGTTTAAACTACTCAGGTAGACATGCATATAAAAATTGTAAGATTACACAAAGCATGAAATATCATTGAACTTTAGTTGACTTCATCGTAACGTTGGTCGCCATCAACAAATATTGAAATGTTTCCAAATTGGGATGCCTCTCCAAGTATGTCATGGAGTGGAAGTAAAAGGGAAAATCATGGGGAAGAAACATCATGCAATATAGAAATTGTATCTTACATTTAAGACATGAGAATCCTCATGAAGCATCGATGTTTCAAGAAATTTAACCTCTAGGTGTCCTACATGATCAATTCATATTTGGTAGCATGCTACCAAACTGTGGAAAAAAGAGCTTTGAAATAGGGCATGGACTCTAGAAAATGTGGAACCATGTGAATACTTCAACAAATTTCTTTGAAAGATTGTGGTCTTATGGACTGTAATGATTGTATGATGCAACAAATGGGTTTGTTGAAAAGGACTTGATAACTGTTAGGTAAAAAATGTAAATTTGATGTTTATAATGAAGGAATCAAGTGTGAAGTTAATGTGATAAAGTTTCATTGTAGTAGGAAGAATATAGATTTGTATGAAGTGGGTGTTGAGGTTGTTCACAATAAAGCGCACAAAGAGTAACACGATAAATTGCTTTCAGATTTTTCGTTTAAATCACCTCTAGAAGAAAAATTAGAATTTATAAACCATTTGGAAAACAAGCTACACCTACATTACTAAAGGATTTAGAAAACATTTTTCATAGCATAATGAGAATTTGATTTTGGTTTGTTGTAGTTGCAAGTTCCCTCGTACAAATTTTATGCCAAATGTGGCAACATACAAAAGGCATGTGAATTGTCTGACAAAATTCTTGGAACAACAATCATCATGTATAATTTTTTTTCCTTTGTACTCTACAACCTCTTCGAGCATGGAATATCACAAAATTTACAGCTAAGAGAGGACATGGGGATCCTCATGTAGCATTGATGCTATTTCACTAAATGCAAAGAATAGGTGTCCATCCTCTAAAGCATTACAGAGAACTGATTTTGGGAAGATGTTTTAGTTGTAATTGCTAAGGTAGATGTGTCCAGAAAATGTTGAAGCATGCATAAAGCATGTGAATTGTTCAAGAAAATTCCTCACAAATATGTGGTCTCTTGGAATGTCATGCTCGTAAGATATGCAAAAAAAAAGATTTTGCAAGTATGTTATCAAACTCTTTGAAGTAGTGAAGTTATCAGGAGTTTACCTTGATTGTGTAAGCTTCTTTTTTGTATTATTAACATGGAGCCACACAAGTTTCGTAGTTGAGGGTTGTAAATACTTCAAAATCATGAGTTCCTCTTATTACATTATGCCTAGAATTGACCATGACATATGCATGGTTGGTTGACTATGCTCGATAACTTGAGGAAACTCTAAACTTTATCATTGAGTTAAAATGATACCTATATGTAATTGGATTAACGATACCTAACAAATATAAGATATTTTGATGGTTTTACGAGATTGAATTACACATATTTTGATGGTTTTAAGATATTATATATAAAAAAAATTCACTATAATATTTAATTTACCAATTTTTGTAATATATATATATATATATATGACCATTAAAATTTGAATATACATGTTATATTGCCCTTCGAATTAAATTTTTACCTGTGAACCATGACGGTCATATTTTAGAAGTGACTAATCCAGCACTCTCCATCGTTTATTTGGAATTTGTTTGTATCGGTAGGGTGTGATTGTTTTTCATGGAAAATGCGAGTCGAGTTGAGTCAAAGTCTATAATATGGAAAAGTATGAAATACTCTTTGTGAGATGGAAACTCTTTGTCGCGGTGTAAGACTTGGCGAAGATTCTGAAAACGTGGAAATGTCTGCCTCTGATTTTGGCTCATTCCTACCACTAACGCCAAGCGAATTTATTGAAAGACTCCACGAAATTTGTTTTCGGGATGTAAAGTTTACAAAACGACAATTATGGAAGGAGCTGAGAAGGTGCCTCCAGTTCTCTTTCAAATGTCAATTATATTACGAATTATAAAATTTAGAACGTGGCCCGCTACATACCACTATGTACATGATGTGTACTCCAAACAAATGCTACGCATATATTTGCCACCAAGTTCTTATTTACACGTCATGGTCTCCACCATATATAACCCCTTCCTTAGGTGTTGAAGTGTTTCCAAAGGTTTCCAAGTAATTTTCAGCATTGGACATAGAACTCTGTCTACACCTTCTAAAAAATAGTATTAGAACGTGGGTAAACATTTTATTATCACTTGAGCATGTTCACTCAGAATTGAATTTTATCTTCTGCATACCAAAAGACAGGGCATTCATTGGGATAGTATTAGCACTCTTACATGATACATTGATTGTGGACGTTCATATCAAATGCCATTTCTTCAGTTCGTAGATGTAACTAAGTCCTCGTAAACATCTCTAGATATAGACATTTAGCAAAATTTACATATTTTCAAGACCATACAAATGTTCATGACCGAACCATATGTTTTTCCTTGTAGAAATTTACCCCATATTTTTTTTATAGTTCCAAATTTCCACTTATGGATATAAGTTTTTGAAAAAAAAATCAAAATCCGTTAGAACACGACATTCTCAACAGTTAAATAGGGGTATGAATATTTCACACCTTGTCAAATTCAATACTCAGTTCTTGAGATTACAAACCATTTACATAGATTTTAAGGATGGCATTAGTCTCCTTCATCGTAATCATTCTTATGAACTTAGGAATACACACTTATACTCTTGGAAGTAATAGAAGAATGCAGTGAAAAGCAAGGGGGAAATCATTCATTATACATTGTGTCTATATATATACAATATTAGGCATAGATCATTTCTATAGCTAGTGTGAATACCATGTATCTATGGAAAGTATTGAAGAAACTACAAGTATTTATAGGTATTTCTTATCCTCTCACTAACAATAAAATTATTAAGGGGAAGATATTGCAGGTTACTAAAAAATTGATACATGATATTCTTCCTTTGTAAGGGTGTCAATTGGTAGCTACTTTCTTCTTCAACTCCCTATCTTTGATTTAGTAGCTGGGATGTGATGTATATAATACAACTAGTATTCTCCTCAGCTAAAATTAGGGACCAATAGACCCTTTCCGATGTCTTTTAACTATGACCCTTAATAGAAATATAAATGAGAATATCCAAATGTCCATTGGTAAGGCACCTAAAAGAAACTGCTTCCCTTCATTATAATGAACAATGTATTCTACGATTCCATGTTTTACATATCAGCTGATCTTCAAATGGAATATGAGCTCAAAAGTACTGATATTTGATAATTGAGTTACAGTTAAATTTCTAATATGGACGATATAGTTTCATCACGGTTTGCAAGCCAACACCTTAACACATCTGGACCAAAAACTCACGATGTTAATCATAGTACAAAGGTGTGTCTTCACTCAGGGTATATTCTCTCATTTAAGAACATGTGCCTTTTATATTTTATACTTAAATGGGGGAATGCGGACACTTAAATTGTAAAAATTTATTATTTTGAAACTATTGGTTATGGATTATGCTTCTTGAATAACACAAACACCTAATTGACTTATCCCCACTTAGAGGACACCTTATTATGATCTCAGTAATGTAAATTTCATATTCCTACACACTGATGTATCGAATAATTCTAAATGAAAAATATATTAAATCCCAATGCTTAACTTCAATAACAATGCATGAGTGTATTTCCTAGATGTTGACACCAACACGCCTCTCATTCAGGACTTGCCTCCTTTCTTAGAACAAAGAATGGTTGTAGCAACCATCATTGGATCTTGAAATCTGGTCCTAGACTGTTTCCTATAAAAATCTTAGACTAACACACATTCCTGATACTCTGCACTATTCAATCTATTATCATTTGTTGGGTCTATCAGCGATTATCTCATTGGGTAAAGAAAAAAGGTCAATAATGATTTACCTTCATACAGCCTTATGATAAGCTACAGTGGAAATCACAGGTATTTACTCACCTAGAAGTATCATGAGCAAAGGTAATCATATTAAATCACTTGGCACTCTAGATTACACCAGCTGACTACAAGTCTCACGAAAATCGATCCTAAATGTGATGCACCAGCTACTCATTAGGGATAACCACAAATATATTTTGAATCCCTACTCAACTATGGTGGAAAGGAAGAAAGAATCTAAAGATCACTTTAAAGTACATTAGAGGAACAAGTCCATACTCTTAAATTCTTATGTAACAACACAATCCTGGAACTCACGCACTACAACACTTCTTATTGAGAAAGTGGTGCCCACCATATAGCTTCAATCCTAGAATCCATCAGAAGATGTGCATGAGCTCATGATGCAGGAGTGAGAAAACAATGAATGGATCGAATCAATCTCACTTAAAAAAGGGAAGTCACCACTCCAAGAGGATAGTCCAATCTCTTTGTGTACATGTGCACAATAACCAAGCTAGAACATGATGCACTCAAAGAGGATGTGGAGAAACAAAGAGATTACTAGGAAACATATTTCTGGGACCAATAGTGAGTGAGATGAGAAACCCCACATAAGAGTTGATCGATAAGAAGGTTTTTGAAATTCTCCTAGAAGACTTGACAGTCCTGTATGGGTGAGGGCCTTGGCAATCAAATTTGAGTGATGAAGCAATTCGGGCTTTCACAGAGCTAGAGGAGACCCCAAGAACAAACATACAAGCTACAGGATAGTATAAATCAGAAAATTCAGAACTTAGAGTACCTAACAATGAGCGAACACACAAGTGTTGATGAGTTGATTGGCCCTTTTGAAGAATATGTCAAGAAAGAGGTGGGAAACCCTTTTTCCTTCATTAAGGATACTCTTGAATTCTTCTCAGAGATCTGAAGGCTTTATTGCACTTATCACATAGAAGCATTCATTGTGGTGTAGAAGATGCAAAGACATCAACATGTGAATGATGGATGGACTGAAACCTTGAGATAGGTCATATGCATCCCTCATGCCGACAAAGTAGAACCAATAGTGGCTAGTGTTTTAAGTGAGGATATTGGAAATTTTACTAAAAGCCTTCTCAAGAGGAACACGAAGTGGAGAGAAGTCAAAGAGTGGAGCCATGTCCACCGTAGTAGCTCATCCTTCGGCATAATAAATTCTTCTTCTTCTTTTTCACGTATTCAATTTCTCTCTTTCTCTCTCTCTTCTCTTCTCATGCAATAATCTCTCTCTTCAATGTTATATTTTTGCGTTGAGATTTGCACTTTTTAATATGACTTAAGTGACTTTAGAAATATAATTTAACTTTAAGTCACCCTGCTATTATAAAAGTGACTTAAATATTTAAAGTGGAATATGAAAAATCTTAAGTCATATTAAGGTATTTGATTCTAGAAAAGTCACTGGGAAGATGAAGAGTTTCCTCCACTTCTATAAAATGTAACAAGTTCCTCATATTGAGCTTCTTCTGAATTTTGCTTCTTAGATGTTGGAGCTATGGTTTTTTGTGAATTCATGAGAGAGATATCCTTGTGCAGAGAACAATACCCTATCAGAGTTTCTTCCATTTCTCCTACTAAAAAATGTCTTCTACTCCCCACACTATGTATCAAAGATCTACCGGTTAAAAGTAAAGAATTTTTTTGATATGAAGGCCAAAGTGAGAGAATTCAATCTTGGAGACTTCGTCCTGCTAGGGGACAAGAGAAGGGAATGGAAAGGTATCCATAAAAAGTTTGATTCATTATGGCTCGGCCCATTCTAGATTCGATGAAGCTTGCGGTGAGAATTCTTTTCTACTCTCATATTTGGATGGAACGCCGTCTGGAATCACCTTGTAGTGGGAAATTCCTAAAATTGTATCATCAGTGAAAGCGGGTTTTCCCATACATTGTACCATAGGTGATTTCTAGGTTTTTTTCCCCTTCCTTTGTGTGTCATGTGTTTCTTTTCTTTCAATTTTGCAACCATGTGTGTGTGTTTTCTTCTTTGAGTCTTTTTTCTAGAAGTTGTACATGACTATGCAAGGCCCAATGGATAAGGCACTGGTCAACGAATTACATTGGTCTAAGAAAAATTCTGGATTCCCATGTCATGTCATTAGATACTCGGTCCATGTCATGTCCCCAAGCTAGAGCGATCTATTTTCGTGCAAATGTGCAATAAGGAAATTGGAAGTGTTCCAAGCATGACAACTATACCCTTGTGCCGAAATTTTCATGTTTTATCATTCCTAGGCACCCCTGGTAAAATCATGTCAGTCTGGTCACCCCCTATTTTATGTCAAATTGATCCCCTAGGTGATTTAGGAAAGTCTATTCATTCCCCCTAGATGATTTTAGGAGTTCTGAAAATATGTTATCTTGTGGCAGTATTGGGAAGGGCTACACTGGCCATCCCAGGATTGGATCAACCCCCTAGAGTGGAACTGAAGGGCCAAATTCAACATGGAGATGAATTGAAGACCTTAAAACATCATGGAAATGATTTTGGAAGGTTTGGGAAAGTTTTGAAAGAATTTGAGCAGTCTGAGTAAAAAATAAGGTTCACAAGCCTAGGCAGTACACAAGCCTAAAACCACTATTGGGCTTTAAAAGAAGATTCTGGTAGCTCTTGATGGAGTTATAAGTAAAAAAAACATCTCCAGAAAGAGGATTCCAATACCTAAATTATGGTGAAATAATATTTTTCACAACACCTTGGTGCATAGGATTTGTAGGTAGTTTTTATCAGGCACAAGCGGAGTCCTAAATACACAAATATAATTTTTTAGGGATCATATGGTCGAATAATCGAGACATGAAACCCCCACCATTGGATGAATAATTTCCATTTCCAGTTAGGATCATATAAAATTTCACCAATAACTTCCACCAGGAGCTCAAGTTATCATCATTCCAAGTTACCCTCTCAAAGGGAGTTCAGGAGTTAGTCAATTTTCGAAAGAACACGTGTCAACACCAGGAGCCTGGTGGGATTTCATGTCCCTGATGTCCCTTAAGTCAAGTACACCAACCTTGGAAAAATTTTCCCAACCCCCATGTGACCTCTGGGACCCTCATGTGACCTCCAGACTTGACAGTTCAGCGCCCAGGTGGATGTTTGGAGCATTCATTCCCTATCGTCAAATCAAGTGCCATGCGTCAGCTCCAGGACCATCGTGGAAACTGATGTCCCTCATGTCCCTAAGGTTAGGGACATTAGAAATGTAAAAATTATCCCAGCCCCTATGGGGAGTCTTTTGGCCACCCAGGTGACTGACTTTCAGCCCCCAGTGCTTTAAAGCAGTGTTTTTCAACATCATTCCTTGTTATCAGATCGAGGACACGTGTCAGCTCCAGGACCACCATGGAAACTGATGTCCATAAAATCCCTGAGGTCAGGGACATTGGACATGGAAAAATGCACCCAAATCCTATGGGGAGTCTTTTGGTCACCCACGTGACCGACTTTCAGCCCCCAATGCTTTAAAGCGGCTTTTCTCACATCCATTCCCTCGTTGGATCAGATCACTGCCATGTGTCATCCTCTTGACCACCATGTGGAATTTGATGTCCCTCATGTCCCTGAGGTTAGGGACATAAAACATAGAAAAATGTGCCCAAGATTCTCCTTCCATAATTTCAAAAATTAAAAAATTTAACTGCCGCTTCACCTGCTTCTAGTGTTTCTAGCTGTTTCCACTCCAGTGCACAGGTTTTCTCCAATCTTCCTATGTAACTTCTCACCACCATTCCTCCATTGCTGAAACTTGAACCATACTTGCCACAGAGGTACTCCCCTTCCACTCCATGAAATCATGTAGGTCCTAAAGGAAAAATAGAGAAAAACACAGAAGGAGAAGCATAGGACAAAGAAAGTAAAAATGGAGAAAACTCCATGGCCATGAAACGAGAAGTTGAAGAAATATTCCAAATGGATGCATGAAACAACAAGATTTATTTTTATATTCATTCCTCTACCCAATTCCACCAATAATACACCTTCAAACTCTCCTTTCGTACAACAGAGCATCCACAACGAAGAAATCCCACTTCTGGCTCAACGAAGAAAAAATCCAACTTCTCGTCAAACCATTAGGCAAAACAAAGTAGAATTGCATGTAAAGCATCAGAACAAAAAACCCATATCAAATATATAATTTTTTTTGCAAATGAAGGAGAAAACCAGACCTTCAATTTTGAGGTCCATTAATGGTTGCTGCATCCAGAAGCACTTCTAGGTCTAAAAATTAAAAATTTTAAAATCTCCTAGAGTTTTGAGCGGGTAAAGCCAAAATTCCAGAGGGGGGATATTGGGAAAAAACCCATATCAAAAAAATTCGTTCCACGTCAATCCAACCTCCAGAAACCCACTTTCTAAAAATAGCAGGTTTGCTACATAGGGACTGCTATTTCGGGAAAGTCATCAACAGAAGAACCTGTGAAGGAGAAGAAGACATTAGAGGTGCACATACAACTAAGAATTCACTAGAACAAATTTTTTTGGCACCTACTAAAAAATAGTAAGTGGGCCCATGAGCACCTGCTAAAAATAGAAAGTTGATCCAAATGGAACGAAGAATGCAGGGAGAAAGAGGAAAATAGAGCCGCAACATCCAATTGACGATTGAGGACTTGATTTTTCATACTTACTAAAAATAGTAAGTTGTTCTTTCTGGGCTATACATGAAGTCGAAGTGGACGGGTCAGATGCTGACACAACCCTTCACCTGCGAGTATGATGTGGAAGACATCGATGTCTTGTATATGGACCTGAACGACCTTAAGACTCGCACAGCCTCCAAGGACCCAAGGAGGATTGAAGAACAGGTATTCACAAGTGGCTTATTCACCACTTTAGGACATCTAATGTCTGTGCATAGTCTCAAGTTAGTCTTAGCCTGCTCTTTCCACTATGAGCCCGAGACATGAACCATCCAAGCTAACAATGGTTCAACGATGGTGGTCATCAACGCTATGATCACTTTAATCTCTCTGCAGATACCGGCATCTCCCAGCATGGTCATCATCTCAAAGCGTAGAGTCGTGCATGATTGGGAAACAATGGATTCATATGTCCAAGGAGTAGTGCTCGTCTCATGGTTTAAAACAAGAAGAAAGCCTTCCAAGATGCCCAAGAATCTACCAAGGTGTGAGCTCCGAGAAGGGTATTCTGATGTCACCATTCTCCTCAGTAGAGGTATGGGCGAAGCAAGAACAAGAAATTTCCAAGGACTGGATGGGTATTTTCATCCTGACATTGACAAAAGGAAAGCAAAGAATTGACTAGGGGCAGATCATCAACGATAATCTCCATATGCAATTGCTCCAAGTTCTCACAACAAAGAAGTTCCACATGACTTATTACCTATTCTATCTCCTTGTAAGCTCGAGATCATTCAAAAGATTGGCTCTCACGTAGAAAATTGCTGCTAATGTACCTACATTCGAGAAACTTCCACATTTGGTAATGGAGGAGATCAATAGGCAATTTCACTCACGTGAACGATGCTTTCACTATGTCCATGGTATGAAGCTTAGAAGGGGATCTCAAAGCTAGGATGTCACCAATATCAGCATCACTAATTGAGGAATACGACTCATACATCATATAATTCTCAATGTTCTCCTACACACAAGTCACTAGCTTCGACCAAGCTCCGCTAAAACTGCCTAAGTACCTTAGGGACCAGATTGTATTGTTTGAGCTCTACAAGAAGATCACTCAAGTTAATAACAAGCTCAAAAGTAGGGGAAATAATTTGATTTCATTCCTTATATCTCTAGCGATGTTCACATGCAAAATCTCAAACGATGCATCTCACCTAGAGGCTGCTTTCGCACATTTGAATTTACATTCCTACATTACGTCAGGCCCAAATTTGACATCTGAGAAGATCCTGACTCATTCTATGTCCCATAACTACAACATGAGCCACAAGTCGAGGACTACTGGGCTAACTATATTGATGAGTTTGAAGTGCGTGAAAAAGATGACATAGAGGATGGCAATCAGTGAGATGAAGAAATTCAAGTTCTCTCTATATGAAGAAATCTTGTATGATGATAAGACAAAAATGTAAGATCCTGAGTACGCAGCAGTATCAAGATGTCCCCAATGCCCCAAATTAACTGACATGTTTTTGAATCAAGAGATATAATGGAGTGAATTGAAAAGGTGGTGAGGAGAACGAGGAACTGGTTTCAGAAGAAGAGGACTATGATCATCCAGTCACGAGGAATTTCTCTAAGCCAAAAGAAAACTTCACATCATTCATCTTCAAAAGTGGTGGAGGTGACTCTCAGTTCTAAAAACTCTGAAGAGATTTCAAAAAGGAAGGCCACATAATTAGAAACTTCTCCCTGCATGAGAAGAAACCAAAGAAAGTTCAGGGTAAGAGAAGCTTCATTTGACATCACCATAGGAGGAAGACACGATCTCAGTAATGTAAATAGAAAATATAGTAGTAGATGCACATGCAAACGAGGAGTATATGACTCATGATCCAGTCTTCGAACCACTGCAAGAGGTCTTGTCCTGTTGTTGACACCAACGTCCCTCTCATTTAAGACATGCCTCCTTCCCTAAGAACAAAGAATGGTTGGTGCACCCATGATTGAGTATGAATTTGGCGAGATGTTTTCATCGATGTGGGAAATGGTCATCCATGACACTCATGCAATGTGGAACAAGTAATAGCCCCTAATCTATCAATGATTGTCTCATTGGCTAAATAAAAAATGTCAAGAAAGATCACACATACAACCTCATGATTCTATAGTGGGGAGACAGGGTAATCAAGTAAACATTGAAGTACCTCGGCCAATTAGGTAACCAAGCCAGTGGATGAGATGACACTGGTTGATTACAATATGAGCATGATCCAATTGGGGCCAGCTTACTCATGAGGGATATTTACACATATATCAACAATCCTCTGCTCGCATGGTTGCAAGGAATAAAGAATATAAAGAGAAGATTGAGTTACTATAGGAAAAAGTACGAAATCTTTCATCTTATGTGAAACACCTGGTGGAACCAAGCACTACAATAGTTCCTATTGAGAAAGTGGCACCCATTAGTAGCTTCGATCTAGAATCCATCAGAAGAACGCATGAGCTCACGATGCAGGGGTGAGTAAAAAATGAATGGATCAACTCAATCTCTGAAAAAGGGAAGTTAACACTCCAAGAGGCAGTCAAGCTCTTTGTGTACATGTGCACAACAACCATCATAATGCGAACACTCAAAGAGAATGTGGAGAAAGAAAGAGATTACTGGGAACCTTTGGGACCAGTAGTGAGTTAGATGAGCAACAAACCACTGTTAGGAGTTGATTGATAATAAGGTTTTTGAAACTCCTGCAGAAGACTTGACATGTATATGGGAGAGGGCCTTGGAAATCAGATTTGAAGCAATCAATTGGTATATCACAGAGCTAGAGGAGAAAGAAGAACAAAAATACAAGTTGCATGATAGTATAAATCATAAAATTGAGAAACTTTGAGTACCTGCAATGAGAAAACACACAACTGTTGATGAATTGATCATCCCTTTCAAATAATATGTCAAGAAAGAGGTGGGTAACCCATTTTCCTTCACTAAGGATACTCTTGACTTCTTCTCAGAGATCTGAGCCTCTATTGCACTTATCACAGAGAAGCATTCATCATGGTTCAGGAAGTACAAGGACATCAACAATGTGACTAACGGATGGAATGAAACCTTGAGCTACATTCACATCCCTCGTGCTAATAAAGTAGAACCAGCAGTGGCTCGTTTCTACCAGGAGCTTGGAAAGACAGAAGCCTTCTCAGGAACACGAAGTGGAGAGAAGTTAGAGAGCGGAGCCATGTCCACCACAGAAGCTCATCCTTTGGCATAATTATTCTTCTTTTTCTTCTTCCTCTTCTTTCTCTCTCTTTTCTTCTCATACAACACTCTCTCTCTTCAATGTTATATTTTTGTGTTGAGGGTTACAATTTTTAATATATGACTTAAGTGACTTTAGAAATATAATGTAACTTTAAGTCAACCTGCTATTATAAAAGGGACTTAAATATTTAAAGTGGAATATGAACAATGTTAAGTCATATTAAGGTATTTGAAAAGTCACCGAGAAGATGAAGAGTTGCCTCCACTTCTATAAATTGTAACAAGCTCCTCATTTGAGCTTCTTCTGAATTTTGCTTCTTAGATGTTGGAGCTATTTTTTGTGAATTCATGGGAGAGATATCCTTTTGAAGAGAGCAAGAGATAACAAGTTTCTTCTATTTATCCTACTTTAAAATGTCTTCTACTCGCCACACTATGTACAAATTCTGCTTGAGCTTCAAGAAAGGAAGAAGGAATTTTAACCTCTTTGATTGAGGAGTTTATTGGTACTTTTTGTTCATTAAGATTTATTTAGTCTTGTAGCTATTATGCAGATTTTCTTTCTTCTATATTCAAGTGCATGTAATGAAACTTCTGGCTGTTGTATGCAAGTCTCTAATTTTCTACATGTAGCATTAGCTTATCTTTTCTAACTTTCTCACTCCCTTTCCCGCCTTCGTAGAAAATTCATCTCTTGCAGGTATATGCAAGATTTTTCTGCAGGGTTAGTGGACTACCCTTGTTGGATCCCCGACCGACAGGACACCAAGATAAAACTCACATTTTACTTGCGCATGCATGTATGACAGCTGCACCGGTTAAGTAGAGGGACTTAGACTCCCAGAGCATTGGCAAGATAACCACCAATTTTTCCCCGACAAATTTTCTCACCCACATGAAGTTATCAGGAGCTTACCTTGACTGTGTAAGCTTCATTTTTGTATTATTAACATGGAGGCATACAATTTTGGTAGATGAGGGTTGTAAATACTTCAATGGCATGAGTTTCTCTTATTGTATTATGGCTAGAATTGACCATGACATATGCATGGTTGCTTGACTATGTTGGATAACTTGAGAAAACTCTAAACTTTATCATTGAGTTAAAATGATACCTATATGTAATTGGATTAGCGATACCCAACAAATACAAGATATCTTGATGGTTGTACAAGATTGAATTACACAAATAAGATTATATATAGACATTCATTCCGGTGTAGTTTACAACTCGTGCAATTGGTAGTTACTTCTCACTAAAAAAATTCTCTCGTTAATTTCATCCTTTTTTCTTTATTCATTTTTGATGTATCGACACTCCATCAGTGTTGAATTTTGACATTCAAGTTTACATGTTGTAAAAAAATTAGTTGATGGTCCAAAAAATGATGTGAATGTCATTGACGTTCAAAATGTAATATGCTCGTCAAAACAAGGTATATTAATTATAAACGAATACATAAACTAATTTAAATTATACATTTGGGAGAGTGGAGATAAATAACTTGTTTTGTAAATAATTGAATTCATACTGATGATCCATAGGTAAGCAAAGATCAATCTTCACACCTTCATGAACAACAATTATCCATCCCATTGTTAACCCAAAAAATACATTTATTTAATCATTATTACTCTATTCTCCTTGTAGAGAGAATAACAGGAACATAAAAAATAGGTAAGTAATTTCAATATAAAAGTTATACGTTGCAACCAATATTGATATTTATAAAAAAACCTTTACAAATCTCATAAATTCATAATATAGAATGTAATATTTAATTTGACAACTATTAGGTAAAAATTGTAAATTTGATTATTATAATGAAGGAATCAAGTGTGAAGTTAATGTGATAAAGTTTCATTGTTGTAGGAAGAATATATATGTATGAAGTGGGTGTTGAGGTTGTTCACAACAAAGCGCATAAAGAGTAACACGATAAATTACTTTCAGATTTTTTGTCTACATCACCTCTAGAAGCGAAATTAGAATTTATAAACCATTTGGAAAACAAGCTACACCTACATTACTCAAGGATTTAGAAAACATTTTTCATAGCATAATGGGAAGCTGATTAAATCTTTTGTTGTAGTTGCAAGTTCCCTCGTACAAATTGTAGCAACATACACGAGGCATGTGAATTGTCTGACATAATTCTTGGAACAACAATCATCATGTCTAATTTGTTTTCCTTTGTACTCTACAACCTCTTTGAGCATGGAATATCACAAAATTTACAGCTAAGAGAGGACATGGGGATCCTCGTGTAGCATTGATGTTATTTCACTAAATGCAACGAAAATGTGTCCATCCCCTAAAGAATTACAAAGAAATGAGTTTGGGGAGATGTTTTAGTTGTAATTTCTAAGGTAGATATGTTCGCAAAATGTTGAAGCATGCATAAATCAAGTGAATTGTTCAAGAAAATTCCTCACAAATATGTGGTCTCTGGAAATATCATGCTTGTAAGATATGCAAAAAAAAAAAAGATTTTGCAAGGATGTTATCAAACTCTTTGAAGTAGTGAAGTTATCAGGAGCTTACCTTGACTGTGTAGGCTTCCTTTTTGTATTATTAACATGGATCCATACAAGCTGGTAGATGAGGGTTGTAAATACTTCAAAAGCATGAGTTCCTCTTATTGCATTATGCCTAGAATTGACCATGACATATGCATGGTTGCTTGACTATGCTGGATAACTTGAGGGAACTCTAAACTTTATCATTGAGTTAAAATGATACCTATATGTAATTGTATTAATGATACCTAACAAATACAAGATATTTTGATGGTTGTATGAGATTGAATTACACATATAAAATTTTATATAGACATCTATTCTGGTGTAGTTTGCAACTTGTACAATTGGTAGTTACTTCTCACTAAAAAAAATTACTGTAATATTTTATTATTTTATTAATTATTATATATATAGGACCGTTAAAATTTGAGTATACATTACCCATCGAATTAAATTTTTACCTGTGAACCATGACGATCATATTTTAGAAGTGACTAAATCAGCACTCTCCACCGTATATTTGGAATTGTTTGTATTGGTAGGGTGTGATTGTTTTTCATGGAAAATGCGAGTGGAGGGACTCGACTTTGAGTTGAGTCAAAGTCTATAATATGGAAAAGTATGAAATACTCTTTCTGAAATGGAAACTCTTTGTCGTGGTGTAAGACTTGGAGAATTTTCTGAAAACGTGGTGTAAGAGTTTCTGGAAACTCTTTGTCTGCTACTAAGTTTCTGCCACTTGATTTTGGCCCAGTGACTTTATTGAAAGACTTCACAAAAAAAAATTTCGTGATGTAAAGTTTAGAAAAGGACAATTATGGAAGGAGCTGAGAAGGTGCTCCATTTCTCAATGAATTTTCCTCATGTTATGCTTCTTTCAAATGTCAATTATATTACTAATTATAAAATTTAGAATGTGTATCATTACTTATCACTATTTACTTTACAAATACCATGAATACTTTTGCCACCTACTTATTATTTTAGGTTTATGGAAACAATTGTTTTAACATATTTGTTATGTTTCTTATCTGTATAAAAGTGATGTTTCAACATATTTGATTATTTTCAACACTTAACCAAAAAAAACATCTTAAATTTTCTAAAACTACCAAAGAATTATGTTGAAGGCATAATTTACTATTGACTACATTAATGACTCCAATTTCAGGAGGGGGATGCAAGACCATTATTTTCATCTCATTCGTTTATCTGATCAATGATCAAGATATTTACTATGCCATATGTCAAGGGATTCATGGATGTGGTTGAATTTTCCAGTGAGAAATGGATGACACACAATCAAACCAAATCGCATTTCAAAACTATGTTGGTGCCTCCTGCTCTGTAATATCATCACCACTATTTTTTCCCAACTATTGTTTCTCTATATCAGATCTATCTGGTACCATATCTAGATCCAATATGGCCCTGTTCATTTATCAAAAACCTTCATGATATAAGAAATTTTTAAGAATGCCACTTTTCCCATATTTTTCACAAAATTTCCATTTCTTTCATTGTATAAGGGCCAATTGTTGGTGCCCTAGAATTAATAGGAAAGTTAAGAGTTTCTATCCTGACCAACCCATCAAAGTTAGAATATTGAGCTAAGAACTCAAAATCTTCATTGCACATGCCTCAAAAGTGGGGGCGAACATCTGAGATCCATTCTACATTTCTAGCATACACATACATTTTTCTGGGCATAAACATATGCAAAGAAAGAAAAAGATGAATCAGAATTGAATCAAATACTAACTAAGAGTACTATTAAATGACAAGAATATGGAATCAAAAGGAATTAGAATATTTTAAAGTATGAACAATAACATTAAAACCAAGACTAATCTCACCATAAAGTTTGAAAACTTGGTCTCTTTATTTCCTTGTTGTAAGAAAAAAAAAACATTTTTTCCCCCTTTTCTCACAAAAAAATGTGAAATACTTTATACTCAAAGCTGTAAAAAGCTCTGGCTTACACTTGCCAAAATTTTATTAAATAGTAAATGAAGATCCTCCATGATATGAGCATTTTTACATTTATAGAGAAAAGAATGTGAGAAAGTAGGAATGGTTACACCCCTTTACTAATTCATAATGTTAAAAAAGGTAAATATTGAATCCACATAATTAAATAAAATTGACTGGTTCTTGTGTAAAATTACTAAGTCAATTTACATGTTGATAAAAAAGATGCTAATTTTTTAAAAAAAATTATATGTTCGATAAAAAAAGGAAAATACATAAAAAGTTTCAATTAGCTTCTTTATCATATTTTTCTTTTTTCTTTCTTGATCAATTGACTTGTTTGTGACGTTTGTAACACTTTTACTTTTTTTGATATTCGTGGAACCTCTATATCATTTATGTAACCTCTTTCTCATCTAGCCCCCATGAATACCTATTGAGCACTTTGCATGTATCAACCATATTGATCAATTTTTATGGAAGCCTTTGAAGTTTTTTTAGAACCTTTAAACCAAATTTTCTTAAACATTTTGATACAAAACTAACCTATCTAAGCGATTGTAAATAAAAATTTATTTGATTTTGAATCCTTTTAAACCAAGATTTTAAACTCCATGAAAGTGTTTCTAGTTGGTAATACATTTAGATATTCGTCAAGAAATTGGAAATATTACTTGGCTATTTCACCACCAACGTCATTAGTGGTGTATATCCCTTCTATCCTTTCCTTCTGCTACATTTTCATTGGACTCAATATTATTAAATGGAATTAAATGTCTTTATATAATTTTTAGTGCCTATCCCTTTCCCCAGTCACTTTCACTTGTACAAGAGTATCAACATCTACTTTTTTTAGTTCATTAAAGTCTTCCAAATTGAGCTACCAATTATCATTTTCCTTTTCAAACGCATTTCTCATTCTCATGATTGTCATCTTATCATTCTAAATATCATTATGAACTCTGACTACCTCATTAATGAGTCCTTCTGCATCCCTGAGAAGAATTTCGGTCTAGCTCTTTTTTTATTATTGGTAAATGGTTTTTTGGAATGGACCATAACCCAGTATATAAAAAGGTCAAAAACCTAGATACAAAAAAGAGCATAGAAAGGGAAGGTCTAAAAAATAGATATTCAACTTAGCCCAATAGATACAAACAACAAATAATAGGTCTGCAGCCAACCAACGACCTGCTCGAAGGAGAAAAACATCCCAGAAATAACATGCCATCATCTTAGGATAAAGCGATAAAAGCATAAGATAGGACAAGAATCAAACCTTGTTAGAAACACTGGTGTGATTTAGTTTATTGTGTCCTTTCTTCCTTTTCTCCACCAACGTACAATCCTCGTTACCTTCTTCTGTAGAGATGAGAAGAACAATTTCAAGATTCTTGATGAAAATGTGACCCTTATCCTTGGCACCATCCATCTTAGTTTCAGAAACTACCACTGGGGTAGAAGAAATATGAGCTATCCCTTTAGATCCTAATAGATTAGGATGTGACTCCTTATGTGGAATATCATCTAATGGGTTTGAAGATTTCTTAACCGAGGCTAAATGGGGGATAAGCATAAGATGTTTTGGTAAAGAATCCTTCCAACATGCAGGTTTTTCATTGCATTTGGAATTTGGATAGTTATTTAAGAGATGCCATGTTTGATAGCATCGTCAGCATCTAAAGGCTAAGCCCTCATAGTCAATCCTCTGAACCCAATGCATGTCACCTATCTTCAAGTTAATTTATACTAGAAGAGATTGGGATGTATCAAGATCAACAAGAATCATGGCATAAGTTGTATGAGTTTGACCCATAGTTTTATCATCTGGTTTCATAGAAGATCATAGGGTATCTCCAATAGAAAAAAGGTAATATTTATTCCAAAGGTGCAAAGGGAATTTAGGTAAGTGAATCCAGATTGGGTGGGAATTGAAGGAGTATTTTAGAGGATCAAAGTACAAGTACCATGGCTTGAACATGAGACCATGTTCACCCTAAACCCAATATTTATCAAAAATTGGATACCTATCCTCAGAGGTTTAAAAAACAAAAATAAAATAGGCTTTAGCACAAGGGTAGAGTTCAATCTTACCATTAATCACATGCCTTGATCTCTGTGAGATATAGTTGTGGAGTTGTGATAGCTTGGGCTAGAACTTGTGAAATCTATAAATGAGGCCAAGTTGGGCCAAATTCTCCTCCTCCTTAAGCCTCCTTCTGAAATCTTAAGTTGGGACCTCTTGCTAGAAGTAGATCCTCCTCTATCTTCAGTAAATCCTCCTCTATCTTTAGCAATAGAGTTTTATGAGCTGGTTTTAATAGCTTGTTAAAATGTATTGTACTATCCTTTTGATTGGAGACAACTACAGTAAAAGATTTGGTGGAACCTCCAAAGGAAGATACTTCCCCTATAATCATAATCTTCTACCTGTCACTCCCTAGATTTTCATTATCCTTACTGCCTCCATTCTCCTTCGATGTTAGGCTAGGGTTCATTTTATCTTTGTTGTCCTTCCCTTTGCCAACAGAGATCCCTAGGTTGGGATGATTAATACCACCATCACCTCCACCTTTGACCTATTTCATAAGAAAAGAAAGACCAATCCAAGAAAAATCATTCTATTTATTTGTCTCTTGTAGAATCCTACGCATACCACTACCACATCGAAGCATTGTTTTCCCTACACCATGTTTCCCATGATCTGCACTAGTTGTGCCACCAGCTTGGACCCTGTGCAGGGGAGTGTGGTTTGTCCCCCCACTTTCATTTCTATAGTCAATGTTACTACTTCCACCATTCCTATGCGATGTCTGTGAACCACCGCTTCCTGTGCCCTCTCCATTTAGGTTTCATTTAGGGTAGGTTTCATTTTCGGTCTATTTTTTGACAACCCTTCCTTGTTGCCTTATATTTTTATCCACTATGATGGATGATGTGTCAAATATTGTTGTAAGAGGGGTAGGTTGGGTAGGATAATTTTTTTTAATAATAAGGTTATCAATTGATCTACTTTTTCCTTTAGTTTGTTCTTCGTGGCCTTAGTTTCTTGAATATATTATCCAAATCCACTTGTATATCTTGTTAAAATCCCTCGATAACTTATTTTTCCATACAAAAACACTGGTTATCTTATAATCAACTATGGTTATATCCTCCTTGCTCTCATCCACAACTGGTATAATGATCTCAAAATATTTATATAGACTGATCAATAGTGATGTGAGAAAATGTTTTAGGTTTCTTTACTTTGCAAGAAGGGGTTGTATCTAATGTGTTGAAGTTGAATGTCTCCAAGAGTACTAATTTCTTCCTCTTTTTAGGTGTTTGGATTACGAGCTAAGAAGGAATGGAAGATGGGTCCATTTTATTCTATGAGGGAACTAAGGATTTTTTCATGGGAGTACCACCGGGAGAGGAATTGATTTCATAAACTAAGAGAAGTGGGGTTGAAAATATTTCCATAAGAAAGGTAACCAAGGAAATAATGGAAGAAATAGAAGGAAGGCTCATAATAGTAATGGGAGGGGAAGATAGAGAATAAATATTCTTTAGAGAAAAACACAATATAATATTGATCACCAAGGAAAGAGGTGGAAGAGAGGAGAAATCCTAAGACATGGTTATGATGGAAATGGGATTGGTTGTAAAAATAGAATATGGAGGATTTGGGGACGTGGGGATGGAAGAGGGTTGCGCTACTGGTGTGGATAGAGGAGAGGAAATGTGAGGATGAGAGGAAAGAGGGGGAGAGGTAATATGAGGAGGAGAGTAGTGAGGTGGAGGAAAAGAGGGGGAGAAGGTGATGATAGGAGTGATTACCGATAAGGAGATGAGTAAGGTTTGCATGAACATAAAAGTGGATGGAATCTCTTGACTTCCTCGGGGTGAAGGTGAATCTAGGTTCACAATTTTTATATAAGTAGAGGAGGTAGAGTTTTTTTTTCATTTGTTGTTGAAATTAAATATGATATTCTTCACAAGATCTTTTCCTTTATATTTAGGGTCTTAGGAGGGGCCTAGTACAACTAAAGTTGTCACAACAAGATGACTTAAGGGTTGATTATCCACCTTATTTGAGTGTGATTCCCAAGGACCTAATCTAATGATAGGTTTGGTTAATGATAGTGGTTACACACTCCTTTATGGAAACACATTCCTTGTTGGACCAATTTATTGGAGGAAATCCCCTAGATTCAACACTCATATTATTAGAGATATGGTCTAAGACATCTCCATAATCTTGTGTACCTTCTGGGACATCAGATCTGTCATAATTTGTAACTTCCTCTAGAGTTAATCTTCTGCAATCCTCTCTTATTATTCCAACCTCATACCTACAATCAATTCATATATCCTCGATCTTAGGTAAATGCAAGTGAAAATTTCCCAAAATTTTCATTACCCCTCTATAGTTGAAATTTAGTATCAAGTGAAAGAACTTGATGGAAACCATCTCAATTCCTGAGGAAAAAATTTTATCCTTGAGGTAAGATAAACATGTGTAGTGATGGATAGAGGTAGGGAAATTAATTCCCACCTCGTGTTTTCTCTATTGGAACTTATGCAGGTCCATCATCTTTCTTACCAACTCCACCAAGATCCACTTGTTACTTGGATACCTTGGAATCGAATACAGGGATCCTTGAAATCCACATACTTAAATGTACATAAAGGTTTGGAATTGAAGGAAAATATATCCCCATTGAGAAAATGCATTTCATGTCATGCAAATACATATAGATTTGATTAGCTCCTTGTTAAAATTTCATATTATGTTGTAGAAGAAAACATCATTTACCCTCCTGAAACATTCATTTACCCTTCTAAAACATTCATTTACCCTCCTAAAACATTTAGTATTTTATTCCAAAGTAAATTGAGTATTAAATTCATAAATTTGATCTAAATTGATAGATCCCTTCATTGCTAATCTAGGGTATATCTTCTTATCTTCATTCTAAGTGAAACATAGACTAGGTAAGATGTCATGTAGAATCTTCATGTCGAATGGACCCCCTTGAGCTACTTATGTAGGGAATCACTGGTCATCACTCCCTGTATGACATGTTGCTGGTTCTTTGTTATGATGTAGATGAATATATACATCCAATCTTAAAAGTATTTAACCAAAATAATACATACAATAACTGAAAAAAATAATTATGTTATTGAATTTTTGAATGAAGTCACTCCAAGGCGTGGTATTCCAGAAATGACTAAGTTTAGGATTTTGATTATTTAGGCAGTTGTTATTCAAGTTTTTGACATGAGCCAAAGATTTATCATTCGAAGCCTTATAAGACTTGATATTTGTTAGTGTCAACCTATTTTTTAAGATCAGTGAGTTTGAAATGTTCCTCAAAATAATCTACATGCAATATATTACCGC
The DNA here is from genome assembly GCA_019776745.2 of Taxus chinensis. Taxonomy (NCBI): domain Eukaryota; kingdom Viridiplantae; phylum Streptophyta; class Pinopsida; order Cupressales; family Taxaceae; genus Taxus; species Taxus chinensis. The sequence goes on from CM034151.1 coordinate 840,183,940, forward strand.
TTATCTATAGATATTTGTCATTGAACTTGAATCACCATCATAATGACTTACGAATGTGAGAAAAACTTCATGAAGTTTTTTTGACATGGGGAAAGGTACAATTAATTTCTAATTCACTTTCGTAGATACCATGAATCTAAGATGAATTCAATAGTCTATTTAACTCTTCTCTCAAAATCAAACATGTTAATGTGTCCCAACTGTGTGTCTCTAATCTAATTGATTTTAGATTCAATATTTGAAGTGGGAACCACCCCTTGAGAACTGTACTTTATTTCCTATTAGTGTAAGATTTATTTTCCTCAATTTATTTGTATTATCCTACTTGGGATATTCCTCCTCACTTAGAGTTTCCCTACACTTATTAAATATGTTTTCTTAGGTATACACTTGACTAAATTATTCTAGGTGTTGGTCACCACTTGACTACACCATTATAGATGTTGGTTACAACTATTCTAGGTGGATATTTCCACGATTCTAGAAGGAGGTTAAAAAATCACCTCCTATATGTACATCTCTTGCATTATTATATTGGATCGTATTGAGTTGGAAATATTTCTACCTTTCGGCATTTTATCTTATTTTTAATCATAACTTATAGATTTATATGTGTGTGCTTGATCTCACCTTTGTGAAATTCACATCTCACATTTATCACAGGTACACTCTTTGATTCACTGGATCCCTGACATTCCTGATATGGTATTAGAGCCGAGATTGTATTGAGATTGTCTGGTTACTATTCTACAAGTTTAATTTCATTTGAGGTTATTATTTGGAAGTATTTGGGTTTTTTATGGTGTTAGTTTTACTTTGTTTGTGGGTATATAGCCTAGTTACAGGATTTGGAGGTTTACATGCTTGCATAGTGAATATATAGTTCTGGAGATTTCTTTTTTGTAGGCCCTAAATCATTATTGCAAGATCCATGTAAGATTTTACCAAATTTAGGATTTTTGAGACATGTGAACGTAATTTTCAACCATGGTAGTGTTTTGCATACATTATAAGACCAAAAAAGGGTATTTTTCTTGATCAAGAGGCATTTTCAAACCTACAAAAGAATTTTCAACAACCCATACAAGCATTGAAGATCCATCTTGAGTTATTGTTTTGAGTCTCATTTCAAATTTGTTTGCTATACTCAGATATGTGGAAATATGATGACCACAATGCAGATATCCTTCTTTTTCTAAAACTATATTTTACTAAAAAAGGTGCATTTCAAGTTTAGTGCAAATTCATTTACAATAGGGATTATGTACGGGAAATACTTATTATAAAAAATTTAATTTGTATCTTGATATCGTGTTTCATTTTTTATAAAATTTAAATAATTTTCATTTCCAAAAGCATTTGACATATTTATTTTGCAAAATGAAATAAGTTTAAAATTTCCAAAACTGTTGGGGGTTTCTTGATATAGTTTTTGGGGGGTGTACAATGTGTTTCCTTTCCTGTTTAGAACTTCTTTCTTTCTACACATTTCATTATTTTCTCCTACAAATACCACAACTTATCTTTCTGATCTAATGGATCTAAGTACAATTAAGCCACGTACATATTTTAAATAGCATGAATGGAAATAAAAAATGACCATTTCACCTAAGAGTTAAGGGTTGTATTGTATCACAATTGGGTTAGAACCTAAGCCTAATGAAGCTGTAGATTAAGGTAAGTGGTTTAATAAGTGTGATGAATCTCTTGGTATTTTGTGTCTTTCAGTGTCTACTAAAATCCTCTTTCACATAGAATCAAAAACATCTCCTAACCAAGTATGGGAAACCTTAGAAAACTTGTTTGGAGAATTTGAAACTATGAGGGGTCATGAGCTAGAAATATAACTTATTAGCTTAAGTCCAAGAAATTTCACACCTTAGAAGATTTATTCACCAAGCTCAATTCGTTAAAATTGTAATTAAAAGAATGTGGAATAGAAAAGCAAGATCAACAATGAGTTCTTTAAGTTCTTTCCAAACCACGTCCTGACTACTCTATCTTTGTCTTTACTTTTTATGCTACCAAGAGGGCTCTTGGATCCACATGGTCTATGCCATATTTAGATGATTTTATTGCTGATATTACTAAAGAGAAAGACAAATTAATCCAAATTGGCACCTTAAATTAATCCAAACCTCAAGCCCTCATTACCAGGAATGGGAAACAAAAATCATCTAGCAACCAAGAGAAGAAGCAAGAGAGTAAGGATCTAGAAAAGAATAAAGAAAAAAAATCCACCACTTCTTCCAAGTGATTTATAGGGATCCAAAAAACACACAAATTCATTAGTTCTATCAGCACCATGAAGAAAAAACAAAGAAAATAAGGAAAGTGGAGGCTTTATCAAATTTTAACATAACCGTCACTCTGTTAAGAGTGGCGGTTATAGAACCACTTCCCTGTAGGGGCGGCGATCTTGGAACAACCACCCATCCAAGGAGGTGGTATTGTCTCTTCCCTCCCTAACCTTTCCCATTCTCCAGTGCATGGGAGGACATGCTAAAGGCTATAAATACAAGGAGCAAGAGAATTGGGCATTTGATTCATGGGGGAAGTGAACATAGATCTTTAGTGATAGAATTGGATTATAGAAGCAAGGAGTGCTGAAGAACATAACAACCAAGTAAATAAGGGAATATTTTTACATTTTTGTCTTCCATTCCACTTTTTTGAATCTATATCTTGCTATTTATTAATTGGCCAATATAGAAAAAGGAAGAAATACCAATTTTCCCTTCTGACTAGTTTTCCCTCAAATTGAGGGTTTCTAGGATTAAAATTATGTATTGTGTTTTTTGTTCTTTATATTCTCTGAAAGTAATTATAAGCACCAAGCATCCATCACCAATCTTTAACACAAACCTGTCATTTTAATATTGTGAAGTAGAACAATAATTTGTATATTCTTGTGATTTTGTAGAATTTCCAAATTTTGAAGTTTACAAATAATTTTGGTAGCAGAGCTGATTATATAAATAAGAATATGGTATTCGATTCTTTCTTGTGATTTATATGATAGTGAAAAGGTCCAAAGGGGAAGAATTTTTACCTTGTGAACTAGATATTTCTATGAAGAAGTGGAAACATAGAATTTTATCTCAAATGGAGGAAGAGAACTTCATCCGTAGAGTCAAGATGCTAGAAACCATAATGGATAGGTTGCATAAAAAACAAAAAAATATTTCAGATCTGCAAAAAATGGCTTCAGTTAAGAAATATTCCATGGACTCATAGTGGTTCGAGCACTGACTGAAAAATTTGGTATCAGAGGGAGCCAGTTGATGAGGAAGATTTGTAAGGGCATGAAGAAGAGGCTACAACTATAAGCAAAAAGGTAAAATATGCTCGTACTCCTTTTAAAGTCAAAATGAAATTTGAAATAAATAATTTTTAAGGGCAAGTCGATATAAAATTACTGGATAAATGGTTAAAATAGTTGGAATTTTATTTTAGTGTGCATAATGTCGACTGAGGCACAAATGATCACCTTTACATGTCTCAAAATGGAAGGTCATGCTCTGGTTTGGTTGGAAACCCATCTAGCCACTTGACTAAAAGGAAGAAACGTCCTATTTTTAGTACTTGGAAAGGTTTTAAAGATTTTCTTAGAGATAATTTATATCATATCATCCACAAGAATGAATCGATGATTAAGTGGAAGTAATTTAGGAAGGGAAGTGGTCAAAGCATGTAGGACTATACTACAAAGTTTCAGAGACAAGCCATGTTGCTTACTATGGACTTAGAGGATGAGGACATTATAACCAAATATTTGGGAGGAATTCACACTCACCTTCAAAAGAAGGAAATCTCTACGAATCCCAAGGATCTCAAATCCAAATCTTGTGTGCAAGCATACTATATTGATGATGAGAAAAAATAAGGAGAATCAAAGCCAAAGGAAGACTAGTCAACAAATCAGCAACCAAAGGAGTAGGGATCAACAAGTTACAAAGGTAAATATAAAGGTAAACAAGCCACCATTTTTTTGCATAATTGTAAAGATCCTAATAATTTCTATAAGAATTGTGATATAAATGGATACAATGACACCACATGTTGGAAGTTGCATCCAAAATCACACCCAAAACACCGAACCAAGGATTCCAAGAAATCCATGGCCACTGTGAAAACAAAAGAAGAGTTTGAGATTGAGGATGACTCAAATGTAGATGAGAGGCTAGGATGCATGGCCACTAACATGTATGGGGGAAAAGAAGAAGAATATATGAGTAAGCTATTTCAAATCAGAATCCAAATCAAGAAGACTAAGGTAAACACTTTAGTAGATTAATTTTCTCTGTCAAATTTCATTTATGATATGGTTGTAGAAGAGATCTAGTCTAGAAAATTATGAGCATCCACATCCATACCTATTGGGATGGCTAAATAAGGGTTTAGAAATCCAAGTAACAAGAAAGTTTAAGTTTGAATTTGGGATAAATTCCCAATACATAGATGTATTAGAATTTGATATAATTCCACTTGATGCATTTTATGTTGTCTTCGGAAGTCCTTAAATATATGCTAGGGATTTTAAGTTCACAAGGAGGGAGAATTGGTATAGATGGGTCAAGGACACAGTCAGTTTCAACATCTGGGCACACTATAGAAAATCAAAGACAGGCTATGGTAAGATGCGAACCAAGCATAACATTCAATTGCATTCAGGAAAATCATAATTTTTGTTTACTTTCATTGGAAGAAAATTAAAATGGAGTAGAGAGCATAGATGTCATTCTAACCAAAGGATGTTGAATTTGGATAACACTTGTCATTTTTTACTTGGAAAGCCACCACAAGAAATCCTCATTTAAAGAGCAATAAAAAATTATGCTATGCAGTCACTCATATCTACTTATTGATTCACTAGACCTGACAGTAGGGAAACAAGAAGAAGAGGAGAGATAAGTAACAATGGTGACTATAGTAGCATCACACATGGAGGGGATCCAGAAAATCCATCTCAAGAGACAAAGTCTACCACACTTCATGTAAATGCACTCGGTAGCAAGTTGTAATAGCTACAACTATTATGGTCATTTACTTATGCATGACTAAGATGCAAAACACTAGAAGCTTCCTTCCAATGAGTCTTTTGCTTGAGGATCACAGTTCAAAGCCTTTCAAAGTAGCAACTTGTCATCACATTACACACCTTTTACCTTTTCTAGGAGTCTTGACAACCTGCAACCAGAACCTTATACACATTCCTTGGAGGACACCCAGATGGTTCTTTCCATAGAGAATCAAAACGTGTAGCATCACTTCCTTTATGCTCAACATACCCTTTACTAAACCTTGACACGCTGTTCTGAACAATCATCCTTAAGACTGTGAAACTATGATCCAAGTGAATAAAAAGTCTTATGACCTCATCAGGATTCTTTACTCAACAACATCTTTTGAACAAATGAACACAATAAAACAAAGTTTCTGTAAGCTTTTAACTCAGAATCATTGACCTGTAGGGGTGGCAGTATTCCTAATTTACTGCCTAGCTATGAACTCAGTTACTATGACTGCCGGTCCTATCACGAGTGAATCTTCATATCAGCTTATGGCATATAAATACCTGAGTCATAGATGGTTTGAATTTGAACCATCTGGCCTTGTTTACTCCTTGTCAGAGATCCCTTGTGATCCTTCAGTACAGATGATGACATGAGAAGGCTATAGTCATCATGAAGGATCAAGGGATCTTGGCATTCGAAGATCTATTAAGCACCTATCAAGAGAAAAGTCCTCCTATTCTATATTAGAGAAAGTTATAAAAATACTTTCAGCTCCATAGAGTGGATTTCTAAGAGCAAGGTGTAGAAAACAAAGGAAACATTTGTACCTATGAAAGATCAGTTGTACACTGTATCTCTTTATTTTCATACTTATTATGGCCCCTGTAGAGATTTGATTAATTGGCTTATCACAAGTGGGAAGAAGGATCAGTTTCACATCTTCGACTAGGTTCTATCTAGCACTTAGGAGTCCTTCCAAGATCTAAAAAAATACCATGGATATAGTCTCAACTTTGATTAGCATTCTTTGTAAGTTTGTTCTAATTCTAATGGATTCATTCCACTTAAGCTCTAATCTGTCAAGGATTAGATGCTCTACCTTGCACCTTTGAAAGTAATGAACAAATTAATGCCTTGATTTATAGACCTACTCAAGGTACGGATCAACAAGTCTGCCACTGAAACCTCCAGATCATCCTGATATCTCTAGCAGTGTTTAATGCTTAATTGCACCTATAACATCTTGAGATGCCTATAATCTTGGATCACAATGAGCACAAAGGCTTCATAAACAAGAAATGAACAATGACCTCATCATCTTAAGACTGAAGAATTCACCCTAGGGGTCCTTGTATCTATCAAGTCACAAACTTCATAATACCTAGAATGTACTAAGGAAAAGGAAAAATATGATGCTATGTACCTTGGATATCATATTATAATGTGTATGGGTTGCATGGAGATGCTGACATGTGTCATAGATCCTGACTTAGTTATATGGGGTCACATAGGAATTAGTTATATTTGGGTCATGAGTACCAGCCTACATTGGAATTAGGTGTTACCCATCTATTAAGAGTAATGTATGTCTATATAAGGGATGTGAGTATCAAATGTCATGGATGTATGAGTTGATGCATCTTCTACTTGGTAGAGGTATATTGGAGGTGTCCCCCCTCGAAGTGGATTTCCATTTTGGGATATTATGGAGTTAATCCTTCCTTAAGGAGAATTGTATGGTCGTTGACCCTACCTTAAGGGTATTATTCTTCATATATTAAATATTTGGGCATATTGGCCAACCCATATCTCTTGTGTTGTTTTATCTTCTTCAAATTGTTCATTTTTTATATGCAAATATCTTAACATTTGGTAGCAAAGCATCGATTTTGGTAAAAATTGGGTCCAAAACCTAATTTTAGATATTGATCTATAGTTTTAAATCAACTAATAAATTTTTCTCAAATTTTTAACCATAGTTGTGAAAGGGTTTCAATAAGCTACAGATAAAAATTTCAAAAAGTTTCAATGTGTTTTGTGGAATTTATTACATTTTTAAGATTGGAGGCTTAATTAAAGATGAAATCATTAGGTCAAACATTAGTCAAAGGAGTAAGTTTGTGAAACCCTAATTTTTGTGCATCATGGATATACCAATATTCTATGAAAATTGGAAAATTTATGAAAAAGAATGGTGGATATAATTTAAACAAATGTATTTTGAAAAAAAATGTTTGGTATGGGTTAGTTTTTATCTTCATCTTGGTGGGAAAACACGACATTGGTATTCTTATTTGGATATAGATCTATCGGATTGGGATTCGGAGGAAATGGAAGATATTTTCTTAGCTAGATGGGAAACAAAAAAGAAACACAAATTTTTTAAAGAATAAAAGAATAAGAAGAAGAAGAAGAAGAAGGAAAATAAAATGTTGATGATGAATTTTCTACACATGATAGTGCATCTCCAAGGAAGGAAACTTCAATATTTTAGTTTAAAGGGTGTATTCAATGAAAAAAGGTAACTGTTTCCATAAACCCTAACAACAACTATAACTTCATTAATATGGATGTAGCTCAAAATCTACATGTGTAAACAAAGCATATTAAGGAAGCTCAAGTGGATGATAAGAATATTCAAGTTTTTGATGATTTAAAGCTATCTATGGAAAAATATGTTTTACATTAAGAAATTTATGCTTTAGATATGGATGGTATGGATATTGTTCTTGGATATCATTGGTTAGAGACATTGGCAATAATTAATCGTAATGTGCAAAATAAATTCCTGAAATTGTGGTACAAGGGAAAGAAAATTACATTGCATGATATCACACTTAGCAGGAAAAAAATTCATATAAATGAGGATCATGAAGAGGAATTTGAAGATAATGAAGAAGGGAATATGGATTATTTAGAAGAAGAGGCTAAGGAAAAAGATAAAAAAGAAAAAAATAATTCATCTACTCAAGAGAAAAAAGAAATAGCAAATAAGGTGGAAGAAAAAAAATAAAGAAAAGGATGATAAGGTTGAGGATACCAAGGTTGCACCATATGGAAACCCTCATAAAATCATTGAGTTATGTTATGCCGCATAAGGGAAAAAATCTATATAGATATACAAGGAATTAGAGGAGCAATAATCAAGGCTATACACAGAAGTAATGGAGCTAAAATTATATGACATGGAATCATAAGAATAATTATTATGGATATGAATGGATACTAAGGAAGATCACATATAGAAAAGGATGGAATCAGATGAGTGCAATGCAATATAAAATCATGTTTTGAACAACATCACCCACTACGATCTCATATGGGTGCTTGGATGATCGAGCATGGCCACAAGTGTGTAATAATTTAAATCATACTCATTATATGGCTTCTTCTTATGTTTCGGGGATGAAACATGTCAAAGAGGGAGGAAATGATATGTATCTTGGGAGATGATATTATAATGTATATGGGTTGTTAGAGATGCCAACATGTGGTAGACATCCTAGTTAGTTATTTGGGGTCACATAGGAATTATTTATATTGGGTAATGAATCAACCTACATTGGGATTAGGTGTTACCCATATATTAAGAGTAATGTATGTTTATATAAGGGCTGTGAGTATCAAGGTGATGGTGATTAGTTGAGTCTTCTACTTTGTAGAGGTGTATTGCAGGTGTCCCCCTCGAAGTGGATTCCCATTTTGGGAGATTTTGGAATTAATAATTCCTTAAGGATAATTGTATGGTGTTTCCCTACCTTAAGGGTATTATTTTGCATATATTTAATATACATGTATATTGGAAAACCCATATCCTTTTCATTCTGAGTAACATTAGAGATATGGCATTGAAGCTTGAAGTGAGATAGATCTTGATGTGTGTCGTTTTGTAGCCGGGGATGTGATCTAACTGGCACTCAAATTTGTGGAAAGAGGGATAGCACCTTAAAAGGATATGATCTGACCCTCACTATTTTAGGTTGTGCCTTTCAACCAAGGTAAGAGAACATATATTGTAACCCGCAAATGGTGAAGGAGATGAAGATATCCCTCAATTTATGCAAGCAGTATGAAAATTCCTTGGGAAAATATGATCAACACTCCGAATCTGACTTTCACAAGTTGTCACTTCAAAATTATGGAGATATTTTCAATGCAAGGAAAGGGTTACTGAAGACATTGTATAATCCTAATTTGTTTTGTGCATTTTTATAAATGTATTGTATTCTTTTGTTGGCACATAATGCAGATGCAGGTGTAATATGGGTAGGATGGGTCGTTTAGAATTTTTTTTGGTGGGGTATTGATGAGACAAAATGGGATATATCTTATCTTTGACAACCTCTACAATACTTGAACCAATATTAGATAAAATGCTTCAAATAATCAAGACATTCTTTCAACTAGAAGAGGCATAAATGGAATCCCAGGAAACACTCTTCACACAATCTTTGAGAACTCACCACAAAAGCTTGAAGTACAGAACTCAATTAAACATAAAAATCCTTGATCAAACCATGCCTAAGGTGCCCCCAAAGGCTTACAAGAAATCGCTGTAGTCAAGGAAGGTAAAGTGATTTTAAATTTGTTTATCTCTTTATCAGATGAAGGCTCTTCTAAACATGAGATTGCAAATGCCACTAAACTATCAACCAAAAATGGAGATCCTGTGTGCTTTTTAAAGACTTTCAATGCAAGATTGCAACAAGAACAAAGAAAACTATTTACAGGGATTTAAAAATGATAACAGACACCATATTGCCAAGAAAAACACAGATTAACTCAAAAGCTTATTAGATTCATTAGCAGGGGAGAGTTCCTTGAACAATATTAGATTTGTGTGATGGCTATACACTTGTAACCAACTCACATACATGCAGATCCAACACAAAATAAATTATCCTGGTTCTTTGGTGGGTTTTTCAGAAGATGAGCTTTCTCTTAGAATTTACTCGTGATTTTAAATTTTTTCCCGACCTCTTTAAAATTTCTCCAAAAATGCATTATATACCTCATGCCACATTGGAGCCTTCTTTCACAAGAAAAGAATATTCCATGGGATCAAGTTTGTTACAATAATTCTTCATGATTCACTGAAAATGATATTTAACAAATTTGCAACGAGAGTTGCTAGGTGTTTTTAAAATGGTGAATCATTGCAAATATCCTGATCATTATCCATCCTGGAAGCATGTTTTTCATCATTGAGGCATGCAAACACCTTTCCTCTCATCATTTCACTTTCTCACCTTTTAAAATTACCTCTGCAACTTTCAATTTGACATTCCATGTGTTTACTCAAGTTGAGTAAAAATGTATTACAGAAATAACTCAAATCAAAGAATTAAGCCATGAAAATGATGCCAATGATCCTAGAAGGCCAAGACGACACAAAATCACTATAAATTTGATGAATTTTGATGCAAAAATCGTGATTCCAAGTTTCCTGAAGCTCCCATGGCGATCAAAACAAATGGATGCACAACAACCATCGTTCTTATCCATCTTTTAATCCTGGCCCTCCATGTGCAAGATGTGGACTTAGAAATAAGCTTGAGTTACCTTTTTAATTTTTTTGATAAGGTTGGATGCGTGGCAAAAAATGATTGGAAATCAATTCAGGTTCATCCTTTGTATTTTTGACATTTTTGAAAAAATGGAAAAATTTGACTTTTTTCTCTGCCGCTCCGCCCTTGAAATTTGGAGTTAACACGTGGCACATGGTGGGTCCCATTAGGATCACGCTTCAATTCTGCGCATTTTGACCTTTTTTTTGAAATTGGAAATTTTTTCACATTTCTCCCTACAGGCCCGCACCTCCGATTTTTCCCTCACCACGTGTCTCCTTGTGATTTGCTAACGGGCCAACACTTCAAATTTTGATTTTGAGTATTTTTTGCAAAAGGGAAAAATTTCTCTCCTACCTCCATCGACCCACCGACCCACTCTGTCCTCTGCCATGTGTCCATCTTTGATTCATCATGGGGGCACTTTAAATTTTTTTATTTTGAACTCTTTTGTGAAAAAGGGAAAAAATCCCCTTTTATCTCCGCCGACCCGCTCTATTGGACACGTGTCCACTCCCGATTAGCTGCGGGGTTTCCGACCAATTTTTGGCTTTAACCCTTTGAGCCAAAAACACAATATTTCAAAAGTTTTCTCCGCCACCCGCATCCCCTCCAACCAAAAATACTTCCACGCGTCCTCCTCTGGTTGGCTATGGGATTTCGAGCAACATTTTGATTTTAACATTTTTGCAAAATAAGGTCTAAAAAACTTAAGGGAATCCAACCACCTACCATCCCCTTGCCAATTAGAAGCTGCTACATAGGATAATTTGGAAAAAACGGGTCCCTGGGCCCGAAAATGCCCCATTTTGTCAAAAAGGTGAAAAATGAAAAGTTAGAAACATTTCCCGCTTCACCTCAGCCAATGAAAACTCACCACATTGCCAATGCATGTTTGAGGAAGAAATTGACGGGAAAATGATGTCAGTATGACCGTCAAAATGCAAAACAAATCAAAGGATGCCCTAGAATTCAATTTTTTCACCAAGGATGGCAGATTTTTGATTTTAAATCAACTAAAGCATGATTTCTGAACATTTTCGACCTTGGGATTGAATTTTCAAATACAAACAAGTAAGAATTGATCAATTTCAATTTTTCCATGGTCTGGAAAAGGGAAAAAAAATGACACAGCCCACAAAATTGGAAAAACTAGGGCACATAAAGTGGCAAACTTGGATTATTCTTTCAAATTAGGGAAAAACAACAAGTTTGTGAGAATTTTAAAGCATTTCAATTGGAGGGGAAGAATTTCAGACCATCGATTCAAAGGGTAAATTTTTTTTGAGGAAATACATATTTGGAAAATTAGGGCAACATGGTGCAAGCTCAAATAATGGCACCAAGATTGGCTCTTTCTTGGGGATGGGCACTCCCAGTGAGTGCCACAAGAACAATAAGTAGACCAAGTACCAGAAAATCCATTGGGAAAAGGAGTCAATACACAAGGTAGTAAAAAAATAGAACCATTGTTCAAAAACGAGCTGAGAAACTGACCAGAAAGGCTGCCAAGAACAAGGGTAAACCACACACCAACAAAACAACAAAAACAAAGAAAAAAACAAAGAATATACAACTGTAAAATTGGTGCATACCTCAAATTTGGGGATTAATCCAAGAAATGCTTCAAATGTCTGCCATTAACAGGAAGCTCCAGCAATTCTCCATCTAATTCCTTGAGAAAGAAGGTATGTTCACCAATTTTGATATCAATGGCATAAGGGCCCGTCCATAATGCATAAAATTTTCCATGCTTGTCCTTGTCTTCATGCCTACTATCCCACAAAAAACCAGATCTCCAACATTGAAGGCTATAGGAGTGACCTTCTTGTCAAACAATCTCTTCAATTTTTCCCTAAATCTAACATGCCTTTGATGGGATGCTCTTCTCTCCTCATCAAGCTCAATAATTTGATTGATCCTTGATTCATATGGGCCAAGTTGTTGATCTCCCAACTATTGGGCAAACTGAAATGAAGATAATTGCCTGTGTAAGGGCAGCAATTACACCAATTCAAATTGGATTTTACCATTAGCTCTTTTAGGAGTTATCCTATTAGCCCAAACTGCAAACTTCAATTGTTCACCCCATTTCTTCTTGTTTTGCTCCAAGGTTCTTCTAATGACCTTCAAAAAAATATTATTGTTGGAATCAATTTATCCATTCCCTTGGGGGTTATAGTTTGAATAATAAGTCAGATTGATTCCATATTCATTGCACATTGCCATTAAAGGTTTGGCTCTAAAGCACATGGCATTATCAGCTACAATCTTGAATGGGACTCCAAATCTGCATATGATTTGATTCAACAAGAAGTCCATAACTGTTTTGTGTGTTTATTTCTTGGTGGGGATTTCCTCTACCCATTTTAGAAAATAATCAGTGGCTACAAGGATCCACTTATGGCCATCACTAGAAGGAATGAAATCTCACTAATGAGGTCCACCCCCCATTGCTTGAAAGGAGCTTCAATTGATACAGGCTACAAAGGAAGGGAGCCTAAAGCTTTCAGTCTTCCAGAGAAACATTGGCAACTATCAAATTTTCTAACCAGCTGGGTTACAACTTTGAAGAGAGTACACCACCAGTAACCAGCTCTCAAAATATTATGTGTTGTTACTCTTCCAACAAAGTGTCCTCCACAAACTCCCCCATGGAAATCAGCAACTATCTTGGGAGCTTCATCTTCAGTTATGCATTTCAAGAGGACACCTTCAGGGTTATTCCAAGCCAGCCCAAGGTCTGTGATGATATATTTTTGAGAATCCATCTTGAGGGCTCTTTTCTAATTTTTATTTAAGTGACTAGGGCAGCACAGGTGTCTGAGGTAGAATATCACATCTTTGTACCACTCAGAACTTACCAACTTTGCAAGCACATCTACCCATTCTTCCTCTAGCTGATTCACTTCCACATTCTGCAAGTTGCTCTCAACCATGAGCTTAGCAAGGCCTAAACCTCTTACTAACTTTGTGGTTTGGATGTCCATATCATACTTTGCAGCTTGTTCACCCACCTACATCTTTTGCTTGAGATCTCCATCTCTGATAAGATGTCTTTCACCATGGTGTGGGGAACATAAGAAACAACTTTTGAACTTAATATATAAGGCTTGAAAACCTTTTTTGCTTTCACCAAGGAAAATTATTATTTCTCCATGATTGTATACTTCAGCTTAGTTGCTTGTAAAGCCTTACTAAAATAAGGTAATAGGCCTCTCATCTCCATTCTCATCCTTTTTCAGCAAAATGGAAGCAATGGTATACTCAAAGGCAAAGGAAAATATTTTGAAAGGCCTCTTATAGTTTGGGGCTGCTAGAATAGGTGCATGTTTAAGTGCATCCTTAATTCCTTAGAAAGCTTGAATGACAGCCTCCTCCCACCTGATAACTTGGTACTTATTTAACATGCTTGTGATCGGAAGAGTCAAATTAGCAAAGTTGGAAACAAACCTTCTAATAAAATTAATTTGACCAAAGAAATATTGGATGCCTTTCTTGGTTCTTGGGATAGGTACTTTGCTGATTGCTTCCACTCTCTCAGGGTCTATCATAACACCATATTTTGACACAATGTGACCAATAAGCTTGGCCTTTTGCACCCCAAAGTGACACTTCTTTGGATTAAGATAAATTCCATACTCCCTACATCTGATCAACATCTTTTCCAAGTGCTGCAAATGATCACCTCTCTGCCTTGAAAACACAATCACATCATCTTGGTAAACTGCAATGAACTCATTGATGTAACCAGCAAAAGAAACATCCATTGCTCTTTGAAAAGTGGCACCAACATTCATCAAGCCAAAGGGCATCCTAACAAAAACATATGTTCCCCAAGGAGTAGTGAATGTTGTCTTAAGTCTTTCTGATTCTTTGACAACCACTTGATTGTATCTAGAGAAACCATCCAATGTAGAAAGCAACTCAAAACTTATCACAAGGTGCAACATATTTTCCATATTTGTCAAGGGATAGTTTTCCTTCATGGATTCTTTGTTTAGATTTCTAAAATCCACACAAAGTCTGATGTCTCTGTTCTTCTTTCTGACTGGCACAAGGTTTGCAACCCAAGATGAATATCTAGTGGGCTAAATAATACCTCCATCTCTAAACTTCTTTAACTCCTCTTGCATTTTCATGGAGAGAAGTGGATTAATTGGCCTTTTCCTCTATCTGAATGGCTTAGTCTTGGCCTCAAGAGGGATCTCATGTTGAAACAAGTCTTCTCTATATGCTTTTAGCTTGGAATAGGACCAAGCAAGGCAGTCTTGATATTTTTTCAAGAGTTGGGCATAGGACTATTTTTCCTCTTTACTTAGACTTCTGCCCAACCAAAATTTTCTTGGTTTGTCCTTTGTTCCCAAGTCATGGTCTTCCACATTCCTTGAGGCATACATGTTCTATTTATGATGCAATCAGCATTGTTAAAATTTGACTCAAGTGCAAGAAGACCTCTAGGAATGGTGTTTGTTTTAAATTGGATAATGTATTTTCCAAACAAAGTCTCTCTTCCTTCAGTCATACACACCATTGGTTCCCAATCAATATGTTGATCTACAAACTCACCTTGATTTTTTAAGAACCTTTTCACTTGAGAATCATCATCAAACACTTGCCAATGCTTGATGTTTTCAGGGACAACTGGCCTAGTCAACACTTCAACATTGTACTCAGAATAGGGTGAAATGGTGTAAACACCAAATCCTGACCCCAACACTACTAACTTATCACCAAAAACATTCAAACTTCTGTCATGGTGCATAATATTGAA
Source organism: Taxus chinensis (assembly GCA_019776745.2). Taxonomy (NCBI): domain Eukaryota; kingdom Viridiplantae; phylum Streptophyta; class Pinopsida; order Cupressales; family Taxaceae; genus Taxus; species Taxus chinensis. The sequence goes on from CM034151.1 coordinate 840,199,299, forward strand.
GGAATCAAACATCTCAACTAGATCCCAAACTGCATGCTTATACTACTTCATCCACTGATTTTTTGTAGCATACAGTTTTCTTATTTGTTTGACAACTAGCTCTGAATCTCCCTTTGCAATGATGTCCTTGACACCATACTTCCATGCAATTCTTAGACCCAACAACAAGGCTTCATACTCAGCAATGTTGTTAGTACATTCAAAATTAAGCTTGAAGGAAAAAAAAAATTCTTCCAAGCTAGAAGAAATCAGAATTACACCAACACCATTTCCAAATTTGGAGCAAGCTCCATCAAATAGAAAGGTACAAGGATAACATACCTTTTCAAGTCACTTTGACTGATTCATTTTGTGTTCTTGTCCATTAGAAAAACCAATAAAATTATCAGCATCAACATCAGCAAATAATACTTCATACGTAGCATTGTTTGGGTCCTCAATTAGATGCAACATTTTCTTTTCTCCATAGAGCTTGACTAGGCTGCCCTCAATGGGAATGGTGGAAAAAGACATATAAATTTGGACACTCCCTCCAACATTTGCAGCCCACTTTCTTGACAAAAGCATATCCCATTTGGCAGGGCAATCAATAATCAAAACATCCAATTTTAAATTCCTTCCGGGATAAGATGCAAGCTGCACAACCAAACCTTTTACACAACCAACTACCGGCACTTCTCTTAAGTCCATGGTAGTACACTTTCTATAGGCTACTATCACTTTGATATCCAAATCATTCATGACTTCTAGAGGCATGACATTACATGATGCACTAGAATCAAACATACAATTGTGAAGTAGCCTATCCTTTATAATCAAAGTTGTGAAAAATGGATCAACATTCAATTGGGAATCAACCAAATATGTCCCAAAATATACCTCAGGTGTCTCTCCAAAATCATCTATTGCTGGTGGTGTTCCAAGGTCTGAAATGATCTGAGGAGGATTTTCAACAACATTTACATTTCTGCCTGGAATATTCTTCTCTTCTTTCAATCCCAAGTACTCAAATGCTCTCTTCTTATGCTCAGGAATTCTAAACAACTCAATGATTGGAACACTCACTTTAATTTGGCTCAATACTTGGGATATGTCATAGGGAACACTCTTTGGTAGGATAAAATTGGAAGGGAGACAAGAATATTCATTAGATGGCAATGGATTCTTGACAGCTTGGGCATGAGGAGGACTATAATTTTTGCATGGGACAATAGAGCTTTTAGCAAGTTTTTCTTTCCTAGGAGCTACTTTTGGAATGATTGTGAGCAAGGGCATTTTAGGTTTGGCTTGAGGCCCACTTCCTTTAACAACTTTTCTTCTAGTGTTATAATCTTTCTCTTGAGCTACAACAACATTCATCAACAATTGTCTATCTTCCTCTGAAGGGATACCACCATAATACTTCTTAATCATCAAAGCTCTTAAGTATTCAAAGTCATTGTTAGGAATTTCAAAAGCTTGCACTACATCAAATTCAAGAGCATGAAGGGGGAGAAAGACTTGTACCCATTTGTAATCCCAAAGGGTAGCAGTAGTCCTAGCACTCATTACTTCAATAGATGTTGCTCCTCCTTGTGGACTTGAAGAACAACCCACCATGCAAATATAATCATCAATACCATCATCATTATTAAATTCACCTTCTTGATTGTCTACTTCACAAGGAGGATGGGGCAAAAAAAACATATCACACCAATCAATATCAACAACCTCTTCAATAGCAGCAACCCTAGCAGTTAAAGGATCAGGTAACATTCTTCCTTCAAATTCTTGGGGATGTCTATTTGCAAACCCAATAGGCCCTTTACCTTTGTCATCAAACCTCTTCTCATTCCTATGGTGATTTCCAAATCTATCTTGTGCTTACTACCTAGGCTGACCTTGTGAAGTCTACCTAATTCCTTTCTCAGCTCTTGCCAACTTGTATGAGATTTCTTTGATAGCCCCTGCCAAAGTCTTCACAACCTCTTCTAAATCAACACCTTTTCTAGCTTGAGGTTTTTCAGGGTTTATCAATTTTACACCATCTCTCTTGAGAGGTTTCCGAACAGCCTTGATATTGTTTTCAATTTGAAGTGCCATGGTGAAAGCTTGTCTTAGATTGGTAGGGTTCTTGTCTCTTAGGTAATAGGCTGCCTTTTTATCAAATGCATCTGCATATTTGATTAAACAAGATTCATCACAAGGCCTCAAACCAAATGGAAGCCTTCTCAAAGTTTTGTTAAACCTTGTGTTGAAGTCATGGACTGATTCATTAGGGTTCTTCTTGATATTCTCAAACTCAGATAAAATAAATCTAGGATCAGTCTTGTCACCATATTGCAACCTAAATGCATTCTTCGTTTCAGTCCAAGATTCAATAGAATTATCAGGCAGAGCCTTATACCAATCCCTAGCATCCTCTTCTAGTGTATGAATAAACAATTTGACATACACATCCTCAAACTCTATCTCAAAAATATTCCATCATATTATCAAAAAGTTTGAGATGTTGATCACCAGTAATAGCATTGTTACCTTGGAATTTTTGCAACCTATTTCTGACATCTTGTGGGATAGCATTTGGGTAACCATCCATTCCTCTAAAATTTATAGGACCAAAGGTGTTAACAACAAATGGAGGTCTAGGCTGAGCCATGTTATTTTGTGGTGGTGATCTTGGAGGAGAAACAAAATGATGAGGAGTGAGAGGTCTTTGGGGAATGGGAATGAAATATTCAAAAAATATCTCTCGTAAAGGCTCTCCTTCTTGATGATCTCTAGAAAATTTAGAAAATATAGGAGCAGATTTAGGAGCAAGCCTTTCAAATTCACAAGAAGGTACCTCACTTGATGGGGAATTCAAATCAGTAATAGGATTGTCTGAATCAGATCCACTTGAAGAAGAATTGCAGTCCTCAATAACAGGCTGCTCACTTTCAAACTCAACAATAGGGATCTCCTTTCTTACAGCCAAGTCTCCAATAACCTTCCACACCTTTCTCCCCTCTAGCTCTGAGTTTCTTGAATCTATAAACAACTTCTTAGCAGAGTCCTTGATGAAGATAGATCTTCTTCCTTCCAGTTTTGTAGATTTGAGCAACAAATTATAAATGACAGAAAGGTAAGACAACTGGTATTTTCAAGATCAAATCAGCATAGAGTCTTCACTAAGGAATTTCACCTTAGTTGTGCAAGAATGCACTAAAATAATCTGTCAAATGTTTTCTAGTATTGAAACCTTTGCAAGGCTTTATAAATCAGACCTTCTTCTTCTTAAATACAATCAATCAAAATGTACCCAAAGTGTATGAACTGTAAGGAAATGGAAAAAGGGCAAGTAAAACTTGAAACCCTTGTTTAAAACTTGCAAATCTGAAGCATAGAATGATATTTTAACAATATAGTAGCTCAAATACTTGAATACACAAATGATCAAACTCTTCAAACACTCCACAAACACCAAGAAATTCCAAGAAGTCCCCGGCAATGGCATCAGAAGGGTGTTGGTACCTAAATTTGTTATCCTTTTCATTCTGAGCAGCATCAGAGATATGACATTGAAGCTTGAAGTTAGATAGATCTTGATGTGTGTAATTTTATAGTCGGGGATGTGATCTAATTGACACTCAGATTTGTGGAGAGATGGATAGCACCTTGAAAGGATCTGATCTGACCCTCACTATTTTAGGTTGTGCCTTTCAACCAAGGTAAGAGAACCTATATTGTAACCCCCAAATGGTGAAGGAGATGAATATATCCCTCAATTTATGCAACTAGTATGAAAAGGCCTTGGGAAAATATGATCAACACTCCAAATCTGACTTTCACAAGTTGTCACTCCCAAATTATGGAGATATTTTCAATACAAGGAAAGGGTTACTGAAGACATTGTATGATCCTGATTTGCTTTGTGCATTTTTGTAAATGGATTGTATTCTTTTGTTGACACACAATGCAGATGCAGGGATAGTATGGGTAGGATGGGTGGTTTAGAATGATTTTTTGGTGGGGTATTGACAAGATGAACTGGGATATATCAGATCTCTGACAACCTCTACAATACTTGAACAACTATTAGATAAAATGCTTCAAATAATCAAGACATTCTTTCAACCAGAAGAGGCATGAAATGGAAGCCCAGGTAGCACTCTTCACACAATATTTGAGAACTCACCACAAAATCTTGAAGTAAAGAACTCAATTAAACACAAAAATCCTTGATCAAACCATGACCTAAGGTGCTCCCAAAGGCTTACAAGACAATCTCTGCAGTCAAGGAAGGTAAAGTGATTTTAAATTTGTTTATCTCTTTATCAGATGAAGGCTCTTCTAAACATGAGATTGGAATGCCACTAAACTATCAACTAAGAAATGGAGATCCTGTGTGATTTCTTAAGACTTTCAATGACAATATTGCAACAAGAACAATGAAAACTATTTACAGGCATTTAAAAATGATAACATACACCATATTGCCAAGAGAAACACATAGATTAACTCAAGAATCTTGTTAGATTCATCAGCAGGGGAGAGTTTGATGAACAATCTCAGAGCTGTGTGATGGCTATACACTTGTAACCAACTCACATACATGATCTGATCCAACACAAAGAAATTATCCTAGGTTCTTTGGTGGGTTTTTCAAAGAATGAGGTTTCTCTCAGAATTTGCTCGTGATTCTAAATTTTTTCCTGACCTCTTTACTATTTCTCAAAAATGCATTATATACCTCATGCCACATTGGAGCCTTCTTTCCCAATAAAAGAATATGCCCATGGGATCAAGTTTCTTACAACAATTCTTCATGATTCACTGAAAATGACATTTAACAAATTTGCAACGAGAGTTGCTAGGTGTTTCTAAAATGGTGAATCATTACTAATATCTGGATCATTATCCATTGTAGAAGGCATGTTTTTCATCATTGAGGCATGCAAACACCTTTCCTCTCATCATTTCACCTTATCACCTTCCAAAATTACCTTGCAACTTTATAATTTGACATTTCACGTGTTTGCTCGGGCTGAGTAAAAATTTATTTCAAAAACACCTCAAATCAAAAATTAAGCCATGAAAGTGATGCCAATGATCCTGGAAGGCCAAGAGGACACAAAATCACTATAAATTTGATGAATTTTGATGCAAAAATCGTGATTCCAATCTTCCTAGAGCTCCCATGGCGGTCAAAACAAATGGATGCACAACAACCGTTGATCTTATCCATCTTTTAATCCTGGCCCTCCACGTGAAATATGTGGACTTAGAAATAAGCTTGAGTTACCTTTTTAATTTTTTGGATAAGCCCTCAGGCACGTTTCAAAAAATGATTGGAAATGAATTCGGGATCATTTTTGTACTTTTTAACATTTTTGGAAAAATGGAAAAATTTGACCTTTTTCTCCGCCCCTCCGCCCTTGAAATTTTGAGCTGACACGTGGCACATGGTGGGTCCCATTGGGATCGCAGCTTCAATTCTACGCATTTTGACCTTTTTTGGAAAATGGGGAAAATTTTCACATTTTTACCCCGCAGGGCCTGCACCTCCAATTTTTCCCTCACCACGTGTCTCTATTGTAATTCGCTAGTGGGTTAGCGCTTCAAATTTTGATTTTGAGTCTTTTTTACAAAAGGGAAAATTTTCCTCCTGCCTCCATTGACCCACCAACCCGCTCTGTGTCCTCTATCATCTGTCCATCTCTGATTCTCGGCGGGGGCACGCTAAATTTTTTATTTTGAACTCTTTTGTGAAAAGGTAAACAATCCCCTTTTACCTCCACTTGACAAAGCTTTTTTGGACATGTGTCCAAACCCGATTGGCTGCAGAAAATGCATTAAGGGCCAATAAAATGGAAATATTAACCCTTTATCCAAAAACACCAAAAATACTTCATTTAAAGTTTTCCCCACCACTCGCATCCCCTCTGAACTAACCGAGAATACTTCCATGTCCTCCTCTCGTTGGCTGCGGGGTTTCGGGCAACATTTTGACTTTAACAATTTTGCAAAATAAGGTCTAAAAACCTTAAGGGAATTTGACCACCCACCATCCCCCTGCTAATTAGAAGCCGCCACGTAGGCAAATTTGGAAAAAATGGGTCCCTGGGCCCGAAAATCCCCCATTTTGTCAAAAACTTCAAAAATGAAAAGTTTAACATGTTCTCCGCCGTATACCTTCTGCCAATGAAAACCCATCATGTTGCCAATGCATGCTTTGAGGAAGAAATGATGGCCTTTCATGATACCCGTATGACCATCTGCAAAAAAATTCAAAGGATGCCCTAGAATTCAATTTTTTCACCAAGGATGGCAGATTTTTTATTTTAAATCAACTGAAGCATGATTTCCAAACATTTTCGACCTTGGGATTGAATTTTCAAATACAAACAAGTATGAATTGATCAATTTCAATTTTTCCATGATGTGGCAAAGGGGAAAAAAATGACACAACCCGTAAAATTGGAAAAACTAGGGCACAGAAAGGGGCAAACTTGGATTATTCTTTCAAAATAGGGCAACAACAAGTTTGTGAGTATTTTTAAAGCATTTCAACTAGAGGGGAAGAATTTCAGACCATCAATTCAAAGGGTAAATTTTTTTTGAGCAAATACAAATGATTGGAAAATTAGGGCAACATGGTGAAAGCTCAAAAAATGGCACCAACACATTCGTTCCCCCTAGGTGATTTTAGGAGTTCACTTACAAAGCTATAGACATATGGGTGGTCACGAGAAGCACTATCACTGACCTTCCTAGGACTAGAGACAACCTCCATGAGCAAAAAAATAAAATAAACTGTGGAGGTGATTCAAATGAATTAAACATCATGAAGGGTATTTTGGAAGGTTCAAGGAAGATTTGGAGAAGTTGGGGCAATTTTTCCAAAATTAGGGTTCACAAGCCTAGTCAGTGCACAAGCCAAAACAACCGCTATGAGCTTTGGAAGGTGATTTTGGGAGCTCTGGATGGAGTTAGGATAAAAAAAAACATCATTCAGAAATATAATTCCAATACCTACAAGATGGTGAAATCATATTTTTCACAACACTTTGGTGCATCAGGTCTGCAGGTAGTTTTTTCAGGCACAAGTGGAGTACCAGTTAAAACTTCTGATTTTTTAGGGATCAAATGGAATGATTCAAGACATGACACCCCCACCATTGGATTTAAAATTCCATTTAAGTCATAATCATATAACATTTTTCCAAAACTTTCCATCGGGAGCTCAAGTTATCATTGTTCGCAAGTTGTCCTCTTGGAGCAAGTTCAGGACTTAGTCAAATTTTAGGAGGAGACATGTGTCAACACCAGGAGCCTGAAGGGATTTTATGTCCTTAAAATCCCTAAGGGTTAGGTACACCAACCTTGGAAAATTTCACCCAACCCCCATGTGACCTCTGGAACCCCATGCGACCATCAGACTTGTCAGTTCAGCCCCATGTGCAAATTTGGAGCTCAAATTCCCTGTTGTCAGATCAAGTGCCACATGTTAGCTCCAGGACCACTATGGAATTTGATGTCCCTCATAGGTCAGGGACATCACACATTGAAAAAAATTGCCCAGACCCTAGAGGATACTTTTGGTCACCAATATGACCAGTGCCAGCCCCTTTGTGCTTTCAAAGCTGAATTTTCAGGAACACTCATTCCCTGCTCTCGGATCGCCACCACGTTTCACGCATCTTTGACTCATTATAGTAATTTGATGTCCCAAACATCCCTCAAATGTTAAGACATATCAAGGAAAAAAAATTCAACCAGCCCCAAATCAAAAATTTGAAAATGTTTCTAACTGTTAGTTGTTTCTCATTGTTTTTGTTGCTTCTTGCTTCTAACTCACTATGAGACAGAAAATTCTGCAAATTCCTCTACAACTTCCTATCACCCCTCCACCATTCCACGAATCTTAAACAAGCTCCATTATGACACATTATCCTTTAATACATGATGGCACATATGTCACTTAGGAATTATTAATTCATTGAGACCAAGAAGAAATAAATGGAGAAAAGAGAAGAAGAAAACTGCAAATCCCCATTTCCATAAAACGAAGATTCGAACATATCTTGCAAACCAGTGCACAGATTGATGAACCATTTATTGTTGATTTTTTTATCTATTGAATTCCATTAAAAAAAACACTTTCAATCCTCCCTAGTGGTTCATATAGAATTTCACAGTGAATAAATCTCATTTCTGGCTCAACGAAGCAAAAATTTGAATTTTTGGACAAATTGGTTGTCAAATTGAAGTAGAAATTTCTCCTGAAGCATAAGAAGAAAAAACCTATTACAATGGAATCAATTTCATCATGAATGAATAAAAAACCAGATCTGAAAATTTCAAGCTCCATTAATGGCTTCCATGATACAGTAATGGAAAAAATTATCAAGCTACCTCTCCAGTTCTCGGGGTTCTAGTGGGGGAATTTTTTTGAAAAATTAGAGGAAACGATCGTTGAAAAATATAGTTTCCCGTGAGCTAGTTTTTGTGCCATGAAAGTCATTATTTCTTAGGGATATGGAGGGCTATGTTATTTTTATCAGCATGCTGCCCTATCACCATCTTGGAAAAAAGTGAGCTACCTCTTCACTTCCCAGGGTTCTAGTGGGCAAAACCATGCAAAAATTAGAAGGAATGATCATCCAAAAAATCTAGTTTCATGTGAACTAGTTTTTGTGCCATGAAGCCCCTATTTTTAGGGATATGGAGGGCTATGTTTTCTTTGTCAGTATTCTACCCTTGCTGATGAAAATATAATTTTTCCACTTGTTCAGATGAAGGATATTTACTCAAAACACGAAGCGTGGAATCCCATGGAATAAAACCAATAATTTCAAGACCCATTTTTTCACGGTTTGACATTCATGGCACACTTACTAAAAATAGCATGTCTTCCTACATAGGGGTCTATTTACTTTGGGTAAGAAACCATTTGAAGATTCCATAAAGAAGGTGGTGAAAGATATTGAGTATCGTAGGTAAAGTCATCAAACAATTCATCTCGGCTCACAATTCACACTTACTAAAAATAGTAAGGTTGTTCTGAAAAGGGCAAGTTTTGGCACAATGGGACATTAAGGAATAATCATTCAGGTTAACATCATCATGTAATGGGATCATCATAGGAATTTATCATGGGGAATGTCGAGATTCACCTAAGATAATTCAACAGTGTCTCCCGACACTCACTTGGCTCGAGTGTACAAGAGCTATCTTGTGCGAGGTAGAAGTTACGGTCATCAGCATCACCATTCAGAAGTGTTTGAAAACTCATCAAACCATCCACTGATACCATTTGAGGGATTACTTTCCATGAGTTTCAAGATTCAGAGTTTCATCACATCGTAGCTTCATTGGGAATAAAAAATGATCCTCTTCATTAATTCTTCTCTCTCTTGCTCTCTCCTTCTTCCCCAACTTTCTCTCACTTTCAAATATTCTAATTTCATGTTGGGGTTGCAATTTTTCATATGTCCAAAATGTTCCTAATGTAATAAGTCACCTTTATGTTATAAAAAGGGACTTAATATTCTCCTAGGAATTTGAAAAGTTTTAAGCTTGCAAATAAGGACATATGAAAAGTCATTGGGGGGTAGATGATAAGTCACCTCTCATTCTATAAATTGTAAATCCATTCCCATTTCAAAGGGTTGGAAATTGATCAGATTGTAAACTCAAGAGTGCATTGTACTTAGAGAAAGCAAAGGAGATAGCCATTTTTCTTCTACTTTCCTCCACTCTCAAATTTCTTCCATTCTTACACTATGTACAACTTATGTTTAAGAAGTCAATACAAGAGGAAGGATTTTTTAGATTTCTTTGACTAAGGGGTTTCATTGATACTTTGTGATCAATAAATTCTATTTGGTCTTATTACTATTTGTAGAGTTGTTTCTTCTCATAAATGCATGTGTTGAAATTTCTAACTAGTGTGTGCAGGAATTTAATTTTCTACCTGCAATGTTAGTTCTCCCATACCTCATTTCTCACTTCCTATTTCCAACTCTTCAGACAAAGTCTTCCCTAGAAAGAGATTTCTAGCTTTTCTGTAGGGTCAGTGGAGTGCCCCTATTGGATCCCTAGCCGCAAGGCCACCAGGAAAATCCACCTTAACTCATGCATGCATATACGGCAACTGCACCGGTTAAGTAGAGGGACTTAGATTCCCAGAGTGTTGGCAAGAAATCCACAAGTTTGTCCACCCAAAATTTTTTCTCACCAACAATTTTTGGCACCCACCGTGGGGTGGATTTAGCAAACATCTACACCCAAAATATGACTGCAAGGTCTAAAAATTAAAAAAAAAATATTCAAAAAAAAAGTTCATGTAAAGCCATTATTGAAAGATACACTGTTAATTACTTCACGTGAAATTTTATATTCAGTGTCTTTTCATATTCCCACTTCAAGAATTTCTAAAATTTGGTCGAAGGAAGATACACTAGGTTGAACAAGTCGAGAGGTGGTGTTGATTCCAATTTCGAGGTTTTGCAAAATCAACAAGAACGAATTAGAGATAATCCATACTTTTTCTCTCAAGCCTCCTCTCCATCCATCTCTTCAGTGTTCCTGGAAATCCTTAAAGACTCATGTTGATACTCCCCCTTAAAATTCTCCCTTTTTCCAATCACCCTTGAACATTGAGTTCCCAAAAGAAGATAATGTGAAGAAGAATTTGTAGAAGCTAAGAGCTGAATAGAAGTAGAAAGGACAATGGAAGATGAAGTAGAAAGACCTCCAACCCATTGTTCCATGGGGAAGGAATACAGGCCCGCTTTCTCTTGAACCTCCTCTTCATGATCTACCAACAAGTTCCATGCAAGAACTTTCCAAATTTCAAAGGTGATAACACACAACATCCTGAAGAACACATCGCTTGCCTTCACAACATCATGTGGAATTCTTGGTGTCCAACATGAAGATGTTGATATGTAAGATTATTCATGGAGTCCCTCCAAGAAAAAGCAGCAGAATGGTTTTACCTCCTACCTTCCCATCCATCACGGGTTATAATGACATCAAGGATACCTTGAATGAAATATTTAAATCAACTGAAGACTATCAAGACCTCTCGGTGCAGTTGGCTAAAATTAAGAAAGGAGAAAGTGAAACTATGAGAGACTTCAGTGGCTCATTTTGAACAGTTTACTTCACAGGATACCAGAAGAAGATTCACCATATCAAAACAATATCAAGAGATTCTTCATGAATTCTCAATCACCAGAGGTAGGATTTCTCCTACGAAGAGTTCAAACCAAGGAACATTGTAGAAGCACAAAGGATGGCCATTGAACTTGATGATGATCTCATCCTCTCTGTAAAGATCAAGAATACATCAAAGGGCACAGGCCCAACATCATGGAGATGAGGGAACCAATCCATCGCTGACAAAATTTGGCAAATGAGATGGAATATTTGAAAGAGGGAATTCTTTGAATGAGTATCTTCTCAAAGAAGAAACATAAATCAGATTGTAGGAGCACCCCAAAGGCTCTCCTTAGAGGCCCCACCGATGAACATAAATTCCAGGATTCAAGAAAATGAAGAAGAGCTTGAACAAGAAAGTGAAGGTGGTAATTTCCTATAAATCGATGAACTTGAGAATGATACAAAAATCAGATTTTGTGAGTATCGTGGAGGTGATGAAGAAGACAAAGAAGATGCACCCGGTTTCTCATGTGTGGTATTCACTCATTCTCAGTTCTGAGAAAGGAATCATCTCCCTCCATTGCTGCAAAGAAAAATAAGGTTGATGATCCTCCTGTGGCGACTCCGTAAAAAATAATCATTCAAGGATCACCACTTCCATCTTCCATGAGTGTGCATTATTAAAGCCTGATCCCATAACAAGTAAGAAGGCTCCCACTATTCCAAGTAAGTCTTCTGATGCCTCTTCCAATTCTAAATCCAAATTTGATCCTATAAAATCTAATACTTTGAAAGCTCCTAGTATACCTTTCAAAATATCCCTCCATTCCCCAAAAATCAAATCCTACTCCCAAGCCTATCCAGACTCCAAAATCAGTCCCTTCACCCCCTTTGTCCACATCTTCTCCCTTTGACTTCATAGAATATGTAAACAAATCCAAAGTCCAGATTACCGAAAACTGAATATTTACAGACTCATCCTGAACAATTTGAGAGGTTTGTTCGATATATCAGGAGTGGTAGTCTAACACCCAATGCTGTAACTTCTAGTTCTAAAGGAATACTATCCAAACCCACCTACATGCCCCTCACTAGAACATGCTTTCTTTGATTGCATCAAATATTGATAAGGTTGAACCTTTTTATGTCTCCCTTCTTGTTGGAGAATATGTATTGATCAATTGCATAATAGATTCGGGTGCCTCAGATAATGTCATGCCCATGAAGGTTTCCAAATCTTTCAAACTCACCATGACTCCACCCGTGGATCTTGTTACTCCCTAGAGTCAAAAAAGGTACCAATTGTAGGGAAGGTCAAAGATGCACATGTGGCTCTTGCCATATTTCTAGACAAGAAAGTTTCAACGATGATTTTGGTAGTAGACGTCCCAACCTTGTTTGGAATGTTGTTGAGTAGAAGTTTCTGTTGAGACTTGGGAGGGAAAATTAAGATGAATTGGTCATCCACAACCATACCAATGAAGGGAGACATGGAGAAATTCCTTCCTGAGAAGAAGATGAGGTACACAATATGAAATTCTGGAAGCCCTAACATTTTGTACCAAGATAGCAGGTGAATGAATCACTTTGTGGATAACCAAGGAGGAAGAGGATATTCCCATTTTGATAGGTCAAACATGCCTTCCTGGAGAGATTTGGACTTTGAAGAAGCATTGAGGAGATTTGAAGTTACAAGAGGGCAGCCCTGAAACCCTAGATGATGTAAACCATGAAGAAGAGGAAATGGTTCTTGATTATTTTCAAGATAGAAAAATCAGCTTATGTGCTTATCTGTGATGAGGAGTTATTCTCATTCCCATTTGGGGATGAATATGACCTTCATGTTAAGCCATCTATGGAGAGACAAGACCATCTTGTGATGAACCTCATGAAAGGTTTGAAAGAAATACATGTACAAGAACTACTTAGAGCCATAGAAGAAATTGAAGATCCTGAGCTCAAGTCTCGAACTCCTGATGCAATCCATGAACCTACAAGATAAGTGTGAATCTGATTTGAAAGCTTCAATCAATGTGAAGGTTGGCCATGTTGAAACAAAGAAAGATGAGAAATATGATGCCCCTCTGAGCCAATGATTGATGGATACAATGATGAAATGGAGATATTTTCTTTCCCATTTGAAGAAGATAATTTTTCCATGATGAAGAAATTGAAACAAGGAGTTTTGAGGCCTTTGAAGCTAAAGCTCCTCTTGATGAAGGATTGATAGAATGTCAGTGATTCCCAAGATAATGAAGTAATCCCTCCAGATAGTTTCCTTGAGCTGTGCAAAATAAAGATTCTTCGAATGCATACAAAGATGAGATGCAGGAAGTAACAAAGGAGATTTTGTGCAAGGAATATTGGATGCAGTGGAAGTTGTGGAAGACCCGAGATGATTCTTGATCTCTTAACTCATGCCATGGACATATAAGAAAATTATGAGGTCACTTCCAATCCTTCTGTTAGTACTCAAACACCTCACAGTGGAGTAGAGAAAAAGGATAAGTTTAAGGTTTCTCATGGAAAAGAGGTCAACAAGCATAGACCTGGGAAAGAAAAGAATCCATGAATGTTCAAGTAATTTGAATGAAAAGCAGCCCTGGGGCAGCGATAGCATGCTCCATGAAGAATCATCTATGTGGATAAATACAGGAAGGCAACTGACACTATGAAACCTGATTTCAAAGAATATGAAGGAAATGGAATTTCTAAGACGAAGTCCTGAGAATCAAGAAGCTCATGTAGGCTCACTCCTACAAAGTGCACATACAAATGTGAGAAGCACCTAGATTTCATAAGTAGCTAAGGAAGGGGAGGAATACAATTTCTGTAGAACCATGTTCAATTGTTTCCTTTCAGTCTTGAGAACATACAAATGCACATACAAATTAAGCAGCTAAGGAGGGGAGTGAAAGTGTTGTCCTCTTCACCTTATACCATAGGGGTTGATTTGTTATGCTAGGTTGTTTCCCATTTCTATGTGTTTCCCTTTTGTTGTGTGTTATGTGTTTCCATTTCCTTGTATTCATTGTGTGTGTATGTGTCTCCTTCTTTCTTATCCTTCTCTCTCATAATTGTACATGACTTTGCAAGGCCCAATGGATAAGGCACTGGTCAACGGATCATATAGTTTAAAAGTGAGATTATAGATTCCTCATGCCATGTCTTTGCTACTGCATCAGTCCATGTCATGTCCCCAAGCTAGAGCCAATTGTTGTCATGAAAATGTGCAACAGGGAAATTAACAATTTCCGAGCATGAAAACTATACCCCTATGTTAATATTTTCAAATCCTATCATTCCAAGACACCCTTGGTCTGCCCAGTCAGTCCAAGTGACCTCCCAATTAACATTATCTCATACCCCTTGGTGGTTAGGAAATTCCATTCATTCCCCCTAGGTGATTTTAGGAGTTTCTTTTAAAAGAAAACTTCAGGTGGTCATGGGAAGGGCTGTCACCAACCTTCCTAGGACTAGAGAAACTCCATAGAGTGGAGAAGAAAATCCAAAATGGTTGTGAAAGTGATTCAAAGGAATAGGAATATCATGAAGGTTATTTTGGAAGGTTTAGGGAAGATTTGGAGCAGTTGGGGTAGTTTCGCTAGAATTAGGGTTCATAAGCCTAGTCAGTGCACATAGGCCAAAACAACTATTGAGCTTTGGAAGGTGATACTGGGAGCTTCGGATGGAGTTAGGAGAAAAAGAAAAATCCTCAAAAATATAATTCAAATCCCTACAATATGGTGAAATCATATTTTTCACAACACTTTGGCGCATCAGGTATGTAGGAAGTTTTTCCCAGGCACATGTGGAGTAAGAAATACAAAATTCTGATTTTTTCAAGGAAAAAATGGAAGAATAAAGACATGAGTCCCCTCAATTGGATTAAAAATTCCATTTTAAGTCAGGATCATATAAAAATGTTTTCCAAAAAATTCCATCAAGAGCTCAAGTTATCATTCGTCGCAAGTCGTCCTCTTGGAGCAAGTTCAGGACTTAGCCAAATTTCTGGAGGACACGTGTCAGCTCCAGGAGCCTAGTGGGATTTTATGTCCCCAATGTCCCTAAGGTCAGGTACATAAACCTTGGAAAAATTTTCCCAACCCCCATGTGACCTCTTGGAACCCATGCGACCATCAGGATTGTCAGTTCAACCCCTGGGTGTAATTTGGAGCTCAAATTCCTTACCGTCAGATCTTCGCCACATGTCAGCTCTAAGAGGACCATCATGGAATTTTATGTCCCTCACATCCCTCACAGGTTAGGGACATCACAAATTGAAAAATTCATTCCCATCCCCTAGAGGATACTTTTGGTCACCCATATGACCAGCTTCCAGCTCCTCAGTGCTTTCAAGTGATTTTTCAGGCTTCATTCCTTGTCGTCTGATCGTCACCACATGTCAACTCCAGGACCACTGTGGAATTTGATGTCCCTCACATCCATCACATGTTAGGGACATAAAACCTTGAAAACTTCACCTCACTTCATGCCTTGGAGAATTTTCAAATTTTAAAAATCCCTCCTGTTTCTTAGTTCTAACATCTAACTCTCTTGTGCACAGTTCTTTCTCCAAACTCCTATGCAACTTCCTATCACCCCTCCACCATTGATGAAACTTGAGACAGATCCATCATAGCACATTATCCTTCACTCCATGATGGAACATAGGTCATAGAAGTAATATTGATCAAACCAAGAAGAAATAATGAAGAACAGAGAAGAAGAAGTCTAAAAACTCCATTGTCCATAAAACCAAGAATTGAACATATCTTACAAACCGTTACACAGATTGAAAAACCATCTGTTATTGAGTTATTCTCTCTTGAATGCCATTAAAAAATCATATTAAAACCTCATGTTTGCAGCAAGGAATGTTCACAGCGAATAAATCTCATTTCCGGCTCAACGAATGAAAAAGTTGAATTTCCCATCAAATCGGTTGTCGGATTGAAGTAAAATTTTACGTGAAGCACCAGAAGCAAAAACCTATCGCAATGGAGTTTATTTCATCGTGAATGGATTAAAAAAAAATACCTAAAAATTTCAAGCTCCATTAATGGCTTCCATGACACAGTAATGGAAAAAATCAGCGAGCTACCTCTCTGCTTCTCAGGTGTTCCAGTGGGCGAAATCAGCCCGAAAATTGGAGGAAATGATTGTCGAAAAATCTAGTTTCCCATGAACTATTTTTTGCACCATGAAACCAATATTTTTTATGGATATGAAGGGATGTGTTTTTTTATTAGTATTCTTCCCTGTCACATGAAGAACATCTGTGAAAAAGGAAGTGAGCTACCTCTTCACTTCTCAGGGTTCCAGTTGGGTGAAACCGCATGCAAAAATTAGAAGGAATGATCGTTGAAAAATGTAGTTTCACGTGAACTAGTTTTTTGCACCATGAAACCCCTATTTTTTAGGGATATGGAGGGATTTTTTTTTTCATTATTCTTCCCACACCATGAAAATCTAATTTTCCCACTTGTTCAGATGAAGGAGTTACTCAAACGTGTAGTGTGGAACCCTGGAATAAAACCCAAAATTTCAAGACTTGTTTTGTTGCAATATGACATCCATGGTGCACTTACTAAAAATATCATATATTCCTACATAGGGGTATGTTACTTTAGATAATCCAACATTTGAAGAGGTTATGAAGAAGGTGGTAAAACTAGAGGGAGTATCAGAGGAAAAGTCATCAAAAAGGTCATCTCGGCTCGCAATTCACACTTACTAAAAATAGTAAGTTACACTGCTATAAAGAGTAGTTTTGGCACAATGGGACATACAAGGGATAATAATTTAGGGGAACATCATTATTCAAGATCATCCTAGGAATTTTACATAGGGAATTCAAGATCTATCTTAGTTCATTCACTTGGTGAGCATTTGTGAGCTAATTTGCCCAAGGAGTTTCTCGGTGTGCAAGGAGTTAAAAGATTTAAATTTTCACTTGCATTTGGAGCTTTCCATCAACATAGGATCAACAAAATTCATCAAGGGAATGACATCTCCTCTTCATCTTCTCCCTCTTTTTCTCTCTCCTCTTCCCCGAACTTTCTCTCACTTTCGTCAATATTCTAATTTCACGTTGGGGTTGCACTTTTTCATATGTCCTAATGTTCCAAATGTAATAAGTCACCTTTATGTTATAAAAAGGGACTTAATATTATCCTAGGAATTTGAAAAGTTTTAAGTTACACAAGGAATATGAAAATCCATTTGGGGGTAGATGATAAGTCATCTCTCTTCTTATAAATTGTAAATCCATTCCCATTTCAAAGGGTTGGCAATTGATCTTGTAAACTCAAGAGTGCATTGTACTTAGAGAAAGAAAAGGAGATAGCCATTTTCTTCTACTTTCCTCCACTCTCAAATTTCTTCCATTCCCACACTATGTACAACTTATGTTTAAGAATTCAATACAAGAAGAAGGAGTTTCTAGCTTTCTTTGACTAAGGGATTTCTTGATACTTTGTGATCAATAAATTCTATTTGGTATTGTTGCTATTTGCAGAGTTGTATCTTCTCGTAAATGCATGTGTTGAAATTTCTAACTAGTGTGTGTAGGAATCTGATTTTCTACCTGCAACGTTAGCTCTCCCATATCATTTCTCACTCCTCCTTTCCACTCTTTAGACAAATGTATTCCCTAGCAAGATATTTCTAGCTTTGATCCGCAGGGTTCAGTTGAGTGGCCCATGTTGGATCCCTTGACCACAAGGTCTACTAAGAAAAATCCACCTTTACTCATGCACATGCATATATGGACGGCTTGCACCGGTTAAATAGAGGGACTTAGATTCCTAGAGCATTGGCAAGAAATCCACAAGTTTTTTCCACCTGAAAAATCTCACCAAAATGACTTTTGGTTCTTCACAGCACATGGGTTAGTCACAAGTTGAGTTTTATTCCTTAGAGCACTACATAATGTCCTTTATCACTTTGGGTGATGATACTCTAGCCACAGTTTTAGGGAAAGGCGTTTTTTGAAGTCAAAGGTGGAATATTCAAAAATGTTCTGAGTGTACCTTCACTTTCAACTATTCTCTTGTCATTATATCAGATGACTCATATAAATAAGGGCATGAGAGTCTTATTTTATACAGATTCAATTAATATCAAGGAGTTGTATAACAACACTACTGTAGCAGTGGGAATGGTGATTCACCATGCTAGGTTATATACCTTCTCACACTTTTCACCTAATATTTAACCTACTACATTTCTCACACATTCACATGGAATTAGCATATTATGACATGAGTGGTTTGGCCATATTAAATACCACTACCTTGAGTAGCCCAGTTAACATGACATGGTTATAGGATTTCCTAAAGTTTATCTCTCAAAGGGACTTTGCGAGGGTTATGTTATTGGAAAACACTCTGAATAGAAATTTGAAAAAGGAAAAGCTTGGAGAGGTTCAACACCTTTAGAGTTGATTCAAAATGATGTCACAGGGAAATTATCCATCCTTCTTTCTATAAGGAATTATATGCTCTCACCTTCATAGATGATGTTTTTGAATATACATGGGTCTACTTCCTTAGGAAAATATATGAAGATTTCGATTACTTTTGGGACTTCAAGGAACTCGTTGAGAAACAATCTATGAAAAACATCAAAGTTATTTGAACATATAATGGGGGGAGTATGTTAGTAATAAATTTGAGTAGTTTTGCACCACATATGGTATTGATCTATAGTGGACAATGAATTTCAATCCCCAACATAATGGTGTGGCTGAACACAAAAATTGGTCCTTGAAAGAGATGGAAAGTTGTATGATACATTATAAATATTTGATTTTGTAGTTTTGGGCAGAAGTCATCAATTGCATCTGTTATATATAGAACTTCGCTCCCCATAAATATTTAAAGGGTATAACTCCCTTTGAATCTTGGCATAACAGGAAAATAGAATTTAAGCACTTCAGGTTATTTAGATCACCAATGATGGCATGCATTCCAAAAAATAAATATAAGGAAATGAAGCCTCAATCCAAACCTTGCATATTTAGTGGGTATCCATAGGGGGTCAAGGGATATAGAATTATCAATCCAAATACTCATGAGTTGTTCATCAAGAGAAGTGTTAAGTTTTAAGAGATCCCTAATGACTCTTTACTTGACCCTTCTCCATCTACTTTGGCTTTGAACTCAGTTTTGATGAGCAGAATGAGAATTCAGATCATCCATAGTAGGTTACTAAGTCAGAGTCTTTGACATTCTTCTAGTTCTGACAAGGAGAAAAGTAATGAGGATTCATCCTCATATAATTCTATCCATACTTTAGAGGATGAGGATTAGGCACACGACGCACCAACTTGAAGCCCTCTTTGGGCTAGGAAGACACTTCGGAGTGCAAACACTTGGGTAAGGGATCCATAGGATGACATATGTACTCAGGAAGAATATTAGCATATGCCACTTACCTTCTATACTTTAGTGAAATATCCACATACATTTTAAGAGGCATCATGCATACCTATGTGGGATAGTGATATGCATGAGGAATATAATTCTATGTTTAGTAATCACACTTGGAATTTGAATTCACTTCCTAAGGAAAGGAAGATGGTTCGATATCAATGGATATATCAGATTTTTTTTGAGAAGATGATTCAGTTAATAAGTAAAGGGATTGGTTAGTAGCCAAGGGTTTTCCACAGGTAGTCGACATAGACTACTTAGAGAACTTTTCACCTGTAGGCAAGATGATTTAGATTATACTCATACTTTCTTTGGCCATAACACATGGTTGTAGTGTGCACTAGATGGATGTGAAGAGTTATTTTGTTCACGGATACCTACATGAGGTGATCTACATGGAGCAATCACCTAGGTTTTTTAAGTATCCATCCTTATTTTATAGACTTAGGAAATCCATCTATGACCTAAAGCAGGCCCCTTGGGCTTGGTATGCCAAGATGGATTCCTTCCTCCTAGCTTTTTCTTTCACTTGGGTACCATTCAGATTCCAATATATATCTATAATAGTAGGATGATTCATTATTGATACTATTACTGTATGTTGATAAACTTTTTTATCACCAATATTACTTCATTGGCTATCTTAGCTGCAAAGACAGCTCTTTAAGATAAATTCACCATGGCTGACTTGAGTCTACTGCACTACCTCCTTGGTATTGAGATCATAAAATCTAATTCATGGACTTTAATAGCACAAACCCAAGAACTATCTCAATCTTCTGGCTTGGTTTTCACATGGATGAATACAAAGCCATCTCTGAATTCTTTATTATCTAGAGTCAAGATTGAGGTTGATTGTTCCACATCCTTGGTTAATGCTACTTTGTATCGATAATTTTTTTTGCATCCTTATTTACTTGACTCACACCAAACATGATACATCCTATGCCATAGGTATTGTTTCAAGGTTCATGCAAGAACCCCATGAGAAGCATTGAAAATAAGCTAAGATGATTTTACACTACATTCATGGCTCATACATATATGGTATTCACTATAGGATTTGTTCAGACATTTACTTGGTCGGATACTCAGACTTATATTGGGTTAGAGACACTTAGTGTTGTAATTCCACTTCAAGTTACATTTTATCATTGGGTTCTGGTCTTACCAGATTGGTCAAGAAAGAAGAAGAATGCTATTTCTCTATCATCCACATAGGTAGAGAGCATGGGAGTTATTAATGCATCTACTTAGGCTATTTGGATTCAGGGACTCTTTCTGAGATTGATATCTAGATCAAGTAGCATACAGTCATATTTTGTGACAAACGAAGCACCATCCAGATATGTAAGAATCTTGTTCGTCATCAAAGGACCAAACACATTGATATTCCCATGAAATTCATTCAGGATCTCATTCATGAATAGGTCATTGATTTGATATTTTTCTAGTCTTTTAGAGAAGGTTTCCTGACATATTCACCTAACATTTCACTGAGAGAAAGTTCACTCATCTACATCCTATTAGGGTGAGGTCTACATTTGTAGCTTCATCATCTTAAGGGGCCCCTTCTAGCCTCTTTAATTCTTTATGTATCTCTTTAAAGGGGTTTTCTGTTTTCCCACTGGGTTTTCTCATTTTACTCTATATTATGATAGATTACATTAGTACGGAGGTACCTCATCATGACCTTGTTGCTAGGACCCACTTTCATTTTTCACTTCCCACCTAGGTTGTGCTTATGGGGAGTCTTAGTGTAGGATATATTTTCATTAATTTATTTATATTATATACTACTCAGGATATTCCACCTCACTTGGATTTTTTTCTATACTAATTGGATACTCTTTCCTAGGTGTACACTTGACTACACTATTCTAGGTTTTGGTCACCTGTTGACTACACAATTCAAGGTGTTAGTTACCACTATTCTAGGTGGATAATTCCATGATTCTAGGAGTAGGTTACACATTCACCTCCTATATGTATATCTCTTGTATTATTCTATTAGATCGTATTGATTTGGAGTTATTTCTTCCTTGTTGCATTTTATCTCATTTTTCTTCATGAACTTACAGATTTATATGTGCGTGCTTAGTCTTGCCTTTGTGTAATTCATGTCTCACATTTATCACTGGTGCACTCTTTAATTCAATGGATCCTTGGTGTTCCCAATATTTCCTTATCCTTAACCTTTAGTGATGTAAAATTTTCTTTTCCATTAGTTTTATTATGACGTTGGAGTAAGAAAAAAGACCATTTTTTTCGAAGAGATCCTGCTGAACACCTTGAATTCAGAGTATAAATTCCCACCTACTCTACAACATTAAAAAATAAGAAAGGAATCTCTTGGTGGTATTTTATCTTTCTTCAACACTTTAAAAAACTCTAAAATACTATTTTGGTAGGATTTTTTACCTTGTTGAACACTCTTCAAAACACGACACACATGTTTCAAGATTTTCTCCTTTCTTTTCAACTTACAAATCCCTACAAATACCAAGTGGTTTCTTTTGGGCATGCTTGACACCAATAAAATCTCAAAATACTTTTTTTGGGAATTCTGATATGTTTTAAAACTCAAGAAACGTGAAAAACTAAGGATGGATTTTTACATTAAGAAGTATGTCAAAAATACCGATAGGAATTTTGTCAATGTTTTTAACTCACATATCAAGATGAATATCCCAACTAGTGTTCGAATTAAGTTTTAAGAAAATCCACATTCCTCTATGAAATATAAACAAAACAAAATCAAGTGATAAAGAATAAAACTTGGTACGGGAATAAAAATGATCTTTTTCCTAGCTAAATAAAATATGTTGAAAAATAAGAAAAATGCATCAAAAATGTCAACAAAAACCAATGGAGTAAATAAAAATCATGAGGATATCAATTAGTTCTTGTGTACATGCTAAAATTTCGTATGCTAATTAAAATAAAATAACACCTAGTAATCTCAAACAAAAGATAAATATAACATTAACATCATGATAATATCTTAAAGGAAATAAATATTATAATTGCATAAACATGAATGAAATAACCTAGTGCTAACCATTCCTAATCTTGTAATGTATGATTACTTCTAAGAATGAATCTCTTTAGATCATAAGTAATCCAAATTTGTTTTGATCTCTAAAGAGAGGCAAAGATCTCACTAAGAAATGTCTATAAGGCAATACTTAGATCTTCCTTTCTACTCAACAATGGTAGAATTGGATGCAAAGATGAAGTTACCTATTCTAATAATGGAGAAGGATCTTAATCATATGCCTATAGTAATTTCTATTCAAATAAATGATGTAGGTGTGAAAGAATGTAGGATATTACTTTATATAGCTTTCCAATTTTGGAGAAACTTGAATCCCAATGAATGTGGGATAAAGGATAAAGTAGATTTAGACGCTTGTTAAGCTTGATTAAAAGGAATTAAAAAGTGATGAGAAACTCATGGGAGTTGGAGATGATTTAATTAATAAACTAGGATTAATTAATAGGCTAGAATAAGATTTTTAGGTTATTTTAGAGGTCATAAAGGAGGAATTTGATATGATTTGAAGCATTTGAAAGAGGGATTTAGCCAATAAAATGGTTTATTGACTAAATATAATGCAAAATAAGCTTAATTAACTGATTAGAAGAGGATTATAACTAATGAAGTATTGTTAATTGAGTGTAACAGATGGAAACATTAGTTAATTAGCGGGAAAATCACTAATTATAATGAAAATGATGGGAAAAAAGGATAGTTAGTATAAATTTTAGAAATAAAACTACATAGGGTAGATTTTTTGGTGTCTACATGTCTAAGAAAAATATGATTGAAATAACACTTAGAAGAGGAGAAAAAATATGATTTGGAATTTGAGGGTTGAGTGTAAGTCACTAAAGTAAAATTTAAATCGCACAAGCTAAAAATGATGTGGAAATCTTTATTTTATAAGAGGATTAACATTTATTAGATATCAGATACATGCATGAGGTTCAAGTCCACTTAAAATTTATTATGTTGACCTAGAGATTGTGGGTTTGACTACATACAATAGGGATTTATTTCATTCATTAAGACCTTAAAAACCTAAAAAAATACTAGGCCCTTATGTATTTTAGAGTTCATAGTTTAGAACTACACAAACCACATTTTTGTGTTGTGATGTTCAAATGTTCCAAACCTACAAAAAAGTAACACACTGAGGTGCATTGAGGTTTTGGAAGCTTCTTGTATTTAACATGTTGAAATGTGCACATGCCTCGATGCTTGGAAGGCTCAAAATTCTGATACATTATAGTTTATTAGGGTTTCAGGTTTGGGAAACACCTGACATCTTACATGTTTGTTGGTCAGTCAAAAATATGGTACTTAGCGAAAAACATACAGAAGTTTTGTGTAGAAGAGAAGAGCACATTCAAAAGTGTGGGAGGATCAGGAAGGAATCACGTGCTAAGGACATAGAAAGATTTGGGACTTATCCATTTTCACGATGATGAGCTATTTTTGGAGATAGCATTCCGAACACACAAACCAATTTAAAAATTATGTGATACGCATTGGCTTTTTTTGGAGGATTGGCTACGAAGTGATTTGCATGGGTACAAGATGAGAATATATTTACTAGTGATAATTAACTAGAAAAATTCTATTGTTATCACACTTGCATGTGTGGCAATTATTGTAATGACGCATGGCTAATAATAGCATGTGACCTATTTTGGGATTGGATAAGTAGCATAGATAGTATGTAAGAACTGAGTTATTGTGAGGTTATACTGCCAAATCTGATGCATTCATAAACTATGGTATTATATATTGTAACAAGCTTATGTGTATTTATCATGTTGAAATGCAATGGAGTGTATTGGCTGAAACATTATTAAATCATGAGTATTATTGGTTCTTGCATGCTTGATTTCATCATGGTTATCATTTAAATATGTTATTCTTTAAGATCTAGATATGGATATGCTCTGCAAAATGTTATATTAATTATGGGTATGAGTGTATCAAGTATTCATCAGGCTAACCTCCTACAAAAACAACACTAAAAAGGGGCTTGGTACCTTTGCACACTTTTGGTGAGAACTCAATCTAGGATGAGTGATGTGCCAACACATCTGGAATTTTACTGGTAAATTCTAGGCTGCATCATTAGTTCCATTGCCAAGACCTCTTTTTTAGTTGTTTTCAAGATGGTTCACGATGAAGACATACCGGTTGACCCTAGCAAGCGTTGAGGAGTGGATACACAACCTATAAGAAGAATACACATGGAGGTTCAACACTGGATCTGAGTTTGACGCATGCAAGTGGGTGGAGTAGATTCTCTATGACTATTTGTATGAGAGATTATTCGATATCTTTCTGATAGACTTGTACGAGTGGCTAGTTGCTTATGCCTATAAATGAAATTGGAGGTATCACACACTTATTTGGGAAATGGAAGAATTGAAATCCCTTTATGATGTTGATATGATTTGGACTCGTGATGTGGATATGTGGTTCCATGGTGTTTTGAACACCTATATCTTAGAGTAATCAATTTCCACTTATTCTTTCCCAGAGGTAGCTGAATTGCAATTTTTACGATATCCCAGGGGACCTTACCTGCAAGGCATTCCACTGGTGATCAAAATTCTGATGGTAACCCTGAACTTGGAGAACAAACTGATGGTGAACTAAACCCCACCACGTGTGCGGGAAGGAACATGTTTGGTGAAAGATGGCATACCTAGCGACAGAAAGGAAAAGAGAGGAAAGTAAGATTAAGTAT
Source organism: Taxus chinensis (assembly GCA_019776745.2). NCBI lineage: Eukaryota > Viridiplantae > Streptophyta > Pinopsida > Cupressales > Taxaceae > Taxus > Taxus chinensis. The sequence continues at coordinate 840,224,641 of CM034151.1, forward strand.
AATGAGGTGTGTGAGAGGGAGATAGTGAAGCAATGAGATGTTGGAGAGTGAATGGAATTGTGGAGAGAGATAGTTCGGGAAGGGTTTGAAGTTCATGTAGAAGACATAGATCCCGAGCATCGGGAACTCCCACATTTGGGAAGGAATGACATAGAACCATCCTTAGCCTCATGTAGAAGAGGGCCAACAGAGATGACCTGGGCCGCAGGTGCACATCTCAATCCACTTGGAAACCTTTCCCTTGTGCTTGGTTTTCTAGTATCTAGTACAACAAACAGTAAAAAAATAATTTAGGAAGTGGGAGAGTAGGAGTGAGTCATATAAAAATCAAAATGATGGAAGTGCAAACAAATTCATTGTTATATGGGAGTACATTTTTGGGTGTATTAGCCACACAGAATTCAGGCACGCATATTTTTAGACTCTATTCTAGGAGTAGTAACACTTCACAGACTATTAGGGTATAGTTTAGTACTACTATTGGGACATAGGGAAGTACATATTCTAGTCTAACCCCAGCTACAGGTTCAGGATCAGGAGGTATAGGTGGTTCTAGCTCCAGTGGATCTGGTGGTTTTGGAGGTAGAAGAAATAGAGGAGGTTCTAGATTAGGTGGAAAAGGTCTGCACCAACCCTAAAATATTTAAATGGAGATGCACTACTGAGAGTGTCAGATAATATGATGCCTATTTCAAAACATCATTATCTAAGTTGTCTTATGATATTCATGCAAGCCAGCATGCACAATGGTCTATTAGAGGTCTGATTACACCTTTTAGGAAAGCACTATCACATAAAACATATACTGATCCACACGAATCAATTGAAGAAGCCTTATGCACTGAGGCAGTTGGAATTATAGACACTAGGGTGATCCCATTTTTAGAATCGCATATTATAGCTATGGAAAAGCAGTTGGAGAAGCTATTAGCAAATTTAGCACATGAGAAGCGCATATGGATTTGGTGCAAAAATTGTGAAGTAGAAGGTCACACAAAGGATAGTTGTCCCCACAGATCAATGCACTCATTACTGTTGAAATGTGAGATATGCCGTCTAAACCATGATGCTATCCACTACCCATTACTATGATACGCGATAAGGAAGAATGTTTCATGCTATTGAAAAATATGTAGTTTCACAACTCATGACATGGAAGACTACCCGGCTGATTGGTTACCTCCCATGATGTTATAGATATTGGTGTATGAAATACATGAGTTTTAGATAACACTAAAGGCAAGAAAGAGCATCAGGATTGGGATCACAATTAGGCATGCTATGATTAGAGTGAAGGACATTTCGAAGGAGGTCATGGTAGAGGTCGAGGCCATGGTGGTGGAAAAAGTGAGTTCCCTCATAGAACATGTTGTACATGTGGATCTCCTGACGACTACAGGCATGAATGTCCTTAAAATATTACATGTTCTTTCTGTGGAAAGAATCATAGTTATGAGGAGTTCCCAAAATTGTATGAGCATATTAGTAAGAATCATAAATAGGAAAAAAAATGCGTAGGGATGGTAAGGATATAACGCGCTATGGAAAATCAGTGGGATGACCAAGTTGGAAGTAGAATCTGAGGCATTGCAGGTAAAGATCATGACCCACTCTGAAGTTGGTGCGTGTCAAGGACACATTGCAGTAGAGGCCTACCATCACTAAGGAGGAGGTTCTACATGCACAGTACATAGATACAGCCCATCAGAAGGAGTTTTACCATGAAACCATGGAGGTACTCAGGAATCTTCAGGAGGAGATACAATATTTAAAGGGGAAATCGTGGAAGATAGAGCAAAAGAAAGCATCAGAGATGATCCAATCTGATATGGATTATTTGAAATAAGTGTGCAAGATGTTGCGTTAGGAGAATATCATTCCATTGTTGGGGAATTGGTTAAAAGGAAACACTCCACGTGTAAGTATTGACTAGATGATAGATCCTGCATGCAAATCTTCCCCCCATAGCCTAGATTATGACAAGAAAATAACTCTGAATGTTGTTGTGGATGGGTGGCTATTGAGTAATATAATGATTGATACAGGTGAGGAATTCAATGTTATTACCTTATATGCATGGGTAAAAATGGGAAGACCCTCTATTGTAGCCATCCTCTAATGTATTTTTCATGGCTGACTGGACTAAGGCCACTCCCATAGAAGTTTTAAAAGATGCGTCCATTACCATACAAGGAGCCAAGTTCATTGGAGATTTTAAGGTTTTAGCAATGGCAGAGTTAGATAGCTTCTCAGATCTATTGGGGCATCCTTAGTGCTATGTAAATAATGTTTATCTTCAATTCAACAAGGGTTATATCAGTTTTGAAAACAAGGAGGAAAGATTTATTATCCCTTTAATAGATGGAAAATATGCGCCCTATGTTGAGCCCTTGAGTGAGGAAGACCTAAATTGGATTTATATACGCATCATCTAGGATCCAGAGGTGCTTGAGCCATGTAAAGAAGGAGTCTTTCAGTGGGAGGATGCACAATATATTAGCAATACTACAAGTGTTTCTTGTGTTAATTGGGCTCGTAGCACTTATGAGTTGGTAGGGTGTGAAGTAAAGAGCATATTTCCTAGGTTCACCAAAACATGTTATATTAGAAGAATAGGTAACAAATCAGTACCTTGTTACATCATAGAAGGAGATCCTATGGGGTTCTTACGTGACATGGAAGAATAGTAGGTAGACCTTCTGGAGGGAAGGGAATATACTAGCATATACCCTATGTGGGATAACAATGTGCTGATGGGTGGTCTAAAAGGATAATCTTGTAGGATGGAATGAAATAAGGAATTCTCTTGCCACTAGGTTCTTCAAGATCAATGCATCTACTCAAATCTTCACTTATCATGGTAATCAACCTATTTAACACCATTCTTAATAGTGTGAAAGAATTTGGACAGAGGGGTAGGAAGCTTTACGACCTTCACTCTGGGTGCACAAGTTTTTATTCCACTTTACATGGATGCACGCGTGCTTGATATGTATATGCAAAAATCCATAGAGAGATTGGAAATCAATAGGATTTACTTGCAAGTTTGAACCAGATGTTTGAATTCTTCTCTACTAAGCCTCTGGTGGAAGAAGTATTAAGATTGATAAAGCACTTAACTATGGGAGATAGTGCCAAGGATGAAGAACTCATTCAAGAGTTATTCAATGAAGGAAACTTAGGAGAGCATTTTCTTGAAGAAACAGAGGTCGATGCCACACTACTTCAGCGTGCTTTCCTTGAGAAGGAAAAAGGTAAAATGGTCTACTTAGTGGATGATGAAGAAGTAGAAAATATGGATGTAAACCATTCAATAGGTTGGCATGAGGTGTTGGATAGTGCAGATAAGACCAAACACACCTATAATGAACCTATAAAGACAAAGAAAGTGAATATTGGATCAGATGCTGAACATAAGGAGGCCATAATTGGGGATTATTGGTTAGACTTTGAAGTGGAAAAAATCATAGAGTTACTATGTGATTATCAGGATTTATTCCCTCAGGGGAGCCATGAGCTTAAAGGCATGCATGAATCATTAGGGGAGATGAGGATAAATCTTAAAGATGGTGCATACCGAGTTAGAAAGATACCCTACAGGATGAACCCAAACCTATGAGAAAAGGTCAAAGAAGAGGTTGAAAAAATGTTGAAGTCTGGAATCATCAAGCCACTTGACAAGTCAGAATGGGTTAGTCTAATGGTGATCAATATAAATAAGAACAGTTGGATTCAGATCTGTGTGGACTACAGGGAGCTGAATGTTGCATGTGTGATTGATCCCTTTCCTACGCCATTCATAGAGGAAATACTAGAAGGTGTTGCAGGGTGCAAAAATCTATTCATTTACATATGGGTTCTCTAGGTATCATTAAGTAAGGATTTCCCAGGAGGATCAGGAAAAGGCTACTTTTACTACTGAATGGGGTATCTTCACCTATAGTGTGATGCCTTTTGGTCTAAAAAATGTGCCTGCTGCATTTTCGTGCATAGTTGTTCAACCCGTTCAGGGAATTTATTCACAACTTCTTACATGTCTATTTGGATGATTGGACGATGTATGGATTAGTTAAAGATCATTGTGACAATCTACACTTAATTTTTGAAAGATGTAGATAGTTGAGTGTCTCTTTGAACATCAAGAAGTGCATTTTTTATACACCATTTAGAATACTATTACGACACATAATCTAGAAGGAAGGTTTTATGGTCGATCTAGCTAAGGTTGCAGTCATTATAGGCCTAAAAGAGCCTACCAGTCAAAGTGAGGTTCGTAGATTCTTGGGTAACATGGGGTATTATAGGAAATTCATAAAGGGATATGCCAAGGTTTCCACACCTTTGGAGGGATTTACTGAAATGGAAAGGTATGTTCTACTAGGGAGAACCGCAGTAACGTGCATTTGAGACATTAAAGGAGAAAATTACTACCGTGCCTATTCTGCATTTTCCTTCAAGGGACAAACCATTTAATGTACATGTGGACACCTCTGACATGACCATTGGCACAGTATTAGCCCAGCCTAGAAAATAAATTATAGATTATCCTATCTGTTTGGCCAGTAGAAATTTGACCTCCTGCAAAACAAAATTATATAACTATAGGAGCGCGAAGCTTTTTCAATGATCTATGCACTACATAAATTCAGATAGTACCTACAAGCTACACCATTTATCTTCCTATACAGATCACATTACATTGAAGTATTTGGTAAACAAGCTTGTTTTACAGGGGCATATATGTAGATGGGTACTCTTATTTCAATAATTTGATTTCACAGTTGTGGTAAAACTGCGGAAGAGTAATTCTAGACTAGACCATTTATCCAGAATATAGTTAGGAGAAGAAGCACAAGAAATTGAAGACACCATGCCAAATGCACAATTATATAGGTTACAATGAGCACCATTGGAATTAGAGGACATTTTTATCTTTCTACGAACATGCATGGAACAAGAATAAATGAAATCCTTGGAGAAGAAACAACTTGCTATATGCACGACACCCTATATGTTGATTAGCGATGACCAGTACAAATTAGGTCAGGTTAAAGTATTGCGCCACTATGTATAAGAGCATGAGCATATAGATATTATAGAAGAAGCTCATGGTGGTATTTCAGGTGGCCACTATATAGGTGACGCCACTGTGCACGATATTTTACTCACTGGATTATGGTGGGAAACCCTATATAAAGATTGTAAGGCATAGTGCAAGGCTTGTGATCACTGTCAACACCTTAGAAAAACCAATATAACAAGATGAAATGCCTCCGAGACCTATCAACAGTTGCATAACTGTTTGAGAAATGGGATATAGATTTTTTGGGTCCTATTTCACTAGCCACAAGCAGGAATGGATCGCGTTATATCATAACCTACGTAGATTATCTGAGAAGGTGGGTAGAAGCAACACCTACAAATGATTATAAGCGATTATAGTAGCCATGTTTCTATGGGAAAATATTATTACATGGTATGGATGTCCTTTAATTTTGACTAGTGATAGGGGCACACACTTTTTGAATGAGACAATCATAATTTTATTGGATAAATTCCTAATTGCACACCATCAGAATACACCATATCATTCTCAAGAAAATGGGACTACTAAAGCTTTCAACACAATTTTGATCCAGACATTGAAAAAAATATGTGATGTTGGAGGAATGGATTGGGATGATAAAGTATCTCCAGTACTTTGGGCATATCGAATAACATATAAAAAGGTTGAACAAAGCCCATGGCATTTCAGTTAGTGTTTGGCATAGAAGTAGTTCTTCCTATAGAATTCATGTTACCATCTTTGCATATTATGGTATGTTGGAGGTATAGCTAATGAGCAAGCATTAGAAGAACATATTGAAAATTTAATTAAGCTGGATGAGTGACGAGAAATAGCATGTTGGAGTCAAAAACAAGAAAAGGCCTAGCAGAAAGCATGGCATGATAGGCACATTATGGATAAAATGTTCACAATTGGACAGATGGTGCTCCTTCATGATTCTAAGTTATTGTGCCATCTAGGAAAACTCAAAGTATATTGGTTGGGTCCATATGTTATCACTCACATACTTGAAACATGCACTTTCCAATTAGAGGTGCTTGCTGGCACACAATTATCCGGTTACTTCAATGGGAGTAGGTTGAAGCCCTACTATAAATAAATCCTCTTGGTGTTTGTAATAAGGCAATGTTTCCATTTCAATTAGGTTTTCAATTATGTATTTTACTTAATGTATTTCCTTATTTGTCATTATGCTTTGTCAATTTAGTTGATGTTTTTGTGTGATAAGCATAGTTATGCACTAGAAGATAATTACTATTTGAAGAATTTTTATGCACAGAGGACTGCACATACCCTTAGTGTGGGGTGGTTATTGTTTTCTAGGTACAATACTGTTGAAAATAAGTACACATGAAAGGAACAAACTGCTACATGTGCTATTCAAGTTAGAGAATTGTAAAACAAAAGAGAGTGCTTCTGGAAATAAGGACCATAGGTGGAGATGAATGAAGAAACAAGTATAAAACGAGGTAAGCAGAGGCCATGTGAAATACCAAAGGGAATGCATAGTGGTGAGGTACTCAGCCATAGGGAGGCACATTGAAGATAAGTTGACGGCTAGAAGGTAGGAAGGTGTGCTAGAAGGTTATAGTTTGGGGGCGCGAAGATTTACCATGCAGAAAGAACAAAAATGGTTGATTAATGAGAGGATTTTTGGTAGGTGAAGAAGCAATAAGTGAGCTAAATTTTTAAAAATCTATATAACGATGGGATGCGAGTTCATTTTTACCATTGCAATTGAGAGAATTTGAAAAAAGCTAAGTGCAAACGATATGAGAAATCTTGTTGAGGTGTGAAGATTGTGAAACCAGATGTGGAGAGAAGATTTGTACACAGGAGAAGCTTACATTTCCATAAGTGAAGGGTTTGAATGAAGAAGACGCATTAAAGAAGAGATGAGGAACAAAATTTCCACTAGGGAATGGATATTTGAACTAGGGTTTCAACTTGCTCGATTAAAAAGGGTAGAAAAGAGATATTTTTCAAATGGCACTGAAGAAAGCACCCCCAACAGGAGTAAAAGGGAAGAAGAAGGTCAAAGTGGAAGAAGAAATTGCTTCCTAGAGTAATTTATCATAAATGTAGTACCCAGAGGGCATGATCATGGGACAAGAATGTTAGGTTGTGGAGCCTATTTTCATGTGAGAAAGTGTTGAAGATTGTACACTAAGAGTACTGTACACTTTCCACGTTGTCTTGTCAGGGTTCGGGGCCAGGGGCAGAAACCCCCGGTAGTAGGGGTTTGGGCCTTAAAATGTGCTTGATATATCAAGAAACGTGATTTTATCATATGGGTGGGTTTTTTGACCCATAGGTTTATGGGACGGTTTTGGCCCATGGTTTTGATTCCCACGGTTTTGTAAAACTACTTAAGTAGTTGTCTATTTATAAGGTTTTGTGCATATGGTAGATATAATGTAAACATTACAGATGTGTTTTGAATTTGGCTATGAATTCTGTAGTGTTTTTTGAGCATAGCTCCAAACGGATCTAGGTATTGTATTGACGGTGGCTTGTAATAAAATATGAGCAAGTGATTCTTTGTGGTTGTAGCTTAAAATTGGGTGAACCATGTTAAATACTATCTCTTTGTGTTGTGTTATTTTATTCTACACTTTTATTTGAGAACTGTAATATTTTCTGCATATTAGTTTCTATTGTTGCGATTCTTTGAGGGATTATTCCACATATTTTATCCCTTATTCCCTAACAATTGATATCAAAGCCTGGTTTGGTTTTCTGAAGTGTTGAATCATAGGGAAAATTTTATCTTGAGTGGGAGTTATGGCAGATGATGGAAGATCTAGGGCTGATAAATTCAATAGGCAGAATTTCAGTCTTTGGAAGATGCAGATGGAAGATTACCTTTATCAAAAGGATCTTTATACTCCACTGTCTAAGAAGGTGAAAAATCTCTCTAGCATGATAGATGCAGAATGGGATTTTTTGGATAAGAAGGCACTTAGGACAATCCAACTGTGTCTTGCATCTTCGGTATTATTTAATGTTTCAAAGGAAAAGACTACAAAACAACTGATGGATGCAATAGGGAAGTTGTATGAAAAACCCTCTACCTCTAATAAGATATTTTTAATGAAAAATTTGTTTAATATGAAGATGTCTAAGAATGCTTTAGTAGCAGATCATCTAAATTATTTTAATATGGTTGTAAATATCCTAACTTTGGTTACAATAGAATTTGATGAAGAAGTTAGGGCTTTATTATTTCTGTGCTCTTTACCTGAGAGTTGGAATAACCTGGTAATGGTAGTAAGCAACTAGGTTCCTGATAACTCAAAGTTGAAGTTTGAGGATGTTGTAGGGGTGATTATAAGTGAGGAAATGCGAAGAAAAATCTATGGTGAATCTTCTACTTCAGAGAATTCTTTGATAGTGGAAACTAGAGGGAGACAAAAGAATAGAGGAAACTATGGAAAATTAAAGGATCAGGCAAGGTCAAAATCCAAAAGAAAGATAGTATACTGGCACTATGGAAAGTCTGGGCATGCAAAGAAGGACTGTTGGGAGCTTCGGGAAAAGAAGAAACAATAGGAAGAAGACAAGGAGGCAAATGTGGCAATAAGTAATGTATGTCAAGATGATTTGATTCTTTCTTTGCACAATATTACTAAATCTTGGGTTTTAGATTCAGGGGCTTCTTTCCATGCTTCTCCAAATAGGCATTATTTTGTTGATTATGTTCAAGGAGATTTTGGGCATGTTTTTCTTGGTGATGATGAGCCTTGCAACATAGTTGGAAAAGGTTTTGTTTAGGTTAAGATGCAGAATGGGAATACTTAGTTATTAAAGGATGTTAGATATGTGCCTACATTAAGACAAAATTTGATATCGGCAGGGAAGTTGGGAAGTGATGGTTGTATTGTGATATTTACAACAGACTCTTGGAAGGTTACCAATGGTGCTCTTGTGGTGGCAAGAGGTAAGAAGGTTGGAACCTTGTATTTAACCACTTATAGCACTAATGTTTGTAATCTTGTGGCTTTAGAAGTAGATCCAACATTGTGGCACTATAGGCTTGGTCATATAAGCCATAAGGGCATGGAGATCATACAAAAGGATTTGCTTGGATAGACAGAAATAGGTTTGGAGTTCTGTGAGGACTGCATAAATGGAAAAGAAAAGTGAGTAAGGTTGAACCTACAAAGAAAGAGAGTAAGTTGAAGCCGGTACATTTTGATGTATGGGGGTTGGCTCAGGTATCATCTCTTAGGGGTTCAAGTTATTTTGTTAATTTTATTGATGATGCAACAAGGAAAGTTTAGGTTTATTGTATTAGAAACAAATATGATGTATTTGACACTTTTGTTAAATGGAAAGCCTTGGTAGAGAATGGAATAAGTCTTAAGCTAAAAATGTCTCAGGTTAGATAATGGAGGGGAGTATTGTAGCAATGAATTTGATGATTATTGTTATAAGAATGGAATTCGTAGGAAAATGATGGTTCCAGGAACTTTACAGTAGAATGGGGTGTCAGAAAGGATGAACAAAACAATTGAATGTGCTAGGAGCATGAGGTTACATGCAGGACTACCTCTTTCTTTTTTGGAAGAAGCGGTGAGCACAGTTGTGTACTTGATAAATAGAGGACCCTCAAGTGCCTTAGATGGAGGCATACCCGAGGAGGCTTGGTATGGTAATAAAGTTGATTATTCATTTCTTAGAGTCTTTGGATGTGAGGTGTTTGTCCATATAGAAAAGGATGATAGGATGAAGCTAGAGGCTAAATCAGAAAAATGTACTTTCATTGGTTATTGTGGTGATGAATTTGGATATAAATGTTGGAGTATTAAGGACAATAAAATCATTCGATCTAGGGATGTGGTATTTAATGAGAAAGTCATGTAGAAGTAGCAGTTGTAGGAAAATAGGGAAGAATCCAAGAAAGAATATGCAGCGGTAGAGGATCTTCCGGATGGGAAAGTGACACATGAATCAGTTCAGGAACCCCGAACTCCTATATTGAGGACGTCTTCTAGGGTAAGAAGAGAATATAAATGTTTTTCTCCTTCTCTCTATTATTTATTACTCGTTGATAGTGGAGAGATAGAGAGCTTTGATGAAGCAATGCAATTAGATGCCAGGAAAAAGTGGGAGCAAGCCATGGATGAGGAGCTGTAGACACCAAATTTGTTTCTTACGACCTCCCATACCACATATCTCATTTCGCGACCTAACCTCATCACCTAAACCTTACACAATTATTTATTAATTACCTTATAATTAATAAATCCACATCCCCATACCAGCCACCTCATTTTGCCACCTCATCATGACCTAGTCCTAACCCTAAACTAACCTAATTAAGACCTATAACTTGGCCTACATCCACACCCATGACTAATGACTCCTCACCCGCACATAAAACCAACCTCATAATGACTTGACCAAGCCCGCAACTAATCCCTCGGGAGAAAAGAAAGGAAATTTGGCTATTTTACTAAAAATAACCCACTTTGACCTGACCGATACCAGTTCCTACTCGACCGGCGTCAGTTACGTAACCGCCATCGGTTCCCTGTAAATGAACTCTCCCAACCAAAAACAAAGGGTTGGATTTTCATTGATCCGAATCAAAAGTCATTGGAAGGATCCGGAATTTACTTCGCTGAGCAAAGACAAGTGAAGAAAAGATAGGAGTTTGCAGAGAAGGACATCAAGCCCAAGACTGCAACTGATTAACTAGAGCCTTGTGACACTCATCCGATCATCGGGAGGGAGGATAGCTCATCTTCTAATTGTCAGGTCATCCTACCTGAGTTCTTCCTTTATCATCACAATCCCTGGATCTGCATCCTCATCAATAACCAGTAAGTAGTATCTTGTATGTCCTTTTAATAACATTTCTTGAAATTTTGAATCATAGCCATCATAAGTCCATTCCTAGATCTACTACCCAGAAACACACTATATCTAACTGTCATTCCTCTACCCTTACGTTACCCCAAGAAAACCCTCCCTGTACTCTCTGAGTCCCTCTCATCACCCCATTACCTAACCCCACTCATTTACCAGCCTTATAAACAACACAACCACCCTACAACCAACCTTCCCAAAAGCCCCTAAAACATTGCCCCTACCGATATCAGTTAATAGCAACTGGTACCAGGTGACAGTGACCGGCATCGGTCACTGTGATTCAAAACCAAAAACCAACCTTTCCTCTACTTGTTTCAACGAGGAAATTAAATTGTGATTTTAAAATCATTTGTGTTAATTCATATTAGCAGGGGAACTGACCACCTTCGAAAGGAAGTTTTATATTTCCTGGGCCCAAGGAAGTTCCCTCATTTATTGTCTCAATAAAATCTGGTGGTCTTGTATTCTTACTTGCAGGTAGTCCTTCCAAGACAAAAAGGAGTTCTTCGCAGTCGATCTGATCTCTCTCTACGGTACGCGCACACTCTCTCGACATTCAACAGGTATTCCTCCTAGCCCTAACCCTTATCTGTTTCTCAAAGGAATGAAAGGATAGAAGCAACTCTATTCCAAAAAGCTGAAACATTCTGTGCGAAACATTTCCATATCGCCATACCAGCCACCTCATTTCACCACCTCATCATGACCTAGTCCTAACCCTAAACTAAACTAATTAAGACCTATAACTTGGCCTACATCCACACCCATGACTAATGAATCATCACTCGCACATAAAACCAACCTCATAATGACTTGATCAAGCCCGCAACTAATCCCTCGGGATAAAAGGAGGGAAAGTTGGCTATTTTACTAAAAATAGCCCACTTTGACCTGACTGATACCGGTTCCTACTCGACTGGCATCGGTTACGTAACCGCCATCGGTTCCCTATAAACGACCTCTCCCAACCAAAAAAAAAGGTTGGATTTTCATTGATCTGAATCAGAACTCATTAGAAGGATCCAGAATTTACTTGGCTGAGTAGAGACAAGCGAAGAAAAGATAGGAGTTTGCAGAGAAGGACATCAAGCCCAAGACTGCAACTGATTAACCAGAGCCTTGTGACACTCATCCGATCATCGGGAGGGAGGATAGCTCATCTTCTGATTGTCAGGTCATCCTACTTGAGTTCTGCCTTTTTCATCACAATCCTTGGATCTGCATCCTCGTCAATAACCAGTAAGTAGTATCTTGTATGTCCTTTTAATAACATTTCTTGAAATTCTGAATCACAGCCATCATAATTCCATTCCTAGATCTACTACCCAACAACAAACTACATCTAATTGTCATTCCTCTACCCTTACGTTACCCCAAGAACACCCTCCCCGTACTCTCTGAGTCCCTCTCATCACCCCATTACCTAACCCCACTCATTTACTAGCCTTATAAACAACACAACCACCCTACAACCAACCTTCACCAAAAGCCCCTAAAACATTGCCCCTACCGATATCGGTTAATAGCAACCAGTACCGGTGACAGTGACCGGCATCGGTCACTGTGATTCAAAACCAAAAACCAGCCTTTCCTCTACTTGTTTCAATGAGGCAATTAAATTGTGATTTTACAATCATTTTTGTTAATTCATATTAGCAAGGGAACTGACCACCTTCGAAAGGAAGTTTTATATTTCCTGGGCCCAAGGCAATTCCCTCATTTATTGTCTAATTAAAATCTAGTGGTCTTGTATTCTTACTTGTATGTAGTCCTTCCAAGACAAAAAGGAGTTCTTTGCAGTCGATCTGATCTCTCTCTACGGTACGCGCACACCCTCTCGACATTCAACAAGTATTCCTCCTAGCCCTAACCCTTATCTGTTTCTCAAAGGAATGAAAGGATAGAAGCAACTCTATTCCAAAAAGCTAAAACATTCTATGCGAAACATTTTGGCACGCCCGGTGGGACCCATTTCGGGTTTCTTTCTTTCTTGCTTGCTTTCATATAGGGAGCATACATGCTATTTTCTTCTCCTAGATATTCACAAGGTATTTTTTTATTTTGGTGAAAGAATTTGCTTTGCTTTTACATCTTTTCATTAGTTAAAGTCATCTCTTTTGCTTCATTGAATATCATTTTTGATTTGGGTTTAAAACACGTGCATCACATTTTTGCGTGTTGTTTTCAATTCTAGTAAACGTAGATTAAGTAACAGTTCGTACACGTGGGGGTGATTTCCATGGTATTGACAAGAAATTAATCTTAGGTTCACTACACAACACATACCGAATCACTTCACAATCAACACAACAGCTCAAAACATCCCCCCTTTTTTTCCGTGGTATTCCTCCACCCGATTGAGGTAACCTTATAAGCCAAAACAAACTTGAAATTTCCCCTAAGTCTTTTGTTTAGGATTCTGACATCATTCTGCATCTAAGGGCATAAGCCCAAATTGATTAAAACTAATCCTAGGCTTAGTCTGTTAATTTGCTTGTGTATCTTGCTTGTTTTCAGTTTTGTTTCTCTGTCATACACTTTTTCTGTGATCACTTCAGAACAGTTTGGTAGGCATACTAAGCACTGTTAACCCCAAATCAGTAGCTTCTTACAGTTTCTTATACTAGTCCTATTATACTGACATCGGTTAAGTGACCGACGTCGGCTACAGTATAACCGACATCGGTTAGCAGACCGATATTAATTACAGTCTTTTACAGTCCCTGACAAACCAGCAACCTACCAATTTCAACATTCTGGGGTTGTTTCTATTCCTGATAGATTGAAACCTTATTGTGTACTCTTGCCCATGGTTGTTATCACTCGGAAGCAAGCCACCGCCATGGTTTCACATGCCTTCTCTGTGCCATTTCTTGAATCGCCCCCTTCACATTCTATGGGGAACCCTACGGACACCAGTGAGGTTCCCAAAATCCTTGTAGGAGATAAGGAATTTGTAAAATTTTTGGATGCTAATCCTAGCGCTGTACAATATTATTTGTCTCATGCCCCTGACCATACGCCTGATGGTCAACTCCTTGTTGGCATGCCTATTAGTATAGCTGCTCATTTAGCTCCTTCTCCGCCTAATAACTCTGCTTTGCCTTCTACATCCTTAACCTCGTTTCCCAATCCAGCGGCTTCAGGGGTTCATACGACACAGATTGGCTTTCCTTTGGTTAATCTTGGGTCCCACATATCATTACCGCCGACCACTCCTACCTCGTCTCTCTTGCAGACTGCTCCTTTCATGACTTGCTCTCTGCCACCTATCCACATGAGCTTTCCTTCTCAAGCTCTGCCCACCTTTTCATTTCCACACACATATCCGGTGACCTCAACATCTTATATAGGACATCCCTATTTGGTCACCTCAACACATTCTTCCTCAATACCTTATCAACATTTAACCCCACCATTGTCTAGTGGTGGCCCTTGGCCCAATCTACCTCCGTTTACTGCAACCGCAACATCATCTCATCCAACTACTGATTTAATCAAACAAATGATGGACAAAATGCAAAATCTGGAGGCTTCTGTTTCAGGAATTCGTAGCACCCTGACATACGAGAAAGTTTGTCGGGAGCCTATCCACCCTTCTGTCCCCCTTCATTCATATCCTCCTCAATGGGAATTACCAAAATTTACTCGTTTTAATAGTAAGGAGGATCCTCAACAACACTTGCGATCATTTAGACATGCCTGCTATCTAATTGCTCATGACGATGCCTTACTACTCCGCACCTTTCCCATGTCCTTATCAGGACCCGTCTTGGAGTGGTACAGTGCTTTAACCCAGCACTCAATCTTCTCTTTTAACCAACTAGCCCAATCTTTCTTGGATCATTTCTGCATTAACATTTCCAAGAAAGTATCTATCACCGACCTCTATACCATCTGACAATTTGAAGACGAATCTATCGCAGATTTCGTTGGATGATGGCGGGGCCTTCAACCAACTTACGTATGCCTTGCCTGAGGCTGAACTTATCAAACTTTTTACGCGGGCCTGCGCTAAGCACATCTCTCCTACCCTCCAAATTTAAACTTTCCGCACATTTGACGAGGCCTTTACTATGGCTCGAAAACTAGAGATTCGAGCCTTAGAGGAAGAGAAATTGCGGTTGCGCAACAAAAACCCCAATTTCCAAACCCAAGATTTCACTAACAAACCTAACACCACCAATCCTCACACATCGACTACTTCAAAATCGAAAGGAGTTGTACACGCGGTGATGGTCAAATCTCAAGCACCATCTAATAACCCACCAAAAACCACCTATAAGTATAAAGCAGAGCCCATAAATTACACTCCCTTGGGAGAAACTTATGGTGTCATCTTGGAAAAATTTCTCAAAGTAGGAGCTATCACCTTACCTCCTATTAAACCTCACTCCGGGTTTGACTCCACCCGCGCTATACCTTCTTGGTACAAATAAAATGACTTCTGTAACTTTCACCACGTAAAGGGACACAGTCACGAAAACTACAAGATGTTGAAAAACATGGTGCAGGAAATGGTTGATGTAGGGGATATAACCCTCGATAATCCTAATGCCCCCACTAACTGAAATTTGAAAAGTTTCAACAAACCATTCCCGAATCACTCTTCTAACAGTAACATAAACCAAGATATCTTAGCTGAGGAGAGTGTTCATGAAATCCATGTAGTTTTCGACTCCCAGCCAAAAGCCTCTATCAAATTTTTTTTGAATCAAGCCTCTTCACTAACGCAGGAACCCGAACCCCTTTCATCACCATCAAGATAAGACGAAATTCTTACCATTCCTTTACCCATAGAGGAATTAACCGCCCAGAGGTCTCTTCTCACAAATGAGCCTTCTTACACCACATCCTTACAAGACTGTGAGTGAATTTTATCTAACTTATCTATTTCCCAAACATCTCCTTCTACCATTCTTGTTGTACAAGAGGAAAACTCACCCCTGTTTCTGTCATCCTTAGGAGAGAAACCTCTCAAATCATCATCACCACATTCTTTAATCATGATGGATCCCCTAAAACATGCCCTTCTACCTATTAGTTCTTCATCACCTAAATCTTTTCAGTGACCGGTTGACCTCTTAACACCCATTGATGCAGTGCCTCATTTACCCCCTGTCACACCCACAGTGGATCGAGATCACAACACACCTCTCTTCCATATCAAAGTTCCAATTCACACGTGAGGATTGTCATCCCTCAGAAGATAGATGAGTCCTATGGGAACATTTGAGTACCCCATATTCTACTCAAATGTAGATGACCGATCCAGACGCCTCTACCATATGCCCGAAGTGTTTACAAAAGCTTAAAATGCCTATGTCCTCATCTTCACCCCCCTCATCTCTACCAAATACCTCATCCACCTCTATTAGCCTAACCAAATCTTCCCCTACTCTTGGGACCTCACCAATACCTAGTCTAACACACCCACCTAAATGGCTAAATTTATCCAAAAATAAAGCCGTCCATCCACTTAGGAGACAGACTCAATCTCCTCAAACTATGCCTCTATCACAACTAAAACCATCATTGTCACACCTACCTTCCATATTGGGACCTCATCCCTCCACCTTGCATCAATATATCATACCTCCTGCATTTTCTTTAAAACAACCTACGCCTTCTACACCCATACAGAAATCCAAGGGTATATCAACACCGTCACCCCGCGTATCCAGTCCACCTATTAACCCTAAACAAATTCCATCATCAAAACATTTGTTTTCTGTCACTCCTATTTCTCCGTGGTTGTTTTCTGATACCACATCATCTGTGGCCTCATCATCTAATCAGCTAAACATGAATTTTGTGCCAAAGAAGCCACGTTTAGTTAAAACCACTCATCAATACCCCTTGTCTAAACCACCACCCGTACGAACCAAACCTACCCAAACATTACCAAAACCCACCCAATCAATACCCTCATCTTCCTCTGATCTTGACCCACTCAAGGGATCTTACGCCAAGATCCTTGATATGTTGGTGGAGAATGAGACCATTTCCCTACCTCCACTTAGACCTTATGATCCATCTAAACCTCGACCTATAGGTTATGATGAGTCTAAAATCTACGCTTACCACCACACACCAGGACATGATGTAGAAGGATGCAAAGTGTTGAAAGCCATACTTCGTCAATCACCTCTCTCAGATAGAAAAGTTAAGAAAGACAACTTACAAAGGGAGAGACCTTTAGCTTTAATACCCTCTCCTATACCACCTGTCCTCACCTCACATAGATCTATCATTATTACAACCCCACCTCTCGAAGACCATGACTTATCTCTACCATCCTCCTCCTCTCGTGTTCACGAGATCAACATGATTAGTGTTGCCACTTGAGGGCATAAAAACAACGAGAAAGCTAAAGGAAGCACACCCATGGCCTCTCTTTCTCCGTCCGCCATCCCGATCGCACCACCACCTAGAGTGGTTATTCGTGGACCTGCCTACCCCATCTCTAATGGAGTCACCCACCGTACCATGATCAAACAGCTTCACCAATCACCTGTAAAAATGACACTGTACGATCTCATTAGAACTTCTGAATCTCATCGACAAGCTCTCGTTGAAATCCTTCAAGGGATAGAGGTTTTACCTAATGAAACCTTGCCTATTACCTCCATTCTAACACCCAATCATGTTGCTTCACTCACCAAACAACCTATCTCCCCAACCACTTCTGTCTCTGTACAGCGAGCCGCTACTGTCAGTTTCTCCGAAGATGAAATTGTCGACTTTGGTGCAGAAGATCTTGACCCTGCTCTGTTCATCTCAGCTTATGTCCGGGACATTTGGGTACGTCATGTTATGATTGACAGGGGTGCTAGTCTAAACATCATCTCTTCAAAAGCCTTCTAACAAATGAATATCCCTTCTAGCTACATGTGTGCCAACCCCATCATGTTGTGGTCATTCAATGATGCTATTACTTCTACCTTAGGCACCGTGATCCTTAACATTCGTGTAGGACCACGTACTTTACCCAAACTCTTCTATGTCCTTGAGGGAGAGTTCCAATACAATATGTTGTTAGGCCGACCTTGGATCTGGGCTATGGGATGCGTTCCCTCCACCTTACATAGATGCATAAAATTTGAGTACGAGGGGAAGTCCTACACCATAAAAGCTGATCCTCCCCCCTTCAAAACCTGCAATATGTTATATCGCCCTAATGATGTGCTTGTACCAGTCAAGCCACCCATTCATCCAACCCAACCATCCACCTCAACCGCACCTACGCCTTCAACCAATGAAACCACCGTTGCAAATACTACTTCCTTTCCCGCCGACAACATCCCAACCTCAGACCCCTTAGTAGATGTTTTTCAACACCTTACGCTGGGGGAGTATCACCTATATAACGTTATTTCTTTCCATACCCCACAGGAATATGGACAGTTACATGCGCATCCTACCTACGACCGTCGCATGGGGGAGGTAATCTCTTATGGACCACCTAATTTCCACACCAACCTAACGTATGGGGGTGTCGACACATCCTCCATTACCCCTGAACCTCCTCTTGGTGTGTTTCCCTTCCAATCCGATTTTCAATACTTGAAAAATCTTTGTTTCGCCCTCACCTTATTGACTCACTCTGCTTGGAAAGGCTTTGGTTTTGGTCTTTATGAACAAGGCCGACATACAATCATTCCCGTAACTACACGCAAGCACAATGATCGTAGTGGTCTCGGATTTCCTGAAACACTTACACCAAAGGAACCTCGTGTCAGTTGTCTCTTGGAAGATGATGACATCACCCCTATCAAACCATCATCACCCATTTTGCCATCGTCACACACAGAGTCGATAGACCCTGAATCTATCCCTCCTAACTTTTTTTTTTTCATAAATGCTATCTTCCTAGGTCCTCTCACTTATCAACATTATAATGAGGACCCATCTTCTCTTCCCCTTCTGTATCCAGACATGATCAAAGAGGGTTCACCTTCAATCAATGTTGTTGAGTGCTAGGATGACGACTCCATCCTCACTTACCTTGGTGCGGACAACTCCTATATTCAACGCGCCTTACCGTCTGAAACTCAAACCATGTTGAATGAGTTGACTATAGAAATCAACATCCAAACAGAGGAGGATCCTCACATTGTGAAGATTGGACAATCCCTTAACACATTAGAACAAGCCACATTTACTACCTTTCTCCTTACCTGCAACCAAGCTTTCGCTTGGTCCTACGCTGACATGCCAGGAATTGCTCTTGACATTGTGGTCCATAACATTACCCTCAAACCCGATTCCAAACCAGTTAAATAGAAACTGAGGAAAATGCATCCATGCATTGCCCTCTTAGTCAAAGAAGAACTTCAACGACTCCTTTATGTTTCCTTCATTTTACCTATTGACTATCCTCAATGGATTTCTAATATCGTACCTGTCACTAAAGCAACGAGGGGGACTTCAGATATGTATAGATTTCCAGGACCTTAATCTCACTTTCCCAAAGGATGACTTCCCCCTCCCAAGTATTGATCAACTTGTTGATCTCACTGCGGGCCATGAGATGCTTTCTCTCATGGATGGCTTTTCAGGATACAATCAAATTTTGGTAGCCCCGGCCGATCAACATAAAACTACCTTCATAACTCCTTGGGGAACCTTCTGTTATCGGGTCATGCCGTTTGGCCTTAAGAATGCTAGTGTGACCTATCAGCGGGCTATGACTTACATTTTTAATGACATTATGCACACTATCCTTGAGGATTATGTCGATGATCTTCTTGGCAAATCTAAACATCGCAGTGAACATCTCGATGTTTTAACCATTATTTTCGATCGCTTGTTACAATATTCTGTCTGAATTCAACCAAAGAAATGTGTCTTTGGTGTCATTTCAGGAAAAATTCTTGGTTTTATCATCTCTTTACGTGGCATTGAGGTCGATCCATCTAAATTCAAAGCTATCCCAGAAATTCCCCCACCCAAAAACCTCAAACAATTGCGTAGTTTGCAAGGTAAACTTCAATCTATCTGGCATTTCATTTCCCAACTCTCAGATTGATGTCAACCTTTCCATCACCTTCTTAAAAAGGACATTTCCTTTCAATGGAGCGAAGAGTGTCACCAAGCCTTTGAAGCTCTTAAAGCCTATCTCTTGCAGCCACCCTTGCTTATCCCACCTCAGGACAATCGCCCTTTCTACCTTTATCTTTCCGCCACTGACCACGCCGTAGGGGCCATGCTCACACATCGTGACTCCGAGTATTGAGAACAAGCCGTTTATTATATAATTCGTACTCTGGTGGATTATGAGACTAGGTATACACATGTAGAAAAATTGTGCCTAGCCCTATCATTCGTAGCCACCAAACTCCGACACTACCTCCTGAATCACAAAACTTTCGTCATCACCAACACGGACCCCATCCATTATATGTATGCCAAGCCTCATCTAAACCAACGCATCACCCGATGGCTTATGCTCCTCGCTGACCTCAACCTTGAGTTTTTACACCAGAAATCAATCAAAGGACAAACTATCGCAGACCAACTCGCGGAGGCCCCTTTACCTGGGGAGGAATTTACCAATTTTAATTTTCCTGACGAATTCATCGCCACTCTTTCACTCAGGGAGGAGTCGTATCCAATGACCCTCTTCTTTGATGGATCCAAATTCCAGCACGGCGGAGGAGCTGGCGTTGTTCTCATTCCTCTTGACGTTGAGCCTATGCCTCTTTCATTCTGGCTCGATTTCCCCTGCACTAATAATACAGAAAAATACGAGGCCCTTGTTTTGGGTCTCCAGGTCGTGTTACACTTAGGTGTTAAATCTCTTAATATTTTCGGTGACTCTCAATTGGTAGTCAATCAAGTTATGGGCCTCTACCAATGTAAAAATGAGGAACTTCAAAAGTATAAACATTATGTGGATTCACTGTTGACCTTATTTACTCGTTATTCTATCCAAACCATTGCCCACTCTACTAACAAATTTGCGGATACTATGGCTTGCTTAGCCTCACAAATTCCTGCCTCACCAACTGATTCTGACATATTCATCTTGGTCCAACAACTCTTTGCCCCATCTTACTCAGCCCTGGTTGTTTGTATGATAAATACTGTGTCTACTAATTCGCAGGATATCTGGTATCACCAATTTCACGACTACCTCACAACCTCTGTTCTCCCACCTGACCTAACAAGTACCAGAAAACATGCTTTTCTTAAAAGTGTTTCTTGTTATGTCGTCATGGTGGGACTCATTTATAAATGTGGCTTTGATGGCATCCTCCTTCGATTTCTAACCAGCCGGAGGTCACCTATACCATCCAACAGGTCCATGACGGTATTTGTGGTGGACATTTTAGCAGCCTTGCCGTGGCCAAACAGATCCTTCGCCTAGGCTATTATTGGCCTACTCTTAACAATGACTACTACAAATATGTTAAGCATTGTGTTATGTGTCAGCAACATGCCAACCTTCAACATACTCCT
Source organism: Taxus chinensis (assembly GCA_019776745.2). Taxonomy (NCBI): domain Eukaryota; kingdom Viridiplantae; phylum Streptophyta; class Pinopsida; order Cupressales; family Taxaceae; genus Taxus; species Taxus chinensis. The sequence continues at coordinate 840,246,050 of CM034151.1, forward strand.
AGCCATCCGCTACAGGTCGCACGAGATCTTTGGCCTTTCTCACAATGGGGTTTAGACTTTATTGGTGATATTCATCCACCCTCTTCGCAACGTCACCGATGGATAATCATAGCAACTAGATATTACAAAAAATGGGTGGAGGCCATTCCACTCATTTCAACCAAAAAAGAAAAAATTGTCAAATTCGTTAACCATCACATTATCTGTCGTTTTGGTGTTCCTCATCTCCTGATAACAGATAATGGTAAATCTTTCAAAAATAAGTTGTTACAAGACCTTTGTAACAACTTCGGTATCAAACTTAGCTTCTCATCACCGTAGTATCCATAAGCAAATGGCCAAGCTGAATCTTCTAACAAAACCCTAACCAAAATTCTCATGAAAGTTGTTAATAATTCTGGGAACAATTGGCCTGATCACATTCCTTTTGCCCTTCGGGCTTATCGGACTAGCATTCATACCTCCACTAATGCCACACTATTTTCTTTAGTATATGGTACCGAGGCTATCTTTCCTCTCGAAATACAAATACCCTCCCTAAGAATATCTCTTCAGGATATTCTCACCAATGATGATTTTCGACAAGAGCGGTTAGCCCAATTAGAGCTTCTTGACGAGCGTCGTCTTACAGCTCTTGACCACCTTCAAATCTATCAAAAACGCATCAAGTGTGCTTATGATAAGTGACTTCATGAGCGTACCTTTAAGGTTGGTGATCTTGTCCTCAAAGAGAATCAACATGTAACCAAACTAGAAAAGAGCAAACGTGGCATATTTTCTCCCAATTGGATTGGGCCTTACATTATCACTCACACTTATGGATCAGGCACTTATCGTATAGCTTTTCTTAATGGTAAACCTGAGCCTGAGCCCCTTAATGCCTTGCATCTTCGACTATTCTACTGTTGAATTTAGTGTTATATCACTTCTTATCTACCTTGCGCTCGTTCCTTGAGCTCATTTACCATCGCATACACTTTGTTTCCTACATCTCAAAATCAAATCGAGCTCACATGGTTTGATTATCACCTCCCCTTAAAGATGCCTTCCCCTTTTTAGTCTAGTCCATGACTTCAAAGTATTAAAATGACACATTCTTAATTAAACACTTATGGGATTTTCTTGAGTCAAAATTCCTACAAAATTAGATGCTTTATGCCAAAATGGACATCTAGATCTCTAAATTATACATAGACTGCACCCTCGAAGGACAACTATATGCCAAGCTATTACTGCTATTATATATAGATTGCTCCCCCGAAGGACAGCTATACACAAACGATGCATCTGCTACTATAAATAGACTGCTCCCTTGAAGGACAGCTATACACAGTCAGCCTTTATCAGAAGATTCTCACATTGATTAGCTTCATGAAGACCTCAAGAACAAAAAAATACATATCCCATGTAGACTTCTCACATCGATCAGTCTATATCCAAAAAGTACAAAAAAAAAAACAAAAAAAAACACAAGCATTATTCTAAAAGCACTTTTGGAGTCATGGACTTGTCTATTTAGGTTTGGTTCTCTTTCGTCAAAATAATCACCTTGTAACAAGATCTCAGCACCCTAGCCCATATCTACCACCTCACCTCACCATTTTTCAAAGCAACAAAACTCAAGGGACGTGACGTAATACCTGATATATTGTGATTATACAACTCTTTTCACCTATCGACTTCTCATCTATGCAAGGTACCTAGAGGTTCAAGCTCATTCTACGTTATTATGTGGTTTGTTTAGCTCTTCTCAACTACAGGACACTTTTGCCTCTTTTTCTCGACTCTAGGATTGTGTGTTGACTTTAATTAGGATATGGTTCCCTACCACTTGGGTAGGCTAACTTTCACTTTACCTATACCTATACCAACATCGCCAATTCCTTACCAACACCAACAACATTACCCTACCAATATCAATATTTTTACCAACCAACAAATTGCCTAACCATACCTAAATTACCTGAATTCACCTCTCCCTGGTCCTAAGGGAGAACTTTCGCTTTATTTAAACTACTCACTTCTCCACTCAAATAGTGTCACCTCAGCCGACAAATGCAACAATCTCACTAATACACCTCAGACAACTAAAATTGGTTTTCAAATTGAGAATATGACAATGACAGGCTGTATTTTTCTTTTTATATGTTTTTCAACCTATAATCGATATTGGTTATCTTATGCCCTAAAGAATCGGTATCAGTCATATAACCGATACCGGTCATACAGAATCGATATCGGTTTAATCCCACCTTTCCCCACTTTTTGCCCTTATTTACTAATCTCCCTTTTTCACCACATCGCCTATATCCTCCTTCGCTGAAAACCCTTTGTTGACTTCATTGGCCCACTTCACGGCCGCAACCAATAATCTGGCCCGACCCAAGGCCGCAACTAACCCATCTAGCCTGACCCAAGGCCGCAACCAACCAATCAGGCCCACCGAAGGCCGCAACCAATCATTTGACCCAACCCAAGGCTGTAACCAACCATTTGGCCCAACCCAAGGCCGCAACCAACCAATCAGGCTCGCCAAAGGCCGCAACCAATCAGTTGGCTCGACCCAAGGCTGTAACCAACCATCTAGCCCAACCCAAGGCCGCAACCAACCATTTGGCCTGACCCAAGGCCGCAACCACCCAATCGGCCCAACCCAAGGCCGCACCCAACCATTTGGCCCAACCCAAGGCCGCCACCAACAAATCAGGCCCGACCCAAGGTTGCACCAATTACATACCTCACCCAAAACCAACAAATTACAATTTTATCCACCCATCATGTAGATTTTTGTTCAATTGAGCTCACCTGTTCGTGTTTTAGCATGATTAGGGTACTTGACTTGATCAGTCGACCAACTTTTCCTAGACCAAGACCGTGATGTTTATCTCGATCAAACCAACCATTTGGTCTTGCCGAAAATGCCTAAACGTTCCTGTACCTTACCCGTTATATCCCTTGGAGCTACTTCCTATGCCTTGGATACCAGGATTATATCACCCTTGTTTGGATAAACTATCGACCTTTGCCTACGAATTGATTGTTTGCTCTTCAAATCATGTACCCTGGTCACACTACTGCATTTCAACGTGCGTCTACTTCCTTGAACCTAGCCCACCATCTTACCATTATCTCAACACCGTTTACCCTTTATCAATCCTATCCCTGATTTCATGCTACCTCAATCTGTGATATATTTGAGGGGGATTACCTATACCCTTAACAGGAGTAACCACTTCTTATTATTGTCAGTGCAGCTTTACAAGACAAGCTGCACGACAACAAGGGGCTAATGTAGACACCAAATTTGTGTCTTACGACCTCCCGTACCACGCATCTCATTTCGCAACCTAACCTCATCACCTAAACCTTACATAATTATTTATTAATTACCTTATAATTAATAAATCCACATCGCCATACCAGCCACCTCATTTTGCCACCTCATCATGACCTAGTCCTAACCCTAAACTAACCTAATTAAGACCTATAACTTGGCCTACATCCACACCCATGACTAATGACTCCTCACCCGCACCTAAAACCAACCTCATAATGACTTGACCAAGCCCGCAACTAATCCCTCGGGAGAAAAGGAGGGAAAGTTGGCTATTTTACTAAAAATAACCCACTTTGACCTAACCGATACCAGTTCCTACTCGAATGGCGTCGGTTACGTAACCACCATCGGTTCCCTGTAAATGACCTCTCCCAACCAAAAACAAAGGGTTGGATTTTCATTGATTCGAATCAGAAGTCACTGGAAGGATCCGGAATTTACTTGGTTGAGCAGAGACAAGTGAAGAAAAGATAGGAGTTTGCAGAGAAGGACATCAAGCCCAAGACTGCAACTGATTAACTAGAGCCTTGTGACACTCATCCGATCATCGGGAGGGAGGATAGCTTATCTTCTGATTGTCAGGTCATCCTACCTGAGTTCTACCTTTATCATCACAATCCTTGGATCTGCATCCTCGTCAATAACCGGTAAGTAGTATCTTGTATGTCCTTTTAATAACATTTCTTGAAATTCTGAATCACAGCCATCATAAGTCCATTCCTAGATCTACTACCCAGGAACACACTACATCTAACTTTCATTCCTCTACCCTTACGTTACCCCAAGAACACCCTCCCCGTACTATTTGAGTCCCTCTCATCACCCTGTTACCTAACCCCACTCATTTACCAGCCTTATAAACAACAAAACCACCCTGCAACCAACCTTCACCAAAAGCCCCTAAAACATTGCCCCTACCGATATCAGTTAGTAGCAACCGGTACCGGTGACAGTGACCAGCATCGGTCATTGTGATTCAAAACCAAAAACTAGCCTTTCCTCTACTTGTTTCAACGAGGCAATTAAATTTTGATTTTACAATCATTTGTGTTAATTCATATTAGTAGGGGAACTGACCACCTTCGAAAGGAAGTTTTATATTTCCTAGGCCCAAGGCAGTTTCCTCATTTATTGTCTAATTAAAATTTGGTGGTCTTGTATGCTTACTTGCAGGTAGTCCTTCCAAGACAAAAAGGAGTTCTTCGCAGTCGATCCGATCTCTCTCTACGGTACGCACACACCCTCTCGACATTCAACAGGTATTCCTCCTAGCCCTAGCCCTGATTTGTTTCTCAAAGGAATGAAAGGATAGAAGCAACTCTATTCCAAAAAGCTGAAACATTCTGTGCGAAACATGAGCATCAGGCTCTCATGGAGAACTAGACATGGGATTTGGTAAAGCTACTTGAAGGAAAAAGAGCATTACAGAATAAGTGGGTATTCAGAGTCAAAGAGGAAGGAGGAAATAAAATATACAAGGCCTGGTTTGTGGTCAAGGGGTTTGCACAGAAAAAGGTATAGATTTTGATGATATTTTTTCTCCTGTAGTAAAAATGACTTCTATTAGAACTATTCTAGGAATAGTTGCAGCAGAAGACTTGTACTTAGAACAGCTTGATGTAAAGACTACATTTCTCCATGGTCATTTGGAGGAGGAACTATATATGTAGTAACCAAAGAGCTATAAGGTGAAAGGTAAAGATGTGATGGTGTGCAAACTGAAGAAGAGTTTGTATGGATTGAAACAAGCTCTGCATCTATGGTATAAGAAATTTGATAGCTTCATTATGAAGCAAGGTTATATTAGATGTCATTCTGACCATTGCATGTATACAAATAAATTTGAGGATGGCAGTTATATTATCCTTTGTCTATATGTGGATGACAAGTTGGTTGCAGGTAAAAATATGCAGGAAATAAAAGTACTCAAGAAGCAGCTAGGTGAATCCTCTGCTATGAAGGATTTGGGGGCAGCCAAACAAATCCTTGGTATGAAGATATCTCAAGATAGGAAGGAAGGAAATATGACTTTATCTCAAGAAGAGTACATTAAGAAGTTCTTGGAGAGGTTTAATATGTAGGATGCTAAACTGGTTAGGACTCCTTTGGCAAGCCATTTCAAGTTATCAAAGGAATAGTTTCCTAAGACAGAGCAGGAGAGAAACCATATGTCCAAGGTACCTTACTCATCAACGGTTGGCAGTTTGATGTATGTCATGGTGTGCACTAGGCCTGATATTGCCCATGCAGTGGGAGCGGTGAGTAGATTTATGAGTGATCTAGGTAGAGATCACTGACAAGTAGTAAAGTGGATCCTTTTATATTTGAGAGGGACCATGGGGACAGTTTTTTGCTACAGTGGATCAAACACCACTTTGTGTGGTTATGTAGATTCATATATGGCTAGAGATGTAGAGATCATGAGGAGCACAACAGGTTATGTTTACACTATAGGTGGAACAACAGTAAGTTGGATTTCACGACTACAGAAATTGGTGGATTTATCAACCACGGAGGTTGAGTATGTTGCTACCACAGAGGTAAGCAAGGAAATGATTTGGTTACAACAATTACTTGAGGAGTTGGGGCATAAACAGGAGAAATGAAAGTTGCATAGTTACAGTCAAAGGTCGTACTAGTCAGAATCCTGCAGACATGATGACCAAGGTGGACACAAGGGAAAAACTGAAGTTGTGTTCAGCTTTGGTTGGTCTTCACAGAAACTAGTGAAGGATTGAGAAGCTTGCTCAGAGGAAAACTAGTCTCCAACTGGGAGATTGTTAGGTTGTGGAGCCTGTTTTCATGTGAGAAAGTGGTGAAGACTGTACACTAAGAGTACTGTACACTTTCCACGTTGTTTTTATCGAGGTTCACAGGTGCAGCCCCTGTAAAAAACAATTTGGGCCTTAAAACATGCCCGATATATCGGGAAATGTAATTTTCTCATATGGGCGGGTTTTTTTTACCCATAGGTTTATGGGACGGTTTTGGCCCATGGTTTTGATACCCATAGTTTCGTAAAAATACTTAAGCAGTTGTCTATTTATATGGTTTTGTGCATATGGTAGATATAATGTAAACATTGCATATGTGCTTTGAATTCGGCTATGAATTTTGTAGAGTTTGTTGAGCATGGATTCAAATGGATCTAGGTATTGTATTGAGAGAGCGATGGCTTGTAATAAAATCTGAGAAAGTGATTCTTTATTGACGTAGCCCAAAATCGGGTGAACCACGTTAAATATTGTCTCTTTATGTTGTGTTATTTTATTCTGCACTTTTATTTGATATCTGTAATATCTTCTACATATCAGTTTCTACTGTTGCAATTCTGTGAGGGATTATTCCACATATTTTATCTCTTATTTCCTAACAAAGAATGGGATTCCCACATCTGTAAATGTAAAATCAGCTATTACAACTATCGAACATCAGATAATAAGAAGGATCTAAATGTATTGTTGAGCACAAAAATGAATAAGTGCACAACAAAAGACATGTCAGTGTACAATGACGCTTGTGAGAAGTTACTAAAGCAAATTAGAGTCTACCAGTTGTATGAGCTACCATACTTTGAAAAGTATGAACCATTGTATCGATGGTTGATGATCAGAGTCCATGAGGAATTCTTCTACTTCATCGGACAGAGTGTTAGAATCACATTTGCCTTGATTTCAATAGTGACAGGAATAAGGGCCTTAAGAGAAGTTCTAGAGAGCAACTTAACAGATAAAGTAGCGATCTTGGAGATAAGGAAGGAACTAGGGTATACCAAGGGTCCATGTGGCATGGACATCAAAAAATTAAAGAATTACCTAGTAGTATAGGAAACTTCCCATCTTGTAACAAAGTTGAATGAACAATAAAGTTGGTGGCATGTGAATAAAATGTGGCTACATGTTGCAAAGAAGATGTCTCAAGGATTGATCTACAATATAGAGGATCACATAGCAAATAAAATCATTGAAGAAGCACATACATGTGAAAAAAATTAGTTTTGGCACTATTTTATTATCTTTGGTGTTTATGGAAATTGGAGTGCCCGATGGGCCAAAGGAGAAGATTTGGGAGTACCCCATGGAACACAAATCTATGGCGGAAAGATTTAATAAATACCTATGTGAAGGTACCATGGGTGGGCCATTTAAATAGAGGGTAGAGATGTGGTATGATAGGCTCTGTGTGACATTTTAAGAGGAGTTACACATACCCAAGGAGTTGCCTTCAGTGGTGGGTAAGGCAGTACAGTTTGCAGTCTACCAACATTTTTGCATTACGTGATTTACGATGAAGGATGAAGCTTGGAGACCTTGGTGCAAACTACCCTATACCTTCATAGCACGCTACTTCCAAGAATAATTTCATCGGTTCACAGATGCACACCTCCTAAGATTCATCAGAAATAAGGTAGATTGTGACTACCACACTCCGAGAGAGACATATGTATATCTAGGACGAACTACCTACATTGAGAGCCTTATCTCACAGATAATAAGGATGAAGCCAGTAATCTTGGCCATTGGATACATTGGAGAAGAGCTTGTGTACCATCAACTCAAGCCCAAGATGGATAACAATAAGTATGTAGAGAATGAGTTCGCGCTCATAGGGCCGCCAAAAGGTAAGCATATAATGGAAAATATTCCAGCACCTAGGCCTATAGAGACAATAGAAGTAGATGATGAAGAATAGGAGCATGAAGATAGTAGTGGTTTGGAGAAAATAAGAAGGAGGCAACCTACAGGTAGGGTAGAAGATGAGCACATGACTACCCCACCCCATCCACAAGAGGGAGATGATGAGGACGTGGATACAATACAAGGAGAGCTCCGTTTTCAAAAGGGTGTTTAGGAGAACTAGGACCCAAGGTGCTACTCCACAATCAGTGTGCGGATCACCTCAAATCTCTCCACAGAAGGAGAAAATTGAGAATATAAGGAGAAAATTGAAGCTAGGCGTGGAGGATGAAGAGTATGAGGAAAATGCACCTGATTCTCCTACACCTCTAGAGAATGTGGAAGATCCAAAGTATGAAGAAATGAAGGATAGAGAAGAAGGAGATGAGGAAGATGAGACAACATAAGAGACTAATCAGCACATAGGAGAACAAGCTCCAAATCTTGAATCTCATGTTCCTGAGGGTCCAAGATTGAAAAGAAAAAGTGGAGGATATATTGCATCGGTCATGGGCTATGCTAAGGACACATGTAAAATTGTCCATGCCCATTTTCAAATCACAGTGACACCAAATGAGTTGTATGGGTGGGAGCTGATGGATAAAGATATGGAAACCATGTGCACAAGGAAGCAACTTTCATGGTCTATGCACACACATGGAAAAATAAGACTTTGATGTATGTGAAGAGTTATGTGTATCGAGGAGGTTTAAGAATACACCTCAGGCCAGAAACATGACAGTAAAACCTACTATTATGTCAGATGAACAAGTGAGTAATGCTTTGGTGAAAGTCTTGATAGAGGTGACATGATAAAATGTGGATAAGGATGCAACAATTAGGGTGCTAAATGAAGAAGTAAAAACTAAGGATGTAGAAATAGCACGCCTAAAGCAAGAAAAAGACTTGGCACAGAAGAAGAACATTATTTTCATCAGCATGGTAGAGGAAATTGGGGACAATATCATAGAAGAAAATCCACACTTAGAGCCTAAGGTACCTAAAATGTTTCCTCTGGAAATTCATTATGTACAAAATTTGGTAGACTTGGTGCTTTAAGATGAACCTCTGCACATGCTAGCACAAAAGGATACAAAACAGGAAGCAGAGAAGGAAAAGGATTTAGTAGTAAGAAAGATTTCATCACATAAGGGATTGCTACAGAGCTTTCAGGAGGAACTAAAGAAAGTAGATTGAGCACTGAATATTTGTATAGTCCCAAAAGTTGTTATAAGAACCATGACCATTATAGAGGACAATGAAGTCCTGAAAGCCATGAAGGATGAGACTTTGGGCTGCGCATAATGATTAGTGATTTTTAAGTAGAAGCATGAAGCCCTTGCAGTAGCATAAGAACCACACAAGGAAAGGCTAGATGAGCTTGGGAAACTCATCGCACAAAATATGGACTTATTAGAAGGAAGAATGAATACAATGTTCAACATTGTTTTAGTCTTGCAGAATGAGAAAGGAGAAATTGCAAAAGATGATCTAGAGTAAATTGCAGTAGATATCCTAGAAAAGGTATAGGTTGCACTTAATGATTGATAGAATTTAGAGGTGGAAATAAAACAAGAATATCCAGAATTGATTCTTCTGGTTGAAGCAGAAGATGCTGTAGGGTAGAGTCATTCTTTTATTCATAAAAATTCTTTCTATTCTTCTATTCATATTTTTTGATTTATTTTGGAGACAACCATTTCCGGGGCGGAAATCTAATTAGTGTGAGGTAATTTTGGTAAGTAAAAATATGGCACTTACTAAAAAACATATAGAAGGTTTGCGTGGAAGAGAAGAGCACATTCAAAAGTGTGGGAGTATTGAGAATGAATCACGCGCTGAGGACAGAGACAGATTTAGGACTTAGATGTTTTCACGATGATGAGCTATTTTCGGAGATAACATGCCGAACACAAAAACTGGTTAAAAAATTACGTGTCATGAATTGGATATTTTTGGAGGATCGGCTACAAAGTGCTTTGCATGGGTACATAATGAGATTATATTTACCACTGATAGTTAACTAGAAGAAGTCTATTGTTAGCACACTTGCATGTGTGGCTATTATTGTAATGACACGTGGCTAATAATAGTATGTGACCTATTTTTGGATTAGATAAGAGGTGAACGGAAATTCTACACCCTTATAAATATGTAGTGAACTGTGCAACATAGATAGTATGTAAGAACTGAGTTATTGTGAGGTTATGCTGCCAAATCTGATGCATGCATAAACTATGGTACTATATATTGTAATAAGATTATTTGTATTTATCATGTTTAAATGAAATGGAGTATATTGGCCAAAATAGAGAATCAAATCCTAAGTATAATTGGTTCTTGCATGCTTGATTTCATCATTGTTATCATTAAAATATGTTATTCTTTAAGATATATATTTGGATATGCTGTATAGAATGTTATATTAATTATGGATTTGATTGTATTAAGTCTTCATCATACTAACCTCTTGCAACATCAACCCTAAAGAGGGGATTGGTACCTTTTTGTGCTTTGGGTGATTGCTCAGTCTAGGCTAAGTGATGTGCCAGCACACCTGGGTGTTTACTGGTAAATTCTAGACTGCATCAATATTTATAATGCAAATATGTCTTGATGTTATGAAAACCTAAAAAACCCAACAAACCACAGTGTATCAAGTTTCAAGTATCATGGAGCACATTATATTTAACATGTTTTCATGCTTGGAATGCCAAAAATCCTAAAAAACAAAGGAATTTCACAACCTTTAAAAAAATATTGGATTTTATTGGAAAAAGAATAAGTCCAAATACTCCTAAAGATTTTTTTTTTGTAGGTTGTCCCCAAAATTATCATGGAATTTAAATTTTGAGACAAAATGTTTTTCCTAGGGGTAGTTACACCAAATTCCTCATAAATATCATAATTCTATCTTCAAATATAGGTTTTTAACACAATTTAAGATCCACTTCACTTAGTCCAGATTAGTTATAGTGGGCATGAAATACTCCACTCCTTCACCATTACATTCATGTTCTTCTATAATTTTGAGAATCTATGGGGCATGGATCTACTTCCTTCATCTACAGTTAAACAAATTATATTTTCTATTTAGTTATCAGACATATCAGAAGGGAATGGGGGCACTCATTCTCTATACTAATTCGTGTCCATAAACAATTGGTCCTAGATCCATCAATAGTGGTGTTATCTATGTAGTTTCATAAGGCATCAAAGAAAATAAGTTATTATTATCTATTCCTTCCTTTCCTCTTACATCCTAAGGGGAAAATATTATATTTGTTTAATGAATTTGATACACAATATTATTCTAGATGGGGGTTGTTTTGAAACTTGATTATTATTATATATAATACGTTATGTGTTGGGTTTTTTGCACCTAAAACTATAGTTTATCCATGAAAAAATAGGGGAATAATCATCCCCAATCCATTAAGAAGATGAACACTGTAAATATTCATGTACAAGTGAAAACAAGAGCTTATTCCTCCATAAAATGAAAAGGTATATTCATTCCTTGTTTTTCATCTCTTTCATCTCACTTCTTACAAATGAAAATATTACATATTACATTTTAAATTTGAGTTAAAATTAAATTCTTGTATATGCATTTTTTAGTTAGGTAAAAATATTAGTTTTAAAGGGGACAAAAAACCCACAGTAAATTTCCAAAAAAAAAGGAGCAAGGAAAAGCAAAGAATCCCACCAAGGAACCAGGGGTAGACCCATTCAAAAAAATGGCCAAAAATGAATTTGAAAGAGAAACCAGGCACAAAATTCCTTCAATAAATGTTTTTTTTGATAAAATATTAGTATTATGACAAAGGATCAAGTAAAAAGGGAAAAAAGCATTAAACCATAGAACCATCCAGCCAGTAGTTAGCTAACATTTCTCCTTATTTCTGCTTCTAGTTTTAGATATTGGTCCTAGGTTTTGGATGTCCTTAGTCTTCATAATATCTTGGTTTTCACCCTCCTTTGTAACTCTAACCTCTTCCTCCTCATCCGAGTTGCTAAGGACTAGACACATCCTTTTTCCTAGGTGTTCCAAAAATTATGAAGTCTAAAGATCTGGTCTTGGATGATGGGGAAGCATTTTTTCTTGTACAATGAGTTAATATTTGAGTCAATTAATTATTATTTCATGAATGGTTTCCTTTTTTGAATACCTTTCATTTATTACAATATATCCTTAGTGAGTTTGAGAAGGGTGTAAATAGAGACTTCCATGCTAGCCAACTGAGCTTCCAAGTTGATGTCCCTGGTTTTGTCTTTAATGATACTCTTTCCCTTAGAATACTCCATTCTTTTCAAATTGAAAATGACCTTCAATTCCTCACCTTATTTTTTACCCATGGAATTTTCTCTCTTATTAATATTTTTCATTCTAACCTTCAGGGTTTCATCATCGAAATTTGTGACTTGATGCTAGGGGGAATGATATGATTCCCATTCTGATATAGTGGAAGGATAAGGCCATGGTGTAAAGTGGTATACTTTTTTCCATATTTGAAATCCTTCACTAACATAGAGAAGAATATCATAAGGAAGAAGTGAAGATTCATAGCCTAGTTTATTCGAAGGAAAGTTGAGGATAAAAAATGATAGGTGAAAATCTTCCTAATTTTTCCTTCCAAAGTGAATTATTTCATCAAAATCTTACACACATCATCCCATCTATCAGGAAAACAATTCCGTACAATAACATCCAAAAAAAAGTGAATCCTTTCATTTTGGGGTAAGAAAGTAGCAATTTCATGGTTTCTATATTTTTTATACTTAAATATTTTAAGAATATCCATGGACATCCCAGTGGTGGAGGATATGTTATGTTTAGAAATAATGAGGTCCATACCCCTAAGAAGGAATATACCATTATCCCAAGCTTTAAAAAAATCAAGGACCAATAAAGGATCATTACCTTATAATCTTTTGATGAATTCAAAGAATCCTCCCTATTAGGATTGTGGAGCTGAATTGCTTCACAATTAGCATGATTTAGACCTTTCTAGTTTACAAACTAACTAGCGCCAGTCAGGGTAACCAGAATCCGGTTACCTGTGCATGAAATTTTATATTTAACTCACAGGAATTTAATCTAGCTTTTGTTTTAAAAGCTGATTTAAATGTTGTAAATGCATAGGTAAGGTGTCCTAACTTTATCTAAGCTTATATATAAGCAAGAAAAATAGGGTTAAAACATAAGGAATGAGGAAAGAGAATAATTGAGGTATCTTTGGTTGAAAGGAAGAAGAAGAAGAAGAAAAATAGATTGCATGAAGATAGGAGCTTTCATAGAGAGAATCTCAACCAAGGAAAAGTGTAGGTACACTGTTGGTGAGAAGATGGTATTATCTTCTACTATATTTCCTTTGTATTGTTTAGTTTTGTGTAATGGCTTGCATAGTATGCAAAGAACTTAGTGTTTCTTCTTGTTAGATCTTATTATTGCTCATTCTTATAGATCTACATGTTGTGAGATCTTGTATTATAGATCCATGATATCATGATGTATTGTTGATCCATAGGAATCTAGTATTGTAGAGGAAGTTATCTTCATGTTTTGCACAGGTTGATGCAGTGATGATGGACAAACTTATTTCTTGGTGCACTGCTTATGGTTGCACATTGGTAGACCCTTCTAGAGGTATTATTTGTAGATTCAAACTACAGTGAGAGCTTGATTGCATAGTGGAAGATGGCGGGTAGCTTTAGGTATGTAAGATCTAGTGGTGTTTCAAAGGAATGGTTGTAGTGCAATCAAGTAGATCTAGTTAGATATATGTACGAGACACAAGTGGGTGGTATGGAGGCATGGTTTAGTGTACTTAGGAAGATCTAGTTTTAGATCTGGAGGAGGAGATACTCTTGTAGAGATACGTGTACTCTTCTGCAAAAGATTTAGTTTGTAATCTCTTGTTATATTATATGTATGAGATAGTTATCTTTAGAGGATGTAGCCCACATTGGGTGAACCACGGTACATGTTGTGTTATGTGTGTGTAATTTTTTGTGATTTGGATTATTCTTGTTTATAATTACACTGTAGTATATTTTGTGGGGATGGTTAGATCTGTATTTGCATGTTTTGGATTTGATATTCTATAGATTGCAAATGTTTCTGCATAGACCCATCCCCAACAAATGGTATCAGAGCTTGGTTATCTTGGCTATTTTAGAGAAAGGTTTGTATTTACTATGAGAAGATCAAAGGAAGAGATACAATCTCAAGTGGGAGTTGGAAGAGTAAGGTTGCTAGAAATTACAATGACCGGCGTCGGTTAAGTGGCAACCGGGTGTTAGCAAGGTGAGCGTCGTTAGTTATAGGGTGACCGTGGTTGGTTATATGGTGACCGTGGTTAGTTACTGGGAAGCTTGGATGTAAATAGAAAATCACAGATCTGAAGAAATGAAGAGATGCATGAAATTTATCTTATTTGCTGAGGTGTCCTTGGTTCCTAGAGGCACAAGCATATTGGTCAGATTATAGATCCATGTTACAGCGGTATGATTTTATCTTAGTAATTATAGTACTTATATGTTTTTTGGTTGCGCCATACATGGTTTAGGATTGCAGATCTAGATAGAAAAAAGGAGTAGGTATGCATCCTTAGTGTAGTTAGATGCACAGGCTTCGGTAGAGAGGTTGTAACATAGAAAAAAAGATGGGTCTTCCATCAGAGAAGCATGTACTTTAGTTTGGTTGAAGATGTGGTTGAGTAACTGGTGATAGTAAGGTGATGTATTTCATCTTGATGCAATTTGTTGCATGGAGTTACTTTATTGTTTTTTGTACAAGATTTGGATGCTTCTTGAAATGACTGGCTCAGCTCAACTATCGGATTTGGTCATAGTAGGCCTCTAGTGTGGTGTTCTATTCCAAATTGTGTGGCATTTGGTTTGTTCCAGCAACATCGACATTGTTCTGAGAACTGAGGTTAGTCACAGAGGAAACCAATATTGGTCAGCTAACCAGGGTCGGTTAGGAGATGATCGTGGTCGGTCTCTGTGGAAAATTATTTGTACAAGGTTTTTTATAGCAGGAGAGGGAAGATGGTTTTTTGTCCTGGTTTGGAGGATCGTGTTTCTTGCACGAAGTGTACATGGCAGAAATGATATGGATCACTCCATGGTTTAGATCAGAAAGAGGATGGAGTTAGCTCGGTTAGTCCATTGAGACTTTGATCTATATGATTCAATTTTTATTTCTTTCGTTTGGAGAAACTGATATTATGTTTGGATAGTGTGCATAGATTTACACCATGGTTTTTGGTGTTGTTTGAATTTTATTTCTCAGTTGTGTCGAATCTTGAGGACAAGGGTTTCTAGTCTAAGGATGAGATCCTCAATGAAAATTCATGATTAGAAATAGTTGTAGGTAATGAGAGATGTTGAGTACATAGATGGAAAGAAGCTGATTCACATACTTCACAAGAAGTCTAAAATTATGTGATGTAAAAGTATTCTTAGAGAAGAAAGGGAATCAATTTTATAGTTCTTTCATCTAGTTTTATTTCTCACTAACATAGTAGCTTTTGATCTTGGTGTTAGAGGTAGTGTAGGGGATTTCATGTTCAGTCAGAGAAATCCATTGTTGTTTGCATTGTAGGATTGGATACATGATGCACATGTGGAATGAGAGAAGATTGATACTATTCAGAGTGGCAGGAGGCACAAGTTGGTTTTGGAGGGGAGTCATAGCTTTACAAGTATTTTGAGTTTATTACTTTGTGATGTCACTTATAGTTTATTTTTTGGTGCCTGGATATTCCTTAGGGAAGGTAATTGATGGTTGATTCAGCTGGTTTTAGATGATAGAGAAATTTTTAGAGTTTAAAGGGTGAAAAAGAGAAAATATGCTAGTTATAGAGACCAGTGTTGGTTAGGGTTAGCCATGGTTGGTCAAGTACTGACCAGGGTTGGTTAGAAAACCATGGTAGGTTTGGTAACAGGTTTGGAAATATTGTTTATTTACCATTTTAAGATGGTGCCCTTGTTTTGATTTCATCTTAGTTGTTTGTGCAGAGTATGTTGATGACATGTTTCCTGGTATTTGCACTTGGTATTAGTGGCATGGTTTAGCATGGATTTTTTTATTGAAATTGATGAGAACATGATTTATATTCAGCTTTGGAGTTAGTCGGTGGCAAACTTGGAGCTTCTGGAGAGCCTAGAGATATGGATGGATGTACATGGTGAGTTTGTACATGTGGACAGATTTAGTTTTATGAGTCTATGATGATACAGATGTTTTATTTACACATGGATGCCTCGAGCATGAGTACGGGATTTTTTTATTTCCTCTTGATTACTATGTTATTACATGGGAGAAGTTACCTATAGATGATGTTGATCAGAGAATACTTGTTAGAGATAATGCAAGAATTCCATGCGGTAGAGAAGGCCAAGATTAAGGGCATAGAGGGATAGGAAGAACCCATGCGTGGAGGGAAAGTTCAACATTCAGGACTTAGCAGATTTTGAGCATGAAGACCTTTTTTTAGAAGATGGCCTATGGAACACACCAATAATGAAGAGACGTGCGTGCCACGCATTGTCTATCTTTGGAGGATTGGATTGAATATTTTTACATGGAGGTGAGTTAAGAATAGGATTTTCACTTCAGTTAACTGTAAGAGGTCTATAGATAACACACTTGTATGTGTGGCTATGCCTGTAAATAACGTGTGGCTATTAATAACATGTGGCCTATTTCTGGAATAGATAAGTGGTGAAGGGAAATTCTCCATCCTATATATATGATGTGAATCACATAGTAGTAGATGGATAAATGTGTGTGTATGTGTGTGTGGATGTATGGAGATATAGAGATACACGCATATGATTGGATTACTGTATCAAATCCATGCGCGCATTGTTATAGATTTCCATTATTATAAGGAGATTTTTTTTTATTAATAGATAGAAGATATTGGCTGAATCTTAGTGTCATTCCTATGTGTAATTGAGTAGTGCATGTTATTGATTCAATCATGATTACTGTTTAAGCTTGTTATTTTATAGATATGAATGTAACATGCATTGTAGAATGATGGATTAGTTATGGATGTATATGTTTCTTCCTTCATCACACTAACATCCTGCTATGGAAACCATTAAGAGGGACTTGGTACATCTATGCACTTTGAATGAGCACTTAGTCTAGGTTGAGTGATATGTCAGCAGGTCTAGGGTGTTATCTAGTAAATTCTAGGCTGCATCATTGGTTCCATTTTTGGGACCTCTTTTTCAATTTTTTTCAGGATGGTTCACGATGAAGATGTACCGATTAAATCTAGAAAGTATTGAGGAATGGATACACAATCTAGAAGAAAATATACACGGTGGTTCAGTGGTGGATCTAAGTTTAATGCACGCACTTGGGTAGAATAGAATCTGTATGATAACCTATATCATATTTTTTTGCTATCTTTCTAGTAGAACTATATGAGTGGCTTACTACTTATACATCTCAGCAGAATTGGAGGTATCACACACTTTTCTGGACATAGGAAGAATTTTAGGCCCTTTATGATGCTGATCTGATTTGGACTCGCGTTGTGGATACGTAGTTTCATGGTGTTCTAAACAGTTATATTTTGGAATATTCAATTTCAACGTACTCTTTCCCGGAGGTAGCTAAATACTAGTTTTTGTGGTATCGAAGAGGACCGTATTATTAAGGTATCCCACTAGCAATCAAGATCTTAATGGTGAATTTGAACCTAGAGAGTAAACCGATGGCTAACTAAACTTTACGACATGCGAGGGAAGGAACAAGTTTTGTGAAATATGATAGACCTAGCAGTAGAGAGGCAGAGAGAGGAAAAGTGACTTAAGTATAATGAGGCACGTGAGAGGGAGATAGAGGAGTTTTCCACTACAAAAAGTATAGCATTGAGGAGAGAGATAGATCATGAAGGATTTATAGCTCACATAGAAGACGTGGAGCCATAGTATTAGGAAATCCCCCATCTTGAAAAGCATGATAGAGACCCCCCCTTAGCTTCACACAGAAGTGCATCAGCAAATACTACCTGGGCCGCGGGAACACATCTTAATCCACCTAGTGACATAGCCATTGTGCTTGGTTTTCTAGTATCTAGTATGACAAGTAACTAGCAAGCTAACTTGGGAAGTAGGAGAGTAGGAGTAAGTTAGGGATAAAGTAAATCAATGGTAGGACAGACGGCTTCAATGTTATTTGGAGGAACATTTTCAAGTGCATCCTCTGCATAGAATGTAAGCACATAGAATGTTGGATTCACCTCTAGAATTTGAAATACCTCATAGAATGTAGGGGCTCAGTATAGTACTACTGTCAGAGCATATGGGAGTACATCTATAGGTCCTATTCAAGCTACATGTGGAGGATCAGGAGGTATAGGTGGTTCTAGTTCCAGTGGATCTAGTGGTTCTAGAGGTAGAGGGAACACAGGAGGTTCTCGATCAGGTGGTCAAGGTCCGCAGTAACCACAGAATATATATATGGAGATGTGTCTTCGTCTCCCAAAGTATATAGGTATAGAGGATGGTTTCGAACATGTGCATATGTGTGAAATATTGTGGCGCGATAAAGGGATCACAACTTCTAAGTGAAAGGAAAGTCAATTTTCTACTACATTACAAGGACGTGCACACACCTGGTATAGGAAGTTTGAACCTGATCAAACTTGCGTGGATTATGCAGTGTTAAAGGATGCTTTCTTGAAAGAGTTCCATATCCCTAAGTTTGAGTAGAAGAGTATAAGTGCACTCAAGGATATCAAGAAAGGCACTACTGAGAGTGTATGTGAGTATGATGCCCATTTTAAGAAACTCATATCTAAGCTATCTTATGATATTCATGTAAGCCAACATGCATAATGGTTTGTTGGAGGGTTGATTACACCATTTAGAAGGGTGTTGTCACATAAGATATACAATGATCCACGTAAAGCACTGGAAGCATCTTTACATGTTGAGGTATTTGGAAGCATTGAGACTGGTGTTAGTCCATTCTTAGTGGCACAAATTGTAGCTATGACAAAGCAATTAGAGAAGCTATCAACAAATTCAGCCCATGAAACGTGCTTAGGAATTTGGTGTATAGATTGTGAAGTAGAAGGTCACACCAAGGATATTTTCCCTCATAGATTTGTACGCTCATTATTGTTGGATTGTGAGATCTGTCATTTGAATCATGATTCTATTCACCTTCCTTTGTTACAACATGCGATAAGGAAGAATATATCTTGCTTTTGCAAAATTTTCTGGTCCACAACCCATGATACTGAATATTTTCAGCTAATTAGTCAGATCCATGATGCTATAGACATTAGGGTACGACAGAAAAGTTTAATAGATAATTATAAGGGTAAGAATGAGCACCAGGATCGAGATCATAATCAAACACGGTATGACAAGAATGAGGGACATTTTGAAGGAGGTTGTGGAAGGGGACGTGGATATCATGGTGGATATGGAGGACAAGGCCATGGTGGAGGAAGAGGTGAGTTCCTTCATGGAACATGTTATACATGCAGATCTCCTGACCACTATAGGTGTGAATTTCCTCAGAATATTACATGTTCTTTCTATAGAAAGAACCATAGCTATGAAGAGTGCTTAGACTTAAATGAGCATTTGAGTAAGCAACATAAGAAAGAAAACAAAGGTGTGGGGATGGTTAGAATCAAGTGCATGGTAGAAGATCAGTGGATGCCCAAGATAGCACTAAGACCTGAGGCATTGACTTGAATATTACTACATGAGCTAAAGCAGCTCACGCAAGAGAGGCATTGCACCAGAAGCCTACAATCACCAAGGAGGAGGTTTTGCATGCAAGGTACCTAGATCTTGCTCATTAGAAGGAAGTTTACCAAACTATCATGGAAGTGCTAATGAATCTTCAGGGTGAGATATAGTTCTTAAAGGAGTAGAAGAAAGCGTCAGAGATAGTGTAAACTGATATCGATGATCTAAGATAAGTGTGAAAAATGTTACACCAGGAGAACATCATTCCACTATTAGGAATTTGGTTAAAAGGGAACACTTCGCGTGTAAGCATTAAGACTGGATGATAGATACTATATGTAAATCTTCCCCCTGATAGCATTGATTATGATTTTTTTTTTACTTTGAATGTTGTTGTAGATGGATGGCTATTGAGCAATATTTTGATTGACACAGGTGTGGAAGTAAATGTGATTACATTAGATGCATGGGTACAAATGGGGAAGCCTCCATTGCAGCCTTCATCTAATGTGTTGT
Organism: Taxus chinensis; assembly: GCA_019776745.2. Classification (NCBI taxonomy): domain Eukaryota; kingdom Viridiplantae; phylum Streptophyta; class Pinopsida; order Cupressales; family Taxaceae; genus Taxus; species Taxus chinensis. Next base: position 840,266,318 of record CM034151.1, read on the forward strand.
TTATGGAAAATAGGACTAAGGCCACTCCCATAAGAGCTTTGAAGGATATATCTATAACCATACAAGGGGCCAAGTTCACTGGGGATTTTGAGGTATTAGCACTTGCAGAAGCAAACAATTTTCCAGCCTTACTTGGATGCCCTTGGTGTTATGCGAATAATGATGACTTGAGATTCAATAAGGGGTATATCAGCTTTGAGAACAAGGAGGAAACAGTTGTGATACCTCTAATAGATGGTAAGTCTACACCATATGTTGAGCCTCAAAGTGAGGAGGACTTAAATAGAATCTATGTACACGCTATTCAGGACCCAGAGGTTGATGAGCCATCAAAGGAAGGCATCCTATAATGGGAATATTCTCATTCTATTAGTGATACTACGAGTATTATTTCTGACAATTGTGCTCGTGGTACATATGAACTAGTAGGGCATGAGGTAAAAAGTGTAGTTGTGCATAAGAATGGACTTCATTTTGTTTGATGGATAGGTAGCACAGTACCTTGTTATACAGGGGTAGAAGATCTTCCTGTATTTTTGAAAGCTATGCAAAAATAGTGGAAATATCAAATTAAGAGAAGAGATATGTTAGTATATACCTTGCACTGGATGGAAGCTTGCTTGTGGGTAGTTCACAAAGATAATCTTATAAAATGGGAAGAGATTGGAGTCACCTTATCTATTAGTTTTGTAAGGAACAATTCACCTACATAGATTTGTACTTATCATGGTGATTAACTTGTTCAGCATCACATTCAGCAGTGTGAGAGATTCTAGACAACAGGATAGGAAGCATTGCCACCTTCACTCTAGGTGAATAGATTTTACCCTACACTAGAAGGATGTGCACACACCTCGTATGTATATGTAGAACTACATCAAGAGACTATGAATTGGTAGAACTTGACTGCAGGAATGGTCGTGACCTTTGACTACTTCTCGACTAAACCTCCAGTAGAAGAAGCATTAAAATTTGTCAAACGTTTAACTATGGGAGATAGTGCAAATGAAGAAGAGCATATTCAGGAATTATTTTGTGAGGTAGAGTCTGGAGCACGTTTTGAAAGGGAAGAAGAAATGGACTCTATTCTACTTGAATGTGCTTGCCTTGAGAAAGAGAAGGGAAAGACGATTTACATCGTGGATGATGAGGGAGTTGAGAACCTGGATATTGAACATTCACAAGGGGTGCCTGAGGTCTTGGAAAGTGTAGAAAAGGATACGCGTGCCTATCACGAACCCATGAAGACAAAGAAAGTGAATATAGGTTTGGAGGCTGAGCCTAAGGAGGCCATCATTGGAGGCTACGGGTCAGACTCGGAGGTGGCAAAGATCATTGAGTTACTCAGGGATTATAAAGACTTATTCCGTCGAGGGTATCATGAACTTAAAGGCATGCATGGATCATTTGGGGAAATGAAGATAAAAATTGAAGATGGTGTATGCCTAGTTAGAAAGAGGCCTTAAATAATGAATCCTAATTTGTGTGAAAAGGTCAACAAAGAAATTGATAACATGTTGAAATCTAGAATTATCAAGCTCCTTGATGAGTCAGAATGGGTTAGTCCAATGGTGATTAATATCAAGAAGGATGGAAAAATTATAATATGTGTGGACTACAGGAATTTGAATATTGCATGTGTCACAAATCCATTCCCTACGCCATTTACTAAGGAAATACTAGTAGGTGTTGCAGGGCATAAGATATATTCCTTGACAGATGGGTTTTTAGGGTATCATCAGGTTAGGATTGCTTAGGAGGATCAAGAAAAGATGAATTTTACTACTGAATGGGACAGTTTTACATATACTATGATGCCTTTTGGACTAAAAAATGTGACTTTTGTATTCTCGTGGATAGTTGTTCAGGCATTTAATGATTTTATTCACAACTTCTTACAGGTTTATCTAGATGATCGGACAGTATATGGGCTTGTGAAATATCATTGTGAAAATATGTGCTTAGTGTTTGAATGATGCAGACAATTGAGTATCTCCTTGAACATCAAGAAGTGTATATTTTCTACACCATTTGGAATACTGTTAGGACATATAATCTACAAGGGAGTTTTGCAAGTTGATCCAGATAAGGTCTCAGTCATTCTAGGCCTGGAAGCACCTACTAGTCAAAGTGAGGTGTGTGTATTTTTAGATCATATAGGATATTATAGAAAATTCATCAAAGGATATGCCAAAGTTGCTGCACCCTTGGAAGATTTACTGAAGGGGAAATGTACATTCTATTGGGGAGAACCGCAGCAACACGCATTTGAGATATCAAAGGGGAAACTTACTACAACACCCATTATGTACTTTCCCTCATGGGATAAAAAATTTCATGTGTATGTGGACACCTCTGGCATGGCCATTGGCGCTATGCTAGCTCAACCTAGAAAAGGTACTACCAATCATCCAATCTATTTTGCTAGTAGGAAGCTAACTCCCGCATAACAGAATTATACAAATACAAAGCACGGAGCTTTATCAATGATCTATGGATTGCAAATTATTTTTTAGTACTTGTTAAGAACCCCATTTTTGTTTTATATAGATCACATGGAATTAAAGTATTTGGTAAACAATCCTATATTTCAGGGGCACATATGCAGATGGGTACTCCTATTTCAAGAGTTTAACTTCATAGTTATGATGAAGCCAGGGAAAAGTAATTTTAGACCAGACCACTTGTCTAGAATTCACTTAGGAGAAGAAGCATAGACAATTGAAGAAACCATGCTAGATGCACAATTATATAGGTTACAACGTGCACCATCAGAATTAGAAGACATTGTTGTCTTTCTACAGACTGGTATGGCACCCAAAGGATTGAAGGCATTAGAAAAGAAATGGCTTGCTATACATGCAACACCATTTATGTTGATCAGTGGTGACCTATATAAGTTAGGTAGAGATGAAGTACTACGCCATTATGTATTAGAGCATGAGCACAAGGATATTATGAAAGAAGCCCATGGTGGTATTGCAGGAAGACATTATGTAGGTGATTATTGCTTGGAAGATCCTACTTGCTAGATTATTGTGGGCAACATTGTATAAAGACTATAAAGAATATTGTAAGGCGTGTGATCATTATCAGTGCCTAATAAAACTAGGGTAAAGAGATGAGATGCCTTTGAGACCAATTACTAGTGCTAAACCATTTGAGAAATGGGCCATTGACTTTGTAGGACCTATTTCACCAGTCATGCATAGGACTGGATCACACTATATTATTACTTGCACATATTATCTCACACGGTGGGCAGAAGAAACACCTACGAAGGAATGTATAGCAGTTAAAACAGCTAGGTTTCTATGGCAAAATTTTATTACAAGATATGGATGTCATTTAAGCTTGACAAGTGATAGGGGTACACACTTTTTGAATGAGACAATCAAGATCATACTAGATGAGTTTATGGTTGCACACCATAAAACTACACCCTACCATCCTCAGGAAAATGGAACTGTTGAGGCTTTGAACAAGATTTTGAGCCAAACTTTGAAAAAAAATTGTGATGTTGGAAGAAAGGATTGAAATGATATAGTGTCGGTTGTTCTTCGGGCATATATAACAACTTATAAGATATTGAACAAAGCCACACCGTTTTAGTTGGTGTTTGGCGCAGAATTCATTCTCCCTATAGAATTTATGTTACCTTCTTTGTGCATTGCCCATGATGGAGCTCTAGATGATGAATAGGATTTAGAAGAGCATATTGTGAAGATGATTTAACTAGACAAGTGACGATCCATAGTATGATGGAGTCAGAATTAGGAAAAGGCTAGGCAGAATCAGGAAAAGGCTATAACACGATGAAGCACTTGATGGCATATAACTACCCAGTTACTTTAACGGGAGTAGGCTGAAGCCCTACCATAAATAAGACTTCTTGGTGTTTGTAATAAGGAAGTATTGCCATTTAGATTAGGTTTCCATTATGTATTTCCTTCATTTTTTTCTATGCTTTGTCAATTTAGTTGTTGTTCTTGCGTAATAAGCGCGCTTGTGCAAATGAAGCTAATTAATATGTGAAAAATGTTTATACGCATAGGACTGCACATACTTTTAGTGTGGGGTGGTGTTAGTTATCTGGGTAAAATACTGTGGGAATTGAAAGGTGAAGGGAATAAGCTACTATGGGTGTGCTTTGAGTCAAAAAAAGATTTCTTCTCAAAAGTGACCAAGGATGGAGATTAATGAAATGAAAGTATAACACGAGGTAAGCAGAGGCCATGATAAATACCAGGAGAAGGTACAGTGATGAGGTACTCAGCTGCAAGGGTGCACACTGAAGAGAAGTCTGTGACTAAAAGGTAGGAAGGTGTGTTAGAAGGTTATAGCTGGGGTGTAAAGATGCACCGCATGGAACAAATGAATTTGGTCAATGAATGAGAGGATATTTGGTAGGTGTAGGAGTAATAAATACATCAAAATTTGAAAAATTATATAAGGATGGGATGTGGATTCATTTTTTCTGTTGTGACTAAGTGAATTTGAGAAAAGAGCTAAGTGTGAAGACCTGAGTGATCGGGTTAAGGTGCGAAGGGTGTGAAATCAAGTGTGACAAATAGAATCTTTGCAGAAATAAGCTTGCATCCCCAAGCAGTGAAGGGTTTGAGTGAAAAAAGGTGACAAAGAGGAGTTAGGGCATGAAATTTCCACCTAGGACATGATTGAATTGAGCTAGGGTTTGATTCACAAATTGCAGAGGTAAAGAGGAGACAATTGCAAGGTAAAAAAATGGCACCCAAAAAGGCATCTGCAACAACAACAAAAGGAAAGAAGAAGATGGTTGTCGAGGAGGAATAGATGGCACTCGAAAATGATTTTTCAGAAATGAAATATCCAGAAGGAGTCATCGTCGGCCAGGAATGGGATTTCACCTATCAGAAAGAGAAAAGAAACTGAATACAATCATAGGACCGCAGAGAACAATAAAGAGCTTGATTCCTTACTCACTTCTAGGATGAAAAAACATATGGAAGATGGCATGTTAGTGTATGATGATGTAGGTGAGAAGATTTTGAAGAGAATTGGGGCCTACCAATTATATGAGCTTCCATATTTCAGGAAGTATGAGCCCTTGTATCCATGGCTCATGAGTAAAGTGCACAAGGACTTCTTCTAATTTGTAGGACACATAGTTAGAATCTCATCTGCGCTTATCTCATTAGTTACATGTTTTAAGGCCATATGAGAAGATATAAAGAATGATATAATAGATAAAGCTATAATATTAAAGACCAGATAGAAGTTGGGGTACCTGAAGGGTCCTGCGTGGTATGGATATAGAAAAATTGAAGAAATGTCTGGTTGTGAAAGTAGCAACACACCTTGTTACAAAGTTGAATGATCAGAAGTTGTGGTCATAGGTAAATACTATGTGGTTACATGTTGCGCGTAAGATGTCAGAAGGAGAAATCTACAATATTACATGCTACATTGTAGAATAAATAGTTGAGGAATTGTGCATAGAAGGGAAGATCAACTTTGGGGCTGTTCTACTATCACTAGTATTCATGGAAATTGGGGAGTACCAGAATGGCCCAAAGAAAAAGGTGTGAGAATACCCCATGGAGAATAATTCACTAGCTGAAAGGTTCACCAAGTACCTATGTAAAGGGGCCATGATAGATGATGTGAATAAAAGGGTGGAGAAATGGTACAACAGAATCCATGTAGAATTTGGAGAAGAGTTGTGCATCCCAAAGGACTTACCAATGGTAGTAGGGAGACAAGTACAGTTTGTTGTATATCAGCATTTCTACATCACACGCTTCCTAATGAGAGATGGATTCTAGAGCCCTTGGTGTAAATTGCCTCACACATTCACTGCAAGCTATTTCCAAGCATCTGTTCACAGATTCAAAGACACATGCCGAATGGTATTCAATGTAGATAAGGTAGACTGTGACTACCATAGGTTGAGGAAGAAGTATGTGTATCCCGGAAGAAGTTCCTTTACCGAGAGGATCATTTTGGAGGTGTTGAACGTTAAGAAAATAATTTTGGTTTGTAGCAGATGTAGGGGCAGCATTAGTGTACCTTCAACTGAAGCCCAAGATGGAGAACAATAAGTATGTGGAGAATTAATTTACACTCCCAAGGCCATCGAAGGTTAAGCACACAATAGAAAACATACTGGCACAAAGGCCCATAGAAACTGTTGAAGTAGTGGATGAGGAAGAGAATCATGAAGATAGTGGACGCTTGGAACACAAAAGAAAACAACCATATGATAGAGAAGAGTCACATCACATGGCCACTCCACCTCAAGGAAAAGAGATAAAGAGGAAGATACGGAGGTTACACAGGGGGAGCATAGGTTTAAGAAAGTTTTTAGACATACAAGGACTCAAAGTGGAACCCCATAAATGGTATGGAAATTACCTCGTCTCTTTCCATACAAGGAGACACCTACACCAAAGAAGAGAAGAACGTTGAAGTTAGATAAAGAAGTAGAGGAATTAGGGGAGAGCAAGCGTACATCTCCTACCCCACTTGAGCAAGAAGATGAGCCACAGAATGAGGAAGAGCACAAAAATGAAGAGATGAAAGACAAAGAAGAGAAAGAAAAGGAAACCTTTGGATCCTCACATGCGACTGCTCAAGATGTAACGGGACAGGCTCATAACCTTGAAGCTACAAATCCCAATTGTCTTAGATTGAAGAGGATGAGTGGAGAGCACATTCCAGCAGCCATGGGTTATGTAGAGGACATAGGTAAAATTGTCCACACCCACTTTTAGAGCATGATAGCGCAGAAGGATTTATTTGGCTGGGAGCTGATGGACGAGGATATGGTGAATGTGCACACTCAAAAGCAACTATCATGGTCAATGCACATCCACATGGATGAGCCTGAATTTTATGTATGTGAAGAGTCATGTGTTTCGAGATGGGTTAAGAAGGCACCCCAAGCTAGACATATGACAGTAAATCCTACTATCATATTAGATGAACAGGTCAGCAACGCATTAGTGAAGGTTTCTGCTGAAGTTTCTAGAAGAAACATGGAAAAAGCTGCAACGATTAGAGTGCTGCGTGAAGAGATAAAGATAAAGGATGTAGAGATAGTGTGCATAACAGTAGAGAGGGAATTAGTGTAGAAGAAGACTGAAGTATTTATCAGCATCGCAGAGGAGATTTGGGACAATGTCATAAGAGTTAGGCCACACTTGGAGACCAAGGTACCATAGACATTTCCCTCAGCGATACATTACGTAGGAAATTTGGTGGACCTGGTACTTGAAGATGAACCTTTGTGCATGACAACGCTAAGGAATTTAGAGTAAGAGGCAGAATGAGAGAAATCCTCAGTGATGCAAAAGATTACATCCTATGAAGGGCTGTTGCAAGTGCTACAAGAATTATTGAAGAAATCAAACCATGCTTTAAACATATGCATAGCTCCAGAGATGCTTATCAACACAAATGCCCTAGAAGAAAAAAATGAGGTTCAGAAAGCAATGCAGGATGAGACACTGGGCTACATAGAAAGATTGTGAATTGTTAAATAGAAGCATAAGGCCCTGAGAGCAACACAAGAGCTGCATAAGACTCGGTTAGAAGAGCTTAGGAGGATCATTGTGTAGAAGATGGATCTTCTAGAAGGAAGGATGACCTCGATGTCTGACATTGTGTTGGTTCTGTAGAATGAAAAGGGGATATTCCGAGGGATGAATTGCATTACATTACTGGGGACATTCCAGAAAAAGTAAAACAAGCACTCGCTGAATGACAAGCCTTGGAGGCTGAAATAAAGGAGGAGTATCCAGAGTTGAAGCTTCAAACTGATACAGAGGAGGATTCCTCATAGCCTCATAAAAAATCTTTATTTATCTACATTCTTATTATTTCCATTATTCTATTCTTTACTTCAATTTTTGGAGATACTCATTATCAGGACGACAATGAGATTAGTGTGGGGTAATGTTGATCATAGAATACTTGTTAGAGATCACACAAAAAGTCTACACGGGAGAGAAGTTGAGGATCAAGGGCGCAGATGGATAGGAAGAACCCACATGTAGAGGGCAAGTCTAGCATTCAGGACTTAGCTGATTTTGAGCATGAAGACCTATTTTTAGAAAATGGTGTGTGGAACACACAAAATATGTAGAGACGTGTGTGTCACACATTGTCTATCTTTGGAGGATCAGATCAAAGAATTTTACATGGAGGTGAGCTAAGAATAGGATTTTCACTTCAGTTAACTACAAGAGGTCTATAGATAACACACTTTCATGTATGGCTATGCTTATAAACGATGTGTGGCTATTAATAGCATGCGGCCTATTTCTGGAATAGATAAGCAATGAAGAGAAATTCCCCACCCTATATATATGATGTGAATCACATAGTAGTAGATGGATAAATGTGTGTGTATGTGTGTGTGGATTTATAGAGATATAGAGATACGCGCATATGACTGGATTACTATATCAGATTCATGTGTGCATTGGTATAGATTGCCATTAATTTAAGTAGATTTTGTGTTTATTAATAGATGGAAGATATTGGCTGAATCTTACTATCATTCTTATGTGTAATTGAGTAGTGCATGTTATTGATTCAATCATGATTACTATTTAAGCTTGTTCTTTCATAGATCTGAATGTAGCATGCATTGTAGAATGATGGATTAGTTATGGATCTATATGTTTCTTCCTTTATCATGCTAATATCCTACTACAGCAACCCTAAAGAGGGACCTGATACCTTTACGTGCTTCGAGTGAGCACTTAGTCTAGGCTGAGTGATGTGCCAGTGCATCTAGGGTGTTATCTGGTAAATTCTAGGCTGTATCAGATGATTTTATTGGACATGCTAGTTGTTTATGTAGGGTTAGATTTGTAGATTGTAATGTTTGGATTCTTTGAGTTATGAAAGTTTCTAGATTGATCACCCACTGTTATGGGTAGAACTCATTTGGGCTGTCTTTACCCAGGATCTTGTTTTTCTTTCGCATATTCTATTTTGACTTGTCTTGGTCAGTTACATTGGGGGTTGTATGAAGACATGGATAGATAGATGGAGAACATAGTTGGTTTTACAAGTATACTTATTGATGCGATAGAGGCCCAGTAATTCAGTTTGAGTGGGAGATTTTATAGGTGTGTTAGTCATGGTGGCTTGGTTGCATGAGAGGCTTGTTGTTATGATTCAATGGGAGCCTTGTGTATGGATAGCTTGGTTATCACGGATCAGTAGTATCTTTGTGTAGGTCTATAGTAAGTCACAAGTTTGTTATCTTCTTGGTTTTAGAAGATGGTTTGATCTTTTTGATTTCATTTGAGATAATTGTTGATGTAAAGAATAGATGGTATTCACAGTATTTAGAGGACTATGATGTATAAGTACATGTACAAGCTCAACAATTTATCTCCAAGTGGGAGATTGTTAGGATTGTGGAGCTGAATTACTTCTTAGTTAACATGATTTACACCTTGCTGGTTTACACAATAAATGGCGCCAATTAACATTAGGGTAACTGGTGCTGATCACGGTAATAGGAAATGGTTACCTATGCATAAAATTTTATAGTTAACTCACAATAATTTAATCCAACTTTTTTTTAAAGCTGATTTAAAGGTTATAAATGCATAACTAAGGTGCCCTAAGTTTTTCTAAGCTTATATAAGCTAGAAAACTAGGGTTAGAACATAAGGAATGAGGAAAGAGAAGAATTGATCTATCCTTGGTTGAAAGGATGAAGAAGAAGAAGAAGAAAATGAAGCTTTCATGAAGACAATAGCTTTCATAGAGAGAAGTTGAACAAAATGAAAGTGTAGGTATAGTGTTGGTGAGAAGATGATATTATCTTGTATTGTATTTCCTTTGTATTGTTTAGTCTCATGTAATGGCTTACATAGTATGCAAATAACTTATTTTTTCTTCTTGTTAGATCCACAGGTTGTTATGAGATCTTGTTATTGCTCATTATTATAAATCCACATGTTGTGAGATATTTTATTACAGATCCATGAGATCATGATGTATTGTTGATCCATAGGAATATAGTATTGTAGAGGAATTTGTATAAATCATAGGTTGATGTAGTGATGATGGGGAGACTTATTTCTTGGTGCACGGTCACAGTTGCACATTAATAGACCCTTATAGAGGTCTTGTTTGCAGATTCATAGTAGAGTGAGAGCTTGGTTGCATAATGGCAGATGCAAGGTAGCTTCAGGTATGTGAGATCTAGAGGTGTTTTAGAGGCATGGTTGTAGTGCACTTAGATAGATCTGGTTAGAGATATGGAGGAGACACGGGTGGTGGTATGGATGTGTGGTTTAGTGTACTCAAGAAGATATTACTGTAGATCTGTAGGAGGAGATAATCTTGTAGAGATACATGTACTCTTGTGCAGAGGAGTTGGTTTTAAATCTCTTGTTATATTATATATTTGAGATCTCTATCTTTGGTGGACGTATCCCACATTGGGTGAACCACTGTTCATGTCATGTTATGTGTGTGTAATTTTGTGTGATTTGGATTATTCTTGTTTATACTTCCATTATTGTATATTTTGTAGGGATTGTTAGATATGTATTTGCATGTTTTGGATTTGATATTATATAGTTAGAAATGTTTCCTCATAGACCCATCCCCGAAATTCCCCACCTAATTAATCTCCATAGCGTGACATCTTGTTTGAGGGATTGGTAGGTCATTGGTTCATTTTGAACCTAATCACCCCCATAGTTCTATAGAAACTAACAACAAATAAAAACTGCTATATATCTCTTTGCAAGGATTGGAAATATATTTAATTTCCATCTTCATAATTCCATCCAAACTCAAAATGGTTATTGGAATAATCCAAAAAATATTCCTATGGTCAAGAACTAAGGAAAAAAATAGAAATCCCTTTATTACATGGGAGAAAGTTACTAAACTCAAGAAGTATGGTGGTTTTGGCCTCAAGGATATTTAGATCATGAATGAATCCCTTATAGCCAAGGTTGGTTTGAGAATGTTAAAGGAACAAGGAACTTGGGAGGATATTCTCCCAATGAAATATTTGCAGACTGTTGGTGGAATAAGAGCATTTGTTTCTAATGGTGGCCTACCGAAAAGGTACATATTATTGAATAATATATATCAAGCAATGGGTCTTCTACTCAAGGGTATGTTATATAATCTTGCGGATGGTAGTAGTATGAAATTTTGGGATGACCCATGGTTGGAAAAGGAACCTTTGAGGATAGTATAACCTTTCAAATAACTCTGTAGCAATTGATCTTTTCTATGCATATTGAATACACTCTATGTTGCAAGTTTCATCATAGAACATGCCAACACCAACACAATAAGACTTTATAAAACAAATTTTGAGTGAATTCTAAGTGTTTCTATGCAATTATGTATCTTTTCCTTTAAGTATGTAAATTTCATTTCATGGTTAAATGGTTAAAACATAGACACTCAAATTTAGCAATTCACTCTTTGACCCTACTAATGTTTGGAATACACTATTACTAATTTAAACCTAGCCTTTCCATTCCCACTTGACACATTTCAAAGTTCTTATTGTCACATAAATGTGTAGCATGAATATTTCAAACTTTCAAGAATGACAACTAGACCCAAATGTGAAAAAATTACTCCTGAGTCTATTTGAACCCCCTCCTCATTCACTTTTCCTACTGTATCATGATCATTCATACATTTTAAGTTATTCAAATGTGTTGAAAATTATTTTCCTATTGTTTGAAATGTTGTGACAAGTTCATTTATCTCATATCATGAAGTGTTTTCAAAGGCTAGTATTCCGGTAAACCTACAAAGGCTTTTTTTGACCTTTTCAAGACAAGTGTGTATCCTTCAGGACTAGTCAAAAATCTCAAAAACATTTGAGAGTAGTATTCAATATTTTTAAAAATGTTTTAAGTGATCTAGGAAATTTTAGGTAATTTTTGAATGTTTAGGGACAAGTTGTGTAAAAGTGGGTTTTCAAGGGTTAAGGAGCTTGTAGTCTAAAATGGTACATGATCTTCTGTGGATGATTCCCAGAGATCCATAAGGAGTTAGGATTTAAAAAAATACTCATTATAAATATTGAATAATTTTCTACATCATTAAATTATAAAATATTCCACAAGACATGTTTACTTTTGAGGAAAACTTAGTTTTGGCATATATATCTTGTTGTCCTTAAGAAAAAGTGGCCAAATTTTGATGATGGAGGAATAATAAAGGCCTTAAAAACATCCCATTTTTCTTGGAAGGCTCTTGGGATTCAAATTCATATAAAACTTCATCAATAATGACCTCCTGGATCTTCAAAAAGCTCATCTACAAGTTCTCTCTCTCTCTCTCTCTCTCTCTCTCTCTCTCACACACACACACACACACACACACACACACACACACACACACACACACACACACACACACACATCTACGTCTCTTATACCTAGCAAAATTTCAAGTGTGGAAACATGTCACCTCATGTATCACCCATGTTATGATTGATTCAAATCAAGGATTTTTTTAACACCTTAACTAAATTTTTATGTCTTCAATGATTTTTAACACACAATAGATAAAATCTAGCATAATAATATTTACAAATACCTTAATTATTTTTATGATGTAATGAATAACATTATTACTTAGCTCAATACTAAGTAATCCAACATAATTAATATTACATAATCCATATTGACAACATGCAATAGCCATGTGCAACTAAAAGGGTTCTAGATCATTCCCGATCTCCCTTAATCACTTAATACAAGTATGTATACATTATATACCTTTGGTTAAACCTTTGTATAGGTCCTGAAAACCTACGCATATTCTTACTTCCAACCAATAAAGTATTCAATTAATTTCCTCCATCTCAAATCACTACTGAAATAAAAAATGATGAACATAAAATGTAATAATTTATTTTCACTACTATGGACATAGTTTTCTAGATTTGTTCTAGCAAACATATTTCATGAGTACACACTAGCCTACGAAACTTGTCTTCACTTCACCACACAACTGTCTCAACATAGTTATCTTGATTATTTCTTGTTCATTAGAATTTAAGTTAGAGTTAACCATTTTATTTATTCATTTACTATAAGTAATTGAAATTAGTTTTGAAGCTGTAGGGTTCACGACTCAATATTCGGGTCCCAAGAATCTTATCATTCCCATATTAGGATCCTTATAACAAAGGTTACACTCACATAGTGAATTACATCATTACATATTCCTTACCAGCCCCATAGCCATCCTGATTTGGCATGGACAAGGTTCATATGCCACAAATATTGTTTCATAATACCTACCCTTAATTTTTATTTCATTATGTTTTCATCCTAAGGATAAGTTATTCTAAATCTCTTATGTTATCTATTTCACAATAGAGATGTGCAGTAACTCATCGATTCATCAAATAATGTTAGTACGATGTACCACATGTCATAAGGTAATATATGTCAACCTATGATGATTGAATTTGAATTAATCAAGCATAATAATAAACCAACACATAATGATAAGATAAATAGTACTTATGATCATCTATATTCACTTAATCATATTAGTACACTTAAGTTAATTATGTTCGCCTGTATTATTTCTTATCATTTTTATAATGTTCCTTTTGTACTTAGTTTCATATCATTGTAATTGTTTTCCCACCCAAGGTTTAGTAAAAATAGATATGATATTTACAATGAATATATTTTATCAAAAACATGTATGTAATGTTGTTATAAGACCATCATTATGTTCATTTATTTTATAACTTATAACTAATACACATCTTATTTGTGTATTTATTTCTACCAATACAATACTTTATTACATTATTTCTTCTTGATGTTTTTCATCCTCAGATAAATTTTTACCACATAATCATAATGACATCTTAAAGTAATCGTGTTAAAAAATTACAACATCAATTATAATAAATTCTCTACTATAAAATAGCGGTACAAGTTTGTCACTTTTTACAATCATAATGATGCAAACAACCATTATTAAATTATCAACTAGTTGTGATATTACATAGTCATGAAATGATTATTGAAAGATAATCATCAAATACTTTAGGAAAAATTACCTTAATACCTTCTACGAAGTAATACATTCGCATTACAATATTTATAATAATCTAAACATGAATAATTTTTTTATTTTTGGATTACTTTAGTGGATATATCCAAATAATAGTAACACCAAAAGACTAGGACAAGACCAAATTCACTTTCCCATGTGGAACATTTTCTTAAAGCATTTTTCTTGTTGGTGTATGTAATGCTCCTACCACCTTCCAGAGATCAATGTTATTAATTTTTGTCGATCTTACTCACGAATCTATGTAAATTTATATGGATGATTTTGTAGTCTATGGAACTACGTTCTGGGAGGTAATGAATAAATTTAATAAATTTCTCTCCATATATGAAAAAATCAACCATCTCTCAAGAAAAATAAGTTTTTTTTATGATGGAGCATGGGATAGTTTTAAGACACCTTATTTTAGTAGAAGGAATCAAAGTACATGCACACAAAGTGAATATAATTGTAAAATTTCCATCACCTAAGAGTCAAAATGAGCTACAAAGTTTCCTAGGATGCATAGGTTATAATTGGATATTTATATTTTAATTTAGTAAAATATCCTCTCCACTATTTTCACTTCTAACTAAGCATTTTGAATTCTAGTGGATATAAGCTTGTTAAAAATATTTTGACATCATAAAAGAGAAAGTAAGTAATACTCCAGTTCTTATTGAAATAAATTGGAAGCTCCTATTTCATATTAAAATTGATTCTTCCAATGAAGTAGTTAGGGTTTTTTTTGGTTAACAAAAAGAGTGTGAGGAAATGAATGTAATTTATTACACCAATAAAAATATTTCCCGAACTGAAAGGAACTATATTACCACAAAAATAGAATTTCTTGCAATTGTTATGCAATAAAAAAAATTCCATTACATCATAGGGTATAAAGTGATCATTTATACATACTAATCTTCCATTAGATATTTGATGAAAAAACCCTTGGTTCGTGTTTCACCTTTTTCTTAGATTATTTCTTTGAATCATTAACGAAATAGATAGGGTAGCAGGCGTAGGAGGAATACCTATTCAAATGTTGATTGACGGGTTATTCCACACATATGACTTCCGAATCCATAGCTGATCGTGGGAGATTCCTTTTGTCTAGGAGGAACTACCTGTAATGAAAACAAGACCACTAAAAGGAATTAAACAATATTGGTGCCTAGTGAACTGCCTAGATGGCTGTCAGTCCACTATTTTAAAAAAATTAATGTGGTAAAAAAATTAAATCCTATTGTTACTTTAAAATTATTTAGGTATCTCACTTAAAACACACAATAAGAAAATAGATCTAATTTAATAGGGTAAGCTAGAATAGAATCCAAAGGTCAAATGGTTGATTCTGGGTCACTGCAGGTCAGATAAAGGTCTCGGGTAGATCAAATGTAAGTGAGGGTGAGGTAAGATTAGGTGAGTAGGTCTCTATCTAAGGCTATGTGGGCAAACACAGAGACTAGCATCAGTCAGGAGTGACCGACCGTGGTTAGGTATAACCGATGCCAGTTACTGTGAGATATGGAAATGTCACTAAACAAGTTTTGGTCTCCTTTGTGATTGAAAAAAGGATTTTGGTTGGTCGAGACGAGGTATTGGGTGACTGGAATAGGTTTTTATGAGGTTTCAATGGGTCTATGGAGGTGAAAATGTTGGAGAAGGTCAATAAGGAGCAAGATAAATAATGGGTGATAAAACAATGATGAAATGAAATAACCAAGAAAGTGTGATATTGTACTTACTTGGATTTTATTCTTGAAGGCTTGTGTGTGATGGGTGGAGGTGCTAAGGATAGGTTTGAGGGCTGCAAGTGATCACCAACTGAAGAAAATATTTTGCATGGGATGCATACACACTCCTCTTTGCTTGGATAGATCACACCGTGGCTAAGATGACTATGCAGGAGAAGATGCTCAATCTCCTTCCTTGGATGTGAGTGTCTGCTGGGATTAGCTCTCTAAAGATGTGTTATCTCTCTAAGGTATTTTCTTTCTCATCAACCTTTCCAATGTTTTTCACCAACTTCTGACTTCCAACCTTGAGAATAAGGTTGTTTTGGGGTTAAAAGGGGTAACCGATGGCGGTTCGAGTTAACCGGTGACAGTTATGAGTAACCGACGTCAGTCAAGGTGGGATTTCCTAGGTTTTACCAAACTTAGGGAGATCCTCCTAAATTTATTGGATCTCATGTTGTTATTCCATGGCTGAGACTCGGAGCCTCTTGTGAGCATGTGGGAATGTGGGTAGAGGGAATGTAGGCATTGATTTTCAGGGTTTGAGTAAGTCTTAGTTAGTTATGGTAATTTGCTAAGAATAGGTCTTAGGTTGAGTTAACTTGGTGAGGTGTGTAAGTGAACTATATGTGTAGATATTATTTAAATAAGATATTTAAATAATAAATGTAGTGAGGATAAAGCATTAATTTAATTTAATTAATGAAATTAATATTAGTGGGGTGAAGGGGGTCATGGCTAGGTGAAGGTATTTATTTGTCGAGGGACCAAAGGGGAGTTTGACCTAATTTTAGTGTCTAAATTTTACCCCTTTTTGTTTCATAGCTTGTATTGGTAAGTGATGCTAATAAAAATAAGATATGGTTGCCCCATGTGAGGGTGAAGGTGATCCCCCTCAAACCAAGAACTGACGAGGTAGTAGGCTGAAACAGTGAGTGGTTTGATAAAAGGAAAGTGTGAAGAAAAGGCAAATGGGTAAAGGGAAAAAGGGGTGAAAGGTCTACTCGGGTGATCTAGGTAATGGGTCAGGGTCACAGGTAGCAACAATCAAACACACGCACATGTATAAACCCCAGCACACTACTAGGTTGAAGATCAGGAAAACTCTACATCATCTAAGGTCGATAGGTTTATCCAAACAAGGTTGAAGTGAATCTAGTATCCAAGGTATATGATAAGGTCAGGAAGCACAATTTAGGTTAGCTGTAGGAATGTTTAGGTATGTTTCAGTACACCAAAGGTAGGGTCAGGATAAACAGTCATGACAATAGGATAGGTAAGGTCATTAGGTCAATCAACACATTTAACAGTGCCACAAGGTATAGCGAACACATGAGGTCAAAGGTCACTAGCGATGGTCCGAGTCCAAATATCTAGGTCACGGCACGGGTAAGGCTGAGGTAAGGGTAAAATAATGAGTCCCAAAAGGAGGAAAAATGGAGGTAGGAACTGATGAGGTCAGGAAAGATAAGGTAATGGGTTGGGTAAAGGTATGGGGTAAAGATCAAGGTAAAGGGTGGGGTAAAATGACAAAGTAAGGGTAATGTGTAGGTAGGGGTGACTGATGGTGGTCAGGTTGAACCACCATCGGTATAGGAATACCAGCGACAATTAGGTAGGCCATGAGACTGATGTCGGTCGAGGGTAACCGACGTCGGCTAGGTCGAGTTTTATATAAAAACAAAAAATCTACACTTTTATTATTCATTTGTGAATTTGAAAGTAAAGAAATGACAAAAGAGAGATAAAAGTGAGAAAAGTGTCAAGAGGAAATGGAACAGGGAGCTGACAGTGTGAGTCAATGGTGGTTGAGTTGGTTAGTAGTGGTTCCATGAGATCCTAGCAAGGGATTCGATTGGGTGGAGTGTGTGGGTAGATATTTGGTAATGGCAGAAGTAGGAGAGGGATCAGGTGGACCACCGCAATCACAGGGGCAGGGTGCTTGTCCTAGTGCATAGGCTGGTGTAGGGTAGATACAGGGGCCGAGACCTATGGGACCACCATATACTGTGCCTATATCTAGGTTACAGGATGCCCTAGGTGAGGTGTGATACTATCAAGACAAGCTCATGGCTATCGGGATAGACTTCCTCCCCTATGGAGAGTATAAGGCATAACAGGCATCCAGTGAGATCTCGCATCCAGTGAGACAAAGACTAGGGCGAGGTGATGTACCAATAGGGGCACATGATGCCAAGGGTGGAGGGGACACAGAGATGGAGGAAATCTGATGAGATGTCTGATATGAGGCCACCCTGATTTTTTATGTATTTTAGTGATTAGTTTTGATATATATGTCGGCCTACATGCCAAAGGTTTTTTGTATTTTTTATCATATATCAGCCTGCATGCCAAAGGAAGTGAGGATGTACGAGTGATTTTTGTATAGTTTGAGCATATACCAGCCTGCGTGCCGAAGATATTTTGTATTGATTCATTCATTCATTCTTTTGGTATATATGAGATCGACCTGCATGCCGATGACATTGTGTATTATATAGTGGCCTGCGTGCCGACATTTTTTTGAGATGATGGCTAGTTATTGGGATAGAAATGTATTTTGAGACACACATTTATTGATCTATTTATGATGAGATACATGGTATTTTGTGATGTGTTAATGTGCTTATGAGATATCGGATGTATGGCTTGTGATAGATGAGGTACAGAGTTGTTACTTTGATATGGATGGAAGTTAGGTGAGTTAGGCATGATGGACTCAGGTTATAGGCATGGATTGAGTTAGGTTATAGGCATGGATTGAGTCAGGTTGGTTTAGGCATGGTTGAGCTAGGTTGATTTAGGCATGGTTGATCCAGGTTGATTTAGGCATGGTTGAGTCAGGTTATAGGCTGGATTGAGTCATGTTGTTTTAGGCATGGTTGAGTTAGGTTATAGGCATGGATTGAGTCAGGTTGGTTTATGATTCATTATTGTTTGCAATGAATGATACTATGGGTCATATGAGAAATGTTGTATAATCTATGCATAGTGATGATAGAGAGATGGTAGGTGTAATAAATGTATAAAATGGGAAGCAACTTGTTATGTATGTGGCTTAATTTCTAATTTTGTTAGAAAAGGGGAACTAAGTGAAATGTGGGGTAAATGGTGAGGTAGGCATGGTTGAGGAATTTTTTAGGGTAGAGAATGGTCGAGCTAACCTCTAAGGGCCCCATGCCCTCGGAGTGCTACCTACATAGTCCCGGTGAAAAAGGGACCTCAGACCGATGTTGTTCTCCCATGAGCTAGGGATGAATATGAGAATGAGCTGGTAGGTTTTGTGGGTATGTTGTGGGTTGAGGTGCAATATGTGTAGGTGGATTATAGGTAAAAATAATGTAGGTGAAGGTGATTATGGTGAAAGGGGAGGATTACCCCAAAGGTAAGCGACGAGGACCAATTCCTGTATGAGGTAATCAAAATGCAATAAAAAATGGTTAACAGATAAAAACGGGGCAATAAAGCCACCTAATTGGGTAGAATCATACTGAGGAGATCATACCTTGGGGGGTGATGAACAAAATATCCCAAAAGGAATTACATGATTAAATATTCTACAATGAAGGTGGTCATAGGATCACTAAATGTCTGAATTCCAATATGTCCCTTGAGGTGATTTAGGAAATGAGAGTGGAAATGGTAAGGTTGGTGAAAGGTAGTTAATTGTATATGTTTTGAGTGACAGGGATTTTGGGCAAGAGGTCTGAGGTCACAATGGGAAAGTCCATGACTAAAAAGGTTTTTTTTTGTTGTGATAGACTGATCGATGCGGGAAGTCTATATGGGATAAATAATATGGTACTCCTTGAGGTCTTCATGAAGCTGATCGATGCAGAAAGCTTCGGTTCTCACTATTTGTTTTTTTTGAAAGCTTCACATAGTTGTCCTTCGAGGGAGCAGTCTATTTATATCAGCAATTTTTTTCCGAGAGGAAGATGTCCTTTTGAGGGAGTCATCTTTTTTTTTTAGAAGTTTGACTCAAGGATTTTAGTCCCATTGGAGGTATTTGAAATCATGGAGAAGACCAAGGTGAAGGATAGAACTCTTTTCCAAAAGGTGAGGTGGAATGACCATGGGATCCCATCTAAAAGGTAGATGAAAATTATCCATGAGAATCATGCTAGGTGTAGTGCCGTCGTACACATATTCAAGGGAAGATAAAAAGTGACAGGTACTCACATGATTCTTGTTTAATCGTTAGGGAGGTGGATGGAATGGATAGCGCTCAAGGGACGATCTTGTTAAGAGATAAAGGGTGAGGTAGGAAAATGAGTCAACAATAGAACAGTCGAAGGTGCAATGGGTTAAGGGGCCCAGGTTTGGGTTTACCCTCAAGCAAGGATAAATGATAAGCACCCGATATATAGGTATGAGTTATGATGTATGGTCCAAGCTAATTAGGAGTGAATTTTCACCATTTACTTCTTTTTGCTTTTGTTACATGTTGATTTTCTTTTAGGACAAGGCCACTGACCTGGAAGGTTCTTTCATGGACACGTTTTTCATAGGCATGTTTGAGACGTTGCTGGTAAACTTGAAGGTGATCCAAAGCATTAAGATGACGTTGGTCTAATAACTCTAGTTGTGCTAAGTGGTCATGACAAAAGTCATTATCAGTAAGCATGTCCTGGAGACAAATACGAAGTGAAGGGAGCTAGACTTTGAGAGGTAGAACAACCTCTATACCATAGACCAGTGAAAAAGGTGTGGCCGCAGTGGAAGTACAAATACTAGTGAGATATGCCCATAGGGAAAAAGGGATGTGGGTATGCCAATCATTCCCAGTATCGTCAACCACTTTCATGAGAATTTTGTTAATGGTTTTATTAGTGGATTCAGCTTAGCCATTGGTTTGTGGGTAATAAGGTGATGATAAACTAAGTTTAATGCCAAAGGCATTGCAAAGTTTTTGTAATGTTTTGTTTTTGAATTGTTTTCCATTGTCAGTGATGAGGCGATGAGCAACACCAAAGTGAAAAATGATGTGATCATTAATGAACTCACATATTTTCTTGGATTTCGTGGAGATGAGTAGTATGGATTCCACCCATTTTTTGTAGTATTTAGTAGTAGTTATGATCCATTGATGGTGTTGGGAAGAATGAGGATTGATTTCTCTGACAAGATCCAAATCCCATTGAGAGAAGGGCCAAAGGTCATGAGTGACCTATAAGGCATGACTGGGTGTATGATGAAGGTTGGAATGTTGTTGGAATTTCACACAATGTTTGACATAGTCACAAAAATCATGGTTAAGGGTCAGCTAGTAATAGCCTAGGTGAAGAATACACTTAGCAACAACAAGGCCACTAAAGTGACCTCCACATATGCCATCATGAACCTCCTTAATGGTATAAGGAATTTCAGAACATGTGAGGCATCATAAGAGAATACCATCAAAGCCACGTTTATAGAGGAGTCCCCCCAGAATGACATAATGAGAGACCTTTTTAAGGAAGGCACATTTTCCATTACAGGTGAGATCATGAGGTAAGATGGAGATGGAAAGGTAGTCAGAGTATTGTTTATACCAAAGGTCACTCTGGTCAGGGGTGTCAGTTCCGATTGAGTAAAAATAATGAGGTAAATAAGAAGGTGAATGGAGGTGTTGTATGGTAACAAATATTTTGGAATTGGCAGGGGAAGTGGGTATTTGGGAAGCTAAACAGACCATGGTATTGGAAAATTTGTTGGTTGAACGTGGAATTGTTTAAAGGGTGTAACGATCAAAGGTGGTCAAAAATATGTCTACATGATGTTTATACTTTTGAAGTATCTCGTTACGACATTGGTACATACCATTGACTTAGTTTACGACCAATTTTGAATCACCAAAGATGTGGATTGATTTTACATCTAGGGCGTATGTGGCCTGGAGACCTAGTACGAGTGCATCGTACTCGGAAATATTATTGGTGCATTCAAACTCTAGTTTGAAAGACAAGGGCATGGGTTCTCCATCAAGAGGAATGAGGATAACACCAGCCCCAACCCCACGCTGACACTTAGAACCATCAAAGAATAATGTCATTTGGTAAGGGGGTTCGTTCAGGGAAAGGGTAGTGATGGATTCATTGGGAAAGTCAAAATAAGAGGGTTGGTGCCCAGCAATAGGTGCGTTAGCCAATTGGTCAGTGATAGTTTGGCCCTTAATGGACTTTTGGTGAATGAATTTGAGGTCAAGATC
The DNA here is from genome assembly GCA_019776745.2 of Taxus chinensis. NCBI lineage: Eukaryota > Viridiplantae > Streptophyta > Pinopsida > Cupressales > Taxaceae > Taxus > Taxus chinensis. Next base: position 840,288,317 of record CM034151.1, read on the forward strand.
AGCCAAAATCATAAGCCATCACATGGCACACTGATTTTGATAAGTTTTGGCACACATGAAGTGCAAAGGATCAGTTTTGGTCACGACATAGGTTTTGTGGTTGAGTAGGTAATGGCAGAGTCTGGTGGCAATGAAAACTAAGGCTAAGAAAATATTTTCTGGATGGTTGTATCAGGTTTCATAGTCCGCAAGAGTACAGCTTATGTAATAAACCACCTGCTCCTTGTGTTGTTCATCACGATGAGCGAGCATAGCTCCCAAGGAATGATCGGTAGCTGATATGTATAGGTAAGAAGGTTGACCATCTTTAGGTGGAATGAGTACAGGTGGTTGGAGAAGGTATTGTTTTAGGGCCTCAAAATATTTATGACAGTCATCATCCCATTTAAAGGAGACATACTTCTTAAGAAGATGATGAAATGGTTGACACCAATCACATAATTGTGAAATGAAATGGTGAATGGATTACAATTTACCATGCAGGCTATGGAGTTGTTTAAGGTTAGTGGGCAGAGGCATTTCCAGAATGGACTTGAATTTAGCTAGGTCAACTTCTATACCATGGAGGAAAATAATAAATCCCAGAATTTTTCCTAAGATAACCATGAAGATGCACTTTTTAGGTTGAAGGCAGACCTAATATTTAATGAGGCGGTCAAAGATGGTTTTGAGGACGGTGAGGTGGTTGGCACAACGCTTAGATTTTGCTAAGAGATCATCCACATAATCTTCTAAGATGTGATACAAGACATCATCGAAGATGTAAGTCATAGCATGCTGATATGTAGCACTAGTGTTTTTAAGGTCAAAAGGCATGACTCGATAGTAAAAGGTTCCCCAAGGGGTAATGAATGTGGTCTTGTGTTGATCTTCCGAGGAAAGAAAAATTTGGTTATAGCCTAAGAATCCATCCATGAGTGAGAGCATCTCATGACCAGCGGTTAGGTCAACCAGTTGATCAATACTAGGTAAGGGAAAGTCATCCTTCAGGTAGGCGAGGTTGAGGTCACAAAATTCCATGCAAATGCAGAGTCCCCCTGTTGCGAGGTCACAAAAATCCAATGAGGATAATCAATGGGTAAGATGAAGGAAACAGAAAGAAGGCGCTGAAGTTCTTCTTTGACGAGAAGAGCAATGTGAGGATTCATTTTTCTTAGCTTTTGTTTGATAGGTTTGGCATCGGGAATGGTTACGATATTGTGGACCACTATGGTGGGGTCAATACCGGGCATGTTTTTCTAAGACCAAGCGAAAGTGTGGTTATCATCTCGGAGAAAAGAAGTGATGGCTTCCTGTTCAGCAGCATCTAAAGATTGTCCTTTCTTTAGGATGTGCAGGTCGTCCTGAGTATGAATGTTGATTTTGATAGTCGATTCATTCAACATGGTTTACGTCTCAGAGGGTAATGACCGATGAATCTATGAGTCTTCTGCACCAAGGTAGGTGAGTATGGATTCATCATCCTAACACTGAACGATGTTAATGGTAGGTGTGTCATCGTCGATCATCTCCAGATATAGGAATGGAAGAGTGGAAGGGGCCTCGCCTTCACATTGATAAGTTAAAGGCCCCAAGAAAATGGTGTTTACGAAAAAAAAAGTTAGGAGGGATAGATTAAGGATCCATCAACTCCGTCGGTGAGGGTGGTGATGAAGGTGGAATGGGTGAAGGTAGTGATGAAAACGAAGGTGGAGGAGAGCTAGGGTCTTTAATGAGTTCAATGCAAGTCTGCTTGGTAGGAGGTTTGGGGAAGCCAATACCACTACGGTCATTATATTTGTGGGTGGTACATGGAATAATGGTATGGTGGCCTTGATCATAAAATCCAAAACCAAAACCCTTTCACACACAAAGGTGCAGGAAGGTGTGAGTGAAACGGTGATTGGTAGTCAGCGGAAAATGGGCAGGGTTGTGATGGTGGTTCCAGTGTGTAAGTTGTAGTATCAAGTCCCCCATAGGTGAGACCAGTACAAAGATGAGGAGGACCATAAAGGAGGTTCTCTCCTATATGATGATCATAGTGAGGGTGTTGGTGAAGACTTCCATACTCATGCGGAGTAAGTAATGTGTTGACACTATATAGATGGTACTCCCCTAGAGTGAGGCATTGAAAAACACCTTCCAAAGGATCAGTGGTTGGTATGTGGGTACTTGGTATGGATGATGTGTTAGAGGTTGATGCAGAGGTGGAATTAATAGATTGGGAAGCTAATGGGTCAGTTGTGGAGGTGATAACAATGGTAGGAATAGAGGAGGTATGTGTGGTGAAAGCATCAACTGTATTGGTAGGTGGAGGTGTAGGTGAAGCGGTAGTGGTTGCGGAGGTAGATGGCTTGAAAGGTATAAGCACATCATTAGGCCGGTAAAACATGTTGTTGTATGTTTTGAAAGGTGATGGGTCAGCTGGAATGGTATAAGTGTGTCCGTCATGTGTAAACTTTACACACCGATGCAAAGTGGAAGGAACACAACCCATGACATGGATTCAAGGTCTACCAAGCAACAAGTTATATTGGAATTCCCCCTCCAAAACGTAAAACAATTCTGGAATAGTACGGGAGCCCACGCAAACATGAAGGATGACAGTGCCTAGTGTGGAAGTGATAGTGTCATTGAATGAATGCAACATAACCGGATGTTTGTGCATGCAATTGTTAGGTATGAAAATTTTAGAAAATGCATGGGATGAAATGATGTTAATGCTAGCACCTCCGTCAATCATCACTCGACATACCCGTATGTCATCAATGTGGACAGAGATGAAGAGGGCTGGGTATGGGTTATCATTTTGGTATGGCACGATCTCCTCCTCCGAGAAGCTAAAGCAAGATCCTCATCAAGAAGGTCATCGTCATCAAATTTGGTTTGGGGTGGACACAATTGGATAAGGATGGTTTTCAAAGCCTTACAGTTCTCCACATCATGCCCTGACACACGATGGTATAAGCATATTTTAGTGTCATCAAACCCTTTTGGATTGGGTTTGAGGGGGCCGTAAGGTCGGAGTGGTGGTAAGGTGATAACTGAAGTCTTGAGGAGATTGGTTAAGATTTTTGGCATAAGACCCTGCTAGTGGATCACAATGGGAAGTGAATGTGGGTGTGGCTGTAGGTGTGGTTGGTTATCTGGGAATTGTTTTTGGAAGAATAGGAATAGGTCGAGTGATGGGTTTAGGTGCCGGTGTGGTTTGAGGTATCGGTCAGGTTCGGTTGGGTATGGGTATAGTAGAGGGATGGGTAGGAGGGTGTGGGGTTGTTTTAAATACCTTTTTTTGGTGTAGTGGGGTTTTGATTTTGGGTTGCACCTTCCTAGTTAAAGGTGATGTGGGTGTACAAGGTCTATAAGGGAAATCAAATGGAGGAAGAGGGACAAGTTACCCATGGGGATAATGGGGGTGCTATAAAGGTAGATGACGTAGGTTGTACTTGGGGTGTAAGGGACAATGACTTAAGTGTAGTGGGTAGTGAAGAAATAGGTAGATTATTGGAGGTATTGGTGGTAAAGAGACTACAGTTGTGGGTGTAAGTCATCTTGTGTGCCTGGGTAGGTTAGAGGTATGTGAGGAAAGGAATGAGCAGTTGTGTTATCAGTTTATGGATGGGTGTAGGTGAAGCAAGATCCTCATCAAGAAGGTCATAATCATCAAAGTTGATTTGGGGTGGACACAACTGGATAAGGATGGTTTTCAAGGCCTTACAGTTCTCCACATCATGCCCTGACACACGATGGTATAAGCATATTTTAGTGTCATCAAACCCTTTTGGCTTGGGTTTGAGGGGGTGGTAAGGTCGGAGTGGTGGTAAGGTGATAACAGAAGTCTCGAGGAGATTGGCTAATATTTTGGCATAAGACCCTGTTAGTGGATCACAATGGGAAGTGAATGTGGGTGTGGCTGTAGGTGTGGTCGGTTGTCTAGGAATTGTTTTTGGAAGAATAGGAATAGGTCGAGTGATGGGTTTAGGTTCCGGTGTGGTTTGAGGTATCAGTCAAGTTCGGTTGGGTATGGGTATAGTAGAGGGATGGGTAGGAGGGTGTGGGGTTGTTTTGACTACTTTGTTGTGGTGTAGTGGGGTTTTGATTTTGGGTTGCACCTTCCTAGTTAAAGGCAATGTGGGTGTACAAGGTCTATAAGGGAAAGTAGATGGAGGAAGAGGACAAGTTACCCATGGGGATAACGGGGGTGCTATAAAGGTAGATGACGTAGGTTATACTTGGGGTGTAAGGGACAATGACTTAAGTGTCGTGGGTAGTGAAGCAATAGGTAAGGGTATTGGAGGTATTGGTGGTAAAGAAACTACAGTTGTGGGTGTAAGTCATATTGTGTGCCTGGGTAGGTTAGAGGTGTGTGAGGAAGGAACGAGTAGTTGTGTTATCAGTTTATGGATGGGTAAAGGGTTCTTGACCTTGTTGAGTAGATGAGGTCTTAAGGGAAACAGGACAAGTACGGGTGTGATTGGTGCAGTTGGGGCATGAGGCTGATGAGTTTGTTTCTTTGGTTTGGGTGTCGGCGTAGGTGTGGTATTGGGTTTGGAGGATGTAGCTAAATCCAGTTTAATAGGAAGATGAGTAAGGCTAGTTGTTGGGGTGACCCCTAAGGTGGTAATAGGTTTAGTGAGGTAAAATGTTGTGGGTAGGGGTTTGGGTTCAGATGTAGGTCGGGTTATAGGTGTGGTATGAGTGTTAATTGGTATCATGGAGGGAGTTGCGATAGCAGTGGTTATATTTGGTTTGATGGGTGGAAATGTGGCTGGGTAGATAGTTGAGGTGTTAATGAGGGATCTCTGCATCTACGTGGAGATAGAGAGTAAGAGGTACCCCCACAATAAAGCCCTGTCCACATAATCCAAGTCATCAGCCAATCATGAGAATGACATGTATGTGGGTGGGGTTAGTGAGGACCTAATGGAAATTCCCATAAAATGCATCTTTAAGGCGGGGAATTAGCCAGCTTCAACTTCCATAGGTACAAGAGCTGAAAGTAGGTCCGTTGGATGTTGGGTGGCTAATGGAGAATGCTCACCAAGAGGTAAAGATATCTCCACTGGATCCGTGATGGGTGGAAGAGATGCTGGGATTTTCCTCTATGAGTGGAGAAATGGATAGGTACTCCTGTATGGGTGGAGGAGGTAATGGGTGCTCCTCTACGGGTGGAGGATGTATGGTAGGTAAAGGTTCTCTAAGTGGAGAAGCTAGGGGTGAGATGGTCTTAATGTTAGCAGAAGACCTCCTCTGTAGGTGATGTAGGAGATGAAGGGTGTTCTTCTATTGGTGAAGGAATAGTGATGGTTGGTTCTAATGTAGAAGGAAGATTTTGGGCTAGGATTTCCCCTATGGAAGGGATGTGAGGTAATTGAGATGCGATAGGTACCCTCGTTAAAGATTGCATGAACCTCACGGGTATGGGTATCATGAGTGGATGTCTCACCGGTTTTATTGGATGAAGGGGCATGATTGGGGAATGGTTTTTTAAATATTTGTAGATTTTGGTTAGGGGTAGTGTTAGGATTATCCACAGTCAACTCACCTTTCCTGAGCATTTGTTGGATAATATTCTTAAAATTGATACAATTTTCGTCACTATGACCTTTCAGTCGGTGATAGTTACATAAATCTTGTTCCTTATACCATGCAGGCATGGGGCAAGTAGGGTCGAAACCAGTGTGTGGTTTTATGGGTGGAAGGGTGGTGGCGCTAGCTTTGATAAGATTTTCTAAGACTGAAGAGTAAGGTTCCCCAATTGGGGTATATTTTCGCTACTCTTGTCTGAATCAAAAATCCCGGATAGGTGATAAATCAGATTGAGGGTGTAGCCTTATTAGATGGATGTGCTGGGCCAGCCTTGAGTACCACTACGTTAGCAGTACCCTTAGCCTTTGAATAATTGGTTGGTGGTTTAGAAGAAGAAGAAGTTTCATTTAACTTGAATGTCGAATTCTTGTTTTGTAATTGGATTTTCTTCTCTTCGATGGCCCGAATCTCTAATTTTTGTGCCATAGTGAATGCCTCATTGAATGTTCATAAAGTTTGGACCTACAAGGTCGGGGAGATATTTCGAGTGCAGGCTCATGTGAAGAGCTCGATGAGTTAAGTTTGTGGAAATTGGAAGGTAAGTTGGTTGATCATGTTGCGCTAGCGAGTGACGAAATCTGTGATAGATTCATCCTCATACTGATGTGTGGAATATAGATCAGTCATGGTAACCTTCTTGGTGATATTGATAGAGAAATGATCCAACAAAGCTTGGGCTACCTGATTAAATGAAAATATAGAGTGTTTAGGTAACCCACTATACCAGTCTAGTGTTGGCCCAGTGAGGGACATGGGAAAAGTTATCAAAAGTAAGGCATCATCATGAGCAATGAGATAACACCCGTATTTGAACGAGTGCAAGTGCTATTGTGGGTCTTCCTTACTATTGAAGAGGTTGAATTTAGGAATTTCCCAATGCATAGGGTATGAATGGATAGGAATGGATGGGTGAATAGGCTCATTGCAAATCTCATCTTTAGGTGAGAGTGTTGTGGGAGCCGGAAACCAATGCCTCCAGTGTCTGCATCTTATCCATCATCAATTTAATTAGGTCATTGGTGGGTTATGATGATTGGATGATTCCTATAGTGTGAGGAGGTTGGTTTTGGGTATATAATGGGGGTGGCATTCCCATATATGGGGATGCCATGTAAGGTAGTGGAGAAGAAGGTGATGAAATAAGGGGTATGTACCTGGAATGAATGATAGATGAAACAGGAAGTTTTTGGTAGTATGTATATGGGGGTGGAAGGGTCATGGTAACCCTAGTAGCAATAGGGGCTAATGATTGTGGAATAGAAAGAACCACGTTCTGAAATTAGGTAGGAGTCACCGATACTAGAGGTGGTAATGTAGCCATGGGTATGTATGAGACATTAGGGGTGGATGAGGGCATGTTTGGGGTAGTCACCGAGGGTATGGTGGATATAATGGGTACTACAAAGGTAAAAAATGCAGTAGTCATAGCGGGTACAAGACCTAACTGTGAAGTGACTGGGGGTAAAGTGGAAGTAGAAAACACTGAACCAAATGGAGCTGATGTAGAAGTGGGTGCGAGAGTCAGGGGGATAGATACGGGCATGCCATATATCAACTGACCCAAGGCAGCTCGGATGGATGAGTGGGAGAGGTAAAATTGCAAGGCGGAAGGATTTTGGTCAAGGAGTCATGCAAACTACTCATCTCCGATAGCAATAATAGTAGGATGGATGGGATCCATGACTGGTGATAAAATAGAAGGTGGTGAGGGACTAGGTGGGAGTTGTTGACAACTGGCGTGGAACACAAGGGCGTTCACTCATCTTTAGGTTAGTACCATGTGAACCAGTACTAATCAGATAGGGCTACCTCTCTATAAATGATATAGAGAACAACAAGAATAGGTGAATCTGGTGATAATAAGAAAAAAATGTATGAAGTAATAAATGGTAAGTGGAATGTGAAACAGGCTAACCGATGCCAGTTAGGGAAAATTGACGTCGGTCAGGGGTAACCATTGCTGGTCACTATAGAAAATGTACAGTGAGTAAATAATGAGGCAGAAGGTAAAATATGACAAGTATTCCAAATCTGGGGATGCGTAAAACGTCAATGGGAACAAAAAATAACAGTGACAGATACTGAAAAGTGGAAAAAAGTGAAGTGAAACTATCCTTTTGAATAAGTTAGCTTAAGGACCTGGAACCGACGTCAGTTGGGTATAACCGATGGCGGTCAAAGGTAACCGATGACAATTACTGTGAAATTGAGACAGTGATGAAAGAAAGTGGTTGTGAATTAAAATTTGGTGTGGAATCAGACCCAGAATTCTAGGAATGATGGTGATATGGCCCAGACACACTCAGATGAAGTTAGAATACACCAAATATAATGAGGAGCGTGCCAGGATGAACAAATAAAAAGTGATGAATGTGATCTTTCACCTCAAAATGTAAGCCAAGCAAAAAAACTAAGAAAATGCGATCCTAAGAGTGCCTTTTTCTATTATGTTCATGTAGCTTATGCTATTTTAGGGACTGACACATGAATTGTGAAGTATATTTTTTGGTGAGGATGGCTTCCTACAAAGAATGAGATTTAGAAGGTAAGTTTTTAGGTATGTTATGGTGGAGGTAGACTTCGCTATGAAGTATGACTCGACAGAGCAGTGAGCTAGGTTCCCACTGTGCTGTGATCATGTGATTACCTACAACTTCTTTCAGGTAAGATGTTGTTTAAGAATGTATGTAGTTTGAAATTTTGTGTGGTTTGGCAAGACTCGGAGAAAGAGGAAAAGATAGAAGTGCTTTTCTACAATTCATTTTTCAACCATTAGCTGGTCATGACCTCCAACATATAGGTTACCCTCAATTAATGTGAGCTAATGCAGAAAATCAGAATGAAATGCAATTGTTTTTAAACCCAAATCAAAAATGTGAAATTGGAGGACATAATAAGATGAAGAGGAAGAGGGATGCTCTTTCACTATAATGCAGAAAACATAAAGAAATGATTCTTTTTAAATACACCAAAAGAAAAGTTTTGTTTAGACCAAATAGAAAGAAGAAGTGGATTACCAAGGAAGAAAATTAGTGTGTATGCTCTTAGAAGGGAACAAACACACAATTTTTTCCTAGGAATGAATAAAATACAAGGAACCCCAGATGGGTCCCACCGGGCATGCCAAAATGTTTCACCTTTTTCTTAGATTGTTTCTTTGAATCGTTGACGAAACAAATAGGGTAACGGGCATAGGAGGAATACCTATTCAAATTTCAGTTGATGGGTTGTTGCGCGCGTATGACTTATAAATCCATAGCTGATCGTGAGAGCTTCCTTTTGGCTAGGAGGAACTACCTGTAACAAAAATAAGGCCACCAGAAGGAATTAAACAATATGGGCAGTGAACTGCCTAGCATAAGCTAGATCCGGGAAGTGTGATACTTCCTATATGGTTGTCAGTCCACTATTTAAAAAAAATTAATGTGGTAAACAAAGTAAATCCTATTGCTATATTAAAATGATTTAGGTATCTCACTTAAAACACACAATAAGAAAATAGATCTAATCTAACAGGCTAAGCTAGAATAGAATCCAAAGGTCAAATGGTTGATTCTGGGTCACTGCAGGTCTGATAAAGGTCTCAGGTAGATCACATGTAAGTGAGGGTGAGGTAAGATTACGTGAGTAGGTCTCTGTCTAAGGATTTGTGGGAAAACACAAATATTGGCGTCGGTCAGGAGTGACTGACCGCGGTTAGGTATAACCGATGTTGGTTACTGTGAGATCTGGAAATGTCACAAAACAGGTTTTGGTCTCCTTTGTGATTACACAAAGGATTTTGGTTGGTTAGGACAAGGTATTGGGTGACTGGAATAGGTTTTTATGAGGTTTTAATGGGTCTATGGAGGTGAAAATGTCTGAGAAGGTCAATAAGGAGCAAGATAAAAAATGGGTGATAAAAAAATGATGAAATGAAATAACCAGGAAAGTGTGATATTGTACTTACTTGGATTTTATTCCTAAAGGCTTGTGTGTGATGGGTGGAGGTGCTGAGGATAGGTTTGAGGGCTGTAAGTGATCACCAACTGAATAAAAGCTTCTGCATGGGCTGCATTCACACTCCTCTTTGCTTGGATAGATCACACCATGGTTGAGATGACTGTGCAGGAAAAGATGCTCAATCTCCTTCCTTGGATGTGTGTGTCTACTGGAATTGGCTTTCTAAAGATGTGTTATCTCTCTGAGACATGTTCTTGCTCATTAGCCTTTCTAATATTTTTCACCAACTTATGACTTCCAACCTTGAGAATAAGGTTGTTTTGAGGTTAAAAGGGGTAACCGACGACGGTCAAGGTGGGATTTCCTAGGTTTTACCAAACTTAGGGAGATCCTCCTGATTTTCTTGGATCTCATGTCTTTATTCCATGGCTTAGACTAGGAGCCTCTTGTGAGCATGTGAGAATGTGGGTAGAAGGAATGTAGGCATTGATTTTTAGGGTTTGGGTAAGTCTTAGTTAGTTATGGTAACTTGCTAAGAATAGGTCTTTGGTTGAGTTAACTTGGTGAGGTGTGTAAGTGAACTATATGTCTAGATATTATTTAAATAAGATATTTAAATAATAAATGTAGTGAGGATAAATCATTAATTTAATTAAATTAATTAAATTAATATTAGTGGGGTGAAGGGAGTCATGGCTAGGTGAAGGTATTTATTTGTCGAGGGACCAAAGGGGAGTGTGACCTAATTTTAGTGTCTATAGTTTGAGGAAGAATTGTTAGATGGTTTTTATTAATACAATAATTTAATGTAAAAATTATTGATAAACCTAGTAAAGCAAATGTGGTATCTGATTTTCTTTAATAAATATCAGTTTCAGGTATAGACGAACAAGTGAATGACGATTTCCCAAATGAGCGCTTTATTTTTTATGTCCACCAGCTCTCCCAGGTTTTTTTATATGGTTAACTATTCATGCACAATGAAGTTTCCATCTTTTCCTATACCAAAAAATTGAAAAACAATTAATCAGACAAAGTGTAATGTATAAGTAGTTTGATGGAATTATTTTTGAATGTGGACCTAATTATGTCTTACGGAGGTGTGTAACTGAATATGAAATCTTTTACATACTTATATCCTACCATGATGAACCATCCATATTGTATTATTCAGTCAAAATAAAAATTCATAGATTTCTATGAGATAGGTATTACTAGCATTAAATGCAAAAGGATGTTAAGAAATATGTGTGACAATGTGATAAGTGCTAACATATGGGGAAACAAACATTGTCAAATAAAATGCCTCTTCAACCCCAAATAGTTCTAGAACCATTTGAGAAGTAGGGATTGGATTTTATAGGACCAATTGATCCACAATCTTAAGGGAAGGAATATATCTTGGTACGTACAAAATTTGTGATAAAATAGGCTGAAGTAAAAACTACCCAGTATGTTAGAGATGAAAAGTTGGAAGATTTCCTGTATGAGATTTTATTTTAGATATTTAGAGACCCAAGGTCAATGTTTTTAGATCAAGTACCTCAATTCATGTGAAACATGATTAGTTATTTTGTGAAAACATATTATGTAAGACACAAGAAGTCTTGCAATTACCACCCTCAAATTAATGGTCAAGTTTAGGTTACCAATAGGGAGCTAGAAAACATCTTGACTAAAATATTGGATGTTTTAAGAAGGAATTGGGTGAAAATGTTTCCTAAAGAAGTATGGGCTTATAGTGAAACTTGGAAATCAACTATGAGATTTTATTTATATGATCTAGTTTATGGGAAGAAACCTTTCTTTCCTATAGAGTATGAAATTCAAACATTAAAAATAGTTGTTGAGGTGGGAAGTGAATTATCAAAGACACAAAAATCATTAATTACCCAGTTAAACGAGTTGGATGAGATAAGAATATAAGTATTGCATAAAATTAATCCAGTGCAATATTAGAGGCAACTGTGGCATGACTGACACATCAAATGGAGGAATTTTTAGAGATAATATTGGGGTCTTCTATTTGAATCAAAGTACAAGGATTTCAACGGGAAGCTATAAACCAGATGGATATGCCCATATCAAATAGAAGAAGTATACAATAATGGTACTGTGTAGCTTGTTCCAATTTTTTTTAAAGGAGTGTGATGTTATTTAATGATCATAGACTAAATTAATACAAGAAACTAGAATCCTGAGAAGAATTTAAAACGATGTTGTAAATTGATTAAAATTTTAATTGCTTGGACGAGGTCTTGTTGTCCAAGTTAATGCAAAGTTATATTGTTATTGAAGATGTTAATAAAAGGGGTATGGTTGGAAACTAGAAATGGTGGCCATATTCCTATGAGGGGATGGTTGAAAACCAGAAATGGCAGCCATTCCTTTCCAAAAAATTAAAACAATTATTGTTGAAATAAAAAAAAGGTTGATGAAAATTAGAGATGGAAATCACCTTATTTTAGAATCATGTCATGCATAATTATACCATAACAATAACTGAGAATAAAAAAATGAGGGAATATGTGATTGGTGAAAAATGACAAGGTATGTGCCAACCCTCTTGTTTATGTTACCAAAAATTTAAATATGATAGTGTTAATTTTTAGTGGATTTAAGGTGTTGTTCACATGATTCCCATTACCTCTTAAATACTTCTCATTATCTCTCAAACACTTCCCAATTAACACTCACATGCTCCCATAAATTCCACATTCCCTTCATAATTATAGAAAGTATGTTATCTCCATATCAAATCCATTGACTTAAATGATTTCTCGTGCTAATTTTAACCTCTGTATTACTACTAACTACCTTTTTTCCTTCACCCTTAACACCTCCATTTTTGTACCCTTATCACCTCTATTCCTACGCCATCATCACTTTTATTCTTGCGTTATAATGGGTTTCAAATTCCATCATGAACCAAAAAACTCTATGGATTTATTAACAGACACCAAGTCCATTGATATTTTTGAAAAGGAAGGATGTTTGGAATTCATGTTCATGTACAAAGAGTTGAATCCAATAATGAAAAAGGAGTTTTTCATAAATCTTTGTAAAAAATATTCACGAATAAAAAGGTGCACAAATTATTTTCAATTCCTCAATTATTAGTGAATTTTTTGGCAATTATTAGAGGAGGAAATTAGTAAATTTTAGAGCTCCAGAATATGATATAATAAATATATTTTCTATGGTGAATAATGATAAATTAGAATTGGATTTTGATAATACTTGTAAGGTAAAATGTATAAAAAGATCAAATTTTCTAAAACCATGGGGCCATGTTGCAAAATGGGCTATAAAATATTTCACTTGTGAAGGTTAATACGAAATCATTATTAAACCTGTGGTGAGAATCCTAATACACTTTCTTCATGGAAATGTTAAGGAACAAACATAATTAACCGTACCTATTTCTTGCATGCGTCTATTTCCTGCTCCATAGAACAATTCTGTTGGGTGCTAAAAAAATGAAATTTTAGGGGTTAATTCATCTAATATTAAAACACCAGTTCATTATAAAACACAATCGGATGAATAAATGGATCAAATTCCAAAATAAATTTACTTTGGAGGCTAGCATTCAACCTAAATGTAAAGCCTCTTAAACAGAGCTTATGATAGAAGTAAGAACCAAAAATAAATTAAGGTCATCAAGGAAAATTATTGAGCATTGGGTAGAGGACGTCCTCTCAATGGAATATTAGGAAGAAATAACCATAATTAATGTAATTAACCCCACACCTCAAGCTTCACAATCTGTATCTCCACCTTTACCAAACCTTTTTGTTGAGGAACATGTTATTGACCCAATGCCTATTACTGAAGACTCCCCATTGGTAGATAAACATAAACTCCTATGTTTGAATGTGAGAATAACTCACCTCATGAAGAGGAATACCTTTCCCCTCAAGTGTTATCCCTCTCCAAAATTGATTTTGATTTGTAATGTAAAAAATACATGCTACGAAATTTGGAACTTGTCCTCCAAGGAAATGATGAATACATTTCCCAATTAAAGTCTTAAAAAGACTTGCAAATTCACCAACTCCGACAAGATTTAAATGTTAAATATCAAATAATTTAATAAATTCAACACACTACTGACAATACGAATGCAGAAATTTCATCCCTAAATTATGAGAAAGAGGAGAAATAAATCATAAGCACCATAGAGAAAACATCTCAAAGAATATTGTTTTTTCCCAAATTTTGGTATTGAAAGGAATAAAAAAATGGATGAGTCACTGTTATGAGTTAAGAAAATTTGAAGATAGAAACAAAATATTGAAGGAAGAGAAATATGTCCTGAAAAATAATACGGCATTAATATACAAATTATATGAGAAAAGACTTACTTGTCAATGACCTTCAAACTTTAATGCTCTGTTTTTGAAGGAACAATTTTATAAATGGAAAATTTATAGGGTTCTCTCCGATGAATTCTTTTAATTTGAAATTGATAAGAAGGCCGCATATGTAGCCTTAGATATAACTAAGAGGAATTTTTTTGTTAATTTTATGTGTAAAAATATATATTACATAAAAAAGTAGAGATTCCAATAAATATGTATGTAGGAGATGTTCAATTAAGATCATTTGTCTTCATACTTCAGCATCAAAAAATTCGAGGGATCAAAGAGGGAATTATACATTAGTGGAGAAATATTTAGGCCTTACCATGAGACATGATCCGAAAGCTTAATAAATATTGTTACACTGTTATCAAGATCAAATTTACTTTCTTCAGCTTGTGGAACTGTTGGTGGGAAAAAAATTTAGTACTAAAAATTAGGTGTCTCCACCAATGTTCACAAGGCCACACCCCTCAAAATTGAATGATACAACTCCCATTATTGAATGTAAAAAATCTAATCCTATTCTAAATTCTATGGGTTGGCCAAATAGGCTAGGGACCACACAGGGACACTCCACTGAAACTGTAACAAAGTGCTTGTACGGGGTACAAGGGATGAAATCACAGTGATGAGGGGAAAATGAGATACATTAGGGAAGGAAATTCACCACTATGAGTAGGCCAATTGCAAATTTACACCCAATAACTAGAGTATATCAAAATTCAATATGGAAGAAAACATAATGAAGATAGCGAGACTAATGAATTAAAATAAAAATATTTTAGGTTCATCTATTGAGGATGCAAAGTTCCTCTCTTGAACCATATATGATCACTATGCTTGAAAATTACATAAGGGAGAAATAGAAGAAACATGAGAAAGGGAAATGGAAGAAAATTAGATCTAATTTCATGTGTAATGATGAGTAAAAATCTTCAATCAAGCTATAAAAATTCATAATTACTACCAAAAACACTAACTTTCATGATCCTTTAGAATGGAGAAGCCTTCCTAATTTATAACATTGTGAATTGACCTCTCATCTACTTCATAAGACTCTTTGCATTCCTATTCCATTTGTGACCTTTCCTTTTCCATAAATTAAGTATTTCTCTTATAATTTTGAGAAAATACTTTTACAAATTTAATATAGGTCACTTAATTGAATAGGACAAAATACAATGATGATTCCCAATGAATAATTAGAAAGGAATGAAAAGGAAGAGGGAGAAAGAGAAAGAGAGAGAAATATATGCTTTGAATAACACTTTGTCTCTGATGAAGATCAGATCAACTGGTAGATCATTGAAATGCTCCAACGTGATAATGAACTTTGGACCTTGAACTCTTCACACCACGATAAATCCTCCCTAGATGATGCACAGACACCTTTAATTGAGTGTTTAGGAACACCTTTGAATGATCACCTTGATGACTATGAGATTTTCTCACTGAGGTTAACTTTTAAGAAGTTAAAGACTGATATTGATCGTGTCATGTTTCGTTAATAAAGCTTAATGTAGGAATGGTGAATTTTCCTAAATGAGAAACTAGAACAATCACATAGAAGAGGAAAACATGAAAATTATTCTGATTTGAAATTTTTTATGAAGTAAAACTTTCATAATTTGACGATGATGATCATAAACTCCTCCTCATACATGATACATAGAAAATCCATATACACCAAGAAAGCAAGCCACGAACACTGACAAGTACACTATTATTGACAATGAAGAAAGCTCCTTCTATGAACTTGAATTCCATGGATTTTGAAACACTTCCTTGTATCCAAAGGGGGAATTTAGTATTTTTAGTAAATGACCAATTTCCACTCTTTTTGGCTCCAATAAGTCAAATTAGCTTTCTAGATCATCCCTGTGCACCCTACTTCTGCCGAAAGTTACCTTTGAGATGATTTAATAAAAATAGAAAGTTCCTGTGTAGGAGGCTTACTATTTCTATAAAGTGTGGTTCTAGACCTTAGTGTTCGATGAAACTAGTTTTTTAATATTGGTTTTTTCTCTTTAGTGCACCTCCAAAATTTCAACTCTACATGGTGTCAAGAAATGTAGATTTTAATTTTAAAATATTTATTGCGGGGAAATTAGTGTTTATTTGTTGCAAAAAATTGGGAGTCTACATGCATTTTTTTTCTTGGAATCCAGTGGCCTCTAAATACTATAATATTTCAAAAAACCCCACGTTGATTTGTTAACCAGTTTTTTAGTTATGAGCAATTCTTCCTTGAGGGTTTCGAAGTATCTCCGAAGAAAAATATTTTTTTCAGTCCTCAAAAATCATGATTTCTTTATGTTTTTTTATTTTTTCACATATTTAGATCATAGGAATGTTACATAAATTGATAGAGCATGAAAAAAATGGAGGTATATTTGGTGAAAATTTCGGCAGAGCTTGGGTAACACAAGGAAAATGTGGGGAGAAATGGGAAAAAATGTTTATTTCTTGCATTATATAGACTTTATAATTGATTGAGGTGGGATGATGCCTTTTTCTGACCCTATTTTCCCCCTTGGAATGGGAAAATGAGTGCAATAAAATTCACCTTAGCATTTTCTTTCCATTTTTCATTTTCCCATTTGACGAGAGAAATAAAAGGGGTCTAAAAAAGAGATCATGGGTGCTAAAAAATGGCCATATGTGTGACCTAAAGGAGTCATGGGGGATAGAAACTTTTTCTTCCCATCTTTAACCCTTGGTTAGGGATGAAGATGGCATTAAAATGTGACCTAGCCTCATGCTGCCATGTGGTACCCTACAATTTGACTAAGTATCACAATGCTTACCTTGGGAGGTAACTTGAGAAGACGATCTCTTGAGCGCCTAGATGAATTTTTTCAAAGTTATTTATATTATTTAACATTGAAAAGGAATTTTTAGAATGATGGGATAAGTCTTATGCCTTGATTCTGACTACAAAACCCTCAAAATCTCCTCTTTTCTCGGGATTGCTAACTTGCATGGAAAGAATGAGATACCTAGAAAAATGCAAGGGGTTTGAATTTGATATGTTTTTTCCACCATGTAAAGGGTTGGAAAATATTTAAAATTATATTTTTTTGGCTTACAACTAATTTTTTAGCTCCTGTAATCACATCTTAAAGCTTAGGTGGTCTTGAACAGTACAACTCCTTTGGCCTCAAAAACCTGCTTTTAGTGATTTGCCTCAAAAACTTTTCAAAATATTCCAAAATTATTTCCTTGGTGTTCATGGATCTTGAATACCCCTCCATTATTGATGTTATCCTTTTATCCACTCTAGGGGTGGTGCAATAGTTTTAGGAAGGTTGATGATAGCCCCTCCCAAGATTTCTTGAAACTCCACTTTTAGAGAGACTGCTCCAAAAGTACTTTGAATATTTTTTCTTCCTAAATCACCTAGGGGAATGGATGATACTCACACATGGACCATTTAAATAATATGATAATACTAATACAAGGAATAGGATAACCTAGGGGTGTCTTGGAAACATATAACATTGAATTTATTTGACACTGGGGTATGGTTGTCCTGTTTTCTAGTGAATTTTACACATGTAAAACAGAGGAAAATGGTTGGATCTAGCTTTGGGACATGTTATGTATCTACTATAGTGAGGACATGACATTATAATCCCATAATCTCAATTATATTTCTTGGACATGTGCCTTATCCATTTGGCTATAGAGTCATTTCTTCCAAACACACAAAAACACATTAAAAAACAAATGGAAAAGAAACACACTGGAAGGGGAAAAAAACACAACAGGAAATGGTGATTATGTCATAGGGGAGAGGTATTTATAGAGGTGGGAAAAATAATATACACATAACTAGAAACAGGTGTGGAAAATTACATGCCATCAAGAAACAAAGTATTGAAGTCTGACCTTAGAATCACGAAAACTATTATATGATCAAACCATGATCTTGTGATGGCTTTCCATGGATTGAGAATAATAAGACATGCCAAGTCCATCTTGGTGTCATTTTTAATATTATAACCCTTAATTTATTCATAAATTAATTATTTACCTTCGAGTGTATTTGGCCATATGAAATCTTGTTCTGTACTGGTGGAGCATTCAAAGGTGGTGAGAAAAGGTTGATCTTGGAAATACTCCCAAGAACCTCACAACTTTTCACTTTGTTTTGAAAAAATATCTTTAATATAAATCAATTCAATATTTTCCATATTATCTTCCTCCATGGTAGATATGTCATTTTCAAAATTGAGGATATTCAAAGCAGATTCAAGAACCATCCTTATTTTACACTTATGATATTCTTCACGCAATAGGAAGAGAAAGACATATCTTTACATTCCCTCTCATTGGTTGAGATTTTGGGGAAGACATTAAACGCATCCATTTTCTCCATATCAACATCAATCATTGGACAATGAAAATGAGAAACACAATTTGATTCATATTGGGATTATATTTCCATATCCCAATTTAGGAGCTCGAGACTAAGTTGAGGGTCTTCAGTCTCTTCAACGACCTTCAAAATGTCTTACACAAATAATTGTTCTAAAATTTCTATATACTTATCTTCTTCCTCATGGGAAAATTATTTGTGTTGAGTCTCCAAGAGATGATTAAAAACTTGATCCATACATGCCCATGATTCATTTGAAAAATCCTTGTTTACCTCTTTCATGATTTTTATTTCCCAAGATTCACTTTCTTCCAAGAACGGACATACATGATTTAGGTGTTCTTCTGAAAAGGAGAATAGGTCCATGATTTTTGGGAAGGGCACTCCTTAGAGTTAAAAATCCATATCATACTCTTGATGGGAAGCATGGGACCATGTTGGTGAAGCAATATAGGAAGAATTTTAAACCTTATATTATTCGTCCATTATTGAATCCTCTTACTCATATAAAAAATGAAAGAATTTGTACTTACCGTGATGATCATTCCACTCCTTAGGTGAGAAGAGGTTGTGTTTGAACTGTTCATTTTCCTTAGCTTCAAAAAGGAAATTGGCCTTGTCCATTTGTTCATTTTTTATTGTATCAAGAATGGGATTTGATTCTTAAATAGTATCCATTTCTTCATTCAAAATTTCTACATCTCTTGAAGAATCAAAATAAGAAGACAAATTATTCATCACAATCTTGACTTCATCATCTTGAGTCTCAGATGTGGGATTGGCTTCTTTTACTTCTTCACATATCTAAATTCCATCATGAATCAAAGATCAAAATTTGAAATTATATTATCCATGATTAGCTGGTACTCTTCATCTTGTACTTCTTCATTGTTAGTGGAGCATTCAGAAAGATTTAGTCATTCATCATGTGACAAGAATCCTCCTCTCTTGAATATCTTACTCCTAAAATGGGTTGTGCCTCTAGCAAAACATTATTGATGAATGATATTTCCAAATCCATGCATTTTTCATCACCTTCAAAGGAGTTTATTTGATTTTCAATGGATATTTCAAGAATAATAAATTCCTCATAAGCATCTAAGAATATTCATATGAGGAACACCTTGTAGTGTGTAAAATCGTCAGGATATTCTTGAGTTCCTTCATTGTTGACAACATGAAGTGATTCAAGGTGTTTGTACCTTATTTTTATAGCTAATGCATACCTCTATATTTCATGATAGGCTTCAAGGTAAGAATTTCCATTTACTATTCTCTGAAGCCTTTCCACATATTCTATTGTATACATGTCCATTTCTTCATCACATATGCAATAAAGTCATCTATAGAGTGAAAGAAGGATAATGTTCTCCATTTTATAGTGAGCTATGTGAGTTTACAAAAGTATTATTTAGTTGATCCTACATCATCCTATCCTCCTTCATATTCCATAGGAATGATTTGATTCTCATCGAGGTCTTCCTCTATAGGAAAAATATCTTATTCTTCTTCCTCGCTATGGAATGATTCAAGTTGTTCACAACTCTCTTGTAAGGATTCGATATATTTCATAATTATGAAGTACATTTGGGGATCAGAAGGTTCTTGTATAATTCTCATGAATCTTTGCATGTACTTAGATTTCAAGGATGCCATCTCGTCATTTCTATATGCAAGTAAATCATCTCAAGGTAGGTTGATGAAAGGCATGGATATGAGGTTTTCATTTAGCTGTACAAGATTGAAAGTATTACCTTAAGAAAATCCTCCATCTTCATGGAATTCTTATAACATCCTGTACCTCCTTTGCATTTTTTTCATCAGTCTCTTAGATTCTTGATTGTTAGCCATAACAATTCCCATTTACTTTCCTTTAACAAATCTTCTCTTGAATTGTAGCCACCAAGATTTGATGACAGGTTCTTCACAAGAGGAATTTTTTCTTATTCTACCACATATTTCCTTGATTTTAAGAGATGTGTAACTGGTTGAAGAAAGAGACCTGTCTTTCATTCTCCAATTTTCCTCTTTGCAAGGATTGGTCTAGAACCATGGCCGATCGATAATATTTATTTCTCGGCCACCATATTCATCTTCTTCTTCATTTTCACTCATTGTTACTTCACTCCAATCAAGAAATGTATTCATTTTGCACGGGAAACAAATGTGACATGGATTTTTTTCTTGATGGAGTCACCTTAAAAAACAATTCTTCTTTGAAATCTAATTTTATTTAATATATAATTTTTTTGTATTTTTTATTTTTTTGGAAGAGATATTTTTTGGGTGCACTTAGGAAAATATCTCCTCAACGGAGTCACCAAAAATTATTGGTGAGATAAATTTTTGGTATGGACAATTAGGTGTCTTCACCAACTTTCATGGGGCTATGCCCCTCTACAATTGAATGTTATAACTCCCATTATTGAATGTAACTAATCTAATCCTAATCTAAATGTTGTGGGTTGGCCAAATAGGTTGGGGATCACACAAGGACACTCTATTGAACACGTGGAAAATTTATTTTATGGGTTAAAAGGTAGGAAATCATAGCGATGAGGGAATAAGAGAGAAATTAGGGAAGGAAAGTTATTGCTATGAGTAGGCCAATTACAAAGTTCACAACCAATAACTAGAGTAGTTCAACATTGAATATAGAAGAAAGCACAATGGAGTTAGCAGTACCAATGAATTAAAATAGAAAGTTTTTAGATTCATCTATGGAGGAAGCAAAGTTCCTGTCCAACACCATACATGATCAATATGCTTGTAAAGTACATAAGAGAGAAATAGAATAAACACGAGAAAGGGAAATGGAAGAAAAGTAGGTCTTATTTCATGTGTAGTGATTAGTTCAAAGCTTCAATCAAGCTACAAAAATTCACAATTTCTATAAAAATACTAACTTTCATGATCCTTTTGAATGGAGAATCCATCCCAATTTATAGAAATGTGAATTGACCTCTCATCTCCCTCACATGAAAGCTTCAATTAAGTATTTCTCTTATAATTTTGAGAAAATAATTTTACAAATTTAAAATAGGCTAGTTAAGTAAATCGCACGAAATACAATTATGAAGCCCAATGAAAAATTAGAAAGGAGAGAGAAGGAAGAGGGAGAAAGATAAAGAGAGAGAAAGATATTATTTGAAGAAAACTTTGTATTTGATGAAGATCATATCCACTAATAGATCATTGAAATGCTCCAATGTGATGATGAACTCTAGATCTTAAACTCATTACACTATGATAAATCCTCCATGGATGACACATGGACACCTTAAACTAAGAGTTTAGGAATACCATTGAATGATCACCTTGATGATGGGGGGAGTTTCTCAGTGAGGTTCACTTCAAAGAAGTTGAATATTGATATTGATCCTGTCATGTTTCGCTAACAAAACTTAATCTAGGAATGGTGCATTTTTCTGAGTGAGAAACTGGAGCAATCACTTAGAAGAGGAAAACATGAAAATTATGTTGATTTGATAGTTTTGATGAATCACACCCTAAATTTTTTTATGATGATAATCGCAAAATACATAAACAATTCATATACACCGAGAAAACAAGCCATGAACTTGATGACGAGTACACCATTATTGATAGTGAAGAAATCTACTTCTATGAACTTGAATTCCATGGCTTCTGAAACAATTCCCTATATCCAAAGGGGGAATTAACTATTTTTATTGAATGACTAATTTCCACCCTTTTCATCTCCGATCAGTCAAACTAGCTTTATGGATCACCCATGTGCACTTTGTTTCTGTGGAAACTACTCTTTGAGATGACTTACTATAAATAGTAAGTTCCTATGTAAAAGGATTAATATTTTTTAAAAAGTGGGGTTCTAGACCTTGGTTTTCAATGAAACCAATTTTTATGATATGATTTTTTTCTCTTTAGTGCACCTTTGAAATTTCAAGTCTACCTAGTGTCTAGAAATGGAGATTTTCATTTTCAAAGTTTTTCTACGGGGAAACTAGGGTTTCTTCACTGAAAAACAAACTAGGGAATGTATGTAAAATAATTTCATTGGAATCCAATGGCCTCTTAAAAACTATAATATTTAAAAAATCCCACGTTTATCCGTGCACTGATTTTTCTGTTATGAGCAATTCTTCCTCGCGGGTTTCGAAGTCTCTCTGGCAAAAAATCTTGTTTTCAGTCTTCAAAAATCTAGATTTCTTTGTTATTTTTTATGTTTTAACTTCTTTATATCATAATAATATTTCAAAAATTGATATAGCATGAAAATTTTTTACGGAGATTCGATGAAAATTTTGGCAGTGCTTCGGTAACGCAGGGAGAATGTGGGGAGAAATGGGCAAAAATGGCTAACTCCCACATTATATAGATTATTTAATGGATTGAAGGGGAGGGAAATTTCGTATACCCCTATATTCCCCATTTAATTTTAAAATGGATGTAAGAAAATATCTTTATCATTTTCTTTCCATTTTTCATTTTCCCATTTGACGAGAGAAATGAAGAAGGGGCTAAAAAATAAGCTCTTGGGTGCTAGCAAATGGCCGTATGTGTGACCTGAAGGAGTCATGGGGAGAGGGTTCCTTTTTATTTCCCTCTTTTCCCCTTGGTGAGGGAAAAATAAAACCTAAAAATGTGACTCAGCCTCATGCTGCAACGTGGCATCCCAAAATTTGACTAAGTATTGCAGTGCTTACTTTGGGCGGTAACTTGAGAAGACCATGTCTTGATCTCCCGAATGAATTTTTGCACGATTTTTTATATGATTTCAGATGGAAAATTAATTTTTAGAATTATGGTTTGGGTCCCATTCCTTTATTTTTATGTAATTACTTTCAAAAAAAATTCCTTTTTTCTCAAGTCCTCCAGGTGTGTATGGTAAGAATGAGATGCCTAGAAAAATGCTTGGGGTTTGAATTTGATCTGATTTTACGCCATGTATATGGTTGAGAATTATTTAAAATTATATATTTTTTATCTTTAAACTCATTCTAGAGCTCATGTAATCAACTCTTGAAGATCAGGTGCTCTTGAATGGTGCAACCTCCTTCAGCCTCCAAAACCCACTTTTAGTTAATTGGCTCCAAAACCTATGAAACTTCCTAGAATATTCTAAAATTAGTTATTTTATGTTTGTGGCTCTTTATAAACCACCATGCTGAACTTTATAATTTCATCCACTCCAGGGGTAGATCATTAATATTAGGAAGGTTGATGATAACCCCTCTCATGATTCTTTTGAAACTCTACTTTCAAAGAGACTTTTCCAAAAGTACCTTAAATGAGTTTTCTTCCTAAATCACCTAGGAGAATGGATGACACTAACATATGGAACATTTGAATGAAATTATAGGATTGATCTAGGGAATAGGCTGACCTGTGGGTTTCTTGGAAAGGTATACATTGATTTTTTTACACTGGGGTATGGTTGTCTTGTTTTCTAGTGAATTTTACCCATGCAAAAACACAGGATAATAGGACCAATAAAAAGAAATAATTTATACATGTGTATTAGATTTCAAACCATATGTTTTTCAAAATTTTAATATGGAATTATTTTTCTCTCAAAAGAGGTGGGACTTGATTATAGAGACCTACGATAATGAAGTAATTTATCCTACTAACCTCTGGTAGTCATTAAGAAGGTCAAAATAAATATGTAAAATTATTTTGGAAACAGAGAAAGATTGGGAAGGTATGCGGTTTAGAAAACCACTGATATTGGATCCAGTCCATGGATGGAATAATAATCAATACAAGCTAGCTAAAAAACTATGAAAATCAGAGAAAAGTAATGATTGACTTTAGTTGATACCACAACTCATAAGTGGAAATGCACACTACTTTTACCAATGATTAAAAATGTACTAGGAGTGTAGAATCCTTAAATAGAAATGGCTTAATTTGTAGTAAGAGGATGTGTTAATTTATAATTTTAGACTATTGATGAGCATTTTTAATTCCCATTCCACCCACCATTTTTTTCATTATCACCTTGTATTGAAATGATATTATAATTATTGTAAATAATACTTTCATGTACTTAAAGAGAAACTTTGTGAATAAATATTGCTTATATTTTATGTTTTATATGCTTCCTTGGTTTGAATGATATAAGTTAGATTTTGAGATAAAAAAGTGTGGATGGAAAATCTTTCATACTCCTAGCACAGGACTCGCACATCCCAGTGCAATAATCGCATAACCTAGCACATGAATCATATAGTCTAGCATAGGACTTACATATCCTAAAGCAAGACTCACATGGTAGAGCACAAAATTCACACAATGAAGGAATAGATTCATATAGTGGAGCACAAAATTCACCTAGTTAACATATGATTTACACAACTTATAGAGTGTATAGTCAGAATCAGTTCCATCTATGACTTGAAATTTTAAGGTGGATAATACCTCTTTTGACATAATGATCATCCATGTCAGCATGAGTAAAATGGAAGTAACAAGTAATCATTTTGTGGAAACCTCCACTATGTGATGATCTTGATTAATTGAGTTGTCTAGACTCCAATGATATCTATATTTATTTGAATGTCGTTTAAAATAAATTAAATTTCATTTAAAATATAAATTTGATCAAAAAGTCACAAGCATGATGATACCTTGACTTATGATTACTAGTTATGTTTTCATTCTGATATAGATTTGTTCAGTTAACTACTACATGTAACTCTTGCATTTATATTATAATAAAAATTTCCCTTAAATAAGAAATTGAATTGACCTGGTATATAAGGTGCACACCTTATGACTATTAGAGGGTTCATATTTTTGATAAGGAAAGAAATCTATTGAAACATTATTGATAAATAAAAGTGGCATGATTCTAAATTTAGTTTTTTTTTATGTAAATATTACGTTACAACTAGATCAAAGGGAAGGAACTACGGCCACTCCTCCCTAATGTGGAGGGAAGTGTTGTTTATGTTTCTATCTCTTGATTATTCATTATGTATTAGGTAAATTTCAGATCTATGTTATTACATGCGGGAAGTACCTAAAAATCAAAACATGTCAGGGTTTAATGATATATGTGGTGACACTTGCAATGTCAGGAAGATGGGGAGTGAATAAATCGTAATAGATCCTCCTTTAATCTAGTGTATAGACTTATAAACAAATACATCTTAACAAAATATATTATATAAATAGAATGAAGAGTTTCTTAGAAAAGGAAAATTCATGGAATCCTATGGGAGTTCCTTGGAGGATGCCAACTTGTTTTGATACAGTCAAGTTGGTTAACAATAATGATAAATATAAATAAGTGACACTGATAGAGATTAGAATTCCAGATGAAAGGGAAGGTAGTGTTCCACTTCGTAGATAACCTAGGATAAGGTGGTGTCAATATGGAAATATTTGAAGTGATCATACCAATAGTCCACAGTCTATTATCAAATTTCATCGAGGAACTGAAGCTAATTCTAAATGTCCTCAATGTCAGGTGTGAATCTGATAACATATAGGGAGAGCTCGTAGAGAATGTAAAATTTCCCCATACAAAGGGCTACTACATGATCAGAAGATAGTAGATTCTTTTGATACGATGTGATTGGCGTAGAACACTCATCTATAGTAGAGACATACTTCAAATAAACAAGTTAAATCCAGAGATATATGTATTAAAAATGATAAAAAAAATTTGATTGTTAAAAATAAGTTGATAGAAAGGAATCGTAGGAAATTCATACAAATTGTAGATGATTTTGTAGATTAATTATAGGTGATTCCAAGGAATCATAGGAGATTAAAAGGAATCAAAGATGATCATTTTAAGGATAATGATTTTTCGTAATATGATAAGTTGATATAAACATAGATCTCAAAGGATGCTTTTTAAAATGCTATGAAGTAAGAGTAATGATAAATAAATAAAGAGTACCTTGTAGCATTGTGGGATGTCTAAAAAAAATGGTTGAGACGATGAAGTTGGTTGTTGATCTCTTAGGAATATTTTTGGGAACAAAACCACAAAGATTGATGTGTTGCAGGTTTCTAAGGAGACTTAATGTGGTTTACTGGACTTGGCGATAATTGGGGTGAAATAGTTTCACTACCTGGATCAAATAAATGGATGTATAAAATGTTTATGAAGATCCTGAAGAGAGGATTTTGAACTTGTTGACGATTTGTTAGAATCGTCGGTGATCCAGAAAAAATTGGGGAAAGTGTTGAGAATTGGTTTCAACCACTTCCCAAACAAGAGTTTTGGGTATGGGGATGAGGGATAGTGGTTAGGGATGTGGTTAATAATTTTTAAGATGGTAGGTTGTTAGGGAAAAATAGGTTTTGGATGGTTTTGAAGATCATTAGGTGGTTTGGGAGGTAAATGTGATTTAGAAGGGGTAAAAGTTGATTTTACAGGTGAGGAGGATAATTTAGGTAGTGTTTATAATTCTATGTTTTCATAAAATAATTTGTGTATGTAGTGGGCATGCGGGTGATGATAAATCAGTGTCTACACATTATTTTGATTATTTTTAAGAATTACAGTGGTTACATTATTTAAATTTGTATTTTATTTCAACATGTTTTTTTAGTTCTTTAAATTTACAGAGTTAGGAGCATTTGTGATTTGTTTTTCTTTCATCAAGCTTTGATAAGATATTGTAAATTGAACAATAGGGGTGGAAGCCTGATAATATTTTATTAAACTAAATCAACCAACCTTACAAAGAATGGGCTACAATATTTTATAGATATTGCACAGCCAAATACAAACAAGAAACTAAGTTGCACAGGTTCAACCATATTCCAAATTACATAAGCTTCCAATAACATCCGGGGAGCAACAATTAAATTAATATAAACAAATGATTAAGTTGCAACTATGCAACAAATAATATTATAATTTTGGAATAAAACAAATATGGTTTAAAAATCATATAACAACATTATTTAATTAATATAATTAATTAAATATTAAATATATATTATGCATAATTAATTAACCTAACATTCCCCCATTAATTTTGCATTTTCTGAAGAGATGAGGAGAGGAACTCTCTGAACAACTCGAACTTGTCACGTGCAAGTGACTTTGTGAAAATATCTACTCGTTGTTCAGTAGTTAGAAAAAATTGAAGATGGATGTTGTGCTTCAACACATGTTCACGTATGAAATGAACTTGTACCTCAATGTGCTTTGTTCTCTTGTGAAAAACTGGATTGTGAAATTTTTTGAGAACACCTTCATTATCAACATACATGGTGGTCGGTTTGTCTTGTGGTATTCCAAGTCCTTCCAGTATGCGACATAGCCAAATCGCTTCACAGACAGCTTCTCCTGCAGAACGATACTCGGCTTCTGTGGAAGAACAAGAAATAAACTGTTGTGTCTTACTTCCCCATGATATTGGTCTAGATCCCATAAAGAATACAAATCCAGAAGTAGATTTTATATCATCAATATTTCCTGCATTATCTGAATCTGAATATCCAAACAAGAAGAAGTTGTCATTCTTCTTGTATTCTAGACCAAGATCCACTGATCCTTTGATATATCTCAAGATGCACCTTGCTACTTTCCAATGACACACTTTGGGTTCCTACATGAACCTGGATAGATAACTTACCGCAAAGCTAATATCTGGTCTAGTGTAGGTTAGGTAAATGAGACTCCCAATCAACTGTCGATAGAGAGTGACACTTACCTCAGGAGATGGATCTGAATGAGATAACTGTAATCTGTTCTCCATGGGTGTAGCAATCAGTGTGAAATCCATCATCCTAAACTTCTCGAGCATTGTCTTGGTATATTTCATCTGAGAAAAAAATATTATTCTCTTTTTACCATACTTCCAATCTAAGGTAGTAATGCATCAGTCTGAGATCAGTCATGTCGAACGATCGATTAATATCTTTCTTCGTTGCATTGATCATCCTCACTGAACTACCAGTGATGACTAGATCATCCACATAGACAACAACAATCACCATATACGCCCTTTCTTTTTGAGGTAGATATTGGGATCGTATAGATTTCTAACAAATCCATGTTGTATGAGATGCTCATCAATCTTGATGTACTATGCCTGGGGTGCCTATTTGAGGCCATACAAATATTTGCTGATTCTACATACCTTTGCTTCTTGACTAGGTACTACATATCCCTCAGGTTGATTCATGTAGACTTCTTCTTGTAAATCTCCATTTAGGAAGGTGCTTTTTATGTCCATTTGGTGGACTTTCCATCTAAACTGTGTAGCTAGAGAAAAGATCATCTTGATCATTTTGATCTTAGCTATGGGAGAAAATGTCTCCTCATAGTCAATGCCTTCTTTTTGTACATACCCCTTTGCTACAATTCTCGCTTTATACTTGTCCACTATCCCATCTACTTTGTACTTTGTTTTAAATATCCATCTACTTCTAATGGGTTTCTTCCCTGGTGGAAGATCGATAAGTTGCCAAGTATTATTCTTCATCACTAATTGATATTCAGAATCCATGGCATCTTTCCAAGCTTTTGACTATAGAGCTTCCTGGACTGTAGTGGGATCATCTAATTCAATAACTCTACTCATCAAAGAAAAGTTAACTTCTTCTCTTGCTTTACTGTGAGTCTGCGGTATAGGGGTGGATGTATCCAGTGGAGCATCCATTCTTGCATCTCGTAATGTAATTTTACACCATTTAGGCATACACTGAACTATTCCCATGGGTCGTGGTTCAATTTGATCAACACCATCATCCTTATCATCACTTTCATCTTCCGAGGGAACATCAACTTCAATTTTTACAATAGGTGAAAAATATACATCTTGTGAGTCTGCGGGAGGAGTCTCTGCTTCCTTATTTTCGAAAAACACAACATCTCTACTAGTGTAGACTTTTCTGTTCTTAGGATCCATCAATCTATACCCAAGATTCTCTTCATTGTACCTAATGAAGATGATTTTTTGTGAATTCATGTCTAATTTCTTTATGTTCTGTTTGTGTATGTGCAAGCTTGCTTTGCACCCAAATACTCTGAAGTGTGCAATAGATGGTTTCATTTTTTACCATGCTTCTTGTGGTCTTATTCCATCAAGAGTAGTTTTGGGCACTCTGTTCAACAAATATACTCCTGTCTTTGTTTCTTCTGCCCAAAATGTCTTTGCAAGTCCAGAATCATCGATCATGCATCGCACCATTTCCATGATAGTACGATTTCTTCTCTCAACAACACCATTTTTCTATGGTGTGTGTGGAGGAGGCATTTTTCGATGAATCCCGTGAGTTTGAAGGTAGTCTCTGAACTCATCACTGGTGAATTCCCCCCCTCGATCTAAGTGGAGGGTTCTGATGTGACGACCAATTTATTTCTCAACTGCTACTTTGAAATTTTTGAAGGTTTCAAATGCTTCACTCTTCTTGAGAAGACAGAAAATCCACATTTTCCTCGAATAGTCATCAACACAAAGCATGAAGTACTAGAACCCAAAATGACTTGGTTGCATCAGACTGCAAAGATCAGTATGAACCAGGTCAAGTTTACCATGACCTCGAAATGTACTCCTCTGGAATGAAGCTCTGTGTTGTTTTCCTGCTAGGTAGTGAGGACACTTGTCTGTATCCTTCTGAAGAGAAGGTAGCCCATGTACCATATTACACCAGAAAAAGTGTTTTGAGATATTTTAAACCAACATGTACAAATCTCTGATGCCACAAGTATGGTGAGGTGAAATTTTTAGCCACAAGTGCTTGATCATCTCTGTGAATAAAATCAAGTTTGAACATGCATCCCATATTGGAGGATTTTGTAATTATTTTTGAGCCTCTTGATTTATCTCGAATCAAACATGTTTTCTTGTCGGATTGACTATCAAAGTCAATTTTTAGGTTGTGATCTAGGAGTTGACTAATTGAAAGAAGATTCTTTGTCAACCTAGGGACATATAGGACATCTAATAGTCTGTATTTGCGTGAACCAAGGGGTAGAGAAATGTTTCCAATCCCCTAAACTATATATGAAGAATCATCTCCCAACAAAACATGATTTTTTGATGGCGTGTCCCTCATTGAAATAAACTAGTCTCTGTGGCCGATCATGTGTCGAGTGGCTCCTGAATCAACATACATGACATCACTAGATGACGTGGATGATTCACTTGATCGAGCAGTGAATAAGTATTCTTCATTGTGAATCAGCAATATTACCTTACTTGTGGGGTCTTCTTTTCCAGTTCCCCTTTTTCTTCCCGTGATTGTGGTTAGAATGTCCCTTGTAATATTTTTGTTGTTGTTGAGGTCCAAAGTTGCTGGATGAACCTTTCTTATAAGTATTATACAAAAAATATTCTAGGTTATGTCCTCTTTTATAGATAGGACATTACTTCTTCTGTTGTCTGTCCCCTTGATACTGATTTTGATTTTTGGACTTCTAATAGGAATAAGGTTTTCCTTTCCATTTTTGATGTGAAGACAGTGCCTGCTCCTCTTCATCATCCTTATTGTGCATTGCTTCCTCTTGTTGCAATAGGTTCACCAGTTTTTCAAAACCAACTGTCATATCTGACACGTTTAGTGTTGTGACAAAAATGTGGTAAGAAGAGGGAAGTGCTCTCAAAACAATGAGAATGAGAGCATCATCTGTGACTCGTTCTCCTAGGGCTAGAAGGGAAGCCCTCAATTCTGCAACTCTTCTTAAGAAAGCTTTAATTTTTCATTCTTCTTGAACTTTAGTGTATGTAACTGACTCTACAAATTGAGTATAACATTCTTATTCTTGGCCTCGTATACTATGCTAAATTTATCCCACGCTTCTTTCACTATTTTGGCCTATCGAATGTGGGGTTGCACATCATCGGACACTCCAAACAAGATGATGAGTTTGGCCTTCTGATCTTCTTTATCAAACTACCAATGTTGTGTTGTATCAGTAGCTGATCTAGTCAGAGTACCATTCACAGTAGGCCAGATTTCTTCAAACTCAAGATGTGTCTTTATTTTTGTCTTCCATGCAGCATAGTTGTTTCCTCTGAGTAGTTGTGAATCTGGAAGAAAAAATTTGGGGACATTGGTGCCCATTTTGTAATGATCACTAACAGGGTTTGGCTCTTATCACTCGAGGTATTAGGTCTCCCAATCTATATACCGTTAGTCTGATATACTAAAACTTTCTATATACGCGCCCTTCCGATATGCCCGGAGGTACGTGGAAGAAGCTCGCCCTTTCTATATACCCGGTGGTATGTGAAAGAGGTGTTAACGTACGTGAAAGAATTCAATATGTGGTACCAAGACAGTACTAATGGGGTCTTTGTGATTATTAACACCAGCTCAAAGAAATATCCTCATACACACACATAAATTCGCTACATACTCAGATAATTTCTCAGTCCGGATTTATGTCGTGCAATCATTCACAGACAGATGGGATGGCTCATAGTGTGTGCACTGTGACCCTATTACTCCCGTCGATTTATAGGGACGATGCCTAGACGATGTTGTTGCAACTATATTAGGTGTTAAGTGTAGTAGTAGTCATGACAAATTTACCTATAAGGGCTTCCCAAAGGTACTGTATATACTGAACACTACGAATGAGATCTAGGATCTCGTGAGTGTTACAGAACCAATTTTTTACTTTTTGTGATTACAATATTATGCCAATTTTCGAGCAATTACAAAGTTTTTGGTTGACTATGGCAACCTGTAAATTAGTACAATATAATGTAGTATACAATTTACATTCAAAAATCTGGAAAAATTGAATGGCAGGCAAAAATTTTGTATTTCGGGGCCCTGGTGGCCTTCAGAGCCCAATACGGCTTGCTGAGCAAACAACTGTAAAAAACTAGCTCAAAATAAAGTTTTTAGGTAGCCCTTATTTAGAAAAAAGTGCTTAGAATGTAAAAATATGCAGAGTGGAGAAAAAAAATTGCCCTAAAATAGGGTTTTTCTCGTTAAATTTAGTTAGTTATAACTAAATTTGAATTTCCTGCTAATTTTAGCAGTTCCACCAAATCTGCCGCTAAATTTCAAAAAACGATATTTTGTGTTGGTGGTAGGATTTGAACCCCACACCTCATCCCACCAAGTCTTTTCCTCTATCCAACATGGCTCATCAAGCGCTTATGGTATAAAGTGAAGCAAATGATATGTAATGAATATAAAAAATGATCCGACTTGTTAAAAATTGCAATTTAGAAGTGTTGAGTTGGATTTCATGTGACATGTGTGGTAGTCGAGGTGATTTAGGGTTTTCTTTGCACCAAAAATGGATCTCTAACTTGAAATAACCACTACTTTTGTAAATATATTAGCTTTCCTTCACGCCTCTTTGAAGATTTGATTTCTTTCCACCATTTTAAAATTATTTTCACTGCTTTTTGTTTACTAATCGCTGTCCCTTTTTTTTATTGTTGTGTTTTCATTTGTAGGTCATTTCTTCTAGCTTGGGGATGTGTAGAGGATGCTCGTGTTTATCTTTGTGCAGGTCTGTATAGGCTTGCTAGTTGCTGGAGCTTGAACATGGCTCTATCCTCTTTACACCACGCCTCTTTGAAGAATGGTATGGTAAACCAATGATCAAAGTGAAGATCTGGTAACTCAGGGAGAGAGACCAACCTAGCCAATGTACAAAGACACTCGACCTCCAAATATGATGATATAGATAAAGTTATCTATAACTAAGAAATATAGAAACAAAACCCCTGATGGGGAATTTTTTTGTTTTAAAAAATAAAATCCTGCTGCAAATTTTGTTTTAAAAAAATGGTATATATATGAACTCCAGAAGAAAATTTTCCTGGTTTAGAGAGCACCAAGGAAAAAACAAATTGCTTTCCATTTACCTAGAGAATGTACAAGAGGTTGTGGGTTTGCAGGGGGTTTGTGGAAGCTGCAGGAGGTAGCACTAGCTCTCCGTTGATGCAAATTTCTTCTCCATGAATTCTCCTTCCTCTGCAACCTTCTCCAACCTTGCTAGGAGCTTCAATTCGCTCTAGTACTAAATGTAAATTAAGTAACAGGGGTGGAATCCTGATAATATTTTATTAAACTCAATCAACCAACCTTACAAAGAATGGGCTGCAATATTTATAGATATTACACAGCCAAATACAAACATGAAACTAAGTTGCACAGGTGCAACCATATTCCAAATTACATAAGCTTCCAATAACATCCAGGGATGAACAATTAAATTAATACAAACAAATGATTAAGTTGAAACTATGCAACAAATAATCTTATAACTGTGGAATAAAACAAATATGGTTTAAAAACCATATAACAACATTATTTAATTAATGTAATTAATTAAATAATAAATATATACTATGCATAATTAATTAACCTAACAGATATGACATATTCTTACTGAAAATAGTTATTTATTCTAAAGTTAATTTATTTGTATGTTCAATACATTTTCAACCATTATTTGTTGCAAAGAGCCTTGGACACTACCCTGGTATTGACAATTATTGAATGATTAAAGTGCGAGTATCACCGATGCTCATCAGTGGGAACTATAAGGAATATGTGAAATGGAAGAGAGAACATGATAACTAGAGGACCTACTATAGACACCAAAATTGGGTCACACTCCCGTTGGTACTCTTTTGAATAACTAACTTACATATATTCACCTAACCATGGCCCCTTTTATCCCACCTTAATATTAATTTAATTATCTATAATTAAATTAATACCCATTCTCACCCCATTCGTTAATTTAATTACTTTAATTAAATGGATGCACACCTCACCTAGCCACCTCACCTAGACACCTCACCATAGACCTATTCATAGCATGTTTCCATAACTAACTAATACTTAGCCCTACCTGTACCTTAATGAACTAAGACTTAGTATAACCATAAAAGCACATGTTTATTCTTCCTCTAACCACATTCTCGCTGTATCTAAGTGCAAAACGTTCCATTTAGACCCAACAACAACTGAGAAAAAGCTAGAAAAATAGATAGCCAAGATCTGCTATTTTCGGCAACTTAGGATATCCCACCTTAACCGACGTCGGTCAACCTGAAATCTGACACTAGTCACCCTAAACCATCATCGGTTACCATATAACCATTTTGGTAACCTTTTTTCAGAGGTTTTCCACATTCTTGAGTTTTGGGATCAAAGGAGATCAACATGAAAGCAAGAACCATAGCTCTTTCGCACATCCAGACATCCATAGCCAGTGCAACCATTGATCATGAAGGTATTTGCATTCACGGTAGCATTTTGGGAGGTCACTACCTCGACACTGACTGCCATTTCACCGATCAACCATCACCACCACCCAACCATTGAGATCTGCAACACCATAGTAAGCGTGTTTCTAACCTGTACACCATTTCATTTTTATTCATTTTATAAGGGTTCTTCACCTTTGTTTATCAGTCCATGCATTTATATTTTTATCCTATCACCATTATTGCCTTCCTTGTGAACCCGACCATTCCCATCACTCATAACCATTTTAATCACCTCTAATCCATGTCATGAGTACCTTTGAATATTCCCAACACCTCCACAGACCTAACCCCAACTCCCTTATCATCTCTGATGTACAGCCTCAGACAAACTCCCTAAAACCATGATTTTACTATCTGAGTTATCTCGTCCATACTGATGCTAGTTACCTATAACCGTCGTCATGGTTCCTTATTAAACTGTCATTGGTCATACCAGACCGATGTCGATCTCTATATTTGGCAATCCTACTAATAACAGATCCTAATAACCTTTTCCCAAGTGACCCAGAATCTGACCCAGAACTTGATCCCATGACCTTGACCATCAACCACACTTCATATCTGATCATTACCTTACCAAGTTAGGGAATAGTTTTGTTATGGATTCCATTTCTTGAATGAGCTACCTAAATCATATCAGCTACAGTAGGACCTTGTGTATTTACATCATCCCTTACATCCACTTCTTCATGAAAAAGTGGGGTGACTACCAAGGAGAGAAATATTAGACTTCCTGGATTTAGCAGGTAAAGCTAGGCAACCGTCGTGACATAAGGTTATTTAAATTTGATTGTTTTTTCCATCTTGGAGAACTTGTCTTACTCCAAATAAATTGATTTTAACTCCAATCCATAAATGGATATCTCTCACAGTATAGAAATTGGATCAATTGATGTGTTGGGCCAAAATAAAACGCAACGACCTATATAAAAATCTTAAGGAACATGTATGGTTAGTTGGACTATAACCTTATCCATGTGGATGGGTCAATCCTTAAATTAGAAAGATGATTCAAAGGATTTTAGCATGCCCAGAAAGGACCCATCTGGAGGTTCCTTGCAGTTTTATTCAGGGATAGAAATGATGACTTGGTGGTGTTCCTATGCAAGGCTTCGTGAAAAATATTCCAAACTAATTTTACTTCTTGTGGAGGCCCTACACTTTTTTTCTATTGGGGAATTCAAGTGGCTAAAACAATCAAGGTCAAAAAAATCTCTTCATTGATCAGGATACTCCTTATATAGTTATAAGAGTTTGCATCAATTCCTATCTCATTGACTCAATACATCGAATGGATCACATTTGTAATGTGATGGAAGATTGCAAGGATTTTCTTAACAGATGATTTGAAGCATTATAAGGTTTGTAACATTTACCAATGAAGGGCAACATGGTACACTGTTATGTCATTCCCTATCTTGTAAGGTTTACTTAATTAAAGTGTTGTAATCTACTTCCTTACACTCACTCTCTCTCATGGGGGATACTGTACAGGATTTGAAATATTAGACATTTTTTTAGAGGTACAAGAGAACCATGTGAATAAGGTTAGCTAATTTGATTGTTTTTTCCATCTTGGAGAACTTGTCTTACTCCAAATAAATTGATTTTAATGGGCAATCTCTAGCATGGATATCTCTTTCCAGTTACCCCATTGGAAAATTGATGGCCTGCCTCTGGGGCCATAACATAAAACTCAGGAACCTCACCTTTAGAATTTCCTTCTTCATAGGAAAGTGGTTAGTTGGACCTAAACCTCCACTGTGGATGGGTCAAGCTTCAATATTAGAAAGAGATTCATAAGGAAAATCCCACTAATTTCACTTGTAGGAGGTTGCGGTATTTATCAGGGATAGAAAAGGTGACTTGACTGGTGGCCTATTGCAAGGCTCGTGAGGAAATCGAAACTAACATTTTTTATTTGTGGAGGCCTACACCACTCTTTGAGGAATCTCAGGTGGCTAAAATAATCAAGGTCAAAAAAAATATCATTGAAGGAGAATCCTCAAATATTATAAAGTGCATCAGACTTCTCTCTTGATTATACGTCTAGACCATTTGCAATGTGATGGAAGATTGCAAGGATTTGCTTAAAGATTCTTGAATATTATCACAGGTTGGTCGACATCATTACCAAGACCAGGGAATGGTTGTTATGGATCTGACCTTTCATTGGAAGCTCTACTTAATAAAGTTTGTCAATCTCTCCTTACACCACTTCTTCATGAGGGATATTGGAAGGAGAGAAGATACTTAGATCTCATCTTCTCAAAGGTAAAGAGAACCATGTGAATAAGGTTCTGTAATTTGATTGTTTTTTCCATACTCTGGAGAACTTGTCTTACTCCAAATACAAATTTGATTTTTAACCCAGTCCCTAACATGGATATCTGCCTCAAGTTCTAAATTGGAAAATTGATGTGTTGGGCTCAAAATAAAACCAGGAATATAAAAAATCTTGTAAGTGGTCATCAGTTAGACTCAAACGGCGTCGGTCATGTGGATGGGTCAAGCTTAAATTAGAAAGAGATTACAAAGGAAAATCTCTCAGAATCTATTTTTTAGGAGGTCTGCGGTTCCCTATATCAAGGATAGAGTACATGGTGACTTGGTGGTGGCCTGATGCACATGGCTCGTTGACTCAAAATCAAACTAACACCCTCATATTTCACTCCAACTATCACCCACTCCCACCTAGTCCATCACCACCATCAGTCATGTTAGCTATGGATCTAACTCAGCTCATCCCCATTGTTACTGGTAATGAGGAGTTCATGATACTCCTTGACCATAATCTCGATGCCCTCCAATACTACCTTGATCATTCTTCCACTCTGGATTCCTTAGGATAGTTAATATATGGAATACTTATATCTATCCCTGCTACTATAGCCCCAAATTTTACGTCAGCTAGCACCATCTCGGCGCTACCATCATCCACTTTACCACATGTGGTGTCTCAGCTAGATCCCACAACCACTATAACTATAGAAACTATGTCATCTATCACACCCGCAACATAAATTTCCCCCCCAATAGCCACTATGAGTATAGCCCCATCTGCAATAGCCTTAACAATTGTTATATTCCTCCTTTACATTTCAAGTGTTGACATGTGATTTTCTTGATAAAGATGTGTTCTTTTGACTGTTGAAGATCATTCTTGATATGGATAAATAATTCTGCTCTTTAATTGTAGGGCTAGTATGTTGTTGCTTGTAATAATCTATTTCACTTCTTATGAGAAAGTTGTAATGTGGTTTTGATTAGTTACAAACTTATCCTTTGCAATTGGACTCATCCTTGGATCAATTCCATTGATCGAAGGTATGTTTTAAATCTTCTTATCTAAACTAAATGAAAACTGACATTCATTGATTAAGAGACTTAACGGACTAAACTTGTGTTTGTTGCGAATTATTTACTATCTCAAAGGATCGTGCCTACATTCTGTTGCATGTTTTGCTAAAGTCTTCTTGATTGTCCCTTGCAGGATGCTTAATGGCTTTAGGGGAAACCTACTATAGGATTCTTAAGAAAGAGATATTTTAATGTGTCTTATATCTATGAGGTCTATCCTAATAGATTCGAGACTCAGGTAAATTGTGCCTAACTCTTTCTACACTAATCTATGTGAGATGAAATCCTAACCTAAGTTGTTAACACTAAGTTAGTATGAAGGAAATAACCTAAGGGATGTAAATTTATTTCTAATCAATTTCCTATACTATTTGATTATGCTCAAACCTAACCGAAGGTGGAAATCTATTTAATTGTGGGTTATATCCTAAGGTTATATATATTCAACTAACCTAAGATCTAACCTAAGAAAATTCTATCTATCCTAAACTAATGGGATATGAAAGGGACCCTATGGGTCATTGGCAAGTGGGGAACTAAGCAGTGGTTCCTAATATTTTAAGGAGATTTGATTTTGATTTGGTTGTATATGCATGTTAGTACTGCTAGTTTGGTAGAGGCTAGTGAAAGTAAGCATCACTAAGTTTGGAAATGCATGTAGAAATGTGATTTGGTCTTGCCAAATTTTGGTGGTGGTGGCAAAGAGAGAGAAGAAGGACCTACTTGTTTCAAATTGGAGGAGAGGGTATTTCTACCTTGGTTCTTATGGAGGGGATGGCTATCTTAGAAGGAAAGCTAGTGGATTTGTTTGGGGTTGTTTTGTTTTACATACTTCCTAATTTTTTATCTGCATGGAGCTATCTGGTTCTTCGAACCAGCAGTTTGATCTGCACTTTATGGCTATTTTTGAATTCTCTGAGCTATTTTTGGTTCGAGGAATTTATAAGTGGCATTGTGGAAAAATATTATGGTTGTTTGATCTTGCTTGGAAAATAAGAGGTGTTGGAAACTCGGCTGGAAGTCTTCTTTGAATCAGCAAAGGCACTATCAGGCATGATAGGCTCTACCCATTAAGATTTCTTGCTTTCTTTTAATTGATTCAGTAAAACAAGTCTACTCACTGGAAATTTTTATTTGCATGATGTATCTGGTTATTTACTTATATGTATTCATGAAATCTATGTGGGTATTGGAATGTGAATTCATTTTCTGTTAGATGGTAGTTCTTATGAGCTTTATTTGTACTAGTTCTAGTTGGTATTCAAATGAACTCGTTTTTGAGAGCTTTGTAGCTTGTATTCAAATATGGTGTTTGCCTAAACATGCATGGGTTGCTTTATGTTCTGTTCTAAACTATCATTGTGAGCTTTAGTTTGTTGAGTTTGAAGTACAAACTCCTTGGCCATTCTGAACTGTCATTGTTATTTGGTTGGCTCTATATGTCTGTTTAAGTTTTGTGGTTCGGGGAGTTGTAATAGAACTCCATGGATTTTCTAAGCTTGTGTGAAGCTTCGTACCTTGTTAAGAGCTTTTGTTGGGGCCTTCGGAACATTTTAGTTGAATGGAACTTGACAAGATCTGTACTATAGGATGAACCTTTGTACTCGACACTGTACCTACTTTTGGTTCTTATGATGAACTTGTAGTTGAGTTGTGAGTTTGTTCTGTACTTTTACTCTAAGGTAAGGTTTTATTATTTTATGGTTTTTAGTAACTCAAGATTCACATTGGATTTGTTTTTGTTTAACTGAACTAGTAATGGAATCTTGTGGGAAACTGAAACTTATGTTTGAAGCTCGAATTCATCTATGAACTAGTATCTCATTATTGGGAAATTTAATTATCTATCTGTTCTGTGAGCTGGGTTTTGTTGGTTCATCTGGTTTTGGAAGCTTAATCTTCCTTATGGACTTTCCACTCGATAGGGGATTGAAAGTTTAGTTTTTGGTTTGAAGCTGATTTGGTAACCTCCTTATAATATCCTTTATGCCGCTCCTTGATTGTTATTGGTTTTGTGCTTCTGTCCTTTGGACTATTCAACCTTCTATGAATTTGACAAGGTGAGAGAAATTGAAGTATAATCTATCCTTCTCTATTCTAGGTGAACCTGTGTCTTGTGGAAAGCTTGACTACTTTTGTTCTTAATATTATAAGGAATGGTAATCATCTCTTATAATGGGTTTGTTTGGTATTTTGATTGTTTAGAACAGTCGTGTAAAGTTTAGAAGTTACGGGAATGATGTGTTACCCTCTTCTTTCCTTCTAATTGGTTTCAAGGGTTTTATGGGAAGTTTAATTTAAAACCCAAAATACTGAACCTTATTTAATGTATATATACATGTATAATATCTTTGTTTGGATAATTTTGTATATTTGTTCTTATTTGGGACATGAACTTCTTACTTGTTGTATCGGGCTGTTAAAGTTGTGTAATAAGAATTTAATTCTTGAGTTTGCAATTCCTTCTGTATTTTTTTATCTTCTTGGTTTTTGGACTCTTATTGATTGAGGGGATCATAGAATGACTCTCTGAGTTTTATAGAGAAAAAATTATGCTCTTCTAGGGAAAGTATACAGTTAGGGACTGTACTGTGTATTTATTTCTGAGGTTTGAATTTGTACTTGTGTTGGGTGAAAGGAAATAGGATAACCAACTTGCTAATTTTGATTGGAAAGATGCAATGTGCATTCTTGACTGTGCATTCGGTTTGTGTTATGTTTTTGGAAACTAGTTAATGAATTTCTAAGTTTTTTTTTTAGATATTGGATCTCATTTCATAGTATAAATGACATGAAATATGGATTAGGTCCTTTGTGGTTTGAGATCCTTTGTGTTTACTTTTAGTGCAAATCTACAACAGCCCTTAAATGACCTTCAGATTTGCAGTCCAGAATTGGGTCATTTAGTGTGATTACACAACTTTGAGTTTCCTCCAAGGTGTGGGACCTTGCAAGGTGAGAAACCTCTCTAGAGAAATCTGGTTCTTACTCCTCTGTTTAGGTGTATACATTTCATTTTTGTAGAGGTTATGGTTCAAAATTCCTAGTGTAAAACTACCAAGGAGATAGGGTTGAGAGGAAACATGGAAATGGTAAAAAAAACTAAGCAAAAATAGAACGGTGATGCACCAAAGGAGTGCTGAACTTCTTGTTTTGAAAAAATAGACACAGATCATGAGGATGCAACATCAAAACATGCAAAAATTTTCCAAATACAATGAAATATCATAAGGGAACAAACTAATGCAAGAGAGGATTGGGAAAATCAATCACAGAGCAAGTATTGTCAGTTCCAGAATTGATACAATACATTACAATAGAAAAGAATGAAAAAATGAGCTACAATATCCATGGGAGGTTTGAAACTCCTTAATTTCATGTGCCAAGAGGAAGAGAAGAGCTTGCAAGAGCAAGAAATGTTCAACTTTTTACAATGAGCCAAAAATTGACATATATCGATGAAACAAGAGAACAAAGGAAAGAGAAACATGGGAAAATTTCCTTGAAAGCTCAACCGCCCAACCAGATCCATGAAAAATGGTAATGGATCCTCTGTATATCCATTTTAATGTTTTTTCCCATGTTGGAGAAGAAACGGAACCCATATTTCCCTTAATTTGGTGATTGGGGGTCAATTCTGCATTTTTTCTTGTGCTCGAGACTTTTCTTAAATTTTCTCCCTCCAACTTTTCCCAAAACTCAAAATTGAAGCATCCATGGCATTGAGGGCACTAATAGCTTTCCAAAGACACCAAAAT
Source organism: Taxus chinensis (assembly GCA_019776745.2). Classification (NCBI taxonomy): domain Eukaryota; kingdom Viridiplantae; phylum Streptophyta; class Pinopsida; order Cupressales; family Taxaceae; genus Taxus; species Taxus chinensis. The sequence continues at coordinate 840,329,904 of CM034151.1, forward strand.
TAATGAATTTTTACCATTGGATCGAAAGATATGACCTTTTAAAATTCTGCGGCCAAATTAGGTCAAAAATGGTGAAAAACGGGTCAAAATTGGGATCAACTGGCTCAAACCTAAAAAATTTCCCTTTTGGAAAAAATTCCAAAAAACCTCCATGCCCCTGCCACTCCACGACATGTGCCATCACATGGTTCACTAATGGGATTGCGGGCTAGTTTATTGCCTTTTTCCCTTTTTTAGATTTTGAAATTTTTTACCAAATAGCTCCGTGTCTCCGCCATTCCACCATGACATGTGTCGGCTTCAAAATGGTCCATAGGGCTTGACCATTTTTCTCCATTTTCTTCCTTGCGGGCTTGCGATCTGATTTTGGATTTTGAGCCTTTCACCCCAAAAGGGTTAAATGCCCAAATTTCTCCATGTCTCTGCCGACACGCTTCCTTCCCCTCTGCGGGCCTGCAGGCCAAAATTTACCTTTGTGCCATTTGACCAAAGTGCCAAAAACTTAAAAATCCTCCCAACGCCTATTTCTCCACCCTACCACGTGGCATCTTTTCACTCACTATAGACCTTTCTAGGGAAAATTTCCCTTCAAAACCCCACTAAGCCATAACTCGAAAATTACAAGGAGTTACGAGGAAATTTTTACCTTTCTGGAAAGGTAAGAAAATTATCTATCTAATGAAATCATACCCAAAAAATTTTGATTCCCTAAAGCATGCCAAAAATTCATTTAAGTTCCAGAAAAGGAAAAGGAGGAGGAGTTAGCCAAAAATAAGTATGGGCTTATTTTGGATAACACTTTTGGTGACTTGGAGGGCTCATCTGCCTAATAGATGAATGATCAGCTGCCTGAAGCAATCCATTGGGCATGGAGTCATGAACTTAACTACTTGTTACTCTCAATTCATTATAAAATCTCTAAGATGAAGATTGTGAGATTAGAAAATCACATTGACCTGGAACATGGTCTATAAAATATGCATCCTTGGGGCAATAAAACCTGTGCCAAAGCACTTAGGGAAATGTAAATCTAAGCTATAAAAAAACAATGTGCATAAGCACTTGGAGGAATGAAGAAAAATCTAAGCTAATATGTACAAGGTGATAATTTTCCCTTCTAGTAGCAATGCTTTAGATGGATTCCATTAACTAGAATATGTTGTTCCTCACCATCCAATGTATATAATTGGAAGGCATTTCTATTTTTTCATTTTGTGACCATGTAGGGGCCACTCCAAATGGCATCAAATTTTGAATGCCTTCCTGGATTTGCTCGATCTGCATCCCATTTCAACACTAAATATCCAACTTTGAAAGTTCTAGCCTTAGATTTCTTATCAAATCTTCTCTTGATCAATGCTCGGTCCTTTTCCATTGTTTGTGCTACATGCTCTCTAATTTCTTGGAGTTCCATTAGTTCTACATATTTAACCTCCATGGGCTCAAATTATAACAATTCCAATTACTTCATGAGTTCCAATATTGTCGACTCAAGTGATATAGGAAAGATTGCCTCTTTCCCATAAACAAGTCTGAATGGAGAGTTATTTGTGGATCTCTTGGGAGCTATCCTATCATCCCATAGAGCTGATTTGAGCTTAGTGTGCCAATTCTTATGATTTTCATCAAGAGTCCTCTTGATGATCCTTAATAGATTCTTGTTTGTGGACTCAGCTTAGCCATTACCTTGAGGGTAATAATTTGATGAAGTGCTCAAATAGATCCCATTCTAATAGTCCATTCAGTTACCTTTGATCCTATGAATTCCAATGCATTATCTAATATTATAGTGGAAGGTATACCAAATATGGTTGCTATCCCCCCATAGAAGTATAGAATGCTAGATTCATTTTCCTCTTTGAGTGCCATCACCTCAGTCCATTTGGTGAAGTAGTCTATTGCTGTTAGAATCCATTTTTTCCCTTGGCTTGAGTTTGGATTAATGACTCCAAAAAATTCCAAACCCCATTGCATGAATGGTTGGTCAGCTGAGATTGGGTGTAATGGAAGTGCTGTTAACCTCTCTTTTCCTATGAAGAATGCACAATTCTTGCACCTCTTGATCCATGCATAACAATCACTAAACACTTTGGACCAATAATAACCAGCCTTCATGATCTTGAGAGCTATCACTCTTGGAGAAAAATGAGCCCTAGCTGGTCCACCATGGAACTCTTCTAACATTTTCTCAATTTGATTTGTCCCAATGCATCTCAGCAACACTCCATTAATATCCTTTTTGAACAAGAAACCATCAACAAGTGCATATAGCTTGGAATCTGAAGTGTCTTCTTTTGGCTTTATTCATCTCTATAGGGCATAAGCCTGTTTGTAAGACATGCATTATGTCTCAGGTCCAGCAAGGAGTGAGCACACCACCATTTCCTTCTTGAACATCTCTTTGTTCTTGGTTGTCCTATAGCACCAAAACAACATTCTTCTCTTTACTTGCTTCCATTGGTTGACTCAAGGCCAATTTCTCACACAATCCCTTTCCTCGGACCAACTTGGTGAATTTGATCTCAATGTCATACTCTATGACACGAGTAATCCACCCTACACGTTTTTCATTTAGATCTTTGTTGAGGAGGAAGTCTTTAACTCCCACATGAGAAACCAATAGTTGAACCTTGTTGTTTGAAACTAGATGCTTAAATTTCTTCAAGCTCCTAATCACTGCAAGAACATTCTTCCCAATGAAGGAATACCTTAATTCATAGGCCTCCAAGATTTGGCTAAAGGAGGCAATTGGTTGATCTACATTTTTTTCGTTATGCTGTACTGAAATTGCAGAAATTGTATCACCACTGCCAAATTCATAAAGCACAAAGTCTTTGGAGAAATCTAGGTTAATGAGAGTTAGAGCCCGTGAAATAGCTTCTTTGATTTCCTCAAAACTTGCCTTACCTTCAGATTTCCATTTGAATGCCATATTTTTCTTCAACATCATAGTTATTGGCTTGACAAGGGCTGCAAAGTTTGGAATAAACCTTCAAAAAAAAATTGATTCTTTCCAAGAAACTTTGAAGAGCCTTCTTATGACTTGGCAATGGCAGTGCTCTTATTGCTTCAACCCTCTCTGGATCAATTGCTAACCCTTCTTTGGAAACAATGTGGCCTAGGAGCTTTCCTTCATGAGCTAGGAATATGTATTTTTGGGGATGCAAGGATACCCCCAAATCTTCTACATCTTTGGAACACTTGTCTCAAATGAAAGAGATGATCTGCTGCACTTTTAGAAAATACAGTAATATCATCTAGGTATATCAGCACTATTTTGTTGATCATTCCCTTGAATGCCATATCCATTTCCCTTTGGAAAGTAGCTCTGACGTTAGAAATCCCAAATGACATTTTTCTATATGCATAGGTTCCCCGTTTGGTGGTGAATGTTGTTTTGAACTGATCATCTTCCTTTACTATGATCTAATTATACCCTAAATAACCATCTAGCAATGAAAACCTCTCGGAGCTAGCATTAACTTGCAAAATCTACTCCATAGAAGGAAGTGGGTAGTGATCCTTGAGGGATGCTTTATTCAAATCTCTAAAGTCTACACACAAATTGATTTCTCCACTCTTCTTTCTAACTGGAACCAAGTTTACAACCCAGCTTGAATGCTTAATGGGGAATATGATACTTTTCTCTATTAACTTATTAAATTCCTAATTCATGAGAGGCTCAATGTGTGGATTGATTGGTCTCTATTTTTTCCTGATGGGCTTAGCACTTGGATCTAGTTCAATTGTGTGTTGAGCTAGCTTGGGATTGAAACCTCTCAAGTCTTCATAGCTCCAAGAAAATACATTCGGGATCTCTTGGAAAAGTTGCATGAATTCATACCTTTCTTGTTCGGTTGCCACTTTACCAATTTGAAGTGACTTGCCTTCTCCAAATGAGATGGGCTCTGAATCCTCTCACTTGAATTGGATGTTTGCTTCCTCCTTCCTAAATTGATCATTAAGATTAAAGATGGACTCTAAAGTCACAAGTCCTTTTGGTAATTTGTTGGTTCTCACCTGTACCACTTGATCACCGTACTGTTGGTTCCAACTTTTCTTGATTTTTGGCTAAGAACTCAGCCTCCTCTTGTAAGAAATTGATGATTTGTTGGTCACTCTCAAACACTTGCCAACTTGTATTATTGACTAGAACTGATGGCCTCACAATCACATGGATGTTTGGCTACATTTTATCTCTTTTGATACTCTCCACAACATCAAAAGTTGCTCCAACTACTGCAAGACTATCAGTAGTTATGTTCTCTTTCCTAGAGATGGAGTTGATGCCAAAGCCCTCAAAATCCTCAATGAGATCCCACACCCTATTCTGATACCTCTTGATTAGTTCATTCTTGGAAGCATGTTCTTATTTAACTTGATTAACAATCAGCTCACTATCACCAAAGACTTATAAGTTTTTGATGCCTCTCTTCCTTAACTAATGAAATCCATGTATCAAAGCTTCATATTCAGTAGTGTTGTTAGAACATGCAAAATGAAATCTAAAAGTTGAATAATAATTAATGCCTTGAGGTTAAACAAGCATAACTCCTCCTCATGCACCTTGTCTACTTCTTGATCCATCAAAGAACAACTGCCATCCCTCATTTTCATCTTTATGGTCTAGCTTGGTGATGTTAGGAAGAGGCTGATTTTCTTCATGTATGTAATAGAATCCTAGTTTAGATTCCTCTATTTCCTTGTAGGGATCAAAACCATGTACCTATTTTTCCCATTCGTGAAGATTCAAATATGGAATACTTCCAAATTTGGTGTCAACTTCATGTGTGCTCGGATAATCCTCTTGATCAAACGATGGACAATTGGCACTGATTGGGCTTGGCGTATGAGGCTCAATGTGGAAGTTTGCAATAGGTTCGGACCTGATTGTGGCCTTGGATCCATACCTTGTCCTAAAAATAATGTGTGACCAATCAACAGATAGGTAGCCTCTAATTCTAGCTGTGAAATCCCTTGACAAACATATGGCAAAGAGTGGTGGAAAATCTATCACTGACACATCTTGCAAAATAGTGACATTGGGGCATGCATGAAAAGTAAGGCTCAAATCTTTAATTACCCCAACTATTGCTACTGTTGTCCCATCTAATTGCACCACCCCCCTTGGATATGACTTCATATTGAAGGCCTAGATGATCAGCTATTTGCTTGGGCATCATAGAACTACTTTCCCCAGAATCAATCATACAATTATGTACTAGTTTATACCTAATGATCAATGAAACATGGAATGGAGGGGGATTCAAATTTTTACCTTACTGTCCTCCATGATTCCCTTCAGGCTAAGTAACATTTGTGAGTACCTTATTTTTCATATGAGCTGACTGATTTAGGGTTGACCAATTATTCATGGCAGCTTGTAATAGATCCCTTTTCCCTGGGATGGATAGTGACTCCCACATAGATATGTTCACATTGGTCTTCTTCATTTGTTCAATGATGTTAAATGGGGATGAACTATCTCTTTTCTGCCCTTTAGTCTACACATTCTTTTCTTGCACATGGGCTACAATAGCTGGCATTTGAGCTGATCTAGAAGGTGTCTTAGGCTGTACTTACACATTTGGAATTGCATTTTGCTTGCTAACACCTTGTGGAGTGATGAAAGGTTGTGAATCACTTGGATCTAATGACTTCCCTTCACCAATATTCCTCTTCTTTGACTGTGTGTTAGCTGCTACACTCTAAGAAGGTGTCTAATTCATACCACAAAATTCTTCATCCTGCCAATTCACAAGTGTAGTCTCATTTGGAGTTGTATCTTATTGAGATGTCCCTTGTTGTTGGTTTTTTTCTCGATTCGCTTCACTCTCTACACCAGTTGTTTTCACCATCAAATCTTTGTTCAAAGCACCATTGAAGCACATAGATTGGTTATAAGGTTCATTGTATGGGAAACACCAATCATACTCTTGAACTATATTATTTTGCACTGGCACTAAAACTTTAGAGGTAGATGTAACATTAGGGTTATAGGGCTGAAATGGTCTATTGGCAGGAGGCCTTACTTGATTTTGATTTGCAGCTAGGTTGGGTGGCATATTAGGTAGATATGGTTGCCTATTAGGCTGAGTTTGAGGATGATAAGAAGGCCTAAAACTTTGAGATTTCTACCTCTTGAGTGTAACCATCTCATTGCCCAAATTTTGTAATTGTTTGATAACTTCTTGAAGATCATTTGAGGCATTAAGGGATGAAGTAGAAGTTTCATTTGAACTTTGATTTCTAGGAGTAGGAATAGAGGCTAAAATAGGTGCTTGACTAGTACTTGGGCTTCCTAACTTTGGATATAAGGGCATATGAGGCCTAGGTGCAAGTTCACCGTCTTGGATCAAAAAATTCTCAGCCCTAATGGCGATGCTGTAAGCTGTAGGTATATTTTCACCTCCCATGGATTGGATCAACATAGAAATGTCATAATTTAAAGCCTTGAGAAAGTATAAGAAAGCACCTTCAACTGTTGGCCTCACTGCTAATAGGATTCTATCCCATGTTCTTTGAAATCTGAAATTAAAGTTTGTTAGCTGCTCATTGAGAGATCTCTTGATAGTTGTTAGTTGCTCCAATAAAGAAAAGTTATCCCCTTTTTCTCCAAACTAGTTATGGAGGGCTATGCACAACTGGTTCCAATTTTGGATAGAGCCTACCTCAAGGCTTCTGAACCATTGCAAGGCTTTCCCTTTGAATGAAGATGCCAACAATTTGACAATAATTTTCATCTCAACAATCTCATGGATTTCACAAACATTAGCAATGTCTTGGACATGATCACCAGCAGTGGTCTGATTTTCTCCAGTAAAATATGGGATGTTCTTCAATGCTACAATTAGAACTGGATTTTGCAGATTGAGAGCAAGTGGGTTGCTGCTAGTAAATTTGACATAAGGATTGGGTTGTGCCATTATGATTGGCCTAAGAACCCTTGTTGATTGGATGAAAGGTCTACCAAGTGGAGGAGTTGATAGAGTTCTGTTTGGTGGAGATGGAGACCTTTGAATCCTTCTTCCTCTTTATCCTCTTTCTGGGGATAATTGCAGATAGTTAAACAATCCCTCCTTTCTAGTCCTTGACCTTGTTTGGATCCTTCTCATGAATCTTCAAGCTTGGACTGCTAAAACCAGTTGATTCTATCCTTTTTGAGTCGCCATATGTGCAAATCAGGGCTCTTTCATGCAAGAAACTTACAACAATTGCACATCAATTTTTTTTTAATGAAGATGAAGACCTCTAAGGTCCTATCGGGTGTTCCAAAACTGTTAGTACAAATCTACAGCACCCCCTAAATGACCTTCATATCTGTAGTCCAAAATTGGGTCCTTTAGTGTGATTACACAACATTGAGTTTTCTCCAAGGTGGGGGACCTTGCAATGTGAGAAAACTCTTTAGAGAAAGATGGTTCTTACTCCTCTGTTTAGGTTTATGCATGTAATTTTTGCATAGGTTTTGATTCTAAATTCCTACTCTAAAACTACCAAGGAGATAGGGTTGAGAGGAAACATGGAAATGGGAATGAAACTAAGAAAAAATAGAATGGTGATGCACCAAAGGAGTGTTGAACTTCTTGTTTTGAAAAAATAGACACAGATCATGAGGATGCAGAATTAAAACATGCACAAATTTTCCAAAATATAATGAAAGATCAGAAGGGAACAAACCAATGCAAGAGAAGATTGGAAAATCAATCACAAAGCATGTATTGTCAGTTCCAGAATTGATACAATACATTGCAATAGCAAAGAAGGAAAAAATGAGCTACAATCTCCATGGGAGGTCTGAAAATCCTTAAGTTCATGTGCCAAGAGGAAGAGAAGAGATTGCAAGACCAAGAAATGTTCAACCTTTTACAATGAGCCAAAAATTGACATATATCAATGAAGTAAGAGAATAGAGGAAAGATAAATGTAGGAAAATTGCCTTGAAATATCAACCACCTGACCAGATCCATAAAAATGGTAATGGCACCTCTTCACATCCATTTTTAATGCTTTTTCCCATGTTGGAGAAGAAACGGTGCCCATACTTCCCTTAATTTAGTGATTGGGGGTCAGTTCTACGTTTTTTCTCGTGTCCGGGACTTTTCTTAAAATTCTCCCTCCAACTTTGCCCAAAACTCAAAATTGAGTGTAGAGGGCATTGATAGATTTCCAATGACACCAAAATCGATGAAGTTTTACCACTGGATCGGAAGATTTGACCTTTTGAAATTCTGCGGCCAAATTAGGGCAAAAATGGCAAAAAAGGGGTCAAAATTGGGGTTGGCGGGTTCAAACCTCAATTTTTTCCCATTTGGAAAAATTTACAAAAAACCTCCATGCCCCCACTGCTCCATGACATGTGGTGTTTGCCCATTTTTAGATTTTGGAAAATTTTCCCAAACAGCTCTGCTATTCCACCATGACACGTGTCGGCTTCAAAATGGTCTGCGGGTCTTGACCATTTTTCTCCATTTTCTTCCTTGCGGGCTTGCATGTTGATTTTGGATTTTGAGCCTTTCACCCCAAAAGGGATAAGTGCCCAAATTTCTCCTTGTCTCTGCCGAAGTGCTTCCTTCCCCTTCATGGGCTTGTGAGCAAAAATTTTCCTTTGCGTTGTTTGACCAAAGTGCCAAAAACTCCAAAATCCTCCCGACGCTCGCCGCTCCGCCCTGCCACGTGACATATTTTCAATGGTTGTGGGCCTATCTAGGGAAAATTTCCCTTCAAAACCCCGTTGAGCCATAACTCAAAAATTACAAGGAGTTAGGAGGAAATTTTTACCTTTCTGGAAAGGTAAGAAAACTATCTATCTGATGAAATCATACCCAGAAACTTTTGAGTCCCTAAAGCATGCTGAAAATTCATTTAAGTGCTAGCAAAGGAAAATGAGGAGGAGTTAGCCAAAAATAAGCATGGCCTTATTTGGATAACATGTACTGTATAAGTTCATTGACCAAACTTCTCTCTTATTGATTCTTGTCTAAGATGGGAATTATTTTGTGGATTGGTTAGGGGATTTATTTCCTTCGAGTATAGCTTGGATTTTTGGAAAGATTGGTTATAGAGATTTTTGAATTATAAACAACTAATAAACTGAAGTTAGTAAAACTTTCAGTAGACTATTTTTAATCTACTTGGATTGAATTGGGATTCTTGTTTGGTTGTTGCCTCTTTATTTATGGACTCCTTATTTTTGTCATCTTGGACTGAGGCAATGATGTGTGTTCTAAACCTGATTCTTTCCTTCAGAGAAATTGTGTCTGAGAAATAGATATGTATTGATTCTCTTCTTTGTATACATGGAAAGATGAAGCATACTTATATAATTTATGTTGTAACTAACCTCTTTGTTGTTTGGAAAAGTTAAAAGTGACTGTCTATTCTTATGGGTTTAGGAAATAACTGAATGGCAAGACTTGTCGATTGTTTAAAGTGATTGATAGGATCAATCATGTCATGTGATATAATTATGATGATGTAGATTATATTATGTTCTTTTCTTGATAATGAATTCAGACTCTCTTAATTATTCTTCTTTCTAGATGTTATTAGTTATGATTATTTGTATGATGCCTATTGATTGTTTCATAAAATCAGGGTTGTTTTATGAAGCAATTAGTGGAATGAACTTTACTTTAATGCTTAATGCTTATCATGCTCAGTTCATTAAACTGACTCGTGCTAGGAATTTTGCAGACGGACACCGTAAGTGATTAAAGAAGACAAGAGATTCCATGATGTATTGGCTTATTTAAATATGAATCCTATATAAAGAATTTCGATTCATTCTTTAGTTGTATGAAAAATAGAAGTTGTATTCTTTTGGGATAGAGATTGTTTATTGTACAATATGCCTAATATCCATAGTCTTGTAATGTATAGTTTTATAAAGATGAATTGAAATTTGAGATTAACTTGCATTGGTTGTGTAAATTATCTTGTATTTATGAATAAGATGGAAACCCTATCTTGATGATATTTTTCATATCTGTTATATGATTAATTTGGATAAACTTGATCAGTTTGTTAAAGGGAAATATATTTTATTCCCTTATTAAGATGCAAATTGTTAAGATGCATAAGTTAACAATCTTATCTAAATAATTCTAATAAAGTATTGGAATGTGTAATGAATATGCGGTAAAACTATAGAGTTTTTTGAAGATAAGAAGGGTTTGACAAACCCTAACACTTAATCAAGTAGAGGAAGGTTATTCCTCGCTAAAATAAATGTAACCCAAAGAATGGTGATATGATCATTAATCGTTAGACTTCATTTCTTATAAAGTCTACCTCTAGTTGAACCTAATTGGTTGTTACACCTTCTTTGAATGATTAAGTTATATTTAATGGAACTTATGATATTGCTGTCCTATTTTGGTTAACTGTTGTTAAACTAAATAAAAAAACATTAAAAGCAATCATGAGTTAAAGGATGTTCTTTAAAGCTTAATTGATTCAAGCATAGAACAAGAACTTAAGGAGTGTTGGATTAGGGTTTAGCATAGATGCTGTAATCAGCTTTATAATCCAAATTAATTAAATATTAGTAACCTCCTAGGGGTATGTACATCTTGATGAGGCAGTTTCTGTAGGATGTTGGCACATGCCAATTGCAGGGCTGTACTTTTGAGAAGACTTGGTTCTTCTCGAGAATACAACGTTGCAGTTGACATCTGGAAACACCCTTCTTCATTGATAATCTAGATCTACACAAAAATAAGGACTTGAACTTAGTTTCTCTCTAGCTCTAGTTATTGGCATGTTTAGGATAGGTAATAGCTTTCAATGGCTCAGGATACCTTGGCACACTTGGTTGACTTAGGTCAACCGAGTATGCCCATATACCCTAAGTCATTATGAGTGTCTTCCTATAATAGTTTATGTTTCTAACCAAGGCTAGGGTTAAAATTTGGACAAGTAGAATTATGGTAGTTAGTAAATACCATTCATGATAACAGAGGAGTGAGGTGAAGGATGTATTCCAAAATGACGAGTATGTTGTCTAGGAATAGTGACATACAAAGTATGTTGTAAATCTTTGGCCAAAGTATTGCAAGATGCTGGTTGTGTTATCCTACGTTACCTAGTTTAAAGAAACATGATATCAGATGAATATCAGTAACAAATATTCAGATATGTTTTTTAAACAGATCACTTAGTACCTGGTTTAGGGTAGGAAAGCCAGGTATATGAAGTATATGATAAGTATCCAATACTTAAAGTAACATAAATAGATTGGTAGATCACCAAGTTATGAAATAAATAGATCAGTAGATTACGGAGTTATGAAATAAATAGATTGGTAGATTATTGAGTTGTGAAATGAATAGATCAGTGGATCACTGAGTCATTTACAACTACATATGTTTATCTATTGAGATTGATTGGCATGGAATGTTTGTTCTAAATAATGCTTTATTAGAACAAAGAACATTATAAAATAAAAAATTCCCTTGATTCTAAAGTCTTAAAATGGGAATGTTACATCTTGGTATCAGAACTAAAGGTTACAGCTCTTAGACCTACTCTGTCCATAATCTGATGAAACTTAAATTTTCTTGTAATAGAAAATGGTTAGAACAAGAGAAAATGTTGCAAATAATCCTCCGCCTGAGGAAGGAGCAGCAACTACCCAGAAACTCGATGAGATCCTTGCTACCCTATTGGACACAAGAGATCATTTGGTTGTACTTGAACATCAAGTAATGGGAAATGAGGAGGAAGAAGATGCTGATAACAATAATCAACCACCTCTTGGAGACAACGTCAATGTAGGTGTTGATGATAACAATGTAAACATACCTGTTTAACCTGAGAACAAAAAGGCTAGGCTGGCAGCTGAACTCACTAATGATATAAAAATGATAAGTCCACCCAAGTTTGATGGCACCACATTAGGATATGGGGCTAAGAACTGGCTCAATGAAATGGAGAAATACTTTGCAATAAGGAATTTCTCATAAGAAACAAAGGTGATATGGGGAGCATATCAACTTTCTCATGAAGCATCTTAATGGTGGGATAACCATAAGGCTGAGTTGAATATTGATGAAACTAGTATCACATGGGATCAATTTAAAGGTTACTTTAAGAAACGTTGGCTACCGCAACTTTACTATGATCAGAAAATGACTGAATTTCAAAACTTAGCTCAAGGAAAGCTAACTGTAACTGAGTACTGGGAGCAGTTTAAAAAACTTCTTAAATATGTACCTCAATACCAAACTGATGAGAAGTTTAGGATATGAAAATTCATCATGTGATTGAATCCCGTTATAGGAGGAGAGGTGGATGTTCATAGCCCAACCACGATGGAAGGGGTTGTTGAAAAGGTCATAAGGTAGGAACAAAAATTGAAGGCAATTTCTGCTCATAAGGAGGAAGTAAGGAAGAAAATTCCCAACTCCTCTTCATCATCTCTTGCACCTAAGAGAGGACCATGGAAGACATTTGGAATGAAAAGTAAGTTTTCATTTGATAATAATAAGAAAAAATCATCAAACAAGTTTGTTGGTAATGCATGGAACAACTTTGCCAAGAATAATAATAATGGATAGAAGACCTATGGGGTTAGAACGATAACTCTAAGGCTAGAAATAAACCCGAGCCTAGGAAGGGACCTGTAGGTGGCTACTATAACTGTGGAAAAGATCATTATGCAAATCGATGCCCTTTGAAAAAGGATGATCATAATCAACAGCATAAGATACATGCTGTAGTAGCTGACAAGAAGGCTGAGAAACATGCCACGCCTATAGAAGTTCCGGGTAAGTTATTTGGTTTACCTATAACTATTATTTTTTATACCAAAGCTACTGAATGTTTTATTTCTAGTAAATTAGCATCAAAAATAAAAAGAAAACATGGAAACATGGATAAAATATGGAGTGTACAGTATGGAAACAATGTTGTTCATATAGTTAGTATGTGTCTTTTTGGAGCAGTCCTTGATTTACCTAATTTTTCCACTGAAGTTGATCTTTATGTTGCACCTTTGGGGTCTTATGATATAATAATAGGTGTTAATTGGTTAACAAAATATAAGGCTAAAGTGGACTATTTTGAAAAACACATTAGTTGTTTAGATGACCTACAAAAAACAACAGAGATTCGGGGTGTGAAATGTGAGCTTTCTATTAGAAAACTGTCAGCTATGCAACTTAAAAAGGCCAAAAATAAAGGTTGTACTTTATATGCAGTAAAAATTACAGAAAAAACTGAAGAGAACATTGATGTCATGGAATGATATCTGCTATTATGAAACTTCAGTGACATATTTTTGGAAGAATTTCCAGGTATTCCACCTAAAAGGGAGTTTGATTTCACAATTGAGATCAAGTCGGGAACTGAACCTATTTCTAAATCATCATATCGAATGACTACTACAGAATTAGTAGAGCTTAAGGCTCAGTTGTAAGAAATTTTGTCCAAAGGTTTGATTAGACCAAGTGTCTCACCTTGGGGAACACCTATATTTTTGTGAAAAAGAAGGATGGAACACTTAGATTGTGCATTGATTACAGAATGTTAAATAAAGGAACAATCAAGAATAGATACCCACTCCCTAGGATTGATGATTTATTTGATCAGATGCGTGGAGCATCATTATATTCTAAGATAGATCTTCAATCTAGATATCATTAATTGTGGATTAAGGATGAGGATATTCATAAAACAACTTTCAGAACAAGGTATGGACATTATGAGTTCATGGTTTTACCTTTTGGATTACCTAATGCACCTGTAACATTTATGAATTTAATGAATAATATCTTTCAGGAATACTTGGACAAATTTTTTCTCGTATTCTTGGACGACATTCTCATATATTCTAAAAGTATTGAGGAACACCATGAGCATTTGAAGATAATTTCAGAAATATTAAGAAAGAGACGTTTATTTGGTAAGTTGTCTAAATGTTCTTTCTATGACACAAAAGTACACTATTTGGGACATGTGATAAGTAAGAATGGTATTTCTATAGATCCTTCAAATATTGTAGCTATAACTGAGTGGCCTGTACCCAAAACTGTACATGAAGTAAAAAGCTTCATGGGACTTGCTGGCCACTATAGAAAATTTTTAAAATATTTTCTATAAGGTGGCTACACCAATAATTCTTTACAGAAGAAGGATAAAAAGTTTGTTTGGAATGAGAAATGTGAATTTTCATTCAAAACTTTGAAGGAACAGTTAACTTCAGCACCTATTCTAGTAGTACCAGATCCCAATGGAGATTTTATGGTGGTAACTGATGCATCTAGTGAAGGTCTAGGAGGTATTTGTTACAAAATGATCATGTCGTAGCTTACGAAAGTAGAAAACTAAAGTTACATGAGTTGAATTATGCTCCACATGATTTAGAGCATGCTACCATTGTTCATGCACTGCAAGTTTGGAGACATTACCTGCTTGGTAAACCTTTTGAATTGAAAATTGATCATCTTGGGCTAAAGTATATCTTCACTCAGCAAAATCTTAATGCAAGACAATAAAGGTGGTTAGATTTTTTGTCTCAATATGATTTTGACATCAGCTATATAAAGGGTAAATAAAATAGAGTGGCTGACGCCCTAAGTCGTAGGAAGCACATTTATGCTCTTATAACATTGAGAACTCAATTTAAGGATGAAGTAAAAAGTGTTATGGAATCTGATTCTTACTTTTAGCAAGTAAAGACACCGTTTGCTGTAGATTCTAATGATTGGAGGTATAAGAGTTTTCACTTTGACAACGAAGGAATCTTAAGATTTGAAAACAGGGTATACATACCTTCGCTAAATGATTTGAGAAAGAAATTGTTAGCTGAATTTCACAACTCACCTTTTTCTGGACACCCTGGTATTACAAAAATGCTTGCTGATATAAAACAACAATATTTTTGGAAGGGAATGAAAAAGGATGTTATAGATTTTGTGACACATTTCCTTGAATTTCAACGTGTTAAAGTGGAACATATGCACCCAGCCGGTTTATTGTATCCTCATAACATACCGCAGTACAGATGGCAAGTGATAAGCATGGAATTTGTACAAGGGTTGCCTATGTCAAGAAATAAACATGATGTTATTTTATTAGTTGTGGATAAACTAACAAAGGTAGCACATTTTATTGCATTAGTAATTTGAAGGATGATTCTCCTATGTTAGCTAAAATATTTGTACATGAAATTTTTAGACTACATGGAGTACCTGAATTAATCATTTTAGATAGAGATCCTAGAATTATGTCAAGGTTTTTTGGTGTGTATTATTTTCCACATCATTCAGTGAGTCATCTCACTTAGATGAGATCGTAGGTCCACGTGTCATTTAAGGGTCATTATGAGATTCTCTTACGTGTCAGTGTGTCATATGCGTCATTAGGAGTTACACTTCTACTATAGGAATGTAACTCCCCCTCTCTACTTGTGTTTCATGATTATTAGCATTGGGGGTTACTCAACACCTCCTATATGTACACCCTTTTAGATCTATGAGACATAGGATAATTTTGTGGCTTATCGAGGTTCTGCCCGTTTGACGAATCTTTGCATGTACATTTGGTTGATGCTCGCTCCTCCTGAGATCTCTTCATGTCGATGTTCACATGTTTGTTGATGTACACATTGAACTTGGTTTCTCATATCCTCACTAAATTGAAAAGGTTTTTGTACCCTCTTACATGGTATCACAAGTGGATCTTATGGATTGGTGAACTCTTTGGCGTTGCTCATGTGAATTCAACCCTGGCTTCTAGCGTGATATCCATTTCTCATTGCATGTGTCGTAATGGATATTCTGATCGTGCTCTATTTGCATTGATTTCGGGGTTTTATACCTCTATTAATGTTTTTCAGGTGTTAGTTCATGCTCTCCAGGTTTCATTGGCCTTGCATGTGTGCTTTGGAGGCATTTTGTTAGTTTCACCAATTTAAAGGTGCAATGTTTTTATGAGTTTCGAAGGTTGGAAATAAGTTTCCAAAGACCAAATCGGCCCTAGCTTGCCAAAATAGGAAGCGATTATATCCTTACATCTCACCCGGATTGACTTCACAACTCGCTAACTCATGTCTCTTCACTGATTCGAAAGGCTCATGTTTTCTTGTGTGTGAACTTGTTTTTGGTCTTCGTAGTCGGTCTGCGGGTTTTGTTTTACTTGATCACATCTTGGTTTTTGGGCTCTTGCATTTGTTCTGAAACTTTTAAATTCGGATCTCACCCATGATTTGGCATTATACTTCTCCAACATTCTGCATTGGATATGCCTTGTTTACAATAATCCATTCCACTCTATGGTAGGATGTTGAAACCTACCTCTGGCTTTTACTCTTGCAACCATCTATCACACCAATAGTATGTGGTCTGGACATCTCGTTCATTACTTTTTCCTAAATGGTGCTATTCATGGGTTAGGCACTTTTGTTTTGCATTGAATAAATGGCTTGCACTTTGGTTCATTAACCCCCAAGCTAAGTCTCGTGTTGTGCATTGAAGCTTTGACTGAATCCCTACAATGCATGCTTTGGTCCTTGACTTGTGAATTATCTTCTGGTTTGGTTAGCACCATCTATTTCTTGTGTTGCATGTGCTCTCTATGAGTCTTCTGACACTCCTTCTTAGTCTATTTGTCAGTGGCCTTTTAGACCTTTCCAATGTTACCTATTGCAAAGAGGATTTTAAAACTGCCAAATGAAGTGAGTGTAGCATTGGCCCTTTCTTAACACGTGGTTTCCGGTATTCACATATCCTACTTACAGTTACACCCACGTGGCCTTCGCTCAAAAAACCTATAGACCTACCTATGGCATTAATTTTCATAGCTGTTACATCTACTCCTGGTCACGTTGCAACCACCATGAAGAGCTCTGTAGCCACTGGACTTCCTCGGCACGTGGCTTCAACCTTGCTAGAGCTATCTACCCTGTAACTTGGATGTAAAACAGTTGAGCTCGGCCAATAGCTCACCACTTAGGCAATTCACCCCTTGATTCGATGCATTAGCTCCTTGAACCACGTGGAAATCACTAACAACTCAACATCATCCCATTGACCCACACCTGGCTTGCGCTAACATTGACACAACTCTATACTCAGGCTCCGTGCAATAAACTTGACTTGGTGCATTTACAAAGTCACAACTCGGGAGACTCGATCAACCATTCCCTTTTATAATTTTTTTGGAGTTGAAAACAATCCCTGAGTTTTTTAATGTTTCAAGGTTAAAAACATTCACTTGGCATTGTAATAATTTTGGGTTTCTATTTTTCTTGTTATATGTCCTTCATTCATGTGTCGAAGATAGAGGGTGATTTCTGAGCTTGGCAGGAGGTTAATCCCCCCTCACAAGTAAAAAAAAACCCTTGCTAAAATTTGATGCCATTTCCAACGAGAAGTCACACGATACCATTTACACCCATTTTTAGGCACTTTTTTAATCCGTTTGTAGGGCCAATTGGCTTTTTCCATCAGCTGCGGGAATCGTAATACATGCCTTAAATTTTGACTCGCAGCTCATTTTTGAACACTTCCTTGGAGAAAGTTGCATGATTTCTCACACTTTACATGATGAAGATTTTCAATTTTGTAAACAAACTACTTTATAAAGTTCCACATTCTGGGGGGTTGACTAGTATTCTTGGGTTTTCACACGCAGACATGCATTATCGGGTGATTTCGACGTCTTAATTTTGTGTACCTTGCAGAAACTTTTTATTCAACAACATCATGGAGAGTTCTCTTTCTAGACTTGAGCATCATATGGATCACCCTACAGCCTCTGTCACTTCTGAACTGAGAGAGGGAACTATTCAGCTTGGCGTGCTTCCATGGAAAGTTACTTCACCCACGAGGGTCTTTTGACCCTTCTTGCTTGGGAAAGTTTTTACACCCACTGATCATCATCATTTTGAGGACTTCCTTGACACTTATGACCATGTATTTAGTCACATGATGATGCATGTATCTCGGTAGTTCTCTAGTTTCACATGGCAGACTCAGATCCACCTCACTTTGTGTCTGGAGCATTCTTTAGTCCCTCTATGGAGACCCTTCACATACTACCGCCATTGTTAATGTTTTTGATTCAGTTATCTCCTCTATTTCTTCGTGTGATGACAATTCCACTGACATAAATCACTTGGTTCTACTTCTGCATGACGAGGATTGTGCATCAAACAGTTCTGATGTTAAGAGAGTACTACAGAGGAAAACTTCTCAGGTCTCTTTCTCTCACTATTCCAGAGGGTGTTGAAACTTCCCACAGACCATCAGATATCGAGAAGTATCCTATTCAGTCTTATACATTCATCACACCTACCTATTTTCCACCTTCATGTGTGTGAAGGCCCCTTTCACTCCTGAATACCTTCATTGTTTGACTTATACCTATCTGACATGTGCTCTTCTGATTTCTTGAACCCCTTTAAATTGGGATCAAGTATCTGCTTAACCTTATTCATCTATTCAAAGAATAAACTTGAGATGCTCTAGAAGGTTGATTATCCATCCACAAATATTTTAGAGGAGTTCATCATCTCCGTTGTTGGGAGTGCCCCTTCTGGCACGCTTACCACTTCCACTTTTCATTGCAAGACCTTCATTGATCCACCCTTTTTGTGGATCCATGTTTCTATTGTGGAGGATGTTTTGCTTGCCCTTCACGAAATCAATTGGACTACCTTTGTAGTGGGTGTGATATACTGTTCCTTGCAGTACTCTAATCAGTTATAGTACACAGTTTTGGAAATTAGTTTTTGCAAATTTTCCTTGCAGCCCCACTCACCCGTTGGCTAGATTCTAGTGATGCCACATTTTTTAAATGGCTTATCTAGACTGAAGAGATAACATTCGTGTTGATTAATGCCTTTAGTTTCCTTGAACGACCAGTGGTTGTAAATTTCAACACATCATTTATGTCCTTCCTAAGGGCAGGTACACAGTTTGTGTTTGGGTGGCTCTTCTTAAGTCCAGAGGTCAGAGGATCTCGTTCATCGAGGGAATTCTTTTAGGAGACCTCCTTAGAAATGTAGAGATTTAAGATCGTATATCCATGGCATCCTCTGCATTCCTCTCAGGAAAATTTCTTCCTCTTCTTCTCTCTACTTCTTCTTTTGGAGAGATTTTCCTCTTTACATGGGTACCCTTTCAGGCTTAGTATAGTGGGACACATCTTTGGAATCTTTCATAGATTAGGAGAGTTTTTTATTCTCTAACCTGGTGGATGTTTTTTCCAACTGCATTTTCCTTCACTTCTTGGGACTTCTTTTTGATTGTGGGTACCTCATCAAGCTTTGCACTTCCAGGACCCATTTCTCATTTCAAGACTTGCTAACCTCATAATTTAAGTTATGATGAAGGGGGGGGTGTTGGAAGTGAATTATTTTCCACATCATTGGCAAGGTGAGTCATATCACTTAGGTGAGATCATAGGTCCACATGTCATTTAGGGGTCATTATGATATTCTCTTATGCATCAGTGCATCCAAAAATCAAAGTGTCAGTGTGTCATATGCTGTCATTGGGAGTTACAATTCTATTCTGGGGAATGTAACTCCCCCTGGAACTCTACTTGATTTTTCATGATTGTGGCACTGGGGGTATGGACTCAACAATTCCTAATATGTAAACCAACTTTGGATCTATGAGATAGTTCTGAGAACCTTTTGTGGGAACTTATCGAGGTTAACCCAGTTGTAAATTAATTTGCATGCACATTCAGTTGATTGCTTGCTCCTCTCAAGATCTCTTCAGGCTGTTCTTTCGCAAGTGGTTTGTTGACGTGGGTGTCCCTCGTGATCCTCGCTTACATGTTTTCATACCCTACATTGAGCTATCAAGGTTTTGGCAAAGCAGCTTGAATGCAGCTCTAGGAACTAAGCTGAATTTCTAAGTTCTATGTATCATCCAGAAGACATATGGATAGACTGAAAGATTTAATCAAGTTTTGGAGGATATGTTACGAATGTATTATATGGACCAATAGTATAAGTGGGAAGAGTATCTTCCACTAGTTAATCTTTGAATCGGCAATAACACATATCATGCCTCTCTTAGGCATGACACCTTTTGAAGCATTATATAGAAGAAAATGCAGAACCCCTGTTAGTTGGGACAACATTGAGGATAAAGAGGTAATTGGACCTGAAATTATTACTGAAATGGAACAACAAGTTAAATTGATTCATGAGCGCTTGAAAGAAGTAGTAGATAGGTAAAAGAGTTATGCTGATTTAAAGTGGATAGACAGGAAATTTGAACTTGGTGAGAAAGTCTTTCTTCAGGTTAAACCGAAAAAGAGCTCTATAACTTTTAGCAAGGCTACCAAGTTATCACCTTGTTATGTGGGACCTTTTGAGATAGTTGAAGTAATCAACCCTGTAGCTTACCACTTAGCATTACCTCCTGCTTTGTCACGAATGCATGATGTTTTCCATATTTCTTTGCTTAAGAAATACGTTTTAGATTTATCACATGTGTTAAATTGGAATTCCTTGTAGGTCCAAAGACCCAGGAATAATCATGGTTAAACCCATACGAGTACTGGAAACTCACCAGTTGCATTTAAGAAATCATGAGATAAGTCAATGTAAGGTCCAGTGGGACCAGTTTAATGAAGAAAGTGCAACCTGGGAAAACCTGGATGATATGAAAACTACTTTTCCATATTTATTTGAATCAAAATTGATTATGAATGACTGATAAAAATTTGTGATTTTATCTTTATATGTCAATAAGTTTGCCGGTTATGAACGGAACAACTATTGTTTTTTAATAAACATCTATGTAATGCTGATTTATGAAACTTTAAATTCATATATTTTTGTAAACATATTATATGAAAGTGAATAAATTGAGTATCCTGATTGTGTTGATTAAAATGAGATAATCATCGGGATGATGATTCTTTTTAGGAGGGAAGTATGTAACACCTTGTCAAACTGTTATATTCCTCTTTGACATTGCAAGCGTTGACATGTGATTTTCAGGACAAATGTATGTTTCCTTGGTTGACTGTTGAAAATCATGCTTGCTATGGATAAATCATTCTGACTCTTTGATTGTAGGGTTGATATGTTGTTGCTTGCAATAATCTATTTCACTTCTTATGAGTAAGTTGTAATCTAGTTTTATTGAGTTCCAAATTTATCCTTATGCAATTGGACTCATCCTTGGATCAATTCCATTGATCCAAGGAATGGTTTAAATCTTCTTATCTAAACTAAATGAAAAACTGACATTCATTGATTAAGAGACTTAACAGACTGAACTTGTGTTTGTTGTCGAATTATTTATTATCTTGAATGACCATGCCTGCATTCTGTTTTGTGTTGTGCTCGGATCTTCTTGATTGAACCCTTGCAGGTCACTTAATGGCATTTAGGGAAAAAGGGAAACCTACTATCCGGATTCTTGGAGAAAGAGAGATTATAATGTGTCCTATATCTATAAGGTCTATCCTAATAGATTCGAGACTCAGGTAAATTTGCCTAACTCTTTCTACACCACTCTACGTGGTATGACATCCTAACCTAAGTTGTTAACACTAAGTTAGTATGAAGGGAAATAACCTAAGGGATGCTAAATTTATTTCTAACATATTGCCTATACTATTTGGTTAAACTAAGACCTAACCTAAGGTGACAATCTATTTGATTGAAGGTTATATCCTAAGGTTATATTTTAAATTAACCTAAGATATAACCTAAGAAAATAGTATCTATCCTAAACTAATGGGATATGAAAGGGAACCTATGTGTCTATTGGCAAGTGGGAGAACTAAGAGGCGGTTCCTAAGATTTTAATGAGATTTGATTTTGATTTGATTTGGTATTAAGGAATGTGAGGTATTGCCAGTTTGGCAGGGGCTAGTTAAAGTTTAGTGGAACCTATGTGGAGGCATCACTAAGTTTGGAAATGGATGTGGAAATTCTGATTTGGTCTCACCAACTTTGGGATGGCGGTGGCAAAGAGAGAGATGTGGGAATATACAAATTAATGGCATTAATTTGCCTCAGTTTGGGTGAGCAAGCTGTCTTGGAAGGCATGCTAGCAGATTTGTTGGGGGTTGTTTTGCTTTACATGCTTCGTGATTTTTTCTCTACATGGAGCTATCTGGTTATTTGAACTAGCAGTTTGATCTACACTTAGTGGCTATTTTTGAATTCTCTGAGCTATTTTCTATTTGAGAAATGTATAAGAGGCATTGTGGAAAAATATTATGGTTGTTTGATCTTTCTTGGAGAAGAAGGGGTGTTGGAAACTCGGCTCGAAGTCTTCTTCGAATCGGTAGAGGCACTATTAGGCATTATAGGCTCTACCCATTAAGATTTCTTACTTTCTTCTAAATGATTCATTTAAACAACTCTAGTCACTGGACATACATTTTTGCATGATGTATCTGGTTATTTACTTGCATGTATTCATGAAATCTATGTGGGTATTGGAATGTGAATTCCTTTGTTGTTAGATGGTAGTTCTTGTGAACTTTATCTATACTAGTTCTGGTTAGTATTCAAACAAACTCATTTTTGATAGCTCTATCACTTATATTCAAATATGGTGTTGCCTAAATGAGCATGGGTTGCCTTATGTTCTATTTTGAACTATCATTGTGAGGTTTAGTTCATCGAGTCTGAAGTAGAAACTCCTTGGCCATTCTGAACTATTTTTGTTTGGTCGACTCTATATCTCTGTTTAAGTTTTGTGTTCGGGGAGTTGTAATAGAACTCTATGGATGTTATAAGCTTGTGTGAAGCTTCGTGCCTTATTAAGAGATTTTTTTGGGGCCTTGGGAATGTTTTGGATTGAATGGAACTTGGAAAGATCTATACTGTAGGATGAACCTTCATATTTGACACTGTACCTACTTTTGGTTGGTATGATGAACTTGTAGTTGAGTTGTGAGTTTGTTTTTTACTTTTACTCTGAGTTAAGGTTTTATTCTTGTATGGTTTTTAGTAACTCAAGATTCACATTGGATTTGTTTTTGTTTACCTGAACCAGTAATGGAATCTTGTGGGAAACCAAAACTTATGTTTGAAGCTCGAATTCATCTCTGAACTAGTATCCCGTTATTGGGAAATTTAATTCTCTACCTGTTCTGTGAACTGGGTTTTATTGGTTCATTTGGTTTTGGAAGCTTAATATTCTTTATGTAATATCCACTTGATACGGGCTTGAGAGTTTAGTTTTCGATTTGAAGATGATCTAGTAACCTCCTTATAATCTCCTTCATTCTGCTCCTTGAGTGTGATTGGTTTTGTGCTTCTGTCCTTTGGACTATTCAACCTTCTTTGAATTCGACAGGGTGAGAGAAATTAAAGTATAATCTATCCTTCTCTATTCTGGGTGAACCTATGTCTTGTGGAAAGCTTGACTGCTTTTGTTCATAATATTATAGGGAACAGGATTCATGTCTTGTAATGGGTTTGATTGGTTTTTTGATCATTTGGAATAGGCATGTAAAGTTTAGAAGTTACAGGAATGATGTGTTACCCTATTCTATCCTTCTAATTGGTTTCAAGGGTTTTATGGGAAGTTCAATTTAAAACCCAAAATATTGAACCTTGTTTAATGTATATATACATGTATAGTATCTTTGTTTGGATAATTTTGTATATCTGTTCTTGTTTGGGACATTAAGTTCTTACTTCTTGTATCGGGTTGTTAAAGATGTGTAATAAGAATTCAATTCTTGAGTTTGCAATTCCTTCTGAACTTGTTTATCTTCTCATTTTGTGGACTCTTACTTCTTGAGGGGACCATAGAACGAATCTCCAAGTTTTATAGAGAAATGATTATGCTCTCTTGGCGATAGTATATAGTTAGGGACTGTATTGTGTATTTATTTCTGAGGTTTGAATTTTTACTTGTGTTGGGTGAATAGAAAAAGGATAACCAGCTTGCTGGTTTTGATTGGAAAGATGCAATGTGCATTCTTGACTATGCATTCGGTTTGTGTTCTCTTTTGGGAAACTAGTTAATGAATTTCTAAGTTTGTTTTAGATATTGGATTTCATTTCATAGTATAAATGAAATGAAATATGAATTAGGTCATTTGTGGTTTGAGATCCTTTATGTGTACTATCTAAGTTCATTCACCAAACTTCTCTCTTATTGATTCTCGTCTGAGATGGGTATTCTCTTATGGATTCGTTAGGATATTTATTTCCTTTGAGTATAACTTGGATTTTTGGAAAGATTGGCTATAAACATTTTTTAATTATAAACTACTAATATACTAAAGTTAGTAGAACTTTCAGTAGACTACTTTAAATCTTCTTGGATTGAATTGGGATTCTTGTTTGCCTCTTTGTTTATGGACTCCTTATTTTTTTCATCTTGGACTGAGGAAGTGATGTGTGTTCTAAACCTGATTCTTTCCTTCAGAGAAATTGTGTTTGAGAAATAGATATTTATTGATTCTCTTCTTTGTATACATGGAAAGATGAAGCATACTTATATAATTTATGTTGTAACTAACCTCTTTGTTGTTTCAAAAAGTTAAAAGTGACTATCTATTCTTATGGGTTTAGGAAATAACTGAATGACAAGACTTGTTGACTGTTTAAAGTGATTGATAGGATCAATTAAGTCATGTGATATAATTATGATGATGGAAATTATATTATGTTATTTTCTTGATAATGAATTTAGACTCTCTTAATTTTTCTTCTTTCTGGATGTTATTACTTATGATTCTTTTTATGATGCCTATTGATTGTTTCATAAAAGCAGGGTTGTTTTATGAAGCAATTAGTGGAATGCACTTTACTTTAATGCTTAGTGCTTATCATGTTCAGTTCATTGAACTGACCCGTGCTAGCAATATATCAGATGGACATCATAAGTGATTAAAGAAGACAAGAGCTTCCATAATGTATTGGCTTATTTAAATCTGAATCTTATATAAATAAGTTCAATTCATTCTTCAGTTGTACGAAAAAGAAAAGTTGTATTCTTTTAGGATAGAGGTTGTTTGTTGTACACCATGCCTGATATACATAGTCTTGTAATGTATAGTTTTATAAAGATGAATTGAAAGTTGAGATTTACTTGCATTGGTTGTGTAAATTATCTTGTGTTTATGAATAAGATGAAAACCCTATCTTGATGATATTTTTCATATATGTTATATGATTAATTCAGATAAACTTGATTAGTTTGTTAAAGGGAAATATATTGTATTCCCTTATTAAGATGTAACTTTTTAAGTTGCATAAGTCAACAATATTATCTAAAAAATTATAATATAGTATTGGAATGTGTAATGAATATGCGGTAAAACTATAGAGTTTGTGGAAGATAAGAAAGGTTTGAAAAACCCTAACACTTAATCAAGTAGAGCAAGGTTCTTCATTGCTAAAAGAAATGTAACCCAAAGAATGGTCATATGATCGTTAATCATTAGACTTCATTTCTTATAAATTCTACCTCTAGTTGAACCTAATTGGTTCCTACACCTTATTTGAATGATTAAGTTATATTTAATGGAACTTATGATATTGCTTTCATGTTTTGGTTAACTATTCTTAAACTAAATAAACAAACATTAAAAGGAATCATGAGTTAAAGGAATTTATTTAAAGCTTAATTGATTCAAGCATAGAACAAGAACTTAAGAAGTATTGGATTAGGGTTTAGCAAAGATGTTGTAATCGGTTTTATAATCCGAATTAATTAAATATTAATAACCTCCTAGGGGTATGTATATCTTGATGAGGTAGTTTCTATAGAATATTGGCACATGCCAATTGTAGGGTTGTAATTTCAAGAAGACTTGGGTCTTCTCGAGAATACATCGTTGCAGTTAGCATGTGGCAACACCCTTCTGCATTAATCATCTAGATCTATGCACAAATAAGGACTTGAACTTAGTTTCTCTCTAGGTCTAGTTAGTGGCATTTTTAGGATAGGTAGTAGCTTTAAATGGCTCAGGATACCTTGGCACACCCAGTTGACTTAGGTCAACTGATTATGCCCATATACCCTAAGTCATTGTGTGTGTTTTCCTATAATAGTTTATGTTTCTAACCAGCGCTAGGGTTAGAATTTGGGCAAGTGGACTGACGGTAGTTATTAAAGACCATTCATGATAACAGAGGAGTGAGGTTAAGGACATATTTCAAAATGATGAGTATGTCATCTAGGAATAGTGACATACACAATATGTTGTAAATCTTTGGCCAAAGTATCGCAAGCTGCTCGTTGCATTGTCCTATGTCACCTATTTTAAAGAAACGTGATATCAGATGAATATTGGTAACAAATATTCAAATATGTTCTTTAAACAGATCATTCAATACCTGGTTTAGGGTAGGAAATCCATGTATATGAAGTATACGATAAGTATCCAATACTCAAAGTAACATAAATAGATTGGTAGATCACTGAGTTATGAAATAAATAGATCGGTAGATTACCGAGTTATGAAATAAATAGATCGGTAGATTACCGAGTTATGAAATAAATAGATCGATAGATTACCGAGTTATGAAATGAATAGATCGGTGGATCACCGAGTCATTTATAGCTGCATATGGTTATCTATTGAGATTTATTGGCATGGAATGTTTGTTCTAAATAATGTTTTATTAGAACAGAGAACATTATAAAAAAAATTACCTTGTTTCTAAAGTCTTAAAATGGGAATGTTACACCATCTGCACCCACCAGTTCTCATATACCCATTGCATTGTAACCACCTCCGGTATTGACAACTTAAACCCCTTTCCAAAACCTCATCCTTTCTATCCCACAGTCCTTACCCCCAATCACCACTAGAGTTGTTATGACTACCCCAGCTGCTTAAACATACTACTAAAAACCCCCGACCTCATCTATCACTTATGTTGGCTATGTGCCACCTACATCTATTCCTCCTATGAAATTCTCATACTCAGTACCACCATACAATAGCATACCGCCCACCTCATACATTTAGCATCAACCCCCTTTTTCCACAGGGGCACCCATTCATCTTAACCTACTAACGACCTCGTTAAAATGATGATGGAGAAGATGTAGACCTTAGAAGCATATGTTTATAGCTCCCATAATTCTTTAACATATTATGAAATATGTAACGAGACTATCCATCCATATATTCACATTCATCCTTACCCAGTGCATTGGGAAATTCCTAAATTCAATTACTTCAACAGTAAAGAAGACGTACAACAACAGTTGTAGTCATTCAAACATGGGTGTTACCTAATCAGCCATGATGACGCTTTGCTCCTACAAAATTTTTGAATGTTCTTTATAGGACTTGCATTAGATTGAGATAGTGGACTACCTTGACATTAGGTATATTCATTTAATCAAGTAGCCCAAGCTTTCTTAGATCATTTTTCAATCAATGTTACCAAGAAAGTCAACTTGACCAATCTCTATTCAACTTGACAGTATGAAGAAAAATGTGTCACATATTTCGTTACCCGATGGCAGAGTCTTATTAACCAATTGACATTCCAACTACGTCAGACTAAACTTATTCAGTTGTTTACTAGAGATTTTTCCAAACACATCTCACCAACTCTGCAAGTCCAAACCTTCCAAACCTTTGATGAAGCATTCACCATGACATGAAAACTAGAAATTTGCACTATTGAAGAAAAAATATCCAATTATGGAACAAAAACACCCCGTTTAAATCAAATGACTCTTCTTCATCTTCAAAACCCCAAATTAACTATTCAAATCCCAAAGGATCTTACAATGTGGTAGTTCTCAAGGCAGGATCACCTAATCCTTCTAATCAAGCCCAACCTTCTTCCAATCTTTCTCCCATCCAAGCCTTTCAACTCCAACAGGACCAGCAGAAGTACATCTCAATTGGAGAGCGTTATTATTCCGTCATGGAAAATATTCTTAAAGCTGGAGCCATTACACTTCCTCCCTTAAAACCTCATACAAGTTTTGATCCTACTTGTCTTATGCCTGCATGGTATAAAGAACACAATTACTGTAATTACCATCACGTTAAAGGACATAGTGATGGTAACAACATAAATTTTAAAAACATTAGCCAAGAAATGATAGATAATGGAGGCCTTGCCGTGGACAACTCGAATGTGCCAGAAAATCAAAATTTTCACATCTTTAAAAATTCATTCTCTAATCATAAACCATCGTTTAATCAAGATAATGAACCTTCATCCGGTGATAAAAATTTCCATGAAGTCCACACAATTTTTGATATCATATCATTCGTTCCTCAAAACCCACCTAATTTATCTATTGAGGAAATTGTGGCACGAGAACATATACCCACATAGGATCATACCTTTCCTACTCCTTCACCCATGGAGGAGTCCATCTCATATCCCTCTACTCTCATAAAGGAACCCGCACCTTCTATCAATATCATTTCACCACCTACGTCACACCCTACCGAATAATCAACACTCTTAATTTTCCCATCCACAAAAGAATCATCACCACCTTCTCCTCCACCAAGGATGAAGTCTACAACACCCCACCTACTATCTCTCCTATCAATGGGAGACTCATTGGACATAACACTACCTATTAGGGGTAGTTATACTCCAGCATCACAGAACCCCATTGACATGATCTTGGGTCTTTTACGTACAGAGTCTGAGGTGATCCAATTACCTATCTCGCAAACATATTTTATATGTATTTCAACCCAACCCATTCCATCCTCTTCTTCAGTAGTCTCTTTTTCATGATTGATCAATAATTTTGACTATGTTGATCATTCCACGCTTTGGGGACATCTTCAACTCCCTATTTCAACCCAAATGAAAAAGTTTCCTGAGGATACTTCCACGATCTACCCAAAGGCATTTTCAGCAACCAAAACAACAATGACCATGCTGATTGGAATGGCTTCTTCTTCTTCATCATTGTCCCTTAGTACATCCAAACCTCTACCCACAACTGAAACCATTCCAAAACCTTGTAACCTACCCACACCTATTCCCTCACCCGTATCTAGACCCATCACTAATTTGGGTGTCATGCTAACATCAAGCCTTACCCACCAACATTTCAAATTAGAATTAGCCGTATCTTCCCAAGAACGTACCAACATTATCCTCTCACCTAAAAGGAAAACCCAAGCTTCTAAGCCATGTACACCGGTCTTGCCTACCAAAACTTTGTCACCTTCCCCCCCTTCCATTCATCCTAGGCACCCATCCATCAACCTTGACCAAATAGTGTCCTACCCAAGGCTAGTTAAAAGATAAACAACATACTACTGCATCACGAGCCTTTGTTACACCTCATTCACCCAAAACCCAAACTCCCTCACCCTCACCCGTGCACTTATCTCCACATATACCTCCACCAATTACTATAACCTTAACCTTTCCTATCCGAATTCAACCAAATCCATCTACCCAACCTCTACCAACCACCACTACCATAACTCGGTTTCCCCTATGGGTAACTCATCCTCTTCCACCATCTACTTTCCCTTCTACATCCTATACTCCCGTGTCACCTTTTTCCAAGAAGGTGTAACCCAAATATAAGAATCCACTACCCTCCAATAAGGTAGTCAACCCAACCCAACCTTCCATCGCTAGCTCTTCTACCCCACCTTTACCCAATCAGATGATAGAAAAACATAAAACCATACCACTCATCAAATCACTAGACCAACCCATTCCCCCTCCGATAAATCCTCTTCCCTCACAATCATCCACACCCATATCCAAACTCACACGCATTTCCCATTGTGAGCCGTTAGAGGGGTCCTACACCAAAATTTTAACTAATCTCTTAGAGACTTCTATCATCACATTACCGCCCCTTCAACCTTACGATCCTCTCAAACCCAAACCAAAAGGGTTTGATGAAACTAATATTTGTGCCTATCATCATGTGTCAGGACATGATGTAGAAAATTTTAAGGCTCTAAAGACCATTCTTCTCCAACTTTGTCCTCCTAAGAAAATTTTTGATGATGATTACCTTCTTGATGAGGACCATGTGCCACCTTCACCTATCACCACACATCATCATCCTTTACTGATTCAGAAACCATTATCTCCACCCCCATTACCATTTTATCCACCTCTAAAATTTGAGATCAACATGGTCCGTATTAGAGAATTAGCCAAATCACCACCCAAATTCCATTGTGCCCAGCTCACTTCACAAGGATTTTATCCCCCAGTATGTTTTTTCCCATCATGTCATTACACCACTCATCCTACACCTTCTCCATTTTCCCCCTCCCCTCATATTAACACGGTCCACATTGCTACCCGTGCTCAAAAATACAAGGGCAAAGAAAAAGTGACCAAGCCATCAACCAACCCTATACCAAATATACCATCTACACATGAACCCAAAATCATCATCCATGGACCTACATACCCTATCTCTGACATGGTTACCTATCACATAATGATGAAAACAATTACATCAGTCCCCTTTAAAGATGTCATTGTATGATCTTGTCCAAACTTTCGAATCCAATAGACAAGCCCTTATCGATGTTTTACAATCCATTGAATTTCTACCCAATTCCCCATACCAGTGGCCTCGATTATCACCCCTCACCATGTGGCCTCAATTACCAAATCATCTCCTTCTTCTACGCCCATGCCCACTCCTCACGTTGCTTCCCTCAGCTTCTCTGGTGAGGATATTATAACTCTCCAGTCAGATGACCCTGATCCAACCCTATTCATTTCTATCTATATTGATAACATATGCGTACAACACTTTATGATTGATGGCGGTGATAAGATTAAAATCATATCCTCCCACACATACAATCAAATGCATATCCCTTCTAACTATATACATAGTAACCCAGTTATGTTGTTCTCCTTCAACAACACTATCACCTCCACCCTTGGCACTATTATCCTTCACATTTATAGGCCCTCACACTATCCCATAACTATTCTACATCTTAGAGGGGGAATTATAGTATAACCTATTGCTTGGAAGACTGGATTCATGTCATGGGTTGTGTCCCTTCAACTTTACACTGTTGTGTAAAATTCGAGCATGAAGGACATAACTACACCATCCCTACCGACCCATCTCCATTAAAAACTTATAACATGTTGCACTGACCTAATGATGTACTTGTACTAGTTAAGGAATCTCCTAGTACCCCCACTTCACCTTCACCCACAAGCCCATTCACCAATGCTGCCGCCACCTCTCCTGCACCTAATTCTACTATTCTTATTACTGCTACAGCTTCCACAACTAACCAATCTTCTTCCCAACCAATCAATACCCCTCCTACCCAATCTTCTAATGAATCATCTATCCATGCTACCCACATTTTGACTATCAATCCCTTAAAATGATTTTTCAATCCCTCGCTCCGGGGGAGTACCGCCTATACAATATCGACACATTCCTCAATCTGTAAGAGTATGGGAACCTTCACCAGCACCCTAGTTATGACTACCGCATAGGCGAGGTTTTTACTTATGATCCTTCCCACCTTCACACTAATCTAACATATGGGGGACTTGATATTTCCACTTATTCACCCAAACCTCCATCCCAAACATGACCATTTTCATCTGACCTCCAATCCCTAACTAACCATCACTTCACCCATACTTTCCTTCACCGATGCACATGGAAAGGCTTTACTTTTGGTTTTTATGAACAAGGTCACCATACTATCATTTCATGTACCACCTGTAAATACAATGACTGTAGTGGCATTGGATTTGCCACACCACCTTCCAAGAAATCTCACATTGACCTCATTGAGGAGGAAAAACATTCCTCACCCCATTTACTAACATCACCATCTTCACCCACGGAGTCCATAGATCGAATCTATCCATCCTAACTTTTTTTTTCATAAACATGATTTACCTAGGACCTCTAACCTATCAATGTGATGGCAAGGATCCCTCTTCTATTCCCTTCCTGTATCCTGACATGATCGATGATGATACACCTTCTATTAACATCATTCAATGTTATGACGATGAATTCATCCTCACCTACCTTAGTGCGGAAAATTCTTATACTCACTGGTCATTACCCTCTGAGATACAAACATTGTTGAATGAATCGACTATCAAAATCAACATTAATACTTAGGACAAACCGTACATTCTAAAGATAGGTCACTCTTTAGATGTTGTTGAACATGAAGCTTTTACCTCTTTTGTTTGGGACCACAACAATAATTATGCTTGGTCCTATGAAGATATCCTTGGTATTGACCCAAAAATCATGGTCCACAATATTGTAACCATTCCTGATGCTAACCCCATAAAACAAAAGCTGTGGAAAATGCATCCTTGCATTGCTCTTCTAGTCAAAGAAGAACTTCAGTTCCTTCTCTTGGTTTCCTTCATCCTACCCATTAACTATCCCTAATCTATTTCTAACATTGTTCATGTCATAAAAGTGATAGGGGGACTCACATTTGTATAGACTTTCGTGATCTCAACCTAGCCTATCCCAAAGACAATTTTCCCCTACCAGGCATTGACCAACTAGTATATGTTACCGCCATCCATGAAATGCTATCACTCATGGATAGTTTTTTAGGTTATAATCAAATATCACTTGCTCCAAGAGATCAACACAAAACTTCCTTCATCACTCCTTGGGGCGCCTTATGCTATCGAGTCATGCCTTTTGGCCTTAAAAAAGTCGGTGCTACATATCAACGAGCCATGACTTACATATTCCATGACATCATGCATCACATATTGGAAGATTACATAGATGACCTTCTTGCTAAATCCAAACATCAGGATGGACACTCTTTGATCTCCTTATCTAGTATTGTGTTTTTCTTCAACCTAAGAAGTGCGTCTTTGTAGTACTTTTAGGAAAACTTCTTGGTTTCATCATTTCTTTGCATGGCGTAGAAGTTGATCCTGCTAAATTGAAGGCTATTCTTGAAATTCCTTCACCTACTGGTCTTTGAAAAATTTTAAGCTTTCAAGGTAAGTTGCAATCAATTTTTCATTTTATCTCATAGCTTTCTAAACACTATCAACCATTTCACCATCTCCTCAAGAAAGATGTCTCATTCAAATGGGATGATGAATGCCATAAATCCTTTAATGCCTTAAAACAATACCTTCTTCAACCACCAGTGCTCATTCCTCCTAAGGATGACCAATCCTTTTACCTATACATTTCTACCACTGACCATTCCCTAGGTGCCATGATTTCTCATCGTGATGAGCAACATAGAGAGCAAGTGGTTTATTACATAATTCATACCCTTTTGGACTACAAAACTAGATACACCCATGCCAAAAAACTCTGCTTAGCCTTAGTTTTTTTCGCCACCAAGATTTTTCATTACCTACTCAACCAAAAACCTTTTATTGTCACCAATACTGACTCCTTACATTACATGTACACCAAATACTATCAACATCAGCGCGTTGCACATTGGCTCATGCTTCTTGCTGACCTTGACCTCAAATTCCTCCATAAAAATTCTATCAATGGCCAAACCATTGCTGACTAACTAACAGACGCACATCTTTCCAAGAATCAATCCTATAACTTGGATTGTATGGATGAATCCATAGCTACCCTCTCCTTGGATGATGCCACTTACTAAATGACCCTCTTCTTAGATGGCTCCAAGTGTCAGCATGGGGGTGGGGCTAGAGTTATCCTCATTCCACTTGATGGTGAACCTATGCCTTTATCTTTCAAATTGGATTTTGATTGTATAAAAAATATCACCGAATATGAAGCACTCATATTGGGTCTCCAGGTTGATTATGCCTTAGATTGTAAGTCGATCAATATTTTGGTGATTCTTAGTTGGTCGTAAACCAAGTCAATGGTATATACCAGCATCGTAATGAAACAATTCAAAAGTACAAGCATCACGTAGATATAATTTTGACTACCTTTGACTATTACAAACTTCAAACCACCCCCTGTTCTACCAATAAGTTTGCAGATACCATGGCCTGCTTGGCTTCTTAGATACCCACTTTTCCTACTGAATCTAAAATCTTTATCACAATACAAATTTTACAATTACCCTCTTATTTACCTTGTGAGGTCTACACCATCAGAACCATTGCACCTATACCACGTGACCTTTGGTATAAGTAGTTTGCAGACTATCTTTCCCTTTCCATTATACCTTCCGATCTCACTCGTAATGGATAATGTGCCTTTCTTAAAAGTCTCTCATTATATCATCATGGGTGGTCTCCTTTATAAGCGTGGCCTTGATGGTATTCTCTTATGATTCCTTAAAAGTTCTAAAATTCCCTACACCATCAAGGAAGTTCATGATGGAATTTGTGGAGGCCACTTTAGTGGTTTAGCTATCGCTAAATGCATTCTTCACCTTGGCTATTATCAGCCAACCCTAAACTGCGACTGTTGTGACTATGTCAAACATTGTACAAAATTCCAACAACATGCTAATCTTCATCACACACCTATTCATGCCTTATAGGTTGTACGAGACCTTTGGCCTTTCTCTCAATGCCCATTCTTCACAATTCCATCAATGGATTATAACTGCTACTAAATATTACACTAAATGGGTAGAACTGATCCCCCTCATTTCTACAAAAGCTGAGAAAATATGTGAATTCATCAACCATCACATTATTTGTCACTATGGTGTCCCTTGTCGTCTCATGACTGATAATGAAAAGAAATTCAAAAACAAAACCATATGAAAGTTATACTACACTTTTGGCATTCAACTCAGTTTATCATCACCTTATTACCCACAAACCAATGGCCAAGCATAATCAACAAATAAAAATTTAAGAAAAATTCTTATGAAAGTAGTTGATAATACTGAGAAGGATTGGAATATGCACATCCCCTTCACCTTGTGGGTCTACTGCACTAGTATTAACACTTCAACTACCGCCACACCTTTTTCTATGGTCTATGGTACCAAGGCTTTATTACCTCTTGAAGTCCAAATTCCATCCCTCCACATCTCACTACAAGACATGCTCAACGATGATGACTTTCACAAAGAGATATTAGATGAATGTCATCTCAATTCTCTTGACCATCTCCAAATCTACTGAAAACGTATAAAAAGGGCCTACAAAAATTAAGTCGGTGACCTCATCCTGAAGGAAAATCAACATGTAACCAAAGAAGAGAAAAGTAAACGGGGAAAATTTACTCCTAATTGGCTTGGACCCTATATCGTTACCCATGCCTATGGATCAGGTGCTTATCGTTTGTCTTCACTCGAAGGTAAACCCGAACCAAAGTCCCTCAATGCCTTGCATCTTCAACCATTTTATTGTTTACATCAAGTCCTATATCACTTTCTGTCAATTGACTACTCATCCCTTGAGCACTATTTACCTTCCATATTACTTGTTTTTGAGGATCAATGACTAAACAAGAATCATGTGATTACCTGTCACTTTTTAGCCTTATCTTAAATATGAGTACCACAGCTCTACTCATAGCATGATTCTCATGAATACTTTTTGTCTTTTCAAATATAGAATCCCATGGTCGTTCATCACTTGAAACCACATCTTTCATACTTAACCTCTAGATGTTATGGTTTTACCTTCTAAACAAGAACCTAATCTTCCTCTATATTTTTGTCCATGACTTAAAACACCTAAAAAAATGGGATTCAACTCCTTGAGCCAAACTTCTAGCAAAAATATGATTCCCTAAAAAAGGACATCTCTTCTCTCTATCTCAGCACTATAAATAGACTGTCTCCCTTGAAGGACAACTATATAAAGTCATTGCAAAGATACAATAAAATGTTCAGAAGATCTTCCCACATCGATCAGCTTCATGATAGACCTCAAGGAGATAATATACTCATCCCATATAGAACTTCCTTGCATTGATTAGTCTATTAAAAACAAACAAATGAAGAAAGTGATAACCTTATTTCATCATGGAATTTTCTATTGTTTGATCATGGGTTTCTTGTTAGGAAAACATGTTGTCGTACACTAAGTTATGCTAAACCACCCACTTTCACCTCATTACCTTTTCACCCTAATTTTCTCTCTACTTAAGGGACTTTACTGCAACTATGCGACATTACGTGATCATGTGACTTTCTTCACCCTTAGAATAGTCCATTATGCAACGCCTTTCGGGTATTATGTTCATAAGTCCATCTTGGGTATGGTCAGACTCATTAGGGCTCTTATCAATTAAACATGGCTCTTTTACCACCTCTTACCATTCTACCTTCTTCTTTACTTATTGATTATCCTATACAGGACCAAGCCATCGAAAACCTACATTTTAAATATTTTCACTTTCACCTAAGACTCAACCATGCCTATGACCTAGATTCAATCATGCCAATGACCTACATTTAATCATGCCTAAAGCCTACCAACCCATTCCTCTACCTCATCACATTCTTCCCTAGCTTATGGGAGAACTACATCAGCCTAAGGCCCCTTTTCACCGGGGCTATGTAGGTAGCACTCCAAGGGCATGGGGCCCTTGGAGGTTAGCTCGAGCCACTCTTTTACCCTAACCTAATTTTCCTCCATTTTATTCCTATTCACATTCTACCTTAGTTATTTTCCATTTTACTATCAACACTTGGAAATTAAACTAACAAACAAATATCAATTATCATACACACACACCTACCCACCATAATAACAACAATAGCCAAATAATTCATTTATCATTTCACATTTCCATAATAAAAAATATTTTGGAAATCTAAATCCATAACATACCTATACCTAACTCCATCAGGCCTATTTCCCATGTTAAACTATGCCTAAACTTGGACATTAACTCCAAAATGCATAAAACAAGATTCCATCATTCCTATGACATACCTAACTCCATCATGCCTAAACATGATCTAACTAAAACATGCCTAAAATGACCTAACTCAAACATGCCTAAATGACATGAACTCCACCATGCCTAACCGATCTGAATCCATCATGCCTAATCCACCTAGAATCCATAATGCCTACGACCTGACTCATATAAATGACAACTACTAGTACAACCTCATCTCAAACCATGCCTAATCCATCGTCCATAAATATATAAATCCTCAAAATTTGTCTGTCCATACACATATGGGTACAGGTATAAATGAAACTACATGATCACATCATATACAATCTATGTATCCATCCAATATTTGGCATGCAGGCCAGTAGAATATACAATAACTCAAAATATCTCATATACATCCTCACATCTACGACACACAAGCTTATATATATATATATATCAAAAAAATAAAAAAAATAATGGTGCACGGGGGGCTCAGTCATCTCCCCATCTGATGTCCATCCCCATCTCATCTATCTCTTACTCTCTATGATCTCATCCACCACCCTGCTAACATCTCTCCACCCTACATAGGTCTCGGATCGGCCTCTTCCTGGCCTACAGCTTGGATTAGGCCTCTATGAACTAGCTGCCTTACTCCTTGACCCTGTCTATGGGCTCATCGAGCCCCATATACTCTCTATGCACTATGTGTGTGAGATCTCATCCTCTCACTCGAGGCCTGTCTATACTCTTTACTCTGCATAAGATGAGACATCTATCCCAGATAGTCATCAAGTGATCCTGATAATATATAGCCTTGTTTAGGGCATCCCTAAATCTGGCCATCAGTACTATTTGAGGTGGCACTCATTGGTCTCAGACCCTGTACCTATACCATGGGACCCTTTCTATGACCCTAGTGTTGGTGCCTGATGCTGCGATTTGGGCCTTTAAGGCCATAATTTGTGCTTTTGCAATGGCTAACTAGCCCTACAAACCTGCTACCTGGTCCCTGTAGGGTGACTACTTTCCCCCCATCTCTATCCCCTCCCTGTACAGGTGCCTATCCCTGTGCTGCAATCTAGGCCTAAAGGGCCACCATGTATGCCTATAACATGGCCACCTCTACCTATGACCTCTGCTAAATACCCCTGTAAACCTGTAATGTGGCCCTATAAGGTGGCCACCTGTCCCTGCAATGTATCCCTATGAAGCTGTGAGGGTGGCCACATGTAGATAACTTGTCCTGGGTGGTGCTACTCATAGCTGAGCTACCCACTATAGTCTGTATGCATCTATACAGACCTGCATCATTAATATGATGCTCGATGGGATACTCCTCCTACCCGGTTAGTAGTGTAGGTCATGGTGGAGAACATAGGTCTCTCCACGTTGTCCCTCCTATACTATGGAAATGGAGTGTGGCATGTCCTGGGGACAGCCCTAACTGCTGTCTAACCCTGTCACTGGGGATCATCTTGTGCTCACCTGAAGTGACACCCCTCTATCCATCTCAAAAGTTATAATCCATCCAACTCCATTTCCATCTGCCTATATGAGGGGAAGCCAACATATGACCTCCATATAATTTCTACATGAGATAAACCCTCCAGCATGCACCTATAGTACGCTGCATCATGTGTAGCCCTAGAAACCCTACGCTCTCCAACAAAAGGCACCCAATTCCTATCGCTAACTCAAAAAAATCCCTCCTCAAATACATCCAGTCAGGGCATTACCAATTAGATGCACACATATAATGTGCTCGTATGCCCAAGAGTGTAAGAGAAAGGTACAACATAAAGATGAACCTGGGAAACCCGCCCGTAGGCCCATAACTCCCTGTATAGCTGCACCAAGTATGCTAGTGCCCAAGAAAAACTAGGTCTTATCCTCCATCATATCATAGATAACCCCCATTAGTGCCCGTGGGAATATCCCACCCTCCACATCTGGCAAAGAAAAAGAACACACTGCCTCCATAATCAGGACCACTAGCCTCATCTCCTTAGGATAGGCCATGTACATATCTCTATAGCTAGGCTCATGCTATGGAACCTCATCTCTGCTATCATCTCTCCAAACATGGTCAATAGTAACTCCTATGATGCCTCTGAAGAAATAGAATACACCTGCGTCCCAAATATTGATAACCGCAGGATCCTGTACATGTCCTCTAGGGTGACTATGATCTCATCTATTAGCAAATGAAATGTGTTGGTCATTGAATCCCATCTATCGATGAGTGTGACCATCAAGATCAAATCATGAACTATGTTCCTATATCTTCTCACCCCAATAAGGAAGACATGTGTAACATGCCACCACTACTCTTCCATTGTACTCCCTTATACTGCTAGTAAAAGAGTTGGTACTCTGTCTCTCATTCGCAACTGGTCCCTAGCCTATACCCAAAAAACCACACCATCATTAAAAACTTGACCATACCTACCAGATCACTTACCCGACTAACATATTTTCGAAGTTATTCTTATTTAGTCCCCTGCAACCATAATAACCTACCCCTTTTTCCCATCCCACTTTCTTACCCCATAAATCATATCATATATACTTTTTACCCTACCCATTCTCAACACACTTACATTTATACCTCACAGCCTCTCTTTCACTTTCCCTCCCACCATAACTCTTTCTTGACCTATTTTTCCTCAAAATCTAATCGACCTCGGTCACCCGGTGACCAGCATCGGTCATCTACTACTTGACCAATGCCATCTATATCTTACAAACATTAGCTACCCTTGACTGACCGTCAGTCACTATCATGCCGACCAAACCTACAAAACCCTCCCCATTTTTTTCCATAATTTAACCATTCTAACCTATCAACCTACCCTGTCCTACCCAAACCTCCCCTAGCTTTCCCACTACCCATATTTAACCCACATGGGACTTCCTACCCTTCCTATTTTATAAATTTTATTTC
The DNA here is from genome assembly GCA_019776745.2 of Taxus chinensis. Taxonomy (NCBI): domain Eukaryota; kingdom Viridiplantae; phylum Streptophyta; class Pinopsida; order Cupressales; family Taxaceae; genus Taxus; species Taxus chinensis. The sequence continues at coordinate 840,369,564 of CM034151.1, forward strand.
CAAATTCATAATTAATTCCTACCCAAACCCATTTCTACCCAAACTAATTTCTACAAATAGTCCAACTAACAAGTGCAAATCGGGATCGATTCTTACCTCATCGAGTTACCGTCAATGTGGTGGTACATTTGGCATCTTTACTGGTGTCCCATCCAAACCATCTCCTGCCTCTACCATGCCCAAATCACCAAAACCCACTCCTCTAATCTAACCAATCAAATTGATCCCTCTGAGATGGACCTATCTCCCTAGCTCCTCTCACTAACACATACTCTCCACCTAAGCCGGGTACACTTCCCTATCCTTCTCTCTCAGAAAAATTAGCAAATAGTCAAATGGCTCTGTCATTTTCTCCCAAGTTACAACACAACAATGATTCTATAAAATTCAGAATTTTTGTTTTATAAACCCAACCCAATCTTACTGACACCGGTCCTATTTGTGCCCTAGCCAACCAACGTCAATCACCCTATAACTAGCATCATTCAACCCTTATCACTATTTCTACTTACCAAGATTCCTTTTACCTATAACCATTAGTGCCAATGCACCTTTTATCATTTTGGCCACCCATTGAACCATACCTACAAGCTCAACCTACCGTTACAATTCCTTTGTTGTGTCTTAGGAATTTATATTTTACCTATACCTTGGCCTTACCAGTACCATGGCCTATTTTCCAGAACCTAACCTACTTTGTGTGACCATTGACCTTACGCCCTCACTATACCTTGAGATTCTATTACCTATGTTGTTTTAGTTCAATAACCATTACCTTTCCTATTTTCGTACCGTTTATCCTGACCAAACCTTTAGTGTACCAGAACATACCTAAACATTCCTACACCTAACCTACATTATATTTTAGAACCATATCCTATACCTTGGATACCTGAATCACTTCACCCTTGTTTGGATAAACCTATCAACCTTGGATAATGTAGAGTTTGCAATCTCTTCAACCTAGTACCATGTTGCAATCTTCCAACGTGTGTGTGTGTTTGATTACCATTACCTATGACCCAATTTTGACCTCAGCTTACTACCTATTACCTGAGTTAACCGTCACCCTTTCCCTTAATACTCAAACCTTTCCCCACCTCTCTTCACCACCTACACATTTATCAAATCACTCATCGATTCCGTATTATACCTCATCTATGCCTGGTTTGAGGGGGATCACCTTCACCCACACATGGGGTAATCACTTCCTAATTTTATCAGCGTCACTTACCAATACAAGCCACGTGACAAAAAGGGTCAAAATGTAGACACCAAAATTGAGTCATACTTCCCTTGGTCCCCTTTTGAATAACTAACTCACATATTCACCTAAGCATGGCCCCTTTTATCACACCTTAAAATTAATTTAATTATCTATAATTAAATTAATACCCAACCTCACCCCATTTATTAATTTAATTACTTTAATTAAATGGATGCACACCTCACCTAGACACCTCACCCATATACCTCACCATAGACTTATTTATAACATGTTTACATAACTAACTAAGACTTAGCCCTACCTACCTTAATGAGATAAGACTTAGTATAACCCCAAAATCACATGCCTATTCTTCTTCTAACAATATTCCTAATTATTTAAGTGAAAACATTTCACTTATTATTGACCTTAATGAGAAAAATATGGAAAAAGATATCCAAGATCAACTATTTTACGCAACCTAGGATATCCCACCTTAATCGACGCTATTTATCTCAAAACTGATGTCGGTCACCCTAAACCATCATCAGTTACCATATAACTAGTTTGGTAACCTTGTTTGAAAGGTTGGCACATTCTCGAGTTTTGGAACAAAGGAGGTCTACACTCAAGCAAGAACTAGAGCCCTTTCACACATCTAGACAACCATAGCCAAAACCAGGACTAATATGAAGGTATTTGCATTCACAGTAGCATTCAGGGAGGCACTATTACGGCACTGACCACCATTTCATAGATCAATCATCATTATATTCTGTCAATCAGACTTGTAACACTAGTAAGTGTGTTTATCACCTTCTTCATTTTATTTTTATTCAATTTAAAAGGTTTCTTCACCTTTGTTATCAGTCCCTACTTACATTTTCATCCTACCACCATTGCCATCCTGTAAACCCAACAATTCCACCACCCACAACCATTATATCACCTATACCCAACACCTCCACAGACTTAATCATTTCCTTTACAATCTCTGTGCAATCTTAGACAAACCTCCAAAATCAGATTTTATTGAGTTTTCTATCATCCCATCCATACCGATGTCGGTTACCCATGACCATTGTCGATTCCCTCTAAACCATCATCGGTCATACCTGACCAACATCGGTCATTGTATTTGGTAACCCTACTAATAACAGAACCCAATAATCTTTACTTAAGTGACCAAGAACCTAAACTTGACCTGTCCCATCACTCTGACCATCTACCCCACTTCATATCTGATCATAACCTATCATGTTATATTGGATTTTTTTATTGTATTTGAATGAGATACCTAAATCATATAAACTATAGTAGGAACTTGTTTATTTACATCATATCTTGCATCAAATTGTATTAAATAGTGGGTTGAATACCACTAAGGAAGTATGACACTTCCTGGATCTAGCACACACTAGGCAGCCCACTCACATATATTGTTTAAATCTTTCTTGTGTTCGTGTTTTGTATTTTAGGTAGTTACCCCTAGCCAAAAGGAATCTCTCATAGTCAACACTGGATCAAGAAGCCAAAATGTGCGTAGTGACCTTTACACTGACCTTCACAATAGGTATTCCTCCTTGGCCCAAACCTTTATCTATTTTGTCTAAATCCTTAAAGAAAATGGAGAAACATTTTGGCATGCCTGGTGGGACCCATATGTGGTTCTTTGCATTTTATTCATTCCTAGGTTAAATTTGTGTGTTTGTTTCCCTTCTTAAAAAGCTTCCACATTAATTTTCTTCTCTAGAATCTTCCCTTCCTTCTATTCTATAAAAGCAATTGTGTTTTCGGTGCTATAAATGAATACTTCTTTTCTTTCATCAGTATTACATTAGTGAAAGATCATCCCTCTTCCTATTCATTACTCACTACATCGAATATTACACTTCAATTTTGAATTTAAACACATGCTTAGCATTCTGATTTGTTGCATTATATCTCACATTAAAAATGAGGGCAACCTGTATGCTGGAAGTCATTCCTAGCTGATGGTTAACACAATTGAACCCGTAGAAAGCACTTTCTTCTCTCTCTCCTCTCTCTCTCTCTCTCTCTCTCTCTTTGCCAAAAATTCACATATTTGAAATTTATACATCTTAAACAAAATCCCATGCAGAAGAAGATATCAATGATCACACGATCAGAGGATTGACAGTGGGCAACCAAATGGTTATCTCTGTCCATTACCCCATCAGAGGATAGCCCTGCCCATACCATAACATAATATGAAAACCTCACCTTTAGAATTTCCTTCTTCGTAGGAAGCCTTACTAACCAAAAAACTCAACTCTAAATTCATGAGTCAATATTTTAAATAGTATAAGCTAAACACACTAAATTCACTTGTTGGATTACGTATTTTTCTTAGCTTTGTGCTTGACTTGCATTTTGAGGTGTGAGGATACGATTCTTCATTTTTTATTTTTCCTTTCACACTTCATCATCACAGTTGGAGTATTTTGAATTTCTAAGACTGTGTCAGGACCTCATCTTATCATCCCCAGACTTCTGGGTTGATTATTCATCTCATCTAAATTCACAAAAAAATGATTTTTGTTTCATTCTTCAGATTTCAAAATAATTGACATCGGTCTCATTACCATCATCGGTTTATATCTAACCATCATTGGTTTACCTAACTGGTGTCGGTTCCTTGTTCTTGTGGTTATTTTACCCAAAAGACAATTATCTCATCTTCTCTTCTATTTAGAGTTTTTGTGTATCATTGTATTCTATGTACTATGGTAACAGTCATCAAATACAACTTTCCTTTCTAGCAGTCATTAGTTTCCGCCTCATTTTTTGAAATTGTTATTTTCTCACAATAATAGGTATCAGTTCCTGTAACAGTCATCAATCACCCCTTAACCATCATTGGTTAGTTCAATTGGTTTCGGTCACTCTGTTTTGATTTTAATAAAAACATTTACCAAATTTCCCTCTCAGAATCTATTGTTTCCCATCTCTATTGTTCCCTATGTCATTTACATAGTATAGTTCACCTGACATATGGTGATTCACATGGTGTTCACTTGCAGCCAAACTAACTCCCTCATATTTCATGCCAGTTGTTAGCCACTCCCACCTAGTCCATCACTACCATCCATCCTGTCACCTATGGATCTGACTCATCTCATCCCCATCACTACCGGTGACAAGAAGTTCGCAAGATGCCTCGACCAGAATCCCTCTACCCTCAAGTACTACCTTGCTCATTCTTCCACCTGAGACTCCTCAGGATAGTTAATATACGGCATTCCCATATCTTTCCCTCCTTCTCTAACCCCCACTTTGGCATCAACTAGCACCAATTAAGAGCTACCATCATCCACTTTACCACTTGTGGTGTCTTGGCTAGATCCCACAACCACTATAACTGCAACGTTTATGTCATCTGTAGTACCCACAACATAAATTGTCCCCCAAAAATTTTCTATGAGTATAGCCCCATCTACACCCACCCATTCACATATACCTATTACTATGCAACCACCTCCCACATTTTCAACTTACACCCCTTTCCAAAACCTTTTCCTTTCTATCCCACAATCCTTACCCCCAATCACCACTAGAGTTGTTATGACTACCCCACCCTCTTACACATACTAGCAAAAACCATCGACCTCATCGATCACTTATGTTGGCTATGTGCCATCTACATCTATTCCTCCTTCACAGTTCTCATACTTAGCACCACCATACACTAGCATACCACCCACCTCATACATTCAGCATCAACCCCCTTTTTCTGTAGGGGCACCCATTCATCCCAACCTACTAATGACCTCATTAAAATGATGATGAAGAAGATGCAGACCTTAAAAGGATCTATTTCTAGCTCCCGTAATTCTTTAATGTATGATGAAATCTATAATGAGCCTATCTATAAATCTATTCCCATTCATCCTTACCAAGTGTATTAGGAAATGCTTAAATTCAATTGCTTTAATAGTAAAGAATACCCATAACACCTCTCGTGGTCATTCAAACATGGTTATTACCTAATCACCCAAAATGATGCTTTTATCCTATGAAATTTCCCAATGTCCTTAATAGGACCTGCATTGGATTGGTATAGTGGACTACCTCGAAATTCCATTTATTCCTTTAATCAAGTAGCCCAAGCTTTCTTAGATCATTTTTCAATCAATGTTACCAAGAAATTCACCATGACTGATCTCTATTCAACCCGATAGTATGAAGATGAATCTATCATAGATTTCGTTGCCCACTGGTAGAGTCTTATTAACCAATTGACGTTCCAACTACCTTAGACTGAACTTATTGAGTCGTCTACTAGAGCTTATGTAGAGACATCTCACGAACTCTACAAGTTCAAACCTTCCAAACCTATTATGTAGCATTCACCATGGCATGAAAAATAGAAATTCACGCCACTTGAAGAAAAGAAGATCCAATTACAGAATAAAAACACCCCATTCAAATCAAATGACTCTTCTTTATCTTCAAAATCCCAAACTAATTATTCAAATCCCAATGGATCTACTAATGTGGTAGTCCTCAAGGCAGGACCACCTCATCCATCTAATTAAGCCCAACCTTCTTCCAATCTTTCTCCCATCTAAGACTTTCAACTCCGGTGGGAGCAATGGAAGTAAACCTCGATTGGAGAGCCCTATTCTTTAGTATTGGAAAATATTCTTAGAGCTGGAGCCATTACACTTCCTCCCATAAAAACCCATAAAGGTTTCAATCCTTCCCATCCTATGCTTTCATGGTATAAAGAACATGATTACTTTAATTACCATTGTGTTAAAGGACATAGTTACAGTAACTGCATAGCTTTTAAAAACATTTTCCAAAAAATGATAGATAATGGATATCTTGTCATGGACAACCCAAACGAGCCAAAAAATCAAAACTTGCACATATTTAAAAAATTATTCTCTAATCATAAACCATCATCTAATAAAATTAGTGAAACTTCATCCAATGACAACAATGTCCATAAATTCCATGCGGTTTTTTATATCATACCGATCGTTCCTAAAAACCTACCTACTTCATCTATTGAGGAAATTATAGCATGAGTGCCTCTACCCACAGAGGATCATACCTCACCTACTCCTTCACCCACAAAGGAGTCCCTCTCATCTCCCCTTACTCTCATAGAGGAACCCACAACTTCTATTGATACCATTTCACTGCCTAATTCACACCCTACCAAACAGTCAACAATCTTAATTCTCCCATCCATAGAAGAATCATCACCAACTTCTCGTCCACCAAGGAAAAACTCTACATCACCCCACCTATTATCTCTCCTACCCATGGGAGACTCTTCAGACATACCACTACCTATTGGGGGTAGTTATCCTCCAGCATCCTAGAACCCCATTGACATGATCTTGACTCTTTTACCTATAGAGTCCAAGGCTAGCCAATTCCATGTCTCGCAGAAATATTTTACAAGGATTGCCACCCAAACCATTCCATTATTTTCTTTAGTAGTCCTGTTTTCATGATTGGTCGATCATTTTCAGTACATTGATCATTCCATGCTCTGGGAACATCTTCGGCTCCCCATTTTGACCCAAATAAAAATGTTGCTTGAGGATACTTCCACAATCAACCCAAAGTTATTTTTGGTAACTAAAACAACAATGTCCATGCTGATTGGAATGAGTTCTTATTCTTCTTCATTATCCCTTCCTACATCCAAAACTCTACCAAAAACTAAAACCATTCCCAAACCTTGTAACCTACCCCACACCTATCCCCTCACCCATATCTAGACCCATAACTACTTTGGGTTTCATGTCGACATCAGGACTTACTCACCCCACCTATCAAATCAGACTTATCCATGTCTTCCCAAACACACACCAAAATTATCCTCACACCTAAAAGGAAAACCTAATCTTCTAAGCCACGTACACTGCTCTCGCCTACCACACGTTTGTCACCTTCCCCCTTATGTCCATCCTGGGGCCCAATCCATTAACCTTGACCAAACAGTCTCCTACCCAAGAACAGTTAAAATCCAAACAACCTATTACTACATCACGAGTCTTTGTTACACCTCATTCACCTAAAAACCAAACTCCCTCAACCTCACCCATGCACTTCTTGCTACCTATACCTCTGCCAATTAACATAACCCCAACCTTGCCTATCCGAATTTAACCCAAGCCATCTACATAACCTCTACCAACCACCACCACCCGCAACTCAATTTCCCCCATGGGTAACCCATCCTATTCCGCCATCTGATTTCCCTTCTACATCCCATACTCTTGTGTCACCTTTACCCAAGAAGTTGGTACCCAAAAGATAAGAATCTGCTACCCTCCAATAAGGTAGTCAAACCAACAGAACCTTTCATCACTAGCTCTTCTACCCCACCTTCACCCAAGCAGATTCTAGCAAAACATAAAACCATACCACTCATCAAAATCACTAGACCAACCCATTCCCCCTCCGATAAAGCCTCTTCCCTCACAATCATCCACACCCATATCCAAACCCACACTCACTTCCCATTATGAGCCATTAGAGGGGTCCTACGCCAACATTTTAAATAATTTCTTAGAGAATTTTGTCATCAAATTACCAACCCTTCGACCTTACTATCCTCTCAAACCCAAACCAAAAGGGTTTGATGAAACTAATATTTGTGCCTATCATCATATTCCAAGACATGATGTAGAAAATTTTAAGGCTCTAAAGACTGTTCTTCTCCAACTTTTTCCTCCTAAACAAATTTTTGCCGATGATTAGCTTCTTGATGAGGAGCATGCACCTCCTTCACTTGTCACCACACATCATCATCCTTTACCAATTCAGTGACCAGTATCTCCACCCCCACAACCATTTTAACCACCTCCAAAATTTGAGATCAACATGGTCTGTATTAGAGAATTAGCCAAATCACCACTGAAATGCCTTTGCACCCAGCTCACTTCATAAGATTTTTCTCCCCCGGTAGGTTTTTTCCCATCACATCATTACACCACTCATCCTACATCTTCTCCATTTTCCACCTCCCCTCATATTAACATGGTTCACGTTGCTACCCATGCTAAAAACTACAAGGGCAAAGAAAAAGTGACCAACCCATCAACTAACCCTGTACCAAATATAACATCTATATTGGAACCCAAAATCACCATCTACATACCTGCATACCCAATCTATGACAGGGTCACCCATCGCATAATGATAAAACACTTACATCAGTCCCCTTTAAAAATTTCATTGTATAATCTTGTCCAAACTTTTGAATCCCACAGATAAGCCTCTTATCAATGTTTTACAATCCATTGAAGTTCTACCCAATGACCCCACACTAGTGGCCTCGATTACCACCCCTCACCATGTGGCCTCACTTACAAAATCATATCCTTCTTCTACACCCATGCCCACTCCTCACATCGCCGCCCTCAACTTCTCTGATGAGGAGATTGTACCTCTCCAGTTAGGTGACCCTGATCCCACCCTATTCATTTCTATTTATATCAATAACATATGCGTATGATGGATCATGATTGATGGTTGTGCTAGGATTAAAATCATCTCCTCACACGCATATAATCAAATGCGTATCCCTTCTAACTATATGCATAGTAACCCAGTTATGATGTGCTCCTTCAATAAATCCACCACCTCCACCCTTGGAAATATTATCTTTCATGTTTGTGTAGGCCCTCGCACTATCTCAGAACTATTCTACGTCTTAGAGGGGGAGTTATAGTATAACCTATTTCTCAAAAGACCCTAGATTTGTGTAATGGGTTGTGTCCCTTCAACTTTACACTGCTATGTAAAATTTGAGCATGAAGGACATAACTACACCATCCCCACCGACCCATCGCCATTCAAAACTTATAACATGTTGTACTGACCCAATTGTACTTGTACCAGTCAAGGAATCTGCTTATGCTTAAGAATTGGGTCAATGAATACTTTAAGTTTGTCATTATCATTGGTTGGATTTAAAGATTCTATGATCTCATCCCATTTAGTAGTATTTAACTCTATGAGGTCTTGGATGATGTGGTGAAGCTTAAGTCACATGTTGGTGAGGTGACTAATACATCGATGATAATCATTATAAGCATTCACATCAAAAAAATTACTTCAAGGTTTTCTTTTATTAACCTCAAAAAATGGAGGGAGAGAAATGAGATTACATTCAAGAAATTTTTTCGATACAATGTGTGTGGAAAAAGGGTAAATGAGTAAACTATTAGTATGTGGGGTTGCAGTTACAAATTAATGTGTTGATTAAAATTTTCTAACCATTAGTGAAATCTAAGGTAAAATTAATTAGGTTCATGATATATTAGAAATGATTTACAAATAAAAAATATAATATACAATACAAATAATAACTCAGATTTTCAGCTCAAATTAGATGGAAATAATGTATTATACACTGATCAACCTAAAATGAAATAAAAAGTATAAAGAATATGTATAAAATAACTTATATGATTTTAGATGATTTATGGGGATATCTAATAATGTGCAATGGTGAAACTAAGAGCTATGAACCTATCTATTATTTGCAACTAAAAGTAGAAGTATGAATATTCTTGAGTCAAGACTATATAACTCATTCATGACCATTTTTTATTATTTGGTCCCTTCTGTATGGTCTTGTACCTACTCTGAATATACCTTTACAATTGTTTGGGTATCTCTCCTTCTTGGAATTTTTGTTTCTATTAAACCTTATTTATCACACATTTAACAAGGAACTCTGAATGGTTTTGAACATCATCTCAACCCCAAGATATGGATGAAGATTCCAAAAAAATCATTAGAAGAATTTTGGGAACCCTCATGCATATTCGATGTTGGAACTACTATGAAGAGGAATGAAACCACATGTTATATATATATATATATATATATATATATATATATATATATATAACATGTGGTTTCATTCCTATTCATATATATATATATATATATATATATATATATATATATATATATATATATATATATTGTTAGTGAAAAAATATGGTGTTCGACCACATCATGCAAGACAAATCCCTCCTTGAATAAGGGGAGGTGACCTATTTATTACTAATGTAAAAATCAAGAAATAATATTTATATTATCTATTATATCATAACCTTAGGGGTGGGATTTCATCATGGTAGAAATTATTTTTTTTTTATAGAGGAATTTTAAGATATAAGAAGGTATATTTAAGAAGTTATCTAGAGCAGAAATATAAGAAAGAGATACAGATGATGAACAGTGCTTTCAAGTGGAAAAAATAGATCCTAATTTACTTACACAAGTGAATTAGAAATAAAAATAATATAGTTTAATTTCAAATGCCAATAATATGGAATCACAAGGAATTAGAATGATTTTTAATGTAATAAAATTAACATTATAACCAAGACTAATATTAACACAAGTTTTGAAAAATAGGTTTATTTATTTCCTTTTAGTAAGAAAAGAAAATAAATTCTCTTCTTTTATCACAAAATTCCAAAAAGTTATACAAAATTATATGTTTGAGACAAAAATTAAAATACACAAAATTTTCATCTAGGTTATCCATTTAATTTTTCTTTTTCTACTTTCTAATCATTTGATATGTCAATGATGTTTACAGATCCTTTTCTCTCTCGATATTCATGGAACCCTTGTATCATTTCATGAATTTATTTCTCATCTAGCCCACATGAATATATATTGAATACATTACATGTTTCAATCACAATGATCAATTTCCTGGAAGTATTTGAAGCTTTCTAAGAATTGCATCTATATTATCTAAAACATTTTTATACAAAAGTGACCTATAAATTTATTGCAAGTCAAATATTTTCTCTTATTTTGAATCCTTTTCCACCCAAGGCTTTAAAATTGGTGAATATCTCACTAGCTAGAAAAATATTCGAATCATAATTGAGGAATTGGGAAGGAATCATGGCTATTTCATCACTAATGTCATTGGTGGCATAAATTCCATCTCCCCTTTCTTTTTACAATTTTCATTTTCCTCTTACAATATCCTTACTCAGAATTCAATAACCTCACACAATGTATATTCCCTAACCTTTTCTTTGGTAATTTTATCTTGTATTATGGTATTGATATCTACCCTTTTTAGTTCATTAAAGGCCTCCAAATTTATCTCGCAATTATTTATTTCCTTGTCAAAAGCATCACTCATTCTCCTAATAACCATGTTATCATTACATCAATATAGTTATGGACCTTTAAATACCTCATCATTGAGTCAATGTGCATCCCCAAGCATACTCTTGGTCCATTTGTTGACAACCTTCCTTTTTCCCCTATTTTTAAAGCCACTCATATTGATTATGAGTCAAAAACAATTTCTAAAAAAGTGGGTGGTTAAGTAGGATGACTTATCTTAAATAATAATTCCATCAATTATTTTACCTTCTCCTTCAGCTCATTTTTCATGGCCTTGGCCTTTTTGAGTTTACAAAATAAATTGTCCAAACCCAATTGTAGATGTTGTTGGACTTATTCGCAGTAGATTTCCCTATAGTAAATTTAGATATGTGATAATAAACATTTGTTATATATTACTTTCTCTTATCCATAGTAGGCACAATGATCTCAACAAGCCTTTCTCTAGAATGATCTATAGTATTTTAGAAAAATGTTTTCACCTTATTTATTATAGGTGTCTCACATGGTTTTTACCTTAGTTGTCTTGATGGATTCAAGGGTTAATATTTGAGATCAACCTTCGTATGGTGGGGTTTATAATATAACCGTAGTGTTGATTATGTTTTTCTTGTGCACCATTTCAAACCAATAGATCAAAGCATTTACCTCTGAAAAATTTCCTGTAAACAAGGTTACAAATCACATCAATATAATGCTATTGATTAGAAAATGTTAAGGATTTTATTTAGTACATATGATTGTGCTACAGAATGACAAGATGACAGTGTGATTAGCACTTATTTAAACTAGATACATATATGGCTGATACAAGTCATGACTTAAATCCATAAATCAGATTTCTGATTCATATAAAGGTTATCAGATAAAAAAGAGTCTACATAGTCAGTGGATCCCTCCTCTTCTTCAGTAAGATTAGAGTCAGGAATGGAGATGTAATCCTCAATGAAGAAGTTTGAATCTTCTTCCTGGGTATCTTATTAGAGGGCGAAGATAGATTCTCGGCTTGATATGTCGATATGGCTATTAGCATCGAACTCTGAAGCGGTAGGATAATCCTCCTCGAAATTCTCAAGGTCAGATTTGTATTGATTATCGTACCGAACGAGGTCTTCTTGGAGTCTCAGTGCTTCATCATACACATCCCAAAAATCATCACTGGCTTCTCGAATACATTGTGTGGAGGCAAAGATAGCCTCTAAACAATCAAAAAGAGCTTCCTGGATTACACACAACTCAAGATCATGGAGAAAATTGTATTGTGTCCCGTATAACAGATGGAAATTGATATGAAATGAATTAGTTGTGGGAAATTTAGAACCTCTTAATGTCATCTGAAAAAATCATACTATAAAGAGGATTAGTATATAACAAGAAAAAGTTTTGTATTTTCATTAGATTTGGCAGAAAATGGTGAAAAAGCATAATACTATAGTAATGGTTAGAAATTTAAGGAAATCACAAGTGATTCAAGAAATCACTAGTGATTGTTGCCAAATCTAACAATTTTGTAAAATAAAGTCAAAATAAGTGACTAAGCTGTCAATTTTAATGAAAACAAAGCATTAACAACATGTGGATGATTTATAAGCAAAAACATACTTGTTACCACTATCTAAGATGATTAAAAACAAGTTATTTACCTTGTATAATGTATCGATGTGATAGATGAATGCAATAACGTGGTTGGAGGATGAAAATGAGTAATTCGGTGATGCTTTTGACATTCCTTGGGTAGCGTGACATTGAACAAATTTTGTGTGAAGAACTTGGATGCTTGATGAGATGAGATTGAAAGAAAGTGTACTTGCAAATCTTGTGAATTCATGTTATAAAATGAGGTCTACAAACAAGTGTTTATAGATCACCAGAAAATCGGTAAAATCACCCGTGATTTCAGGGAAATCTAAATTGGTTAGAAAAATGAATGATTTCATTCTAGTTTGGTTAGAAAACCGAATGATTTTGAAGTTATTAGGATGAGGGATGGTTAAAAAATATTGAACTAGGTTTGTTAGAATAAGAGGATCTAGTTTTCAGAAGTTAAGTTAGAGGAGGTTAGTGTTTTTTAGAAGGTTAACTAGTTATAGATAAGTTACTGATTTTATAAGATTGTTAAGCAGTTGATGAGGTGTTCTAGCTAACATGACGAGGCATGAGAGTGAGGTGTAAGGTGATAGTAACCAAATTTATTTATTCTAATTACATTTTAGAGATGTGATGGATCGTAATCATATTAATTTAAAAGGGGTGATATAATGAGGCATCATAAATGTGTCATCTTTGGTTTGGACATGGGGGATGTAAATTTTTAGTGTCTATATTTTCCCATTTTGTTTGGCGATTTTTAGCAGATTTCTAGAGAAAAATAGTGAAGAAAACTTTGTGTTGGTATGGGTGAAGCGCAATAAAAAGAACACCAGTGTGTTTTTTGTTTCAGAAGGATTTCCCTAAGTGAAGAGGGTGTGAAGAAAAATTCTAGGAAATCAATTTTTAGGGTGGACAAAGGGATCAACGCCTGCGGATGTATGATTCTTACCAAGTAAAGTTGTTTAGTGAGAAAACGAAGTGATGGGGGCCTATGGGCTCATCTCCCACAGAATTATGGAAAGTCTTGATGTTGTGAAATATTTGAGGGCTAAGAGACCCCTTTTTAGAAGTATGGAAAACTTGTGCAAAGGAAAAAATAACATATTCTGAAGCAATGTAGGCATGGAAGACCAAAACAAGTCAATTGTCGGTGATTAGGAAAATCTCTAGCTATTGCCTCAATTGGTAGCGATTGAGGTTGTGGAAAATTCGGGGGTATAAATACCAAAATGGATTGTTTATTCACCACTTTTCACTGTATATGATAGATACCTTATCAGATCAAGTGAAAAAATGTGTTTTTTCGAGCAAATAATTGTCAAATGACCTCCTCGAAGCCGCAATAAAAGCTAGTCCTTACTGAGGTAAGCTCTAATTATGTTTTACTTTAGTTTTTGTAGTTTTTAAGGATTTTTCATGTTGGTGATGGGCATTTCATGTTTTGCACTACTAGATTTAGGAGGTGGGAGATTCCCATGGATGATGACAGGGGTAGTTTTAGAGATGATGGATCACCGTATTATTTTTGAGTGGGTTCCTACCTTATTAACACATACATATAGATATTTGTGGGCTTGGATGGCCCACAAGTGCTATGGGATTGATGTTGAATTTCTACTACTGTTTTGGGATCACAATAAAATTACCATTTCTTGACTGATTAGATTACCTAGTGTTATCGACGTGAGGCACCCAGGTTTTATGAGATGGAGTGCAAGTCTCGACAAAGTGAGAAAGGCCAAGGGTCCTCCCTATTATAGATAATTGATAACTAGACTACAGGTTGGCAATGTGATTTAGCGACCATATGTGGGTTTTCATGATTGGACAGATTTTTTTGGGGCCTTGTCATATTCGTAGCAAGACATCTGGGTCTAGGGCCGCAGGGCCAGAGAGGATGAGTTGATTTATTTTAGTCATATGGTGAGACCATTTTGGTTAGTTCAGGACATACCTGAGGATCCAATTTTGTATAGGTGGGAGGATGGGGATACTGAAACCCCACAAACAACTATGACAAGGCCAACATACATTATTGAGTAGCTAGGTGTGATGGTTCTAGATGAGGATGGTTACGTGGTGTCAATTGATGATGTGGGGGTCACCCCAGATATTTCTACTTGGTGGTATCATTATTTGAGGAGGTTTGAGATGATGAGTGCCATAGAGAGGGAAGCCAGATCAATTTGACAAGTGCAGGCTCTAGAAGAGGAAGGAGCTGAGGAGGGTGGTGAGGATAATGAGGAGATAATTGATCTTGATGTTGCTATAGCTACACATATTGCTATAATGATGGTCGAGAAGTCCGTAGTGGAGGCATAGAGAGATGCTACTCACAGCGAGTGGGATGAATTAGTAGGATTGCAGGATACTCTTATTAGAGAGAGATATGGCTTGATCGTAGAGCGTGATGGGCTCCAAGCACAAATTTTATAGGTCTCTTTTGATAGATACTGATATAAGAGTCAGAGAGATACTTTCAGGAAGGTCTTGGGGATCATGGGCCCTTCCATTTCTAGCACTGAGCTATCCCCATTTGTTAGATAAAGAGGGGAATCTATAGGATATTTTGGTATGATTGTGGTGTCGCATTATGAGGTTGTGATAGTGAAGAGGGATTATTATGTAGACATGATTATTAGGAACTACCCAGATGCAACTTTATACATCGATCACATAGCTACCCAAGAGGGAAATGTAGCAGAAGCTAGGCCCAACAACAATGTGGTCAGTGTGGGGCACCCGTATCAAAGACCTCTGAGAGGGGATGAAGGTGTAGGAGGATCCGGTGGTGTTGTAGTGGGAGGCACTCCTGATCCTAGTTTGATGGATTTTACCATTTGATTATAGGCTCATAGAATCCATTTTTGCTATGTACAACATTATATTGATTATATGGACATTTGGACTTTGACATATATGTATGATGATGATGTAATTGTCATGCTCATGGATGATATTGTTACATGATAATATATATATATGATGGTGATTATGATGATGATGACGACTATGATTCTCATGATTGTTATTATTTTTATGATGTCTTATATGTCATATGAAATATGTGTTGGATATGTCTATGATTATTATTATGATCTTTGATGTTCAATTATATTTTTAGGAAAATGTGAATTATTATATCAGATTCAAAATGTGATTTAAATAAAATAAAGTAAAAGTGGAAAGAAAAATGCCCCATTGAATAATAATATGTTTGTAATGATTTTTTGATAATGCTTGCACTTGTATCATTTCAAAATGTTAAATGAGACTATTAATAGACATTTCATACTGATTATGGTGTACTTTGGATAACAAGTATGAAAGGGAAATATGAATACATGCCTTTGTGAGGAAGAAGGGTTCTCCTTTTTGAACAATATAGAGGGATCCAATGCCCCAGATATTTATGATAAGAGATCTTATGAATAAAACTAATCAATATGGGAAGTTTTTTATGGGAAAGATGATTGATGTTGGAAGCTTTCCAGGATGCTTTTGGATTTTGATATGTTTGCAGAGGCTGGGAATCCTTTCTCATGGGTAGCCATCCTTACAAGGTATGGTCTACATATTGTATTTTGATTGAGTGGCCATCCTTCTAGGGACTGGTCCATGATTTTAAAATGGTATTTATCCTTCAAGGGATTAGTCTACTTTAAATTTTAACAATATGATGTTGAAATATTTTTCCATTACTGGATCAATCTATTTATTTGTTAGTTTAGCAAGAAGCATTTTTATGTGTTTTTTTGGATTTATTTTGAGCTGAGAGAAATACCCTGATAAATCATTCATTAAAGAGGGGATAGATATATAGGTGACATGTATCTATCTACCCTATGTATATATACATAGGTTTTATAAGATGTTTAAAAAATGGTGTTTATTGTTTATAAAGGAATGATAAGATTTGGTCGAAACTATCGTCATGACAGTCAATTATTTAAGAGTAGAAAGGCCACAAGTGCAAAGCATTTAGAGGATCCTATTCAATTTCCCCATTAAGAGAGAGAAATGATATGCTCCTGACCCATATTTATGTGTAATAATGTAGGGACCAATCCAATTAGGGGCGAACTTCCCACATTTACTTCGCTCTAATTTAGTCACATTTTTATTTTCCTTAAGTAACAACTCACCATTTTTAAAATCATGTTCTTTGACATGCTTTTTATATGCTCTACTAATGTAATGTTGATAAACTTGGTGATGTTCAAGGGCTAGTAGACACTTTTCATCCAACAATTCTAGTTGTGTAAGATGATTTCAACAATGTTATTCATTAGGGATGAAATCCTTTAAAGATACATGGAGTGATGGGATTTAATTTCTAGGGGTACGATGTTTCGAGAGCCATAAACGAGTGAATAATTCATAGCACCAGTAGGTGTATGAATACTATTTAGATAAGCCCAAAGGGAAAATGGGATTTAATTGTGTCAATTCCTTCCTGGGTCATTTACAGTTTTCATGAGGATTTTGTTAAGTGTTTTGTTAGAAGCCTCAACTTGTCCATTTTCCTGAGGATAATAATGTGAGGAGAAGATTAGTTTGATATTGAAAGTATCACAGAGATTTTTAACCTCCTTGTTTTAAAATAATTTCCAATTATCTATGATAAGCTTATATGGGATGCTAAGATGGCATATGATGTTATGATATATGAATTTTATGACAGGTAAATATTTCATTAAGGTTAAAGGAATAGATTTTAACCTATTTAGTAAAATATTTAGTTGCAGTGATGATTAAACAATGCTATTGAGATGACATAGGATTAATCTCACCAACGAGATCTAACCCCCATTAAGAAAAGGGCCATAATGCATGACCTAGTTGTAATGCTTCACTAGGGATGTGGACAAGATCAAAATTAATTTTACATTTAACACAACTTTTTTACATAGATACAACAGTCTTTAGTTATAGTGGGTAAGAAATACCCAAGTTGTATGATACATATCTTGGCGATGGTGTTTCCACTAAAATGGCCTTAACAAATGCCAATGTGGACTTCTTTTATTGCATTGGTTGATTCATGGCACTCTATAATACCCCGTATAAGCTACATTTGTAAAAGAAGTGCCCTATGATGATGAAATGAGTGACACATTGAAGGAAGTATTGTTTAGTGCCTTGCGAAAAATAAAGTGGGAGTTTAGATTCAGAAAGACAATCAAATATTGGGGTTGTACCATAAATCCTATGGATTTTCATCAATAATGCTTATAGAAGGTAGCTCATTTTGATGTGAAGTATTGGTCTAACAATTGAATGACTACAGACATTTTAGTTTTATCCTATGATTTCTCCATTTCAAAGGGCACAAGGGATCCTACGAAAGCCATAGTGTCTACGAACCTGTTGGAAGATCGTGGAATAGCTTGAATGGTCAAATGATCGAATGCTCCAAGGAGGAATTCGAAAAAAACCTTATACTTTTGAAGGACCTAATTTTTACATTGATACTCTCCTTTGACATGATTAGTGATGAGTTGAGAATATCTGTATATTTCTAGATTGTGGACACCTAGGAGAATAACAATAGTTAAACCCATGATTAAGGCCTCGTATTCTACCATGTTGTTGGTATACTCAAAATTGAGTTTGAATGATAATGGGATAGGAATATTCTAGGTTAGTATAATAACTATACCGGATCCTCCTCCTTCCCAAAATTTAGTGTCATCGAAGAAAAGGATCATTATAATGGGGACCAAATCTGATTCATAATTATCAGATTCAATGATGTTGTTAATGAATTTGTTAGGGAAGCATTCATGAGGTGGCTGCTTATCTTGAAGATGTGAGTCATCGAGTTGATAAGAAACAACTTGACCTTTAATGGTTTTTTTGGTATGATTTCAAGATCAAATTCAGTCATTAACATGATCCATTGGGTTATGCAGTCATTATGATAAGGTTTGGTATGTATGGCCTTAATAGGGTTAAAAATAGTGACGAAGTAAGTTTTATGATTAAGAAGATAATGTCATACTTTGGAGGTGGAAAAATACAATGAACAACATAAATTTTTGGCTTTAGAGAAGTGTGTTTTTGTATTTATGGAGCATGCGACTAATGTAATACATGGCCTATTTGTGACCTTGACTATCACAGCGAGCGAGAATGGCCCCTAAGGCATGCTCGGAGGTAAAGATGTCAAGATAAAATGGATCTCCTTCACAAGGTGACGTAAGTATAGGTGGGTGACAAAAGATATTGTATGATTTCATCAAATGCTTTCTGGAAGTTAGAATCCTAATGAAACATTGTGTCTTTATGGAGTAAATGGTGAAATGGTTGACATTGGTCAGAGAGTTTTGATATTAAACGTTTTATGGATTATAAATTTCCTTAAAAGATGTGTATTTTTTTGAGATTAGTGGGTGGAGGAATATCGATGATTTATTTTACTTTTGCAGTATCAACCTCAATTCCACGAAGAGATATGATGAATCCTACAAGTTTTATGGTAAGGACACCAAAAGTACACTTTTTCAGATTCAAGCAGAGACATAATTTAATGAGACGGGTGAAGATTGATTCAAGAACATCGAGATGATCCTTTCTTGATTTAAATTTTCCAAGGAGGTCACCGACATAATCCTCAACAATTTTATGAATAAGATAATAAAAGATGTATGTCATGGTGGGCATCGATATGTTGCCCCAGTGTGTTTCAGACGAAATGACATGATGCGGTAGAAAAAGGTTCCCCAAATGTTAATAAAAGTAGTTTTTTGTTGGTTTTCAAGAGTGATAATAATTTGATTATAGCTAGAAAATCCATCCATAAGGGAAATCATTTCATGGCTGATTTTCAGGTCTATGATTTTATCTATGTTTGGGAGAGGGAAGTCATCTTTGGGACAAGCAAGATTGAGATCCCTAAAATCTATGGAGATGTAAATTTTTCCTGAAGCTTTAGTTACTCAGACAATGTTGGAGACCCATTGTGGATAGTCAATGGGTATGATGAAATTGGTAGATAAGAGACGTTGCAACTCTTCTTTAACAAGGATGTCTATATGAGGGTACATTTTAAAAAGCTTTTGTTTGACCGATTTAACATTGGGATATGTGACAATGTTATGTATGACAATGTTGGGATTGATCTCAAGCATATCACTATATGACTAGGCAAAGGCTTGATGATATTTTGTTAAGAATGAGGTGATATCATTTAATTCTTGTGGGTCAAGGGAGTGACCGAATTTAACTATGTAGGGATCCTGAGGTGTTCATAAGTTAATTTCAAGCATGGATTCATTGAGAAGAGTAGATTTTTTGGATGGTAAATATTTCTTGAGATAACGATCTTCAGTTACCATATGAGATAGGATTTCCTCGTCATCCTAAAATTGAAAGATATCCATGGTAGGTGAATCTTCTTCAATCATTTTTGAAAAAATAAGCAAAAATGATTTGGTAGAGTGATCTAATTGATAGGTGAGTGGTCTTAAGGATATGGTATTGTTTAATTTTTTTTTGGGTGGGATAGGTACAATATCATATGTATTTATGTAATCCTTAGATTTGATGGGTGATGATGATTCTAATTCAAAAATGGGTACAGGGGTTTCTTGTTTAAACAAAATGGTTTCAATAGTTTTTGGGTGAGTTTTCTATAACCTAGGCCATTTTTCTCATATGGTTTGAGGGTGTGTAAGACGGTTTGTTCAAGTGTTCCTTTCTCATAATTCCCAAGGCCAAATCCTTTCCATGTGCAATAGTGAAGGTACATATGGGTGAATTTAGGATTATCAAGGGATTTAAAATCTGATTTAAATAGCGTGGCATGATGTGAATGAGTCAGATGAGATGATGGATTATCAAGTTCACCATAAATGAGATCTGTTTTAAGGTATGCTGGTCCATAGGAGATGACATCTCCTACATCAGGGTCGTCCATGGGTTGTTTTTCAGGACGGCCATATGTTTTTGGAGATGGGACAGAGTTGAGCATGTGAAGATAATATTCCCCACGAGTGAGACATTTTATAGCCTCAATAATAGAGGAATCATCTGATAGTTTAGAGGAAGGTATCGAGGTAATAGTGGATGTTTGATCTAACGATTCAGATGTGAGTTTTAGTACCAATACGTCATTTGGGTAGTACATCATGTAATGATCAACGAATGGGTTAGGATATGTCAGGACAGTATGGTTCTATCCTTCATGTTCATATTTAAGGCATCAATGAAGAGTGGAAGGGACACAGTCAATGGTGCATATCCAAGGTCTTCATAATAAACTATTATATTATAATTCCAATTCTATGATGTAGAAGAGTTCAGGTATGTTTTTAAGACCAAATTTGACTGCTAGAATGACGATACCTAATTGTGGTGTGATCGTGTCATTGAAGGAGCAAAGCAGGACTGGTGTTTTAACAATGATGATATTAGGGAGTTTAAGTTGTTCAAAAGCATTAGAAGATATAATGTTAATGTAAGCACCACTATTAATAATAACCATTTTGATGGAAATATCGTTGATTTGAGAGGTGATAAAAAGTGGTAAATCATTATCTTCAGGTCCAAGAGAATGTATTTCAGATGGCTCAAATGATATGGAGGTAGATGTTTTAAGGGAACCTATAAATTTCATGAACATTGTTGTGTCCCTAGTAGTTATGGTGATGGATTGAATATCTTCTATCATAGCTTTCTTGTGAGTAGGCAATGTTTGGACTAGCTTATAGAGTGACATGCGGACTGGGTATTGGTGTAACTATTTTATGATGAGTTTTTATATTATTGTGGTAGGTGGTGTGGCTGATGATACAGAAATCTTATATATTGGTATTGATGCTTGTTTGATCCCTTTAGGGGCTAAATATATGGATATCTTGGGTTTCTTAGGTAGGATTGATGATTCATAAGGTGGATATATAGTAATGGTAGTTTCATCTTCATGTGCTTTGGATGATGTTTTATCGTAATCTTGTGCATGAATGGTGACATGGACAACATATACTTGTCATATTAATGCTTCCATGATGGGCTTGTTAGATAATGGTTATGTTGATGTTGATGTTGTGTTTTATTGAGAGGGAAGGAAAGGTGAACTGTCAATATTCTGAAGTATTTGGTGAAAATATTTGCAATCTTCTATATAATTTCCTCAAGTTCTATGGTACTCACAAGAGGTATTGACACCATACTAGATAGGCTTCCACCCATGATAATCCAAAAGTTTGGGAGGTGGTAACGTAATAATGGATCTCTAAAGGAGATCATCCAGGATGGTAGCGTACCATCCTTTAGTTCTAAATACCAGTGTTAAGGATGAGAGGATTTCATTATTAGGAGCTGGTGGATAAACAACTTGTTTGACAAGAGGTTGCTTATTTTTTGGTCATGGAGATTTTCTTACAGTTATAGAAGCTAGGGGATGTAAATTTTGTTCAGGTGGTTTTTGTGGTGATATAGAGTAAGGACTTACAATTGGAACGTCATGAACGGGTTTTCCCCTATGATGATTGGATATTCAATGGGTATAAGAGAGGGAGGATCAGATAATGGATTTTGATTAGGGTTTTGTACAGTGTTTTTTTTGCAATATCTCACAAGTCTCAGTTTTGATATAATAGGGGGTTCTCCAAATGGATACATGCCCCTTGGATGGAAGGGAGGCTGAAAAGATGGGGGTCCTTGGAATTGATATGTTTGATCATAATAAGGAATTTTAAAGTCCTCAATAACACGATGTTTGTTAAGTCCTTTTGAAGTATTGGACACGCTAGGTATTTCTTTTGAATTTGATGCTAATGAAGAAAGGGATGTTTGGATAATGCGATTGATGTTGTCCATGTCGTTTGGATAATGAAGAAAGGGGTGGAAATTAAAATAATCATTATCACGGTACCAAATAGGTTTTGACACCGATATGTCGAATGGATGGAAGTGTTACAATGTTAGAAGCAAGTAATTTTTCGAAGACTGCACAATATGTTTCTATTATGGGTGTGTAGTTATGTTATTGATGAGTGCATTCCATAACAAGATTTTCTTTAGGAGAAGATTTGATTACGATGGTGTTTGTGGCTGTTTTGGATTTATCTAGGCTAGATGTTAATTTAGATGGGAACTCCATTTTTGGTTTTTTTGGGCAAAGGTTCACCCAACTATCCTCTAGAGCACATAATTCTAGTTTTCAGGCCATGGTAAAATCCTTATTGAAAGTGTGTAATGATTGAATTTTTAGGGTGGATGAAATATTTTTTGCATAGACATGATTTTTTTTTTATCAATTATGTTGGTAGAAATGTGAAGGATAATTGATTGGTAACACCCCTCCAACAGGGGACAAAATCAGCTATGGATTCATCATCAAATTTTCTAATGGCATATAGATTATTGATGGTGTTTTGATGGGATATGTTTATTGAGAAATGATCTAAGAATATCTATGTGAGTTGTGCAAAGGAAAATAGAGATTGTTGTGGAATGTTATTATACCAGTCTAAAGCAGGACCAACGAGGGACATGGGGAATGTTCTAAACATTAAGTCTTTCTCATGAGATATCAGGTAGCAAACATGATAAAAAAACATGAATATGTTGTAGGGGGTCTTCTTTATTATAAAACTTAATAAACTTAGGAAGTTCCCAGTGTAGGGGATATGATTTATATGGTACACAGGGATGAATGGGTTTGTTCCAAAAATTTTCATATGAGAGCTCATTTTTGGATGAATATGAGGCATCTTCTAAACTAGATATATAACATAGGAGGGCCTCGAGAGGGTCATCCTGTGCTTTTTTTTTTAGGATGAGCTAGGTTGATATGAATACTGGTGTGAGTATGCTTGATATTGCTATGGAATGTTTTGTTGATAGGAGCGATTATGTTGGTAGGGGTTATTCTATTGTGGAGTGTTCTATTGCGGGGTATAGTATTGCAGAATGCTTTGTTGAGGGATATGTTGTTGGTGAACATGTTCTTGATGTGAACTATTTTGTTGGGGGATATTTTGCTAAGAAAATATGGTTTACAATGGGATGTTTTATTGAGCAGAGAAACACTGTTGTAACGTAGAAAACTATGAGGTTTTAATGTACTAGTATTGTGATGGTATTGACATTTTTGTGAAAGGGTGTGAATACAAGGGTATCTCTTGGAATGATACGGAAGAAGCAAAAAAGGATGGTCCTTGTTGTGCGATATCTTGTTGTGGAATATTTTGTAAAGGTAGAGAATGTGACATAGAAATCAATGGTTGCAAGGGTTGGGGTATGTATTGTGAAATAAGACATGTACTATCAATAGTACTAGTAATAATTATTGGTGTTGTTATGGGAATAAACATGGTAATATTTTGAATGGGATTAGTAACCTATTAAGAAGTTACAATTTTAGAAGAAGTGATGGAACTTGAAGGAGATATGGGTATCTATGAGGAGACTGAAAGAGTATTCATGGAAGCAATGGTACTATTTAGGGGAGGTGTGGATCATATGGAAGGACTTGGTGAATATGTAAGTTGTTGAGTCGGAAAGTATTGTGTTGAGATCATGTGAAGATCAAAGACAGGTACTGAGGAGACATCAAATACTTAAAGTTGACTAGTAAGAAGTTTCTCATTCAATTTTTCAAAATGATTGGTGGAGTTTATAGTAATCTGAGTTTGACTATTGTTTGATATTTCGGGTTGATTTGAAGTATAATGATATAACTGCTAGATAATATGATCCTAATTTTGATGAATAAATTGTGCAATGGAAGGTGGGGGGTTGTAAGCATATGTAATGAATTTTGGTGTGATCAATTACATTTTAACATTTCAAGTTACCAGGTAGGCATTGCGAGAATAAGATTTGAGTCTAAAATCTCATCAAATATAGGATCACCCCCATTGTAGAATGAGAGCTTAGTTTTTGTGGGAGAAGATAAATATTCTAACTCTGGTGTATAGAGAACTTGTTTGTAATAATGATGTGTAGAGTGAAAGGATTACTGTCCTATCTCATTATCATAACCGGTCCCTAATTCATTCCAATTTTGTGCATAAAAAGGGGGTTGGATGAGTTTGTGTGATAAAGAAATGATTGCGGTCGCATATGCGAGGAAAATATTCTTGGAACTGATGAAGCTTGTTGTTGGAATGCAAACGATGAGGTAGAAATGATTTTAGAAGGTTGGTTACATGCTTGTTATCTGGTGAGAACCATAATAAATGAAAACACATGACACAAATAACAAGTGATTAATGAATAAGTGGGTTGATTAACAAACAAGAAAAAAGGGCAATCAAAGTGTTATTTTATATTTATCTTGCTTAGTTAAAAAAATTCAAATGTGTAAAATGGTTAATGAGTGTCCTAAGAAGTGGATATCTAAAGACAGTTTTAGGTATGTTTAAGAGCAGAGTCCTTGATATACCTAAAGGTACATGAGGCCCAAATATGTATTGTTGTCAGTATAGGCATGTATATTGGGGCCTAACCCCTCACTTCATTGTCCCATTGCGATAAGGGATTTGGGTGTTGAGCCAAAATATACCGACAAGTAGGAGATTATACTCGGCTAGAACACTTAGATGGTTTCCCTATTGAGTGATGAAATCCCAATCAGTTTCACCTAGGTGGGATTTTTTTGAATTCATTTTATATTTGGAGTGATTTGGTTATGTGTGAGGGAGGAAAATAAGTGAATGCAATAATTTAACTTCCTAATTAAAACTATATAAACAAGAAGTATGCAATGATTTATTTTAAGAATGAAAGTGAAAAATTTGATTTCAATGAGGACAAATAAGAAAGAATGCAAAACAAAAGGAAAATAAGATAGTTCTCAGGACTTAAAGTGGAGCACTCCCTTTTCAATTTTAAGTTTTAAGTTTCAGCAATTTTCAAAATGTTCACTTAGGAAAAAAATATGGAAAGTACAACTTTCAAAGAAAAATAGCCTGCAATCTTGGTTAGGAGAGATAGGAAACAGAAAAAAGGTATTGCAGATTAATGAAAAAATGTCAAGAAAACAATACAGGGAAATCACTAGCGATTCAGGATAATCATAGGAAATTAATCCAATCGCTAGCGATGGGTAATTAGTGAAAATAATAATTAAATAAATGATAAAATGAAGGAATTAACAAGGATTGAGGTCCCGTCAGGCATGCCACAATGTCTGGCATGGTTTTTACCTTGGTTGTATTCATGGATTCAAGGGGTAATAACCGAGATCAACCTCAATATGGCGGGGTTTCTAAGATATCCGCAGTGTTGATTATGTTTTTATTGCAAACTATTTTAAAATAATGGATCAAAGCATTTACCTATGAACAATTTCCTGTAAACAAGGCTGCAAATCACATCAATATAATGTTATTTATTAGAAAATTTTTAGGATTTTATATAGTACATATGATTGTGTTATAGAATGGTAAGATGAGAGTGTGATTATCACTTATTTAAACTAGATACATATATGGCTGATACAAGTCATGACATAAATCCATAAATCAGATTCTTAATCCATGTAAAGGTTATTAGATACAAAAGAGTCTATGGTGTCAGAGGATACCTCCTCTTCTTCAGTAAGATCAGAGTTAGGAACAAAGATGTAATCCTCAGTGAAGAAGTCTGAATATTCTTCCTGGGTATCGTATTATTGGGTGAAGGTAGATTCTGGGCTAGATATGTTGATATGGCTGTTAGCATAGAGCTCCAAAGTGGTATGGTAATCCTCCTCCAAATTCTTGAGGCTTGTTTTGTATTAACGCTCGTACTAAATGAGGTCTTCTTAGAGTCTCAGTGCTTCATCATACAAATCCCAAAAATCATTTGTGGCTTCCTAGATATGTTGTGTGGAGGAAAAATAACCTCTAGGTGACCAAACAAATTTTCCTAAATCATAAAAAGCTCAAGCTCATGGAGAAAATTGTATTGTTTCCAGTATAACAGATGGCAAATGACAGGAAATGAATCATCTGTGGGAACATTAGAACCTCCTAATGTCATCTAAAAACATCATAGTAGATAGAGGATTAGCAGATAATAAGTTTTTTTTTACATTTTGGTTAGATTTGGCAGAAAATGGTGAAAAGGGATAAAAATACAGTAATCCCTAGTGTTTAAGGGAAATTGCAAGTGATTCAGGCAATCGCTAGTGATTGTTGTCAAACCTAAAAATTTCTAAAAAAAAGTCAAAATAAGTGACTAACCTATAAATTTTAATGAAAACAAAGCATTAACATCATTTAGATGATTTATAAAACAAAACCATGTCTGTTACTAATATCTAAGTTGAATAAAAATAAGTGATTTACCTTACAAAATGGATCAATGTGAAAAATGAATGGAAGAAGGTGTCTAGAGGGTGAAAACAAGCAATTCAGTGATGAATTTGATGTTCCTTAGGTAGTGTGATGTTGAAATAATTTGGTTGAAGCACTTGGATGCTTTATGAGATGGGATTGAAACAAAGTGTACCTATAAAGCTTGAGAATTTGTGTTATGAAAAGAGGTCTACAAGTAAGTATTTATAGATAGCCAACTGTCAGGTAAATCTTCAGTGATTTTAGGGAAATCTAGTTTGGTTAGGAAACCAAATGATTTCCTTCCATTTTGAGGTCAAAATTATGGATTTTGAAGTGATTGGGATAGGGGATGGTTGAAAAATCATGAACTAGGTTTGTTAGAATAGAGGATTTGCTTTTTTAGAAATTTAGTTAGATGAGGTTGGTGGTTTTTATAAGGTTTACTAGTTAGAGATAAGTTAGTGATTTTAGAAGGTAGTTAAGTGGTTGATGAGGTGTTCTAGATAACATGATGAGGTGTGAGGGTGAGGTGTGAGGTGATAATAAACATTTTATTTATTTTAATTATATTTTAGAGATGTGATATATTGTAACCATATTAATTTAAAAGGGGTTATTTAGTGAGGCGTTATAAATGTGTCGTATTTGGTTTGGACATGGGGGATGTAAATTTTTGATGTCTACAGTAGGAGGGGGTTTTATCTAAAGTGTTAAATTATAACATCTCTAGGAGAATTAATTTATTTATCTTGTTAGGGGTTTGGCTTGACAACCAATATATAATAAAAGACAACCAATTGTTGTTGTGGAGATGTGCTCATGGTAGTAGTACTAGGAGTGGAAGCGAATGCAGATACAAAGAGAGGAGGGTTTCACAATGTGGACATGGAAAAGTATTGGGGAAAAAATAATGGAACCATTAGGAGAACACACAACACTGATAAAAGTGGAAGGTGGAGAAGGAAGAGTATTAGGTGTGGAACCCACAAAAGACGGATCCATGAGGAAAGTGCGGGACGAGAGGAGAAGACTTATGACATAAGGGAAATAGGTATGGAGGAAGTTGGATGATAAGAAATTAGAATTTAATATGTGACAAATGGGGATATGGGATCTGTAGAGGTTTTCACCAGGGATGTAAATATAGGAGATGAAACATGAGTGTGAGAGTGTAATGGAATTACATAGATAGATCTGAATATCAGCAGCAATATATCACCAAATAACACCAAAATATAAATATATAATCAAAATATGCAAGTAAAATAACTTATCCACTTTGACGGGGAAACCTAAATACCATACAACAAGGCACAAGTACTCAATATGATGATAATATACTCCTCTCTAACTCCTATATATACCCTACTATGTTAAGGACCCATGAGGTATATGAAATCATAAGTAAATATGATATGAGATGATAAGAGATTATGTTAGACACGTGTCAAATATTCATATCACGATATATTACCTCAGGTTAAGAGTGTATCATACCCATCCCCTTCAAAGAAATATTTCCCCCAATGTTGACAATTTTTGGAGGATTTTTCACACAAGTGCAAACTTCAATGTCAATTATATTTGGATGTTGTTACAAAAAATCTTCCACCTCCCATTTTTATGATGCATTGTATCCATTCTTCCACATAATTAGATACTCAATAATTAATATTGTCTTCACCATATTAATGTGAATATGCAGAATTTCCTAATGTTCCAAACTGATTTGGCCTTATTTTCCAAACAAAATTAATTTTATCTGAGAGGAAACATTTTGTGTAATGACATTCTGAAATACAAAAGTGTGCTAGGTATTTGAAAGTGGAAAAGACCCTTTGAGATAAGATAGATTCAATTCTACAAAAACATATTATTTTTAACATCTATTTGAACTTCCTTTATATTATATTTTCATGGGTGCATTCTTCAAATAGAAATATTGAATCTTCCCTCTTTAGAGGCACAATATCTAAACTCTTATCCTCTATTTTTTCTTCACATTGAACATACTCCTCTCCATCTTCTTCTTCTTCCTCTTCAGTTTTCTCTTCCTCTTATCCTTCTCCTTATCCTCCTCCTCCTTATCCATATTATTCTCTCTCTACTTCTTCTTATCCTTATTTCTCTTCTTCATGTCATCCTCCTCCTATTTCTTCTTCTCATTCTCATTCTACTTCTACTTAGTCTTTATTGTAAATAGCCAAGAAAACTTCTTACAGTTCCTCCCAAGAGAAATCTAAAAACTCTTGATTCAATTAAAATACCCACCTCTTTGCTGGACCATCAACCCAAAATGAAAACTAAAACCATTTCAATGTAGATGAAAAAAATATTATTAAATTAGAACCACCATTCTCTTTCATCCACCTCACCCTTTCCATAAACAATAATCCCTATGATGCAAAAAAATAAAAAACCCTTTAATTAATAATTAAGTTTCAAATTTATGAATTAATTTATCCTTAATTTAAAACTTATAGAGAATTTACCCTTTTTTTTAATTAGAGTATTCTAAAAATGTAAATAACTTCAAAAATATCTAAAAATGGTGGCTTGTGGAGTGAAATTAGGAAACATACAAAAATGGTGATAACTTTTGCAAAATAGGTGAAAACATCTTGAAAATGTTTGAGAATCTTCTTTTATATATTTCTCCACTTCTGTAAAACTTTGGTTGAGAAATTTGTAATTTCTCACAAGATATTGTTAAACCAAAATATTAGGGTTTTTGACCTAATTTTGGCTGAGATTGTAACTCTAATACCACTTGTACTGAAATTACTTATATAGATCCAAATATCAACAACAATATATCACAAAATAATACAAAAATATAGATAAATAATCACAATATGCAAGTATAATATCTTAGCCCCTTCTAAAGGGCAGCCTCAAAATTATACCATAAGACTCAAGTGATAAATATGATGATAATAAAATACTCTCTAACTTCTATATATACCCTAATATACTACCCAAATACCTAAATAAGACCCTATAAACCTATTAAATAATAAATAAATATGATATGACATGATAAGAGAATATTTTATCCACATTTCAACTATCCATATCCTGATATATGACCTAGGGTGATCCACCTTGGTTGATCTGAGAGGGATTAAGTTATGGATGATTTGGAAGATGATGATTAAACTTTATATTTTTATTGAGTTAATTCATGATATCATCTAGTAGTTGATTAATCTTTTCAACATCTCCTTTAATGGCCATCTCAAACTATAGGATTCACAAATCATACTCTAGTTTTGTTACTTTATTATCCACCAAGGTAAGCCATAACACTAATGATACCTTAGTCATTCCTTATAGCTCTAACTACTTAACTATAACGTCATCATTGTTTGTCATTTTACTCAAAGTGGACAGATTATTTCTTCTTCTTGTGGAAGGCATAATAATGATGCCCAAAAATAGTAAGATTTAGGGATCAAGGTTGAAATTTAGGTTTTTTTGTTTCTCGAGGATTTAAAACAAATTTGCAAAAACTTGAAGAACATGCTCAAATTATTATTTTATCCTCTTTTTAAAAAATTAAAGAACTTGGAAAAAATCCTCAATTTGTAGCCGATAGAGTGAATTAATAAAAAATTCTAAATTAGATTTAAATTTTTCAAAGTAAAGAAAATAAGTCTTAAATGTTCAAAGAACCTTTCTTGGAATGTTTTGCAACAGTGGTAAAAAATTGCATAAAAATGGATACAATTTTGGAGATATAGCCAAATCTCAACAATGAGGGTTTTGACCTACTTTTGGCAAAAATACAAGCTCGGATATCACTTTTAATAAAATTATTTAGATGGATATGAATATAAGCATAAATATATCAACAAATAACACCAAAATATAGATAAATGGTCACAATATGAAGGAATAGTAGCCTATCCACTTCAAGGGGGAAACCTCCAAACCATATAAAAAGAATTAAATCCTCAAAATGATGATAATATCCTACTTTCTAAGTCCTATATATACCCTACTATATTATCTAGAGCCTATCCAAGTATAAATAAATATTATATGACATAATAAGTTACTATGTTAACCACATGCTAGCTATCCATTTCACGATATATGACCTAGGGTTAAGGGCATAACAGAGAGGTTATATGAGGAGGAAAATAATAAGATGGAGAAACATGAGGAGATAAGGTTATG
Organism: Taxus chinensis; assembly: GCA_019776745.2. Classification (NCBI taxonomy): domain Eukaryota; kingdom Viridiplantae; phylum Streptophyta; class Pinopsida; order Cupressales; family Taxaceae; genus Taxus; species Taxus chinensis. The sequence continues at coordinate 840,400,980 of CM034151.1, forward strand.
AGTGGAATGATATGAGTGATTATAAGTGAGGAGATGAGGGAGGGTTAAGTAACCATGGTAATAACTAGCATCTCCTAGATTCTTCAGGGTGAAAAAGAATTCAGAGTCACAATTTTGGTAAGAGTAGATGAGGTAGCATAATTTTCCCATTATCTCGTGAACTTGAACCTAAAATTATTCTTTAGCACCTTGACTTGATCTTTAGGGTCTTAGGAGGGGCCTATTGTTGTTGAAGCTACCATATCATGCTAACTTGAGGGTTGAATATGCACTTGTTCAGGTATGATTTCCAAGGACTTAAGCCAATGATTGGTTTATTTGAGGATCACAGCTACACATTCCTTGGTGGAAAAACTTTCCTTGTTTGAAAATTTTATTGGAGAAAATCCTAAATATTCAACCTTCATCTCATTATAAATATCATCCAAGACATCACCATCAACTATTGTTCCTTCAAAGATGTCGAAAATGGTATACCTTACAACCTCTTCTAAGTAAATCTACTGTAGTCATTATTTCTTATGGAAACATCATCCCTATAATAAATACATATCTACAAGCTCAAGTATATGTAAATGTTGTACTCACTAAATCATGCACTTTTTATTTACATCAAGCATCTAAGTATGAAATTATATGTTTGATTCCTAAGTGAGAAAAATACACATTAACACATGTTTATTTTACATTGCTTTATCCTCTTATACAGTCTTCTTATTTGATTTTTTGGGATGACCACTTTACTCTTGGACTTTAGAAAACATGTGACCAAGATATATATTTATCTTTATATCCTTCAATCATCCCAGACAATACCGATCATTACGGATAAGAGAACCTAGGTGTTACTATTTGATTTGGGCACTTATGCCATTTTAACTCCTTTTCTTGATTTTCAAATGCCACATAAATCCTAAGAAACTAGCACCCAATTAAAAACTAGTTCACCAGCGGTCTTGCCCTCAGTTATGAGGTTTCATCTACAGAGGTTATAGATTCTAGTTTATTAGACAGAGCTTACATAATCTAGATTCATCTTGTTACAATCAGTTATCAACCCATAATCAACTCAAATCTAATGATACAATCTAATTCATCCTCATCTCCTATATTACACACTTTCTTATACCTTACTATTGTCACTTTGAAATGAACCCTTAGAGAATGGTGTGATAACTCTCCTTTCATTTGATAAAATGAAAAAATTCATAGGTAATGAGTGACATGTATGTTAGAATGAGTCTCTAATGAGAAATGGTTCCCCTAGTGCAGCACAATAACTAACTCTATCTCCTAAGGCCAGCTCTACTCTACCAAAACCAACAAGGAAATGGGAGAAGGAAAGAATGGAAAGATAAAAATATAGTGATATACTAGAATGTTTTGAGTGTCGAAGGCTTGTTTAAATCACACAGATGGAGAAAGATACCATACACACCATACATTAACTACAAGTGACCATGTCAAAGTGTGGAGGTTGAAAGATAGGTCTGGAATTGAGTTATAATAGGATAGGGAATGGAAAGATAAGACTCCACAATAGAATTTTGTAAACAACCATCTAAGTGAATTCCACAACCTGCAATCTAACATAAAAATTTGTATGAAGGAAATAAATCTTAAACTATTAAACCCATGATAAACATATATCACAAGATAAAATTAGTCCAAAATAGAGTATGCACTAAACATAGATTTATATAAAGGTAACAACAACTCCTTTATTTCACTAAGAGCTGGAATACGCACAAAACGTCACTCACAACCCTTATTTTCCCACATAAAATTTTAATTTCTATAGAAATTAGAATAAAGCAACAAAAGATATTGTTAACAACATGTTTGTATTTTTATAGAAAATTTGAGGAAGAGAAAGACAAAAAATCACTCATATATCCAAGTCTAAGTTTTGAAATTGTAGAAAAGTATGTGTTCGCTTTCCTTTAGTTTAAAAATATCATTTATGCATGAAAATCACACCTCCTAATTTATTTTTGTTTATTTGCTCTAAAAATAACATTCCAAGTCATTTTTATTGTTTTCTATGTTAAAAAATAGGATTTTCTCTCATAAAAATAGGAAAAAATATTTCTTCTTCTTTTACCACATGCTTTTATCTTTTTTAAAATCTGTCATGCATATTCTTGAGTGAACTATGATAAAAATAACTTTCTATGTTTTCTGGAAAATATTTTTTGAATAATTTGAGATTTATCACTGGGGCACACAAAAGCTTTCTATTTTCTTCTATCACATGGAATTTCATGCAATCTCTACCTTTTATTTGATGAATTATTGGGCCTTGAAATATTAGCCAAGTACGAAAGGACACATGAACACACGGGACTAGTAAGAATAAGGGCGCTCAGGGAGAAGCGCGTAGGACAAAACTTTAAGAAGGGTTTTGGAGAAACTAGGGTGCACATGGAAGCCAGACCACAAGTTCAAAGTACTTAGCCATATTTGGCATTCTGAAGGCGCTTGAGGAAAAATGTGACCCGAATAGGCATGCTGAATAGATAAGGTGCTAGGATGGAACCTTGGTGGTGAATAAAAGAATATTCTAGCAGGGAATATTCCTGAAAGAAATAATTACAAAGAGTGGAGGGTTTGCAAGGAGATAAACATGCACCATTGGAGGACCACATTGACACTTGGCATGTGATCTATTCAAGAGAGAAAGAATGGTAGTGGATATTCATCCTATAAGAATATATACTTGGGAAAGAGGGAGAAAAATAAAAACAAGATGAAGGGAAGATAGAAGGTGCGGGATCAGGAGGGAATGCATCAAGAGTATGATGTTGCAGTGATGATAGGGTTTACATAACTAGTGTCTAGGGTTATAAGGAATGTAATAGGCCTTTGTATGGCATTAGATTCTATAATAAGGGATGAAGTGGGAGGGCATAGCTAGAATATCATACTAGGGAAGATCTGTAAGAGATGAGTCCTAGTATTTTGATATGTATGGTCTGTGATGACATCTTTTGATTGTAATGTCACTACCAGAATCACTCTAAATGAATATATATATTTTCTTGTTCTATATATCATGATTAAGGGTGTAGACCCTCTTATTAAATGGATATCATAGTTCATATATGTTTCAACATGCTTATTACTCTATTTTGTAATGCATTAAGATGTGGACCCGTTAGAAGTTTCTTCTTCCTTATCTAACTAATTAAATGTATTTTCATTCTATAAATCATCCTCCATCAATGGGAATAACTTCTCATAATGCTCACATAAGGGAGGGGCTCAGCTCCCATGCATGCCTCAAGTAAGCACCTAGTGCCCACTGGGTGATAGGCTGGCGCACATGGGGTTAAAAATCATTAAGGGTACATGAAAAATGACTGCATCTTGGTTCCGTTTCCAGGACCTCTTTTAAAATTTCTGAGAATGATGCATGATGAAAGAGAACTTGACCTTGGATAGTGTCGAAGCATGGTTTAAGAGAATGGAGGATGAGTACTGGACTTGAGTTTGATGCACATAAATAGGTAGAAGAACACCTATATCATGAGTTGTATGAGACCTTCTTTTACTGCTTTGCAGTAGAGTTGTATGAATGGATTTCGACATATGTATCTAGATCAAGATGATACTATAGATTTTGTGTGTAGACCCAAGATGAATATCAGAGGCTGTAGGATACTGATCTAACTTAGACACATGTTGTTGATCATTGGTGGAGAAGAGTGTTGACTAGTTATACCCTAAAATATGTTATTTCTACATATTCTTGTCAAGAGGTTGCTGAGTTTACGTTCTTAAGGGAACATATAGGATCATTTTTGTGTGTTATCCCTTTAGATATGAAGATCCTAATCATTAAACTAAGTTTTTAAGCATTTCCTATGGCCGGCTAAGCTTCTTTGAGCGTTGGGTGAGGAAGCTATGGTGGAGGAAGATTGCAGACCTTATGGCTGAAAAGGAGAGGGAGGAGAGATGACTCAAGTATAGTGAGGCACATGAAAGGGAGTTGGATAAACAACATGAGGTTTTAGGAATGATGGATTTATGAAGACATACATTGCAGGAAGGAATTGAGGTTCACATGAAGGATGTGGAGTTTGAGAAGTCTGTGTTACCCCATCTTAGCAAGCACAAGAGAGAGACCCCTTCAGCTTCTGATGAGATTTCATCACTCAAATAAAGGAGATCCTTTGGCATGTATATAAATCCACCTAGTGACCAACCCATGGTTTTTAGTTTTCCAAATCAAGAGATAAGTATTACTAACCTAGTTGGTATTGGTGGAAGTGACCAATCTGTACCTAGGAGATATAATTTCTCATTTGGTACATCTATGGCTATATAATAATTTCTTGTGTTTGGAGAAATATTGTCTCGAATGACATTAGGGAAAATTATGGGTACATAGAGCTTGGGTGTCACATCTAGAAGTAGTACAGGATACACATCTAGTAGCGGTATAATATCAAAAACCATTAGCTCGTAGTCTAGCAGACAGTGGGGATGCCAAGCATAACCACTTTAGGGCCTTTATCGGCTACATGAGGTAGATTTGGTGGGTTAGGAGCTAGAGGACCTGGTAGACCTTGTGGGTCTAGAGGATCATGAGGAATAATATGTGGTGGGTTTAGTGGATCGGGTGGTGGAGGAAACACTGAAGGAAATCAAGGTTCTGGATAAGGTGGACAAGGGACTAAACCACATCCATAAGTGTTTTTCGAAATGTCTTTGCATCAACTAGATTACAAGGGTGTTGAGGATGCTGTAGAGAATGTAAAAAAGTGTGAGCTGCTATGGTACATGAAGGGGATCACTACCCTAGAATGGAAGGAAGGTTATTTTGTAAAGACATTGCAAGGATGCATGCATAGTTGGTACCAGAAGTATGAACTCCACTAGACAATAATATATTACAATGCACTGCAGAATGCCTTCTTAGATGAATTTCATATCACTAAGTTTGAAGAGAAGAACATCAACACATTAAATAAGATCCAGAAATGAATGACAGAGAGTGTGTAGGAATGCGACGCACATTTAAAAAAAATCTTATCAAAACTATCTTATGATATTCATCCTTCTCAGCATGCTCAGTGGTTTGTTGGAGGGTTGATAACACATTTTAGGAGAGCTTTTTCAAACAAGACTTTCATAGACCCGCACGAGGCCTTGGAGTATGCCTTGCATGCTGAGGCTATTCGAAGCATGGATACTAGTGGTATCCCTTTCCTTGAGGCTCAAATTACTGGAATGGCCAAACAACTAGAGAAGTTATCTGTGAACTTGGTGCATGAGATTCACGGTGGTCTATGGTGCACATATTTTGAGGTAGAGGGGCATACAAAGGACAATTGTATTAAAAGGTTGGTATGTTCCATGATGGTGGATTGTGAGATTTTCCACAAAGATCATGATGCAAGTAGGTTCCCATTACTGCAGTGAGAAATCCATAAAAAATTATCTTGCTATTGCAATATTTTCACCTCTACTAGTCATGACATCAAGGATTGTAGATTGATTGACCAGATACATGATGTCATTGATATTGGTGTGTGCCAGACCATCCTCGTGAATAATTCCAAGGATTATGGTCATCACTACGAAGGGCATGTAGATGGAGGGGCGCATGGAAGAGGCTTCTGAGGAGGATTTTGTGGTTGTGGCAAGCATGGAGGAGGAAGAAGTGAGTTCCCACGTGGAACCTGCTACAACTATGGGTCTACAGAGTACTATAAGTGTGAGTGCCCAAACCTGTTACAATTCTCTTTGTGTTGAAAGAAGCATAAGTATGAGGGTTTCCCAGACCTATTTGAAAATATGAGCTAGTAGCACCGAAAAGACAAAGGCACTGAAATGGTAACTGTGAAGAAGGCTAACTTGTAATGGATGCCAAGGGTGGCACATGAGTCAAAACTAGAACCTATTTTGGTGATGACGTGAGCAGTGGTTGTGCGCACCAGAGAGATACCAAGGTAGATACTACTGATTACAAGAGAATAGGTGATATAGGGGAAGTATCCAGACCCTAATCATTAGACAAAGGTGTATCAAGAGACCATGGATGTGATTCGAAGCCTACAAGGAGATATCTAATGCTTGAAAGAGAATTCAAAGTAGTTAGAGAAAAGGAAGTGTGTTGAGGCTCCATAGAAGGATCTAGACGAGGTCCATGGAAGTATGCAAAATGTTGAGGCAAGAGTATATCATTAACTTTCTAGGAGAATGGTTATGAAATGAGATACCGGTTATGAAATGAGATACCATATGTTGGATTAGAGTGTGAGAAGAAATTTCTACATGTTAACCTTCCTCCCTGCAGCCTTGACCATGATAAGGAGATTACCTTGAATTTTATGGTAGATGGGTGATTTATGAGCAATAATTTGATTAACACAAGTGTAGAAGTCAATTCTCTCACTCTAGATACATGGCATCAAATGGGAAGGCCCCCATTATATCCATCTTTGAATGTGTTGTATATGGATAACAAGACAAAGGAAATTCCCAGTGGTATCTTAAAGGATGTTGTTATCACTATCCAAGGGGCAAAGTTCATTGAGGATTTCAAAGTATTGGCGCTAGCTGAGGCAGACAACTTTTCAGCATTGCTTGGGCACCCCTAGTGTTATAAAAATAATATTGATCTATGGTTCAAAAAGGGGTACATAAGTTTTGAAAATAAGGAAGAACGGGTTATCATCCCCTTAAACGATTGGAATTCAACACCCTATACTTAGCCCTTAGGATAAAAATTTCTTGATAAGATCTATGTGTGCTCTATCAGGGAACCTAAGGCGATTCACCCTACAGAAGGATTTATTTAGTTCAAAGATGCTCAATCTATGAGTGATACAACTAATGTGGCATGTGACAATTGGGTGCATGGGACATATACATTAATTGGGTGTAAATTAAGAGGCTCTATGACAAGAATAAAAAAGGTGCGCTCACTCAAGCACCTGGGAGGGAAGAAGTTACCAAGGTATGCTAGAGGAGCCAACCCTGATGATTTCTTATGTGAAATGGAGACTCAATAGAAAAATGATGTCAAAAGAAGAGGGATGCTTAACTATAACTTGCTCAGAATTACACCGCATTGGTGGGCGACACATCACGATAGCATTCTAGAGTGGCGTGAAAGTGAGAATTGAATTCTCTGTTAGGTTTTCCCAAAGCAATGCACCCACTGTCATACAAGACTATCATGCAAAGGAACCTGCCTCATTTCAGGCCCAAGCATGTGAGAAATCCTAGATGGAAGGATAAGAAGCCTTGCCACCTTCTTTATGGGTACATAAGCTATACACCACCTTACAAGGCTTCCCATGTGCATGGTACATTCACTCATAGATGCGCCATCAAACAATAAATTGGCAGGAGTTGACGACTGACCTCATTTGATATTTTTAATATCGGAGTACCAAACCATCGATGAATAAGGCATTGCAAGTTTTTAAGCATCTTACGATGGGATATAGTGCTATGACAGAGGATAGAATACTAGAATTATTGGGTGAACCTGGTTTGGAAGAGTGTTTTGAGGAAGAAGAATCAGAAGAGACACAACTTGAGTGTGCATGCATGGAGAAAGAAAAAGGAAATTCGGTCTATGTGATAGATGGCAAAGAGATGGAAAATTTGGATGCTAACCATACTGAAGATACATGAAAAGTTAGGGATAACGCTGATGAGTAGGTGCACACCTACAATGAACCCTTGAAAACAAAGAAGGTGAACATTGGCTCAGAGGTAGAACCTAAGGAAGCTATTATTGGGGAATACTGGTCAAAAAGGAGGTTTCCAATATCATTGATCTATTACATGAGTTTCAGGGTTTATTCCTATGTGGATACCATGAGCTTAAAGGCATTCACCACTCCTTAGGGGAAATTAAAATCAAGTTAAAAGAAGATGCGTGCCCAATTCGAAAAAGGCCTTACCGAATGAATCCAAATATTCATGTCAAATTCAAGAAGGAAATTGACAAAATTATCGCATCAGGAATCATTAAGGCTGTTGAGGAATCAGAATGGATAAGACTTGTTATTCAAAATATGCCTCTTGCTTATTTTTGACTAACTTCCTTTCATTCCTTCCTTCCTTGTGCCTCAGTAAAAATTTTCCATTTCTCAAGCACTCAATTTTTTTTGGAAATGGTTTCATCAGATAGAGAATTTCCTCACCTTTCCATAAAGGTAAAATTTTCCTTCTAACTCCTTGTATTTTGCAAGTTATGTCTTGGTGGAGTTTTGGAGGGAAATTTTCCCTGGGAAGGCCCGCGGACCAATCAAAATGTGCCACGTCAGCGGCGGAATGGCATGTCAACGGAGGTTAGTTATAAATATTTCCAAAGTTTTTGATGGGGGGTGCAAAGAAAATTTTTGTCTCAAAGCCCCACGAACCAATGAAAATGTGCCACGTGTCCATATGGCCGATGGGAGTCGGAGGGGCGTAAGAGAATTTGGTTTTTTGCTAAAAATAGTTAAGGGTAAAAAAAAACCCAACCTGAAGGCCCACAGCAAATAAGAAGGCTCCACATGTCTTATTTGGGGTAGTGGTCGACAACGCAAAGGAAAATTTAGAGTGCCCCCCGCCAGCGAATAGGAGGATGACACGTGGCAGCAAAACGATGGGGTAGCGTAGGGATTTTGTAATTTTTTCCAAAGCTCAAAAAAGCATAAAACAGCCGTTTAGACCCACGGACCAATAGAAATGTACCATGTGGTGGTGGAGAGGTGGGCGGTGGAGTTTTTTGTGAAAATTTTCCCAAATTCAAAAAAAGGGGAAAATTTTTGGGTTGCGGCCCGCTGATTCGATTTTTTCTCTGTTTTGCCCTAAATCTTCAGAGGGGCATATCTTTTGATCCAGAGCTTGGTTTTTCTCAATTTTTGTGTCATTGGAAAGATAATTAAGTCCTTTATATGATGAAATATTCAATTTTGTGTTTTGATGGAGTTTTTGAGAGAAAAATCAAAAACACCTTTGGCATGGGGAAAAGAGCAGAACCGACATTCAACCACCATTTTTAAAATAGTATGGCTTCCATTCTTCCTTAGCATGGTCAAAAATATTAGGGAATGAACTTTTGAGGGTACCCATGATATTTTGATGGATCTGGTCAGTGGTTGAATCATTCCTTTCATTTTTTCCTACGTTTCTCCTTCATGAGCTTGGGTTTTCATTGTTAAAGCTAGATTTTTCTCATTTTGTAAAGGGTTGGACATTTTTATGATCTGTAGGCTCCCTCCTTCACCTTGGCAAGTGATTTTTTGGAATATTATACATTTTTAGGATTGCAACATGTTTTTTACCTCTTTTCTGTTGTAATGTACTATATTTTAAAAATGGAAATGAGAATGCAAGCTCTGTGAATGAATTTTCAATCCTTTCTTGTGTTGTTTTCTCTATCCTGATCTTTCATTACACTTTTAGCAATTTATGCATGATTTGTGTTGCAATTTTATAATATGTGTCAATTTGTAGAAATAGATGTTCACCACTCCTTTGGTGTATTACCACTTTTAGTTAGTTTTATTTCTTTTGCATCCTTTATCTCCATCTCCTTGGAATTTAGAGTAGGATCTAGTATTAAACCTCTGCAAAATTCATGCATACATCTGATCAGAGGAGTAGAGGAACCAACCTTTAATCTGGAGAGTTTTTTCCCATTTTTGCAAGTCCCACACTTGGGGAAAAGATTCAATGTTATGTAATCACACTAAATTACCCAATTCTCACCTGTAGATCCTGAAGGTCATTTAGGGGGTGCTGCTGATTTGCACTAATAGTTTTGGCACACCCGGTGGGAGCTTAGAGGTCTTCATCTTCATTGCAACAAAGTTGATGTTCTTTTGTTGTAAATTTCTTTCTTAAAAGAGTCATGATTTACACATCTAGTGACTCCAAAGAGATAAATCAACCAGTTTCAGCAGTCCAAGTCTGAAGATTCATGAGAAGGATCCAAACAAGGTCAAGGGCCAGAGAAGAGGGATTGTCTGAGTATCTGAAATTATCCCCAGGAAGAAGAATTCAAAGGTCTCCATCTCCACCAAATATAAATCTATTAACTCCTCCACCTAGTATACCTTTCACTCAATCAACAAGGGTTCTTAAACCAATCAAAATGGCACAAAACAACCCTTATGTCAACTTTACTGGCAGAAGCCCACTTGCTCTCAATGCACAAAATCTAGTTCTAGTTGTAGCATTGAAGAACATCCCATACTTTACTAGAGAAAATCAGACCACTCCTGGTGATCATGTCAAAGACATTGCTAATGCTTGTGCAATCCATGAGATTGTTGAAATGAAAATTACTGTCAAATTATAGGCATCTTCATTTAAAGGGAAAGCCTTGCAATGGTTCAGGAGCCTTGGGGTAGGCTCTATCCAAAATTGGAACCAGTTATGCATAGCTCTCCATGAGAAATTTGGAGAAAAGGGAGATAATTTGTCTCTATGGGAACGACTAACAACTATCAAGAGAGCTTCTAATGAACAACTAACAGACTTCAACTTTAGATTTCAAAGGACATGGGATAGAATCCCAGTGACAATATGGAAAATAGCTGAAGAAGATTTCTTATACTATCTCAAAGCTTTAAATTTTGATATTTCTATGTTAATCCAATCTATGGAAGGTGTAAATATACCTACAGCTTATAGCATTGCCATTAGGGCTGAGAATTGTTTGATCGAAGATGGTAAACTAGTGGCTAGGCCTCCTATGCCCTTATATCCAAACTTGGAAAACCCAAACACTAGTAAAGCACCTACTTTAGCTCCTATTCCCACTCCTAGAAATCAGAGTTCAAATGAAACTTCTACTTCATCATCTAGTGCCTCAAATGAACTTCAAGAAGTCATGAAATAATTACAAAATTTAGGCAATGAGCTGGATACACTCAAGAGGCAGAAAGCCCAAAGTTTTAGATCTTTTTATTAGTCTAAAACTCATTCTAATAGGCAACCATATCAGCCTAATAGGCCACCCAATCCATATGTAAATCAAAATCAAGTAAGGCCTCCTGTAAATAGAGCATTTCAGCCCTATAACCCCAATGTTGCATCTACCTCTAAAGCCTTAGTGAAAGTGCAAAATAATATAGCTCAAGAGTATGATTGGTGCTTCCCATGTAATGAACCTCACGACCAGTATATGTGCTTCAATGGTGCTTTGAACCAAGCCTTGATGGTGAAAACAACTGGCATAGAGAGTGAGGTGAATCAAGAAAAAAACCAACAACAAGAAACATCTTAGAAAAATGCAACTCCAAATGAGACTACATTTGTGAATTGGCAGGCTAAAGATTTTTGTGGTATGAATTAAACAATTTCTCAAAATGTAGTAGCTAACACACGGTCAAATAAGAGGAATCTTGGTGAAGGGGATTCATTAGCTCTAGATGATCCACAACCTTCCCTCACTCCAGAGAATGTTGGCAAGCAAAATGCAGTTCCAAATGTGCAAGTACAGCCCAAGCCACCTTCTAGACCAGCTCAAATTCCAGTTGTTGCATCCCATGTACAAGAAAAGAGTATGCAGGCTAAGGGCTAGAAAAGAGATAGTTCATCCCCCATTTAACATCATTGAACAAATAAAGAAGAAAAATGTGAATATATATGTGTGGGAATCACTATCCATCCTAAGCCAAAGGGATCTACTACAAGCTACCATGAAGAATTGGTCAACTTCAAATAAGCAGGCTCATATGCAAGGGAAGGTACTCACAAATGCTGCTCAGCCTGAGGGGAAGCTTAAAGGATAGCAAAGTAAAGTTTTGAAGCCCCCTCAATTCTATGTTTCATTGATCATTGGGGATAAACTAGTACATAATTGTATGATTGATTCTGGGGTAAGTAGTTATGTGATGCCCAAGCAAATAGCTGATCAGCTGGGCCTCCAATATGAATTCATATCCAAAGAGGTGGTGCAACTAGATGGGATAGTAGTAACAATAATTAGGGTAATTAAATATTTAAGCCTCACTTTGCATGCATGCCCCAATGTCACTATTTTGCAAGATGTGTCAGTGATAGATTTACCACCACTCTTTTCCATATATTTGTCAAGGGATTTCATAGCTAGAATTGGAGGTTATTTATCTGTTGATTGGTCACACATGTTGTTTAGAAGAAGATATGGAACCAAGGCCACAATCAGGTCCAAACCTATTGCAAACTTTCACATTGAGCCGCATACTCCAAGCCCAATCAATGCCAACTATTCAACATTTGATCAAGAGGATTTCCCAGGAACAGATGAAGTTCACACCAAAGTTGGAAGCATACCAGATTTGACTCTTGATGAATGGGAAAGAAAGGTGCATGATTTTGATCCCTACAAGGAAATAGAGGAATCTGAACTAGGAGTTTATTGCATGCATGAAGAAAATCAGCCTATTCCTAGTATCACCAAGCCAGACCATAAATATGACAATGAGGTATGACAGTTGTTCTTTAATGGATAAAGAAGTAGATAAAGTGCAGGGGGGAGCTATGCTTGTTTCACCTCAAGGAATTAAGTATTATTTAGCTTTTAGATTCCAGTTTGCAAGTTCTAACAACACTATTGAATATGAAGCTTTGATACAAGGATTGCATTGGTCAAGAAAGATAGGTATCAAAAACTTACAAGTATTTGGTGATAGTGAGCTGATTGTTAATCAAGTTAAAGGAAAACATGCTACCAAAAATGACCTACTCAAGTGTTATAAGAATAGGGTGTGGGACCTCATTGAGGATTTTGAGGGCTATGGCATCAACTCCATCCCTAGGAAAAAAACCAAGCTGCTGATAGACTAGTAGCAATTGAAACAACCTTTGATGTTGTGGAGAGTATCAAGGTGGATAAAGTGTAGCCAAACATTCATGTGATTGTAAGGCCATTAGTGCCAGACAATAATGTAAGTTGGAAAGTGTTTGAAAACAACCAACAAATCATCAAATTCTTACAAGAAGAAGCTAAGTTCTTAGCCAAGAATTAGGAAAAATTAGAACAACAGTATGGTGATCAAGTGGTACAACTGAGAACCAACAAACTATCAAAAGGACTTGTCACTTAAGAGTCCATCTTTAATCCTAATAATCAATTTAGGAAGGAGAAACAAAACATCCAAGTCAAGGGATAAGATTCAGTGCCCATCTCAGTGGGAGAAGGAAAATCACTTCAAATTGGTAAAGTGGCAACCAAACAAGAAAGGTATGAGTTCATGCAACTTTTCTAAGAGTTCCCTGATATATTTTCTTGGAGCTATGAAGATTAGCTCAATCCCAAGCTGGCTCAACACACAATTGAGTTAGATCCAAGTGTTAAACCCATCAGGAAAAAGCAAAGGCCAGTCAATCCACACATAGAGCCTCTCGTGAAGAAGGAATTGAATAAGTTAATAGAGGCAAGTATCATATTTCCCATCAAGCATTCAAGTTGGGTTAAAAACTTGGTTCCAGTTAGAAATAAGAGTGGATAAATCAGACTATGTGTAGACTTTAGAGATTTGAATAGAGCATCCCTCAAGGATCGTTACCCACTTCCTTCTATGGATCAGATTTTGCAAGTTGTTGTTGGCTCTGAGAGGTTTTCATTGCTAGATGGTTATTCAGGGTATAATCAAATCATGGTAAAAGAGGATGATCAGTTCAAAACAACCTTCACCACCAAATGGGGAACATATGCATATAGGAAAATGCCATTTGGGCTATCTAATGCTAGAGCTACCTTCCAGAGGGAAATGGATATGGCGTTCAAATGATTGATTAACAAAATAGTGCTAATATACCTAGATGATATTACTATATTTTCTAAAATTGAAGCAGATCATCTCTTTCATTTGAGACAAGTGTTCCAAAGATGTAGAAGATTCGGGGTATCCTTGAATCCCAAAAAATGTATTTTCCTAGATCCTGAAGGAAAGCTCCTAGGCCACATTGTTTCCAAAGAGGGATTAGCAATTGATCTACAGAGGGTTGAAGAAATAAAAGAACTGCCATTACCAAGCCACAAGAAGGCCCTTCAAAGTTTCTTGGGGAGAATCAATTTTGTTTGAAGGTTTGTTCTAGATTTTGCAGCCCTTGTCAAGCCAATAACTATGATGTTGAAGAAAAGTATGGCTTTCAAATGGATAGCTTAAGGTAAGGCAAGTTTTGAGGTAATAAAGGAGGCTATATCACAAGCTCCAACTCTCATTAACCCATATTTCTCTAAGGATTTTATCCTTTATGCATTTGGAGGTGATGATACAATTTCTACAATTCTAGTACAACAAAATAAAGAAAATGTAGAGCAGCCAATTGCCTTCTTTAGCCAAAGCTTGGAGGACTATGAGGTGAGGTATTCCTTCATTGAGAAGCATGTTCTTGTAGTGATTAGGAGCTTGAATAAATTTAAGCATCTAGTTTCAAACAACAAGGTTCAACTGTTGGCTTCTCATGTGGGAGTTAAGGACTTCCTCCTCAACAAAGACCTAAATGAAAAATGTGCAGGGTGGATTGCTCGTGTCATAGAGTATGACATTGAGATCAAATTCACCAAGTTGGTTTGAGGAAAGGGATTGTGTGAGCATCTGGTCTTAACCAAATCAATAGAAGCAAGCAATGGAAAGGATGTTGTTTTGGCGTTGCAAGACAACAAAGAACAAAGAGATGTTCAAGAAGAGAATGGTAGTATGCTCAATCCTTGCTAGACACAAGATGTAATGCACTTCTTACAAATAGGCCTATGCTCTCTAGAGATGAAAAAAACCAAGATAAGACACTTCAGATTACAGGCTATTCCATATGCACTTGTTGATGGTGTCTTGTTCAAAAAGGATATAAATGGAGTGTTGCTGAGATGCATTGGGACAAATCAAATTAATAGAATGTTAGAAGAGTTCCATGGTGGATCAGCTAGGGGTCATTTTTCTCCAAGAGTGATAGCCCTCAAGATTATGAAGAATGGCTATTATTGGCCCAAGGTGTTTAGTGATTGATATCCATGGATCAAGAGGTGTAAAAATTGTGCATTCTTCACAGGAAAGGAAAGATTAGCAGCCCTTCCATTGCACCCAATTTCAATTTGACCAGCCATTCATGCAATGGGGTTTGGACTTCATTGGAGTCATTAACCCAAACTCAAGCCAAGGACACAAGTGGATTCTAGCAGCAATAGACTACTTCACCAAATGGACTGAGGCGGTGGCACTCAAAGAGGCAAATGAATCTAGCATTCTAGAATTCTATGAGGGGATAGTAACAAGATTTGGTATACCTACCACTATAATATTAGATAATGCATTGGCATTCATAGGATCAAAGGTAACCGAATGGGCTGTTAAGAATGGGATCTATCTGAGAACTTCATCATATTATTACCCTCAAGTAATGGCCAAGCTGAGTCTACCAACATAAACCTATTAAAGATCATCAAGAGGACTCTTTATAAAAATCAGAGGACTTTGCATACTAAAATGAAATTAGCCTTATGGGCTGATAGGATAACTCCCAAGAGATCCACCAGTAACTCTCCATTCAAACTTGTTTATGGAAGAGAGACAATCTTTCCTATGTCACTTGAGTTGCCAACATTAGAACTGATGGAGCAATTAGAATTGTTGGAGTTTGAACCCATGGAGGTTAGACATGTAGAATTGATGGAGCTCCAAGAAATCAGAGAGCATGCAACCCAAATAATGGAGAAGGACCAACCCTTGATCAAGAGAACCTTTGATAGGAAAGTTAAAGCTAGAACCTTCCAAGTTGGAGATTTAGTGTTGAAATGGAATACAAACCGAGAAAATCTAGGAAGAAATTCAAATTTTGATGCCATTTGGAGTGGCCTTTACATGGTCACAAAATTTAAGAACAACAATGCCTTCCAATTGTCTACATTGGATGGTGAAGAACTGCAGATTCCAGTTAATGGAATCCATCTAAAGCATTGCTACTAGAAGGGAAACTCCTCACCTTGTACATATTAGCTTAGATTTTCATTCCTCCAAGTGCTTGTGCACATTGTTTTTTTGTAGATTAGTTTTACATTTCCCTAAGTGCTTTGGCACAAGCTTTGTTGTCCCAAGGATGCACCTTTGCAAGTCATGTTCCAGATCAAGTAATGTTCTACTCTCATAATATCCTTTCTAGAAATTTTTTGATGAGTTGAGAGTACCAATAGTTAAGTTGATGAATCCATTCCCAATGGATTGCTTTAGGTAGTTGATCATTCATCCAGTAGACAGATGACCCCTCTGAGTTGCCAAATTTTATCCAAAATAAGCCCCTTGCTTATTTTTGACTAGCTTCCTTTCATTCCTTCCTTCCTCATGCCTTGGTCAAATTTTTCCATTTTTCAGGAACTCAAATTTTTCTTGGAAATGGTTTCATCAGATAGATAATTTCCTCACCTTTCCATAAAGGTAAAATTTTCCTTCTAACTCCTTGTATTTTACAAGTTATGGCTCGGTAGAGTTGTGGACAGAAATTTTCCCTGGGAAGGCCCATGGACCAATCAAAATGTGCCACGTCAGCGGTGAAATGGCAGGTCGGTGGAGGTTAGTTAGAAAATTTTCCAAAGTTTTTGGTGGGGGCACAAATAAATTTTTTGGCCCGAAGCCCTGTAAACCAATGAAAATGTGCCACGTGTCCATGTGGCTGGCAGGAGTTGGAGGGGCATGAGAAAATTTGGTTTTTTGCCAAAAATAGTTAAGGGTGAAAAAGAAAAACCTGATCCAAAGGATCGCAACAAATAAGAAGGTGCCACATGTCTTGTTCAGGGTAGTAGTTGGCAACGTAAAGGAAAATTTGGAGTGCCCCCCTCCCCCCCACCAGCGAATAGGAGGATGACACGTGGCGGTGGAATGGTGGGGCAACGCAGGGATTTTGTAATTTTTTCCAAAGCTCAAAAAAGCGTAAAATGGCTGTTTGGAACCACAGACCAATATAAATGTACCACATGGTGGTGGAGTAGTGGGGGGTAGAGTTTTTTTGTAAAATTTCCCAAATTCAAAAAAGGGGGAAAAATTTTGGGTTTCGGCCCGTCGACTTGATTTTTGCCTTGTTTTTCCCTAAATCTTCAAAGGGGCATATCTTTCGATCCAAAGCTCAGTTTTTCTCAATTTTTGTGTCATTGGAAATATATTAAAGTCCTCTACATGATAGAATCTTTAATTTTGTTTTTTGATGGAGTTTGGTGAGAGAAAAATCAAAAAATACTTTCGCATGGGGAAAAGAGTAGAACCGACACTCAACCACCATTTTTAATGCAATATGTCTTCGATTCTTCTCCAACATGATCAAAAATCTTGGGGAATGAAATTTTCAGGGTACCCATGATATTATGATGGATCTAGTTGGTGGTTGAACCATTCCTTTCATGTTTTCCCACGTTTCTCCTTCCTGAGCTAAGGTTTTCATTGTTAAAGCCAAATTTGGATCATTTTGTAAAGGGTTGGAAATTTTTATGATCTACAAGCTCCCTCCTTCACCTTGGCAAGTGAATTTATGGAATATCAGAGATTTTTAGGACTAAAACATTTTTTCTACCTCTTTGTTGTTGTAATGCACTGTATTTTTAAAATGGAAATGACAATGCAAGCTCTGTGAATGAATTTTCAATCCTTTCTTGTGTTGTTTTCTCTATCCTAATCTTTGATTACAATTTTAGCAATTTTTGTATGATTTGTGTTGCAATTTTACAATCTGTGTCAATTTACATAAATATATGTTCACCACTCCTTTGGTGTATCACCACTTTTACTTAGTTTTATTTCTTTTACATCCTTTATCTATGTATCCTTGGAATTTAGAGTAGGATCTAGTATTAAACCTCTGAAAAATTCATGCATACATTTGATCAGAGGAGTAGAAGAACCAACCTTTAATCTGGAGAGTTTTTTCCCATTTTTGCAAGTCCCACACTTGGGGAAAAGATTTGATGTTATGCAATCACACTAAATGATCCAGTTATCACCTGCAGATTCTGAAGGTCATTTAGGGGGTGCCGTTGATTTAGACTAACAAGACCCATGGTCATAAGCATTAACAAGGATGGAAGGATAAGAATCTATGTTGATTATAGGG
This sequence comes from Taxus chinensis, assembly GCA_019776745.2. Taxonomy (NCBI): domain Eukaryota; kingdom Viridiplantae; phylum Streptophyta; class Pinopsida; order Cupressales; family Taxaceae; genus Taxus; species Taxus chinensis. The sequence continues at coordinate 840,419,019 of CM034151.1, forward strand.
ATTTTAATGTAGTATGTTTCATTGATCTCTTTCCAACCCCCTTCATTGAGGAAATCCTGGAGGGAGTAGCCGGGCGTGAGATCGATTCCTTCACAGATGGATTCTCAGGGTATCACCAAGTTAGAATTGTAGGTGGTTGAGGATATCCCTCAACATTAATATTTTTTTTTTCTACCCCATTTGGAACCCTTCTGGGGCATATTATATGCAAGGAAGGTTTAATGGTGGATCCCGCCAAAGTTTCTGTTATTGTGGGATTGGGGGATCCTACCAACCAGAGAACAGTGCATGGATTCCTTGGGCATACAGGGTAATATCAGAAATTTATCAAGGGGCATGCTAAGATTTCCATGGCATTGGAGGAGTTACTGAAACAAAATTGTGCATTTCACTGGGGAGGTGTGTAGAAGAGGGCATTTGATACATTAAAGGATAAGCTCATCACTACGCCCATATTACGATTCCCTACTTGGGATAATCCATTCCATGTACATGTTGATGCTTCAAGGATGGTGATTTGGTTAGTTTTAGCACAACCTAGAGAAGTAATTATTTACCACCCCTTATGTTTTACTAGTAGGAAGTTAACACAAGTAAAACATAATTATACCACTACTAAGCGCGGAGCACTATCAATGATCTATGCACTACACAAATTTAGGTAATATCTACTGGCAACATGCTTCATATTCTATATGGACCACATGACATTGAAGTACTTGGTAAAAAATCACATTTTATAAGGGCACATATATTGGTGGTTCCTTTTGTTTAGGGAATTTGATTTTACAGTTATTGTGAAACCCAGATAGAGTAACTTAGGACCTGGTCATTTATCAAGAATTGACTCAGGGGAAGACGTGTAGAGCATTGAGGATATAATGTAAGATGTGAAACTGTTTAGGTTGTGATGCATGCCCTCTGACTTAGAATATATTGTTGTATTTCTAAAAATGGGTGTGGCACTAGAAGGAATGAAGAATTTGGAACGAAAGCTATTAGCCATATGTTCCACACCCTACATGTTAATTAGTGGAGACTTATATAAGCTAAGTTGCGACAAGGTTTTGTGTTAGTGTGTGTTAGAACATGAATGGATTGCAATCATGGAGGAAGCACATGGTGGGATTATAGGAGGGCACTATGTAGGGAATGCAACAATGTACAAGATCCTTTAAGTAGGTTCTTGGTGGGAAACAGTTTACAAATATTGTATTTAGTTTTGTAATGCATGTGACCATTTCTAGTGCCTTCAAAAACTAGGAAGAAGGGATGATATTTCCTTAACACAAATAGCTACCACAGAACCATTTGAGAAGTGGGACATTGACTTTGTAGGACCAATTTCACCTTCTGCGTGAAGTTCTAGTTCATGTTATATCATTACTTATACCGATTACTTGAAAAGATGGGAAGAGGAAACACCTAAAAAGAATTTCACAGCAACAACAACAACTAGGTTCTAATGGGAAAATATAATCAGTAGATATGGATATCCACTAAGTTTAACAAGTGATAGGGGTACCCATTTCTTGAATGAGATAGTTAGAATATTGTTAGAAAAATTCATGGTAGCCCACCGAAAGACTACCCCATATCACCTCCAGGCTAATGGAACTGTTGAGGTGTTTAACAAAATTCTAAGACACACGTTAACCAAAATTTGTGATGTGGGAAGAAAGGATTGAGATGATAAAAAAAATTTGTATTATGGTCATACCTAACTACATATAAAATACTAAACAAGGCCACACATTCTCTGTTGGTTTTTGGTGCAGAAGAAGTATTACTTATTAAATTTATGTTACCATCACTACGTATAGTGCACACATGAGGATTAGCTGATGAACGAGAAATTTAGGAAAGGATCGATAAGTTGATGCAATTGGATGAAAGGAGGGATATTGTGTGCTAGAGTTAGAAGACCGAAAAAGGCCAGGAAGAAGGTATGACATGATAGACACATTAAGAACAAACAATTTGAGGTTGGGAAGATAGTTTTATTGTATGAATCTAAGTTCCTTCTCCATCCTGGGAAATTTAAATTCCATTGGATGGGCCCATATAGTGTATCCTATATACATGATTTAGGTGCTTTCCAGTTACAAGTGTTTGATGGAACATGGTTACCATGCTATTTCATTGGGAGTCTAATAAAGCACGAATATAAATAAGTATTCCTTGTGTTTATAAATAAGGCAATATTACCATTTAGCCTAGGATTTCCCTTAATGATTTTCATTTCTTTGTATTTCCATTTCTCTTTTCTCGTTCCCTTTATTTTTTTTTGTTGTGCGCTAGTATCCACTTATTATTTTCAAAAAAATTCTATGCGGAGAGGACCATGTATCTATTTTTGTGTGGGGTGGATTAGCATGACAAGTAATGGAAGCTGGTAGTGCATGATGTGTTTTGATGGCCTGAATTGAAGGATTGAAATCACCTAATCTGTGAGAATGTGCATAGAAAATGTGGACATAAGGAGTTTGATGTTAGGAATGCTTTACAAAAAGCACGTATGAGAAGCGTACGAACAACATGAGGTAAGCAATGTAAAAAATAAAAATAGGGAAAGGACAGAGAAAGTGCCTTTGGCACTGCAAGTGCATGTGTGAGGATATGTGGTTAATAAGGATTTTCTCTTTCTAGAAGGTTGTAAGGGTTTTTTCGTGTAGGATGGGGTGCATGGGTAAAGGTGTTGAAGGATGGATTTAGAAGAAAAAGTCACCTTTATTGCAAAAGTATATTGGTAGGTGACATCACATTTATTGCAGAAAAGAGGAAAAAGATGTAGGTAGAAGGTCAGGATGCATTTTTGTCACCTTGTATTTGTGATATCAAAGAGCTCTTGTGAACTAGGGAATTCTTGAGAGAAGTTTCATGAAAGAAGCTTGTGACGATCTGAGTGCATAGCTAGGTTGACAAGTGAACCAGAGTGGAAAAACAAGTACACGAGCATAAGGGAAAGGTTTTTTAGAATTTTTGAAGCCTGTAAGTGAGTATACCATCTTATGGAAGGAAGGATTTTTCCAAGGTTAGGGTTCCAAAGCTAGGGCACAAGAGTAAAGGGATCTTCACGTAAGAGTAAAGCCACAAATTTGAGCAAAGACAAGATTAGAAGCGAGAAAATAATATATCGATAACCCGACAAGAACAATGCCACTAAGGAAGGTAACCATTGTTTCACCAAAGAAGGGAAAGGAAAAAGGGAAATAAATTATTTCTACCAGTTTCAATGAGGAATGGTACACATAAATGTAATACCTAGATGGCATATTACTGGGAAAATAATGGGTGTATCACATGAGTAAAATGGATGTAAGTTACTAAAACCATCGAATGAGCACCATAGAGAAAGAGATGGCAATTGAAATGGTTAGACCTACAGATAAATGGACACTAGATGGAATTCCCATCTATGACGATGAAGTGAAGGTGAAGATGGAGAAGGTTAGGTTATTGCAACTTTATGAGTTACCCTATTTTGGAAAACCTGAGCGGTTGTACCAATGGTTGATATCACGTGTACATGAATACCATTTCTACTTCGCAGGGAGAAGGGTGAGGATAACTCCACAAATGATCTCAAAATTTACTAGACTTACCTTCAATAGAGATTCATTTGATGATGACTTAGAGGACAAGGAGGCCATAAAGAAAACTATGGAGGCCTATGACTATAAGAAGGTGTCACCATACTTTAACATATCAGGAATTTTTGACCCTCTGATGAGGATGGCCACACGATTAGTGACCAAGCTAAATGGAGAGGAGAGGTGGACACAAATCAACAAGTATTGGTTGAATGTTTGTTGGAAGATCTCGAAAGGAACCATCTACAAAATTTAAGCATTCATAGAAAAGGAGATCATCAGTGTTGGGCATGATGGAGATAAAATCATGTTTGGTAATGTACTTCTTACCATCATATTTTCAAAAATTGGAGTGCCCGATGTGCTAGAAAAATTTGTATGGGAGTAAAAAAATAAAAACCCCTCCCTTCCAAAATATTCGAGAAGTATACTTGTGACACCATGACAGCCACCCACAAGGCGCTCCTGGAGAAATGGTTTAAGTGAATTCATGACACATTCGGCACCGAGTGGAGAATACCTGAGAAATTACTAGATCTAGTGCAGGGAGAATACTATTTTGCATTATACCAGAATTTATGTATTAACAGGTTTAATTTGGCAGACAACACCAAGATCCCATGGTGGAAATTAACTTTCTCCTTCATTGCGCAATATTTCAAAGCCGAGATAAATTTCTTCATGTAGGAAAAAAGGTTGAGGTTTGATCTTGGTGCAGTGAACTAGGACTACCATGAGTTACACATAACTCTTAATTACCCGAAGAAGAATACCTATGTGGAGAATTATGTCTCCCATGACGTGCATATGGTGAATCCAATAACATTTCATGTTTTTGGGAGGACTACAACAAGGGTATATCTTTTCATAAGGCCAAAATATGAGAAGGGTGCCTATGTGGAAAATGATGTCTCAATCCTAAAAGAACCTACCTTAAGGAATAAGACCATATCGAGGAAGAGGGAGAGAGAGGAGGAACCATAAAAGAAGGCACCGAGTGTACAAGCAATGCAATCTATGGGTGCGTAGGAGTCAGGTGTAAGGCCAAGCACATATGCTCATAGGAAAAAGTCCCTCATTAAATAAAAATAAAAGAAACCCAAGGGAGAGGAGTCAAAGCAAGAAGATCCCCTTGCAAAAGAAGATTCAACAAGGAAGGGGTCACCTATTGAAGAGGATGAAAAGGAATAATCCCCTATAATGGATTCACCAGTTAGGAAGAAGCAAAAGGTAGCAGAGAAGGAAGAATCAGAAGAAATGAAGAGCCTGGAAGCCTACAGAGGAGAAAAGGAAAATGAAGAGCATGAAGAGGATCAGGACCGTCTTATGTATGATGTACATGATTCAGAGGAGGAAGGGAATGAAGAGAAGGATGATGAGGAAGGAGATGCTCAAGGCAAGGGGGGAAGTGAGGAAGTAAATACTAAGGATCAAAGGAATCTAACCCTCACCAAGAAGCAGATAGATGATTCCATGGAAAGGGAAGTAGTGGGCATAATAAAGGACTTGGTGGAGCAAGAGGTGGAGTGCAACGCTGATGAAGTACTCAAAGAGATAGAGGAGGAGAGTGTAGGGAAGGAGTATGGTAGCATGGGCAGAGATCCCACTTAGTGGTAATATTTCCAAAGGAAGTGAGCACATGAGGAAAGAGTCTGGTAACGGCATAAGAACAAGGGATGAGTTATATCAATGATCCAACTAAGGTACTACATGTGCTCTTCCAAAGTATTGTGCCTACAGACCAACTCCTTAGATGGTATTCATTCGAAGAAGAAGGCATGTACCCTCGTAAAATAAAAATGCTATCTCAGGATTTATAGTCCCATGTTGATGAGCCCAAGTTCTATACTAGCAAAAGGGTGTTGATGAAGATACCAGAGACTAAGGGAGTAAACCCCCTAATAATTTCTTAACAATTATCCGATGAGCAAGTCTGAAATGCACTCAACAAGGTATCGGTGGAATTTGATGTGAGGTCTGAAGAAATCATTGAGAAGCGAAAGGATCTAAATCATGAAGAGTTGATTAGCGCATAGTTAATGCGTGAACTAAGGGAGGAAAATAAGAAGGTGTGTGAGGTCTACAAAAAGATAGAGATTATTATAGATGTCATTATCTTGAAACATCCATACCTGGACCTGCTTGAGTAGAAATACGAGTCAACCTTGCAATACTTTGAAGAATTTACCTGCATCGTTACCATAGAAAGGAATTCACTCACATTAGAGTCAACAAAAAAGGTATTGACATGCTAGAAGAAGGAAGAGAAGTTGCAGATCAGGGAAACAATTACTCGATATTCTGAACTCTTTGTGACTGTATAGACTTTCATGTGAATGGCTAAGGCCATGTATGATAATTATTCTGACAGAGGTAGGGTAGCAAGTATACCAGTTACTACACATGATGAGGGTTTAAAGGAATTACAAGAGAAGAACAAAGGAAATAGGGCATAGTGGAATAAAATCCTAGCTGAGTTAAAAAAGAAGATGGAAAATCCAAAATTTTGTTAGGTATTTGAAAGTGGAAAAGAATATTTGAGATAAGATAGCTTCAATTCTACAAAAACATATTCTTGTTAATATCTATTTTAACTTCCTTTATATTATATTTTTCATGGGTGCATTCTTCAAACATAAATATTGAATCTTCCCTCTTTAGAGACATAATATCTAGACTCTTATCCTCTATTTTTTCTTCACATTGATCATCTTCATCTCCTCCTCCTTCTTCTTCCTCTTCATTTTTCTCTTCCTCTTTTCCTTCTCCTTACCCTCCTCCTCCTACTTATCCACATTATTCTCCCTATACTTCTTCTTATCCTTATTTTTCTTCTTCATGTCGTCCTCCTATTTCTCTTTCTCATTCTCCTTCTACTCCTACTTATTCTTTATTCTACATAACGAAGAAAACTTGTTACAGTTCCTCCAAAGAGAAATATAAAAACTCTTGATTCAATTAAAATACTCACCTATAAACTATACCATCAACCCAAAATGAAAACTAAAAATATTTCCATGTAGATATAAAAAATATTATTAAATTAGAACCACCATTATCTTTCATCCACCTCACCCTTTCCATAAACAATAATTCCTATGATGCACAAAAATAAAAAATCCTTTAATTAATAATTAAGTTTCAAATTTATGAATTAATTTATCCTTAATTTAGAAAATATAGAGAATGAACTCTTTTTATTATTTAGTGTTTTTTGAAAATGTAAATAACTTTGAAAATGTCTAAAAATGGTGGCTTGTGGAGAGAAATTAGAAAAAAATCCAAAAATGGCGATAACTTTTGCAAAATAGGTGAAAACATCTTGAAAATGTTTGAGAATATTATTTTATATATTTCTCCACTTCTATACAACTTTGGTTTAGAAATTTTTAATTGTTCACAAGATATTTTTAAACCAAACTATTAGACGTTTTGACTTAATTTTGGTCGAAATCACAACTCTGATACCACTTGTAATGAAATTACTTAGATAGATCCAAATATCAACAACAATATATCACCAAATAATACCAAAATATAGATAAATAATCACAATATACAAGTATAATATCATAGCCCCTTCTAAGAGGAAACCTCAACATTATACCATAAGACTCAAGTGATCAATATGATGATAATAACCTACTCTCTAACGCCTATATATACCCTAATATACTACCCAAATACCTAAATCAGATCCTATAAACATATTAAATAATAAATAAATATTATATGAAATGATAAGAGAATATCTTAGCCACATTTCAACTATCCATATCTTGATATATGACCTAGGGTGATCCACCTTGGTTGATCTGAGTGGGATTAAGTTATGCATGATTTGGAAGATGATGATTAAACTTTATATTTTTATTGAGTTAATGAATGATATCATCTGGTAGTTGATTAATATTTTCAACATCTCCTTTAATGGCCATCTCAAACTATAGGATTCATAAATCATACTCTAGTTTGGTTACCTTATGATCGACCAAGGTAAACTATAACACTAATGATACCTTAGTCTGCCCTTCTAGCTCCTACTACTTAACTATAATCTCATCATTGTTTGTCCTTTTACTCAAAGTGAAGGAATTATTTTTTCTTCTTGTGGAAGGCATAATATTGATGCCCCAAAATAGTAAGATTTAGGGATCAAGGTTGAAATTTAGGTTTTTTGGTTTCTTGAGGATTTAAAACAAATTTGCAAAAATTCAAAGAGCATGCTCAAATTAAATTTTTATCCTCTTTTCAAAAATTTAAAGAACTTGGAAAAATTCCTCAATTTGTAGCCGATAGAGTGAATTAATAAAAAATTCTAAATTAGATATAAGTTTTTCAAAGTAAATAAAATAATTCTTAAATGTTCAAAGAACCTTATTTGGAATGTTTTGCAACAGTGGTAAAAAAATGCATAAAAAATCAATACAATTTTGGAGATATAGCCAAACCTCAACAATTAGGGTTTTGACCTAATTTTGGCCAAAACCACATCTCTGATACCACTTGTAATAAAATTACTTAGATAGATATGAATATCAAAATCAATATATCAACAAACAACACCAAAATATAGATAAATTGTCACAATATGAAGGAATAATAGCTTATCCACTTCAAGGGGGAAACCTTCAAACCATAAAAAAAGAATCAAGTGCTCAAAATGATGATAATATCATACTCTATAAGTCTTATATATACCCTTCTATATTACCCAAATACTATGCAAGCATAAATAAATATGATATGACATAATAAGTTACTATGTTAACCACATGTTAGCTATCCATATCACGATACATGACCTAGGGTTAAGGGCATAACAGAGAGGTTATATGAAGAGGAAAATAATAAGGTGGAGAAACATGAGGAGATAAGGTTATGAGTGGAATGATATGAGTGATTATAGGTGAGGAGATGAGGGACGGTTGAGTGACCATGGTAATAACTAACATCTCCTATATTCTTTGGGGTGAAAAAGAATTCACATGCACAATTATGGTAAGAGTAGATGAGGTAGCATCATTTTCCCCTTTAATCATGAAATTAAACTTGATAGTATTATTTAGCACCTTGAATTTATCTTTAGGGTCTTGGGAGGGTCCTATTGTTGTTGAAGCTACCATATCATGTTGATTTGAGGGTTGACTATCCACTCATTCAGGTATGATTTCCAAGGACTTAAGCCAATGATTGGTTTGTTTGAGGATCGATACTACACATTGCTTGGTGGAAACACTTTCCTTGTTTGAAAAATTGATCAGATAAAATCCTAAATATTCATCCTTCATCTCATTATAAATATGATTCAAGACATCACCATCAACTATTATTCCTTCAAAGATAGCAAAAATGGTATACCTTATAACCTCTTCTAAGTCAATCTACTGTAGTCATTCTTTCTTATGGAAACCTCATCCCTATAATAAATACATATCTACAATCTTAGGTATATGTAAATGTTGTAGTCACTAAATCATGCACTTTTTATTTACACCAAGCATCAAAGTATGATGTTATATGCATGATTCCTAAGTGAGAAAAATACACATTAACACATATTTATATTTTACATTCCTTTATCGTCTTACACACTCTTCTTATTTGATTTTATAGGATGACCAATTTACTCTTGGACTTTAGAAATAATGTGAACGAGATATATATTTATCTTTATATCCTTCAATCATCCTAGACAATACCAATCATTAGGGATAAAAGAACCTAGGAGTTACTATTTTCTTTGGGAGCTTATGTCATTTTCCCTCCTTTTCTTTATTTTCAAATGCCACATCATTTGATACCTTTTCTAAAATATTTCTTATTTAATGTGGGTATTATTTTATTTTTTTAGTGAATAAATTCAAATAAGGGAATCAAATATATACAGGAATTACTCACTATCATAAGGTGCTCTGAAATTTTCCCTAATACTTACTATATACTACATGGTAAAAGAGCAACATTCAAGGACTCCATTTGGGATTCGTTATTCACTACGTAAGAAGGGATCATTTTAAATTCTATTCTCACACATTTATCTTGGTCACAAAATAGTTGTAGCCTGATATATTGGCGTGAATATCACAAGGGGAAACCTAGCATCAATGGACATGATAAAAAAAACACACACACACACACAAACTACATAAAGTCTAAAATTTAGTGCACCACTATGTGAAAAACACATTGGGGTGACCTTCGAGGTCAATCTTACTAAAACATTTTGATTATTTATTTCATATAATGATTTTTTGATATTTTTATTGTTAGATAGGGTTTGTTCTGTAGATATATGTATGACACAGGAACCCTACAACAAAGTGTATGTCATAAGAAGAGAAAGGAAGGAGAAAATTTAAGACCCTGAAAATACTAAACACAACTCTTAGGAAACTAACACCCAGTTCAAACACTAGTTCGCAAGTGGTCTTTCCATAATTTATGAGGTCTCATCGAAAGAGGTTTTAGATTCTAGTTTCTTAGATAGAGATTACATAGTCTAGATCCATCTTGTTACAATTAGTTATCATCCCATAATCAACTCAAATCTCCCAATATAAGCTAATTCATCCTCATCTCCTATATTACACACTTTCTCATACCTTACTATTGTAACTTTGAAATGCACCCTTAGAGAATGGTGTGATAAATCTCCTTTCAATTGATAAAATTAAAATATTCGTAGGTACTAAGTGACCTTTACGTTAGAATGAGTCTCCAATGAGAAATGGTTCCCCTAGTGCAACACATAAATTGTAACACCTCTAGCATGACTGGTATCTATGATGACTTCTGCTAAAGAAGGTTCAAATGTTGACAAGTGATTTTGTCTTAAGACGGTGTACTCTTATGAATTATGAAATCATGTTTGCAATAGGTAGTATGTTATCTATGGAAATAGGTATATTATTGGCATGTTTTTCTTAATTTTCAAATCTTGTTGTCATGGTGTCCAATTTGGATAGATGGAAGACTTCTAGACCTTGAATGTGCAAAGGACATGAACGATCCTCTACTTGGATCTTCACTTCATATTGAAATGAGGTTAAAAATCAAGGTCCTCTTTTCTATTTAAGATATGATGTAAATTTTAATAGGGAACTTGGAACTTATTTACGCCATGTTCCGTAAATTGGAACCTTATCCTAAAAGAAGTAACCTAACCTAATTTACTAATTTTATTGTTATTTTGGTGATTAATGGACCTAATAATAAAGACTTATACCTATGGACCTATGTTGGTTCCTAATTTAATGTTGAACCTAACCTAAAGTTGGTGGCGAACCTAAAGAGGCCTATGAAATGACATGGGGAAGGGGTAAGTGGGAGGGAGCGAATCCTAGGAATTAATGGTGAGTTAATGAGGCCTTTTCTATTTTAAAATTCCAATTTGGGAAAGGCATTGGGAAACTTAGAGGAGTGAGTTTGCATCTATGCTAAAGTTTTGGATGCATGTATTTTCAAACTTAGTCTTTGCCATAATTAGAGGTGGCAGTGGTGGGAAGATTGGGAAGACTGATAGTCCTACTTTGCACTTAATATTTGAAAATTTGGTGAAATATCCTAGGAAGAAGATAGATGGGTTTGGGTTTTTTGTTCATTCAATTTTGGAGCTTGAGCTCTGCATGTGGTTTTTTTGTCCTTTGAACCTCCAGTTTGATTCTTGCATGCAAATTATCAGTGCATGAGTTTTCCTACCTTCCATGGAATTGTAGGAAGGAGTTGGCACTAAGAAGCTATAAGGAAGAGTTAGAGGAAGTTTTGAGTGTTGTTGGAATTTTGAAAGAAGGATTGAATCTCTGCTTGGATATTTTCTATGAAATAGAGAAGGTGAAGCGATATCAGGCATGATAGGATCTATCCATTAAGTTTTATGCTTTTACTTAAATGCTCATTAAAAAAACTCTGCTCTTAGGGAATAATTTGGTTTTGTTTAGTTGATGTGATTCTTTTGCTTCTGGTTTTTGTGTTGTTTTATTATAATGCTTTGTCGACCTTGTTAGGAGTATGAAAAGTGTTTTCTAGGTTTTTGGTTTCCATGTTTGGGTAGATGGGTTTTTATTTAATATTCTTGCATATGGTTGAAATAAAGATGAAATCTGTAGGGGATCATAGTTAAAAGTATTTAAACCTTGTTGGAAATTTGGTTTTCTTAAGTATGGGAAATCTGGTTCTAAAAGATCTTGTTGATTCACCATCAGTAAACTACATTTAGTGAAATATTTGGAATGTATGACTGTTGCTACGATCTTTCTTGACTCATTTGGGAAGATAGATTTGGTGGCTCTTTCTTTAACTTTTTCTTTTGGTTATTGATAGAATACTTCAAAATGATGAGCTTTTCTTGAATCTTATCGTTTTATATGTTTCTTTGGTTCTTGTTATTTCATGTATTCTTCTTGTTGAATACTTTCTTACCCCTATTGCTATTGCAGATGGATAAAAACAATTTGTGGGTTTTTATTGGTAATCAATTGTATGTCTATTTGGAATTACATGAGTTCTTTCGGTTGTTATTTAAAGAACTGCAAAGGGCATCTTGTGTTAACCTTTTGAAATGAATAATTGTTTTATGGGAGTATAATTTTTGGAATAAATGTAAGAGGATATGTTATTCTATTTCTATTCTTTCGGGTATTTAGGTAATCAATGAATTTTTCACTTTTTTCTAAGAGGGGAAAACTCTCTTGAGTATCGGTTAACTATTACTTATTTATTGCTATTACTCTGGACTTTTTAACCACTCTGTTGACCATGTTATGATGTTATTGTCTTGGCATGTTTCTTAAACCCCTTGGGCTAATAAAATTGGTACCATTTATTTAAGAACAAAGGCAAATTTTCTCTTCGTGATTATGGAACACTTGCTCATGTTTTGGTAATATCAGAATGCGTACTTCTATTCCTTTAAGAAATTGAGTTATAGGAAGCCAGTTTCAGACTAATCCTTTTGTTCATTTCTTTCTTTCCTCTCTGAGTCTTTTGGGAAATGGATTACTTGTTATTTGCATGGAAACTGAGGGTATCAACCCCGTCTCCTTGAATGATGATAGGTAATGGAAAGATGTTTATTTTCCTTTCTCCTTGAATTTTGGTGATCATACAATTCAAACCCTGGGTAAATATTTGTTTTATTTTTGTTTGAGTTGTAACTGATCTAACCTTTGTCATTATAGTTTTCTTGGTTGATTAATGTTCACTCTTATTCTTAAAAATATTTGTGGGGACTACAACCTTTCTCTCTCTCTCTCTCTCTCTCTCTTTAATTTTATTTCAGTTTAAAAAACATGGTAATGTTGTTTCCCTTTCTCTGGTCTGTTAATTTTATGTAACTTCTTGAATATTTGATAATATTGAGTGCAGAAATGTTCTTAGGGAAGTATAGCTGAAGTTTGAAAACATTTGGATGGATTATTGAGTCTTGTCTAAGTTTTAAACTTAAACATTTTTCTCTCTTAAAGTAATGATAGAAATGGTGTATCTTTTTCGAATTTGAGCGTTAAATTGTTTTCTTGTTAAAAGTAACCTTCCTTTTTGATGAGGTTGGATTTAGCTTCTTTTGGATTTTAAATTGAATTGGTTCCTAATTTTGAGCTTTAGTATTAGGATACTGCAATCAGGGAGGGACACATTAAATGTTATGATGATTTAGATTAAATGCTAACTTAATTCTTATGATTTTTAATTCTTATTGATGGCATCTCAGAATTTAGGATGATTTTAGGTTAATGAAATGTTTGGATGAAAAGTAATGTTTATAAATGTTCTACTGTTGCGTTATGCCTAAAATATAGTTTAGGTAGTTATGTACTTCAGTTAAACAGGTTTAACTGAGTGGGGAAACTTAAAAAAGAAATATATGAAAGTATTAGCTAGGATCAGATGAAATGTTTATTCCTCTTAACGTACAGTTTAAAATATTTTGATAAAAGGAAAATAAGATGGAAGGATTAAGTAGTTAGATTTCATGATCTAACCTTGTTTTTGATTTGAAGTATATCTCTTTCTCTCTCTTTTATTTAGGATTATATCTCCTTTTGTTTGAGTCTTTCTAATTTTCTTCAGGACTGTTTCATGACAATAAGGTTCTTTTTATGAAACAATTAGCTAAAAGAACATCATTTTAATGATTTAGTGTTTATCATGCTTAGTTAAATGAACTGACTCATGCTAGAAATTTCGCAGATGGACTACAGAAATGATGAAAGGAGAAAGACTTATTATATGTTACATTTGTTTTATTTAGGAGACTGAATCTTTACTTTGATAAAAAAAGGCTTCACTGCTAAGATATACTTGATGAAAAAGAAAGTGGTAATGGGAAATGAATAGGTGATGTTGTTTTGAAAATTTGTGATATCTGTGATGTTGATTGGTAATTTATGATATATGAAATATTTAGACTTTGTAAATCTATAACTCCTCCATGATGAATAAAAGATGTGTGAATTATATTAATATTTTAAGTAATACTTTCTTGGCATGAATTGGAATGAAATAATAAGTATTTATCCAATTAAGGAAGGTACCTCACATACTTAAATATTATGTAATGACTGGGGTAGGAGTTTGAGTTGTTGGTTGAATAAGTTTTACTAGAAGAGATGCAACTTATAAAATTAATAATCTCATGACACCCTATCATTACAAAAGGGAATGTAAATAATTTACATGGATGTATGTGTTTTATCCTTATTTATAATTCTACTTATGTAATTTAAATTTATTAGGAATATATGAATTATGTTTTCCTTAATGGGCATTAGCCCATGAAATAGGAAGAAGGGGAAATTCCCTTGAGGGTCTACATTAATATTTAAGTTATGAACTTACTTAGATTTCAATGAAAAAAAGGTGAACGGGTGCAAATGTGTTTCCTTATGTAGATTTTCTCAATCTAAAAACTAAAAATTGATTAGCTTAATCACCTTTATATCTAAAAGTGACTTAATTTCCCTTTTGGTTGCAAGTGGTATCATCTAAATGATAAACTAATGCATGAAAACAAATAGGTTGGTAAGTAAATATTATCTTCGTACCTACCTCAAATATAGTTATAACTTGTAACCTTATAGGTTAAATAACTTGATGAATCATTAAGGATGCCACCATTAAATATTAATGAAAAATTTAATATAATATCAACTTCACTTTAAGTTATGTTTATCTAGTTGAGGATACTCATTTGGATGTTGACACATGCACCAACTGCAATGAAGTACCTTCGTAACTATAGGAGTCATTATGAGGATACTACATTGCATTTGATATGTCTCAATACCCTTTAGATTTTGTTAAACTAGACTAACATAAGTTCTTGACTAGTTCACAGTTCTTCCCTATGCAGAGATAAGGGACATGATCTAGTGTCAGGTCAACTCTTACATGACTTAGGATAACTAGACACACCTAATCGACGTAATTCGATTGAGTATGTCTATGTACCCTTAGTCACCCCATGGGAAGTCCCCCACACTAGGGCTTATGTCACTAACCTTTTCTAGGGTTATACATTGAATCATGTGGACTGACAGAGATTAGTAAAGATCAATCTAGATAATAGATCAAGTGTTGTGAAGGAATTATTCCGTTTGATGAGCATGCCATCTAGGAATGCAAACATGATAAACATGTGTAAATATTTGGCCAAAGTATCACAAGTTGTTGGTTTTGTTGTCATATGTCACTTAGTTTAAGAAGTCAAGATTTCATAATGAATATCACTAACAGATATTCAGATAGGATCTTAAACAAAACACTTGAGTACCCCTAACAGGGTAAAGAAACTAAGTATACTTCGTATACACATTACTGAATAAACATGAGAGATCAATTTTGTGCACCGAGTCATGAAATGAGAGATCGGTGTTTCACCGAGTCATTACAGATGCATATGGTTTTCTATTATGGGATAGTTTGGCATTTGAATGTGTGTTCTAAATTATGATTTACAAAATGAGAACATTGCGTAAAAAAATCCTTGTTTCTAAAGTCTTAAAATGGGAATGTTACATCTTGGTATTAGAGCTGAAGGTTATAGCTCTTAGACCTATTGAGTCCATAAATATGATAAAAACTTAAATTTTCTTAGTTAATAGAAAAATGGTTAGAACAAGGGGAGATGCTGCAAACAACCCACCACCAGGTGGAGAGGAAGCCATACCACCCAAAACCTGATGAGATCCTTGCTGACCTGTTGGACACAAGAGACCAACTGGGTGTACTTGAAAAGACAAGTAATGGGTAATGAGGAGGAAGAAGATGATGGTAATAATAATCAGCCACCTCCTAAGGATAATGTCAATACTGGGAATCAAGGAGTTTGATAATAATAATGTTACTGTAAATGCTAATGCTAATGTACCCAATCAACCTGAAAATAAAAAGGAAAGGTTAGCAACTGAACTCACAAATGATATAAAAAGGATAATTCCACCTAAGTTTGATGGCACCACCTTGGGGGATGGAGCTGAGAACTGTCTCAGTGAAATGGAGAAGTACTTTACAATAAGGAACTTCTCAGAGGAAACAAAGGTAGTATGGGGAGCTTATCATCTTTCCCATGAGGCATCTTCCTGGTGGGACAACCACAAGGCTGAATTAAATATTGATGAATAAAGCATCACATGGGATCAATTTAAAAACTATTTTAGGAAACGATGGCTACCAAAACTTTATTATGATCAAAAGATGACTGAATTTCAGAACTTAACTCAAGGAAAGTTAACTGTAACAGAGTATTGGGAGAGGTTCACTAAATTCCTCAAGTACGTACCTTAGTATCAAATTGACGAGAAGTTCAGGATACAAAAATTAATTATGGGATTAAATCTTATTATAGGGGGAGAAGTATATATTCACATCCCAACCACCATGGAAGGGGTTGTAGAAAAATCCATTCAGGTAGGAACATAAATTAAAAGAAATCTCTGTCTCATAAGGAGGAAATTGAAAAGAAAATTCCTAATTATTCTTCATCTCTTGCACCAAAAAAGGGGGCATGGAAGAAGTTTGGTACTAAAAATAAATTTGTTTTTGATAATAACAAGAAAACAACAAGCAAATAAACCTGCTGACTAATGTTCCAAACAATTTTTTTAAGAACAATAATAATGGAAAAAAGTCCTATGGAGGACAGAACAACAATTTTAAGGATGGAAATAAGTTTGAACCTAAACGAGGACCTGTAGGAGGCTGCTAAAATTGTGGAAAGGATCATTATGTAAATCAATTCCCTCTAAAGAAGGATGAAAATCAATCACCAACATAAAATACATGCTGCAGTAGCTGATAAACAAGTTGAAAATCAAGTTACACCTATAGAAGTTCCAGGTAAGTTATTTGGTATACCTGTTACTATACTTTTTGATACTGGAGCTACTAAATGCTTTATTTATACTAAATTAGCTTCAAAACTAAAAATAAAATCTGGAAAAATGGATAAATATTGGGCTGTACATTATGGGAATAATGTTGTCCACATAGTTAGTAAGTGTCTTTTTGGAGCAGTCCTAGATTTACCTAGTTTTTCTATAGAAGTTGATCTTTATGTTTCTCCTTTGGGGTCTTATGATGTCATTATAGGTGTTAACTGGTTTTCTAAACATAAGGCTAAAGGTTGATTGTTTCGAAAAACATATTAGTTATCTTGATGATATGTAGAAAAGAAAAGACATCCATGGGATAAAATGTGAGATTTCAGTTAGAAAATTGTTAGCTATGCAGCTTAAAAAGGCCAAAAATGAAGGCTACACCTTGTATGTAGTAAAAATTTGTAAAACAACTGTAGTCAATTTTATGCCCTCTTAAAGAACAAGGAAATCCCATGTGTGTCGACGTATCACCCAGTGGGAATTATGCACTCACTCGAGGCACACGAGGGCGTTGAGCCCCTCCTTTATGTGAGTTGTGTGAGAGTGCATTAGTTATGAAAAAAACTTAAATGAAGAGACTGAAAATGAACCATACATTCATCTTATATTTCAGAATGGATTATAGATAAGAAAAGTATTACAAAATATAATTTTTGAATCATAACATAAGAGAAATACACAAGGGTTTCCACCCACTCATGTGAAACATATAAAAAACCGATCCATACAGATGTAAGCAAAAATGGAACCACACATATATTCATATTAAGTATGTTGATAACCACATTACATTAACTAAGGCATTTACAAATCCATATAATAGTGCATACAAATGTCATGCATCGGTACTGGACCTAGGTTCTTCATAGTATAAAGAAACATATTCAGACCCATCCCCTTGATACAACATACTCCTACAGATCCTCTAGACCTAACCCATGTAGCTCTCACAATATTCTTGCATAGCTTTTCCTCTTTGCATTCTCTAACTTTGCATCTATCTCTCTTTCTTCTACCGGGTGCTTATATATATAGCTTTAGCAAGCACCACCATGCCTTTCTAAAGTTGTATATCGATTTCCATGTGTCCAAGTGGTCCTCCATGGGATCATGCTTCTTCAGATGTGAGTTCTCCATCCTTCGCCATGATGACCTTCTAGAATCTTCTATCGCAAGGTATATTCCTTTTGTGGGCACCAAGTTACTAGGATGGCACCTTATCCACTCTGCATGTGTAGTCAGGTCATGCTTTCCTTGTGTTCTGCCTAATATGCCAAATATGGCTAAGACTCAAGACCTTTGCTCTGCCTTACGCGCACACCACTGGTTCTTCTAAAACCCTATCCTACACACTTTCTCCTTCCGTGCCCTTCTTCAAATAGGCATTGCGTGCCCATGCACCTTCTTTTACTTAGTCAAAATTTAGGGCCCCAACAACAATGGAAGGGGATATTGATTTCTTGGAAAAATATTTGATGTTACGAAATTTTAGTGATGTGTTTCCGGAAGAACTACCTAGTCTTCCACCCAAACGAGAGTTTGATTTCACACTTGAGATCAATCTGGGAACCAAGCCTATTTCCAAGGCACCGTATTGAATGACTACCATTGAATTGGTAGATTTTAAGGCAAAATTACAAGAATGGTTTTCTAAATTTTTGATAAGACCAAGTGTCTCATCTTAGGGTGTACCGGTAATTTTTGTGAAAAAGAAGGATGGAACACTTAGGCTGTGTATTTATTATAGGATGTTAATCAGAGAAACAATCAAAAATAGATATCCACTACCTATAAATGATGATTTGTTTGATCAAATGCATGGTACATAAGTCTATTCTAAGATAGATCTTTGATTTGGATATCATCAGTTAAGAATAAAAGGCGAAGATATTCATAAAACAACCTTTGGGAAAAAGGTACGGGTATTATGAATTCATAGTTTTACCTTTTGGTTTGACAAATGCACCTGCAAAGTTTATGAATTTAATGAATAATATCTTTCAAGAATACCTAGAAAAATTTGTGTTTGTATTCTTGGACGATATTCTCATATATTATAAAAGCATCGATAAATAACATGAGCATTTGAAGATAGTTCTAGAAATTTTAAGAAAAAGAAGATTGCATGGCAAGTTGTCCAAATGTTCTTTCTATGAGACAAAATTACACTATCTAGGACATGTTATAAGTAAAGATGGAATAATTGTTGCTTCATCAAAGTTTGTCACTATAATTGACTGGCCTGCACCTAAGAATGTACATGAAATCATAAG
This sequence comes from Taxus chinensis, assembly GCA_019776745.2. NCBI lineage: Eukaryota > Viridiplantae > Streptophyta > Pinopsida > Cupressales > Taxaceae > Taxus > Taxus chinensis. Next base: position 840,438,261 of record CM034151.1, read on the forward strand.
CTTCATGGGTCTTTCTAGTTATTATAGAAAATTCGTTAAGGACTTTTCAAAGGTCACTGCACCAATAACTTCTTTACAAAAGAAAGATAAGAAAGTTGATTGGAACTTGGAAAATGTGAAGGATCAATTAACATCTACACCTATTTTGGCTATACCTAATCCAAATGGGGACTTTACTATAGTAAAATATGCTTCTGGGGAAGGGCTTGGAGGTATTTTGTTACAAAATGAGCATGTTATGGTATATGAGAATAGAAAAATCAAGTTACATGAACTAAATTATGCTCCCCATGACCTAGAGCTTGCTGCCATTATTCATGCACTTCAAGTATGGAGGAATTATCTTATAGGGAAACCTTTTGAATTAAATATTGACCATCTTGGGCTGAAGTATATTTTCACACAGCCAAATTTGAATGCAAGACAACGGAGGTGGTTATATTTTCTATCTCAATATTATTTGGACATAATTTACATAAAGGGCAAAGAAAACCAAGTGGAAGATGCACTAATTCGTAGGAAACATATTTTTTCACTTATAAACTTTAGGAATTAGTTTAAGGATGAAGTAAAAAGAATTATGGAATCTGATTCATACTTTCAACAAATAAAAAAAACACTTGCTGTAAATCGAAATGACTCGGGATATAAAGGTTTTCACTTTGATGACAAAGGAATCTTGAGATATAATAATCAAGTGTATATATGTTCAGGACATGAGTTAAGAAAGAAGTTGTTAATTGAATTTCATAATTCACCCTATTCAGGACATCTCATTATTACAAAAATGCTTATTGATTTAAGACAACAATATTTTTGGAAAGGGATGAAAAAGGATGTAATTGATTTTGTGACACACTACTTAGAATGCCAACGTGTTAAGGATGAACATATGCATTTGGCTAGTTTATTGTACCCTCATAGCATACCGCAGTATAAATAGAATATAATTATCATGGATTTTGTACAAGGGTTGCCAATGTCAAGAAATAAGCATGATGTTATTTTAGTTATTGTTGATAAACTAACAAAGATAGCACATTTTATTGTTGGTAATCTTAAGCATGATTCCCTTGTATTAGCAAAATGATTTGTGTAAAAAAAAATTAGATTGTATGGTGTACCTAAATTGATCATATTAGATAGAGACCCTAGAATGACATCTATATTTTGGCAAACAATTAATGTAGCCTTATGAACTAAATTGAATTTTAGTTCAGCATACCATATGGAAAAGGATGGGAAAACTAAAAGAGTTAATTAGGTTTAGAAAGATATGTTATGAATGTAATACATGGATCAACAGTACAAATGGGAAGAGTACCTTTCATTAGTCAATTTTTCTTCTAATAACATGTACCACGCCTCTATGAAAATGGAACCTTTCGAAGCATTATACAGAAGGAAATGCAGAAATCCGGTCAATTGGCATAGCATAGAAGATAGAGAGGTAATTAGACCTAATATCCTTATCGAAATGGAACAAGAAGTTAAAATGATTCATGAATGTTTGAAAGAAACACCATATAGGTAAAAATTTTATGCGTATCTAAAAAGGGTTGATAAGAAATTTAAACTTGGTGAAAATTTATTTTTGCGTGTTAAGCCGAAAAAGAGTTTTCTAACCTTTGGAAAGGTTTCCAAATTATCACATCATTATTTGGGACCCTTTTAATTTGTTGAAGTAATCAATCTAGTAGCTTATCGTTTAGCTTTACCACCTAATTTATCATGAATGCATGATGTTTTCCATATTTCTCTACTTAAGAAATACATTTTAGATTTATCACATGTGTTAAATTGGAATTCCTTATAGTTCGAAGACCTAGGAACAATCGTGGTTAAAACCATTAGAGTGCTGGAAACTTGCTAACTGCACTTAAGAAATTGTGAATTTAACCAACGAAAGGTCCAATAGGACCATTTTAATGAAGAAAATGCAACATGGAAAACATCAAGGACATGAAAATTGTTTTTCCACATTTATTTGAACATAATTGATTTTCTTGATTGATAATACTTAAATATATTGTTCTTATTATATCAATAAATTTGTCGGTTTTGGGAAGATACTAAATTCATCAGTATGGAAACAACTATTTAATGCTAAATAAATTATGAAAAATTTGGAATTCTCAAACTAGTCTCGATGTGAATTTATGAATAAAAGAACTATAATTAGAATTATATTTCTTGTTTGAAATTTTGGAGTAAGTTAATCATCAGAACGATCATGATTTTTAGGAGGAAAGTATGTAACACCTCTAACATGATTGGTATCTATGATGACTTATGTTAAAGAAGGTTCAACCATTGACATGTGATTTTATCTTAAGATGGTGTACTCTTATGACTTATGAAATCATGTTTGTAGTAGGTAATATGTTATCTATGGAAACAGGTACATTACTGGCATGTTTTTCTTAATTTTATAATGAAGCAACCCATCTCTTTTTGTGTAGAATAATTTACTGTTTGGGATTGGGAAATTGAGTTTTATTTTTCGTAATTTATGAGATTCAGGACAACAACACCTTGGATCAAATTCATTGATCCAAGGTATGCTTCTAAATTTTAAAATCTTGTTGTCATGGTGTCCAATTTGGACAGATGGAAGACTTTAGGACCTTTAATGTGTAAAGGACATGAATGATCCTCTCCTTGGATCTCTACTTCGTATTGAAATGGTTAAAAATAGGGTTCCTCTTTTCTATTTAGGGTATGATGTAAATTTTAATAGGGAATTTGGGACCTATTTACACCATTTACACCATGTTCCTTAAATTGGAACCTTATCCTAAAAGGAGTAACATAACCTAAGTTACTAAGTTTATTGTTATTTTGGTGATTAATGGACCTAAGACTAAAGACTTATACCTACGGAACTATGTTGGTTCCTAAGTTAATGTTGAACCTAACCTAAAGTGAGTGGCTAACGTAAAGGGGTCTATGAAACAACATGGGGATGAGGTATGTGGTAGGTAGCCAATCCTAGGAATTAATGGTGAGTTAATGAGTTCTTATCTCTTTTAAAAACACAATTTGGAAAAGGCATTGGGAAAATTAGATGAGTGAGTTGGCATCTACACCAAATTTTTGGATGCATCTATTTTCGAAACTAGTCTTCACCAGAATTAGAGGTGGTGGTGGTGGAATATTGGGAGGACTGATAGTCCTACTTTGCATTTAATATTTTTGAATTTGGTGTAACCACTTGGGAATAAGATAGGGGTTTTCTTTTTGTTGTTCATTCATTTTTAGAGCTTGAGCTCTGCATGTGGTTGCTTTGTCCTTCGAACCTCCAGTCTGATTCTTGCATGCAAGTTATCTTTGCATGAGTTTTGCTACCTTGCATGGCATTATAGGAAGGACTTGACACTGAGAAGTTATAAGGAAGAGTTAGAGGAAGTTTTGAGTGTTGTTGGCATTTTGAAAGAAGGATTAAATCTCTTCTCGTATATTTTCAGTGAAACAGAGAATGCAAAGCGCTATCAGGCATGATAGGATCTATCCATTAATTTTTATGCTTTTACTTAAATTCTCATAAAAAAAACTCTTCTCTTAGGGAATAATTTGGTTTTGCTTTGTTGATGTGATTATTTTTCCTCTATTTTTTGTGTTTTTTTATTAGAATGCTTTATCAAACTTGTTTGGAGTATGGAAAGTGTGTTATTGGTTTTTGGTTTCCATGTTTGGGTAACTAGGTTTTTATTTAATCTTCTTGCATAGGCTTGAAAGAAAAGCCGAAATCTGTAGGGGATCATATTTAAAAGTATTTGAACCTTGTTGGAAATTTGGTTTCCCTAAGTCTAGGAAATCTGGTTCTAAAATCTCTTGTTACTTCACCATTGGTAAACTACAGTTAGGGAACTATTTCGAATGTCTGATTATTTCTAGGATCTTGCTTGACTCATTTGGGAAGATAGATTCAATGGCTCTTTCTTTAATTTTTTCTTTTAGTTATTAATAAAATACTTCGAAATGATGAGCTTGTCTTGAATATTATCATTGTTCTTGATTACGTACTTCGGATTATTATGTGTATTCTTCCTCCTACATACTTTTTTACGTTTGTTGTTATTGCAAAAGGAAAAAAAAATTTGTGGGTTTTACTTGGTAATCGATTGTACGTTTATTTGGACTTGCATGAGTTATTTTAGTTGTTATTTAAAGATCTATAAATGGCATCTTGTGTTAACCTTTTGAAATGAATAATTGTTTTATGTCAGTCTGATTTTTTGAAGCAATGTAAGAGGATATGTTATTCTGTTTCTATTCTTTTGGGTCTTTAGGTAATTGGTTAATTTTTCACTTTGTGCTAATAAGGTAAAACTCTCTTTAGTATCGGTTAACTGCTACTTGTTTATTGTTGTTACTCTGGACTTTTTAACCACTTTGTCGACCATGTTCTAATGTTACTATCTTGGCATGTTTCGTAAACCCCTTGGGCCAATAAAATTTGTACCAGTTCTTTAGGAATTGAGGAAATTTTTTTCTTCGTGATTATGGAATGCTTGCTCATGTTTTGGTAATATCATAATGTGTACTTCTATTCCTTTAATAAATTGAGTTATAGGAAGCCAGTTTCAGACTAATCCTTTTGTTCATCTCTTTCTCTCCTCTTTAAGTATTTTGGGAAATGGATTACTTGTTATCTTCATGGGAATTGAGGGTATCAACCCCGTCTCCTTGAAAGATGATATGTAATGGAAAGATGTTTATCTTCGTTTCTTTTCCTTTCTCCTTGAATTTTGGTGATCATATAATTTGAACCCTGGGTAAATATTTTTTTCTTTTGGTGTGAGTTGTAAGTGATCCGACCTTTGTCATTATATTTTTCTTGGTTAATTAATGTTCACTCTTATTCTTAAAAAGAGTTGTGAGGACTGCAACCTTTATCTCTCTCTCTCTCTTTAATTTTCTTTCATTTTATCAAACTTGGTAATGTTGTTTCCCATTCTCTGGTCTGTTATGTTTATGTAACTTCTTGACTATTTGATAATACTGAGTGCAACAATGTTCTTAGGGAAATATAGCTGAAGTTTGAAAATATTTGGATGGATTATTGAGTCTTGTCTAAATTTTAAACTTAAACATTTTGCTCTCTTAAAGTAAACATACAAATGGTGTATCTTTTTGGGATTTGAGTGTTAAATCATTTTCTTGTTAAAAGTAACCTTACTTTTTGATGAGGTCAGATTTAGCTTGTTTTGGCTTTTAACTTGAACTAGTTCCTAATTCTGAGCTTGAGTATTAGGATATTGCAATCAAGAACACATTAAACGTTATGATTATTTGGATTATCCTAAATTAATTCTTATGATTTTTAATTCCAATTGATGCAATCTCAGACTTTAGGATGAATTTAGGTTAATGAAATATTTGGGTGAAAAGTAATGTTTATAAATGTTCTATTGTTGAGTTATGCGTAAAAGATATTTTAGGTAGTTACCTACTTCAGTTAAATAAGTTTAACCGAGTGAGGAAACTTAAAAAAGAAATATATGAAAGTAATATTGAGGATCATATAAAATTTTTATTCCTCTTAACTTACTATTTAAATTCTTTTGATAAAAGGAAAATAGGATGGAAGGATAAATTTGTTAGATTTCATGACCTAACCTTGCTTTTGATTTGAAGTATATCTCTTTCTCTCTATTTTATTTGGGATTGTATCTCCTTTTTGTTGAGTATTTTTTATTTTCTTCAGGATTTTTTGATAATACCAAGGTTGTTTTTATGAAACAATTAGCTAAAATCCCATCGTTTTAGTGATTTAGTGTTTATCATGCTCATTTCAATGAATTGACCTGTGCTAGAAATTTTATATATGGACTATAAAAAATATGAAAGGAGAAAGACTTATTATAAGTTACATTTGGTTTATTTAGGAGATTGAATCTTTACTTTGATAAAAAGGATTCATTGCTAAGATGTACTTGATGAGAAAGAAAGTAGTAATGGGAAATGAATAGGTGATGCTATTTTGACATTTTGTGATATCTGTGATGTTGATTGAAAATTTATGATAAATGAAATATTTAAAATTTGTAATTATATAACTCTTCCATCATGAATAAAATATGTGTGAATTCTGTTAATACTTGTAGTAAGATTTTCTTAGCATGAATTGGGCTGAAATGATAAGTATTACTCCAATTAAGAAAGTTAGCTCACATACTTAAATATTATGTAATGAATGGGTTAGGAGTCTGATTTGTTGGCTGAATAATTTTCTCTAGAAGAGATGTAACTTATAAAGTTAATAATATCATGACACTCTATCATTACAAAAGAAGATGTAAATAATTTACATGGATGTATGTGTTGTAACCTTGTTTATAATTCTACTTATGTAATTTAAATTTGTTAGGAATATATGAATTCAATTTCCTTAATGGGCATTAGCCCATGAAATAGGAAAAAGGGTAAATTTGCTTGAGGGTCTACATTAAGATTTAAGTTATGAAGTTACTTAGATGTCAATGAATAAAAGGTGAACAGGTGTAAAGGTGCTTCCTTATGCAGATTTCCTCTATCTAAAAACTAGAAATTAATTAGCTTAATTACCTTTATATCTAAAAGTGACTTAATGTCCCTTTTAGTTACAAGTGGTATCAGATAAATGATAAACTAATGCATGAAAATAAATAGGTTGGGAGTCATATTTTATGTACTGACCTACCTCATATGTAGTTATAACTTGTAACCTTATAGGTTAAAGAACTTGATGAATAATTAAGGATGCCGAAAGTAAAGTTTTATGAATAATTTAACATAACATTAAATTCACAATAAGTTATGTTCATCCAAATGAGGAAACTCAATTGGATGTTGACACACGCAAACTACAATGAAGTAATTTCGTAACTACATGAGTCGTTATGAGGTTACTATGTTATAGTTGACTTGTCTCATTACCCTTCAGATTTTGTTCAACTAGACTAACATAAGTTCTTGACTGGTTCACAGTTCTGCCCTATACAAGGATATGAACATGACCTATTGTCGGGGTCAACTCTTGGTGACTTAGGATAACTAGACACACCCAATCAATGTAATTCGGTTGAGTATGTTTATGTACCCTTAGTCATGGTGTGTAGTCCCACACACTAGGGCATGTTGCTAACCTTGTATAGGGTTAGATTTGAATCGCATGGACTAACAAAGATTAGTAGAGACCAATCTAGATAATAGATCAAGTGTAGTGATGGTCTTATTCGGTTTGATGAGTATGCCATTTAGGAATGCAAACGTGATAGACATGTGTAAATATTTGGCCAAATTATCCCAAGCTACTGGTTGTATTTACCTATGTCACTTAGTTTAAGAAGTGGGATTTTAGATGAATATCAGTAGCAAATATTCATATAGGATTTTTAATAGAACAATTGACTACCCCTAATAGGGTAAAGAAACTAAGTATACTTCATATACACATTACTGAATAACATGATAGATCAGTTTTTACCGAGTCATGAAATGAGAGATCTGTGTTTCACTGAGTCATTACAATTGTTTATGATTTTATTTTATGGGATAGTTTGGCATTTGAATGTGTGTTGTAAATTATGATTTAGAATAGAGAACATTGTGTAAAAAAAATTCCTTGTTTATAAAGTCTTAAAATGAGAATGTTACATAAACTAACTCTATCTCCCATGGCCAACTGTACTCTACCAAAACCAATAATGAAAAGGGAGAAGGAAGGAGTGGAAAGATAAAAATATAGTGATAAACTAGAATGTTTCAAGTGTTGAAGGATTTTTTAAATCACACAGATGGAGAAATATGTTTCACCGTTTTCTTTACATTTTGAATGTGACGATATAGATAATGTTATGGGTTGAGGAGGAATACTTGTTGTGTTGGTTGGAGATTTATGTGCGCATTCTGACTTCTTGATCCGATGCTAACTGTGAGAGCTTCATTTTAGCTAGGAGGAACTAGCTAAAATAGAAAAAAAGACCACCAAAAAAGATTTAAATAATATATGGCAGTGGACTGCCTAGTGTATGCTAGATCCAAAAAGTGTGATACTTCCTAGAAGGCTATCAATCCACTATTTTTATAAAACAAATATGAAATACCTAAAATATGTACATAAATGAATCTAGTGCTAGTATTATGATTTGGGTACCTCATATCACTATTAGCGTCGATCCAATTAAATACTAAAAACTATGCATGTCAGGTTACAGGTTGTTCAGGTGGTCTGCATGTCACAAAAAGGGTCTTAGCAGGGTTGGGTAAGGTGTTTGGGTTATTTTGGTTGGTAAGTGGATGTTGGTTTACACAATGTTGGCAGGCACAGAGATCGACATCGGTTAGGTATGAACAATCATGATTAGGTAGAATTGACGATGGTCATGGGTAACCGGCGTCAGTAGAGGTGGGATGATAAAAATCATAAAGATCTAGTTGTAGAGGTTGATCTGAGGTTAAACAAAGACAAAAGGGGGGTGGAGAGGTCTATCGGAATCTTAGTTATACTCAAAGATGTGTAATAGTTGGATACATTTGATTTAAAGGTGTGGGTGGAGGAATGGTTGAGTTTAATGATAGGTAAATGGTAGGGGAATGATAGTGCAAGTAGAAACTGATAACAACAACAGAAGAACTCAATAGACTGAAGTAGAAATAGATGATGCAGGTTAAAAGTATACTTACTATGGTGCAGGTTCAAATGGCTAGATGGTGATGATAGTTTATCAAAGGAATGATGTTTAGTACCACAACAATGCTTCTCAAAATGTTACCATGAGTGCAATACCTCTAGGTCTGACCTGGTGCTAGCTATGGATGTCTGTAGGTATGAAAAAGGCTCTAGTTCTTGCATACAAATCTCTTCTCCTCTCGTCGATTCTAGAATGTACCAACCTTTTCCAAGGTTCCTCAAGTGAAAAAATGGTAACCGAAAATGGTTGTTGATTGACCGACGTCAATTAAGGCAGGATTCCCTAGGTTTAATAAAAATGACAGATCTCCCATCATTTGGGTCAAGTCCATTCATTTAATCACAAATCAGAATGGACGTTATATTTTTATGAGAAGGAAGGTGATTAGAGGAATAATAGGCATTGGTTTTTAGGGTTGAACCAAGTCTTATTTATTTATGGAAACATTCCATGAATAGGTCTATGGTGAGGTGTCTAGGTGAGGTATCTAGGTGAGCTATGCATCCATTTAATTAAAGTAATTAAATTAATAATGGGGTGAGGATGGGTATTAATTTAATTGTAAATAATTAAATTAATATTAAGGTGGGGTATAAGGGTCATGGTTATGTGAATTTATTTAAGTTGGTTATTCGAAAGGGGACCAAGGGGAGTGTGACCTAGTTTTTGTGTCTACAAAAGGTACCATACACACCATACATTAACTACCAGTGACCATATAAAAGTGTGGAGGTTGATAGAGACGTCTGGACTTGAGTTATAATAGGATAGGGAAGGGAAAGCTAATACACCACAACAGAATTCTATAAACAACGAACTAAGAAATTTCCATAACCTGCAATCTAACATAAAAAGTTGTATGAAGGAAAGAAATCTTAAACCATTAAACCCATGATAAACATATATTACAAGATAAAATTAGTCCAAAACAGAGTATGCACTCAACATAGATTTATATAAATGTAACAACAACTCCTTTATTTCACTAAGAGGTGGAATAAGCACAAAACGTCACTCACGTCCCTTGTTTTCCCACATAAAATTTGAATTTGTATAGAAAATAGAATGAAGCAACAAAAGATATTGTTAAGAATGTGTCTATATTTTTATAGAAAATTTGAGGAAGAGAAAGAAGGAAAATCACTCATATATGCAAGTCTAAGTTCTAAAATTATATAAAAGCATGTGTGCCTTGTCCTTTACTTTAAAGATATCATTTGTGCATGAAAATCACACCTCATTATTTATTTGTGTTTATATTCTCTAAAAATATCCTTCCAAGTCATTCTTAATATTTTCTATGTTAAAAATAGGATTTTTTATCCTAAAAATAGGAAAAAAGATTTCTTCTTCTTTAACTGCATGCTTTTATCTATAATGGGGTGAGGATGAGTATTAATTAAATTATAAATAATTAAATTAATATTAAGGTGGGGTATAAGGGTCATGGTTAGGTGAATGTATTTAAGTTGGTTATTCAAAAAGGGACCAAGGTGAGTTGACCAAATTTTGGTGTCTACATTTTGCTCATTTTTCTTGTGTAGCTTGTATTGGTAAGCGACACTGACAAAAACATGAAATGGTTGTGTCTAGTGTAAGTGAGGGTGGTGTTTCCCTAAGCGTGGGTGAAGGTAACTCCCCTCAAACTAGGAACCGATGAGGTGAGAGATAGAAGTGGTGAGTGGTTTGATAAAAATGAGGAGGTGGGAAAATGAAGATCAATGGGCGCATTGGGTAAAGGTAAAAGGTCAAATCAAGTAAACATGTAAATGGGCTAGGGTTGAAGGTAGTGGTAGTTGAACACATGCACACATTGAAAACTATGGCATGGTACCAGGTTGAAAAGATTTCAAACTTTACGTCATCTAAGGTCGAGAGGTTTATCCAAACAGGGTTGAAGTGATGTTGGTATTCAAGGTATATGATATGGTGTGGAAACAAAATAGACATCAAGTGAAGGAATGTTTAGGTATGTTCTAGTACACCAAATGTCAAGTCAGGATAAACAACACGAGAATAGGCAAGGTAAGCTCGATAGGCTGAAGAACATGGGTAACCACGTCGCAAGGTACAACGAGCACCAAGGGTCAAAGGTCAAAAAAAGTCGTTTAGGTCAATGTATAGAGGTAACAACATGGGGAATGCTAAGGTATAGGTAAAATAACAACTCCTAAGATGTAACAAATGCAATGTAGGGGTAAGTTAGGTTTGTAGGTATGGTTCAATGGGTGTCCGGGATGATAAAAAGGTGCTTTGGCACAAATGGTTACAGGAAAAAGAAATATTAGGAAGACCAAATAGTGATAAGGGTGGATCGATGCCGGTTATAGGGTGACCGACATCAGTTGGCTAGGGCACAAATAGGACTGGCATCGGTTAGGTCGGGGTGGGTTTATAAAACAAAAATTCCATATTTTATGGAATAATTTTTTTGTTGTACCATTGGAGAAAATGACAGAGTCATTTGAATTTTGGTGATTTTCGAGAAGAAAGTATGAGGGAATGTACCCTGCTGAGGTGGAGAATCTCGTTGGTAAGATGAGCTAGGTAGATGGGTCCATGAGATTGGTGTGGAGAATTTTATTGGGTGGAGGTGAGGAGAGCGTTCGGTGATGGTAAAGGAAGGAGAGGGGTCAGGTGGACCACTAACATAGCGTCTAGTCATGCCACCATGCCGATGGCATTGCAACGAGGTAAGATTCGATCTCATTCCTTGTAGGGTAGGTGATTTTTTTTGTAGAAATCAGGTCTGGGTAAAATGTGTTTGGGGGGGGAAATTAAATTTGAATTTGGAATGTATAGGGAGAAAATAGGAGGGGAGGAAGGTGTATGTAGGTTAGGGAGGGGTGGGGATGGGTTGAGAGGATATTTGGGTAGGAATGGGGGGTGGTTAGGTGGAAATGGTAATTTTTTTGAGAAATAGGGCAAGGTTTCATGGATTATTGCTATAACAGGGACTGACGTCAGTCGAGGGTCAGCTGACATTGGTGGGAGCTAGCTGGCATTAGTCATAGATGGGGTGATTGATGCCAGTTTTGGGAGACCAGTTCCAGCTAAGAAGAATTGATGCCAGTCGGCATTGAGAGAAAAATGGGCCAGGAGATGAGTAAGAGTGGGTGGGTGAGATAGGAAGGTATTGTTGAATGAAAATAGGCAGGCTAAAATTTATAGGTGGGGGTCAAGGGTGAATGTGGGTATGGTCAAGGTTTAATAATGTTATGGTTTTTTAGATGTAGGCGAGGGATCAGTTACGGATGCAAGATAGGGTTCCTCCCCTGCTATTAGTAGTATAAAGGAGTGTGGTGGTAGAGTGGCACCATGTTGCAGATGTGGTCCTGATTGGGGTTAGACACTATCAAAACATGGTCCAAGAGTTGAGTTTGATGCTTTCCCTCATCGATAGATGGGATTCAACAACCAACACATTTCATTTGCCAATAGGTGAGATAATTGTCACCTTAGAGGATGTTTATAGGATTCAATGGATTCCAATAGTAGGGAAGCAGATGTATTCAATTTCCTTAGAGGAATCTGAGGAGTTGATGCTGACAGTGTTTGGTGAGGGATTGGTGGAGTTGAGGTTCCATAGTGTTAGCATGAATTATTGAGATATATAGCGGGCCCATCCAGATGAGATGAGGCCAGTAGTTCTGATGATGGAGGCAGTGTGTTGTTTTACACTACCATATGCGGAGGGTGGGAGATTCCCACAGGAATTGATGGGGGTTAGGCATGATATGATGGAGGAAAATACCCAGTTTACATGTGAACCAACATTCTTGGTGTAACTTTATAGAGAGTTATAGGCATATGGGAGATTACGGAGGTTCAGCTTGTGTTGTACTTTCCTTCTGCATTGTTGGGCATATGAGCACATCATGTGTGTGTGTGTCCAGTGGGCATGCACCAAATGGATGCATTTAAGGTGGGCATGGTTTATGTGGGCTATAGGCGATGGGTGCTTGTTGTTGGAGAGTGCCGAGCTGCCAGGGCTACACATGATGTAGCATATTACACATGTGTATTAGAGGGTTTTTTCTAGTGTGGAAATCATTTGGAGGCCTTAGGTGGGGTTACCATCATATAGGTAGATGGTAGATGAGCTGGAAGAGTTACAGTTGTGCTGATTGATAGAGGGGCACTATGCAAGAGAGAACTATATGATACCGGTTGACAGGGTCAGATGATAGTTTGGGTTGCTGCAGGATGTACTTCCACCATTTTCGTAGTATAGGAGGGACAACATGGAGATTCCTATGCCTCTATCATAGTTGAAAGTTCCTAAAGGGTAGGAGGAGCAAGTGGTAGATCGAAGGATTGATGATGCTGGAGTTATAGATTGGTATTGACAGTGGTGGGCAGCACAACTACAAGCAGTACCACTGAGGTAAGGGCATCCTGACTTAGTCACCATCACAGTTGACAGAGACATTTTACAGGGGCAAGTGGTGACTCTAGTTACCCAGTTGGGAATAGTACAGGGACAACTTACAGGGTTAGAGGCACATGTTGTTATGTTACAGGAATAGGTAGCAGCCCTATAGGCCTAGGTAGCATAGGGACAAGTACCTACATAGGCACCCACATAGGCTTAGGGAGAGGATCCCATTTCACAGACAGGGGCATGACAGGGTCCCTCGGTATAGGTATAGGGTTAGAGGCCAATGGAAACACCACAGATAGTACATATGGCTAGGTTTAGGAAAGCCTTAGGAGTGGTGAGATATTATCAGGATAACCTGATGGCTACAGACATAGATGTCCCTTCCTATGAGGAGTACAGGGTGTCAATAATCCTCAATTGAGAGGACAGTGGGTAGGCGAGCCCTGAGATAGGGTTTTGGTGAGGCCACCAATGCATGGAGGCCAACTCTAAGTGAGGTACAAGCAGAGGTCAGGCCATTACCCATGGTTGGTGGTGAGATGTTAGCAGGACACTGCACATGAGCAGAGGAAGAGGAGCGGACAAGTGAGACATGCATGTAGGATATCCGATGAGGGGATGCCTGATAGTTATGTATGTACCTCAATTTTTGTGTATTTCTAGCATATATCAGCCTACGTGCCAAAGAAAATGAGGATGTACATGAGAGTTTTTGAGATTGTTGATCATATATCGGCCTGCGTGCCAAAAATGGTGAGGATGTATCTTAACGATTTAAGATGTTTATATTTATTTATATCTGTGTACATATGTATGTATACACATACTTTTTTATGTATAGGTGATGATATTTATAGTATGGATAGTGTACTTGTTTTTAAGTTCTGTTATTATATTTGTATGTGATGGAAACTAGGTGAATTAGGCATGGTGGGGTCAGGATGGATTAGGCATGATTGAGGTAGGTTGATTTAGGCATGGTTGAGTTAGGTGTGTTTAGGCATGATTGAGTGAGGTTTATTTAGGTATGGTGGAGTTAGGTTGATTTAGGCATGATTGAATTAGGTTGGTTTAGGTGTGATTGAGTCTTGTATTTAATTTTTATTTAATGTCCAAGTTGTTGGTAACATGGGAGACAAATGGTGATATACATGTATGTTATGGTTTAAATATCCAAATATGTGCTATAGTGGAAATGTGAAAATGATTAATGCATGATTTGATGATGTGGTAAAAAAGTGTATTAATTGATGCATGTTTGGTTTAATTTCCAGTTATTGATATAAAATGGAAACTAAGGTAGAATATGAATAGGAAAGTGAAAGGGGGAATTGGCTAGGGTAAATACTAGCCGAGCTAACCTTCAAGGGCCCCATTCCCTTGAAGTGCTACCTACATAGTCCTAGTGAAAAGGGTCATCTAGCTGATATAGTTCTCCCATAAGCTAGGGAAGAATATGACAAAGGAGTAAATGGATTGGTAGGTGTTAGGCATGTTTAAATTGTTTTTAAATATAGGTGTCGATGATCTGGTCCTATATAGGATAATAAATAAGTAATAAGGAAGGTGAATGGTAAGAGGTGGAAAAAGAGCTACTTAATTGTTAAGAACCCTAATGAGTCGACCATACTCCAGATGGACTTATGAACATAAGACCTTACAGGCCCTGCATAATGGACTATTCTCAAGGTGAAGAAATTCACATGATCATGAAATGTCATGGCTATGGTAAGTCCCTTGAGTAGGAATGAAATTAGGATGAAAAGGCAATGAGGTGAGAGGAGGTGGTTTAGTGTAACTTAGTATATATTATCATGTTTTTCTTAGTAAGAAACCTAGGATCAATAATAGGCAAGTCCATGATGAAAATTTCATCCTTTTCTTCATTTTTCATTCTTTTTTTAAAAAAACTAATCAATTAGGCAATCCTATATGGGATGAGTATATTATCTCCTTGAGGTATTTGCGAATATTATCGAAGCGAGAATCTTCTAGATATTTTTATTCTATTTTTGTAGTGACTTGGTATAGATGTCCTTGAAGGGAGCAGTCTATTTATAGAGGCAAAAATAGAGTGAAGAGATGTCCCTTTGTGAGGGAGTAATCTTTTGCTAGAAGTTAAACTCAAGGAGTTGAATCCCTTTTTGGTTTTGGATGTTTAAGTCATGGATAAGACTATAGAGGAAGAATAGGCTCTTGCTAAAAAGATAAAACCATAGTACACAAGGGTTAACTATGAAAGGGGTGGTTTCAAGTGATGAACAACCATGGGATTCCATCTTCAAGAATATGAAAAGTATCCATGAGAATCATGTTATGAGTAGAGCCGTGGTATTCATATTGAAGATAAGGATGAAAGGTGATGGGAAATCACATGATTTTTGTTTAGTCATGGATCCTCAAAAATGGGTAATATGGAAGGTGAACATCGCTAAAGGGAAGAGCAATCAACTGAAAAGAAGTGATAAAGGGCTTGATGTCAACAATGAAATGGCTGGAGATGTAAGGCATTGAGAGGCTTAGATTCGGGATTACCTTCGAGTGAAGAAAAACAATGAGCACCTGATCCCTAGGCATGGGTAATGATATAGGGTCCAAGCCAATTAGGAGTAAATTTTCCCTGCTTATTCTTCTCTTCTTTGGTTACATGTTGATTTTCTTTCAGGATGAGGTCGCCGACCTAAAAGGTTTGTTTGTGAATAGATTTTTCATAGGAACGTTTAATACGTTTTTGGTAGATTTGGAGATGGTTAAGAGCATTGATACGTCATTCATCTAATAACTCAAGTTGCACCAAACGATTTTGGAAAAATTCATTTTCATTGAGCATGTCTTGTAGTGAGATACAGAGAGATAGAATCTAGACTTTGAGAGGTAAGAAAATCTCACTACTGTAGAGCAGAGAAAAAGGTGTGGTAGTAGTCAGAGTGTGAATACTAGTGCAATAAGCCCACAAGGAGAAAGGAATGTGTAAATTCTAATCCTTGCCAATATCGTCAACTACTTTCATAAGAATTTTGTTTAAGGTTTTATTGGTCGATTCTGCATGGCAATTAGTTTGTGGGTAATAAGGGGATGAGAAAATGAATTGGATGCCAAAAGCATCACATAACTTATGTAGGGTTTTTTTTTTTGAATTGTTTTCCATTATCAGTGATGAGGCGGTGAGGAACACCAAAGTGACAAATGATGTGGTGGTTGATGAATTCACATATTTTCTCAGCTTTTTTAAAATGAGGGGAATGGCCTCTACCCATTTAGTGTAATATTTAGTAGCGGTTATGATCCATTGGTGGCATTATGAAGAATGGGGATTGATCTCATTGACAAGATCGAATCCCCATTGAGAGAAAGGTCAAAGCTCTTGTGTGACCTGTAAGGCATGACTAGGTGTGTGATGGAGATTATCATGTTTTTCATATTTAACACAATGTTTGACATAGTCACAACAATCATGGTTTAAGGTTGGCCAATAATAGCCAAGGTGAAGAATGCATTTTGCTACATCTAAACCACTAAAGTGACCTCAACAAATTCCATCGTGGACTTCCTTAATGGTGTAGGTAATTTTAGAACTTGTAAGGCCTTGTAAGAGAATACCATCGAAGCCACACTTATAAAGGATACCACCCATGATGACATAATGAGAGACACTTTTAAGAAAGGACCATTTTCCATTACGAGTGAGATCAGCAGATAGAATGGAAAGGTAAAGATAGTCTACAAATTTCTTATACCAAATGTCACATGGGTTAGGTGCAATGGTTCCGACAGAGTAGACCTCATGAGGTAAATAAGAGGGTGATTGTAGCCTTTTTATTGTGACAAATATTTTAGATTTAGCGGGTAAAGCTATTATCTAAGAAGCCAAGCAGGCCATTGTATCTATAAATTTATTAGTAGAATGTGGGGTGGTTTGAAGTTTGTAACGGTCAAAGGTGATTAAAAGTATATCTACATGATGTTTGTACTTTATAAGTATCTCATTATGACACTAGTATATACCATCTACCTGGTTTACAACTAGATGGGAATCACCAAAGATATTGATGGAATTAACATCTAAGGCATAAGCAGCCTGGAGGCCCAATACTAGTGCTTCGTATTCAAAAATATTGTTTGTATAATAAAAATTGAGTTTGAAAGACAAAGGCATATGTTCACCATCAAGAGGAATGGGGATGACACCAGCCCCACCTCCACACTGACACTTGGATCCATTGAATAAGATTTTCATTTTATAAGTGGGTTCATCTAAAGAGAGGATAGTTATGGATTCGTTGGGGAAATCAAAGATAGAGGGTTGATTCCTAGAAAGAGGTGTGTTTGCTATTTGGTCAGCAATAGCTTGGCCCTTGATGGAATTTTGATGGACAAATTTGAGGTCGAGGTCAGAAATAAGCATAAGCCAATGTGTAGCATGTTGATGTTGATAGGGTTTGGCTTACATATGGTGTAGGGGGTCAATATTGGTAAGAAAAAAGGTTTTTTCGATTGAGTAGGTAATGTAGGAGTTTGGTGGTGATGATAACTAAGGCTAAGTATATTTTTTTGGCTTGGGTATGTCTAGTTTTGTAATCCAGAAGGGTAGGGCTTATGTAATAAAGTGCTTGCTCTCTATGTTTCTCTTAGTGATGAGCAAGTATGGCACCTAGAGAATGGTCAGTGGTAGAAATGTATAGGTAAAAGGGTTGGTCATATTTAGGAGGAATGAGCACTGGTGGTTGAAGAAGGTATCGTTTTAATGCTTTAAAGTCTTTATGACATTCATCATCCCATTTGAATGAGACATCCTTCTTGATAAGATGATGAAATGGAGTGGTCAGAAAGCTGTGAGATAAAATGATGAATGGATTACAACTTACCCCGTAGGCTTTGAAGTTGACAGAGATTAATAGGCAGAGGAATTTCTAGAATAACCTTTACTTTAGCAAGATCAAATTCTATGCCATGCAAATAAATGATGAAACAAAGGAGTTTTCCTGAAAGTACCACAAAGGTGCACCTTTTTGGTTGAGATGAACTTAATACTTAATGACGTAGTCAAATATGACGTCAAGGATGGTCAGGTGTTCAGTTTGATGTTTATATTTGACAAGAATATCATCTACATAATCTTCCAATATGTGATGCATGATGGCATGGAAGATGTAAGTCATGGCTCATTGGTATGTAGCACCAGCATTTTTAAAATAGTTCCTTCTAGGACATTAAATAGTTCCGGGATAGTGTGAGTACCTATGCGGACATGGAGAATGACGGTATCTATGGTAGAGTTCATGATGTCATTGAAGGAGTGCAACATAAGTGGGGTACCATGCATGTAATTGAAAAGTATGTGCATTTGGTTATATGCATGGGATGAGATGATGTTAATACTAGCACCACCATTGATCATAACACGTCGTATGCATATATTATCGATATAGAAGAAGATGAAAAGACTGGGATTAGAGTCATCAAACTGGAAGGGAGAAATCTCTTCATTTGAAAAGTTGAGGGAAACTTCTTGGTGACTAGGTGGAGGTGTAGAGGAAGGTGAAAACTTAGTGAGAGAGGCTATGTGAAGAGGAGTAATGATGGAGGCTATGGCTGTGGGGTCATTTGGTAAAACCTCGATAGATTGAAGGACCTCCACGTGGTCTTGACGATGTCACTCAGAGGTTTAGATGAGGCCATATAAAGAAATTTTGAGGTAGGATTGGTGCAATTGTTTTAGCATTTTGTGATGTGTAAGACCATCGGAAATAGGATATTCAGGACCTCGAATGGTGACTTTGGGTGTGGGTGTAGATGATATGTTGGGTACATGGTTGGTTGATGGGCTAGCCACCTTTTCTTTTCCTTTGTCTTTCTGAGCACAGGTGGTAATGTAAACCATTTTTATCTAAGGGGAGCTAGATGGAGAACGTGTGCCATTGAAGGTATAATGGCATGAGGGTAAAAATACTAGTTGTGGAAAATATCCTTGTGAAATGAGTAGGGCGCATTGAAATTTTGGTGGTGGTTTGGTCAACTCTCTTATACGGACCATGTTGATCTCAAATTTTGGGGGTGGATAAAAGGGTTGTGTGGGTAGAGATACTGGTCACTGAGTAGGTAATGGAAGAAGATTTACTGAGATTGGCGAAGGTGGAATGGGTTCCTCATCTATAAGATTGTCGTCATCGAAATTGTGCTCAGGAGGAAAAATTTGGATAAGAATGGTCTTCAAGGCCTTACAATTTTCAACATCATGTCTTGGCACATGATGATAGGCACAAATCTTGGTCTCATTAAACCCTTTTGGTTTGGGTTTGAGAGGATCATAAGGTCAAAGCGGTGGTAATGTGATGACAGAAGTCTCTAAGAGATTGGTTAATATCTTATCATAGGACCCCGCTAACAGATCGTAATGGGAGGTGAGTGAGGGTTTGGGTACATGTGTGGCTGATTATGGAGGAAGAGGTTTTAAAGGAGGGGGAATGGGTTGGTCAACTATTTTTGTATGTGGAGTGGTCTTAGGTCTGGGTGGCATCTGTTTGGGTAAGGGCATGGTAGAAGAGTTGGCGATGGAAGGATTTTTTGTTTAACTAACTTATTGGGGGATAGTGGATTCTTATATTTAGGTTGTATCTTCTTGGGTATAAGATGACATAGGAGTATGATATGTAGGAGGGAAAGTAGATGGTGGAAGAGGATGGGTTACTCATGGGGGCAACCGAGTTGTGGTGGAGGTGGTTGGCAGAGGTTTGGTAGAAGGTGTGAGTGGAAGAGAGGAGAGTGTCATGGGTAGTGAAGAAATTATGGAAGGTAGTGGTGGTAAGAAGGTCATGGGTGACGGAGAGGGTTTTTTGGATCACTTGGATTTACTAGAGGGCCATGATTAGGAGGTGAACTGTAGTATTCTTGGTTTACCGGTGGAAGAAGGTTTTTTGGCTAAGGTTGATGGGTGAGGTCCTAGGATGGATGGAAGGGATGAAGGTGACAACGGTATGGTAAGAAAGGTTAGTGTATGAGGCCTAGAAGGTTGGGTCTTTATTTTAGGGGAATGAATGAGTTTAGTGTTGGTTTGGGAAGATGTGGTTGAATCTAATTTGATGGGTGGATGAGTAAGGTTTGATGTCAGCATGACCCCTAAGGTAGTGATAATTTTAGGTAAGGGAGATGATATAGGTGTGGGTAGGTGTTTGGGTATAGGTGTGTGTTAGGTTGTGGGAAGATGTGTGTGTTGGGTTGTGGGAGATGCCATGGAAGGTTTTCCAATAGTCATGGTTGTGTTTGGTTTGGTCACTTGAAACACTTTTGGATAGATTTTGGACGTTTCATTGAGTGACAACTACATTTGGGTTAAAGCAGGAAGTAGATGATGTCCCCAAAGTAAGGCTCTATCAAAATAATCCAAGTGATCAGCAAAGCATGAAAATGGTACTGCTGTAAGTAGGGCTGATGTGAATCGAGTAGAAATTCCCGTAAATTGTGTTTTAGAAATAGGGAAATGGCTAGCTTCAGACTTTATGGGTAAGAGAGTCGAAAGCAGATCAGCAAGATTTAGGAATTCTGATGGAGAATGGTCATCTAAAGGAAATGGTGTTTCTATAGGATCCTCTATGGGTAGAGGAGATGATGGGCTAGATGAGGTGGACTCTCCTTGTGATGGTGTAGGAAGTTGACATGTGTCCCTTATGAGTAGGATATGTGCTACTGAAAGCTACTCAGTAATTTGAGAGGCCAGAGGCAGAGTGCTAATTATGGGATCTTTCACAGGTGAAGAAAATTATGAAGGGGGTTCCTCTGTGGGTGGAGGAGTAGATGAAATAGGTTTCTATGTAGGTAGGGGAGATTGGGCTAGGTTTTCATCTATGGAAGGAATAGGGGGCAATTGGGAAGCAACTGGTACATCATTGAAAATAGCATGGACCTCACAGACATTGCTATCATTGGTTGAAGTGTCACCAGTTTGGTTAGGAGATGGCACATGATTAGGGAATTCTTTTTTGAAGATATGTAGGTTTTGGTTAGTGGATGCATTTGGGTTATCCAAGACTAGATCTCCATTGTCTAACATTTCTTGCATGATATTATTGAAGGTGATGTAGTTACCATCACTATGACCTTTGACATGATGATAGTTACAAAAGTCATGTTCTTTATACCAAGTGGGTGTGGGGCGATCAGGGTCAAAACCAATGTGTGGTTTTATAAGCGGAAGGGTAATGGAACTAGCCTGAATAAGATTTTCCAAAACAAAAGAATGTGGTTCCCCTATTGGGGTGTACTTTTGTTTTTCTTTTCTGAACTAGTAAGTTTGAATGGGTGAGAGATAAGCAGAAGGTTTGGCCTGGTTTGATTGGTGAGAGGGTCTAACCTTGAGAACCATAGCATTGGAAAATCCTTTGGGTTTCAAATATGAAGAAGCATTGTTCGATTTGAACATGGTATTTTTGTTACATAGTTGAATTTTCTTCTCTTTGATAACAGGAATCTCCAGTTTTTGTTACATGGTGAATGCCTCATCAAAGGTGCAAAGGGTTTGAACATGCAAGGTTGGTGAGATGTGTCGAGCACAAGCCCAAGTAAACAACTCTATGAGCTCAATTTGAGGTAATTGAAATGTGATCTGGTTAATTAGGCTGTGCCAACAAGTGAAAAATTTAGCGATAGATTCATCATCATACTGTCGTGTGGAGTAAAGATCATTCATTGTGAATTTCTTGATAGTGATGAATTAGAATTGGTCTAAGAAGGCTTGGGACTACTTGATTAAATGAGTAGATAAAATTTCTTGTTAGCCCACTATACCAGTCTAATGCAGGTCCTGTAAGGGACATCGGCAAGGTACGTTGGAGTAAAGCATCGTCATTGGTGATCAGGTAACACCCATGTTTGAAAGACTACAAATGTTACTGCAGATCTTCTTTACTGTTGAAGTAGTTAAATTTTGGCATTTCCTAATGTACAGGGTATGGGTGAATAGGAATGGATGGATGAATGGGCTCATTACAGATTTCATCGTAGGTGAGAGAATTGTGTGATCTGGAAACTGATGATTCTAGTGTCTGCATCCTTTCCATCATTAATTTGATAAGGTCATTGGTAGGTTGTGATAGAATGGTGACTCTTGTGGTGTAAGAGGGCTAGTGTTGAACATGTGATGTGGGTGGCATTCAAGTGTATGGTGATGCCGAATAAGAAGGTTGAGAATAGGGGACCAACATGGAGGGCATATATCCAAAATGACTTAAGGATGAGATAGGGGTTACTGATAATATGTATATGTAGGTGGGGTAGTCGCAGTGACTCTAGTAGTGATTAGGGGAAGAGACTGTGGGATGAAGAGGACAAGATTATTGAATGGGGTAGGGGTCACTGAAACCATGGGTGGTTTTGTTGCAATTGGTATATGTGAGATAATGGGCACAGATGGGGTTTATGCTCAGGGTGGTCAGTGAAGGAACAAAATATATTATGGGTTCAACTGATGTTACAGATGCAATAGTCATAGAGGGTGTGGGTCCTAACTGTGAAACCACTGGGGTAAAGTATGTGAAGGTAACACTGAACTAGTAGAAATTGATGTATAAATGAGGATAAGGGCAGGAGAGATGGATACATGCATTACATATATCAACTGACCTGAGGAATCCCAAGTGGAAGAGTGGGAAAGGTAGAATTATAAGGCTATGGAATTTTGATTGAGGAGTCATACAAACTCCTCATCTCCTATAGCAATGGTGTTAGGTGCCTTTGAATCCATAAGTGACTGGATAGAAGGTGGTGAATGACTAGGTGGGAGTGTTAGATGGCTAGCATGGAATATAAGAGCCTTACTTTGGCTGCAAGTCAACACCATGTGAATAAGTGTTGATTTGGTAAGATTGTATTCTGTAAATGACATAGAAAATAGCAAGGACAGGAAAAACATGAGGCTAGGAGGGTGAATTCGGTCAAAGGTTAGATTTTGAAAACCAAATACAGACATCGACAACGGTGAGGATGACCGGTGACAGTTAGCGGGAAATAGATGTTGGTCACAGAAACCGATGCTAGTTACTGTGGAAAAACACCATTTTCAGGAAGTGAAATAGGACTGATGAATGTGTAATGGGGAAAGTATGTATGACAGAAATATCAACAGAGGGGAATATAATGGTGTCGTGAGGCCCAAAAATAGAACATAAGGAGTCATGAAGGCTATTCTAGGTAAAATAACTAGAAATTTAGAAGCCAGCACCTATAACACCTTGTCTAAATGTTATATTCTCTTTTGCATTGCAAGCATTAACATGTGATTTTCAGGACAAATGTATGTTTCGTGGTTGATGAAAAATCATTCTTGCCATGGATAAATCATTATGATCTTTTATTGCAGGGCTGATATGTTATTGCTTACTATAATCTATTTCACTTGTTATGAGTAAGCTTTAATCTGGTTTTAGGAGTTGTAAATTTATCTTTTGTAATTGGACTCATTCCTTGGATCAATTCCATTAATCCAAGGAATGTTTTAAATCTTCTTATCTAAATTGAATGAAAAAATGACATTCATTGATTAAGAGACTTAATGGACTGAATTGGTGTTGTTGCAATTCTTTATCATCTTGAAGATAGTGCTAGCATTCGGTTTTGTGTTGTACCCATCTCTTCTTCACTGACCTGTGTAGGGCGGTTAATGGCATTAAGGGAAACTTTCTTTAGGATTCTTGAGAAAAAGGAAATTATAATTTTCCCTATATCTATATGGTCTATCCTAATAAGATTCGAGACTAATGTAAAATTTCCTAACTCCTTCTAAGCCACTTTACGTGGGATTACATTCTAACCTAAGTTGCAAATGCTAAGTTAGTATGGAGGGAAATAACCTAAGGGATGTTAAGTTATTTCTAACCTATTGTATTTGGTTAAGCTAAGACCTAACCTAAGGTGACAATCTATTGATAGAAGGTTATATCTTTAAATTAACCTAAGATCTAACCTAAGCTAATTTCATCTATTCTAAACTATTGGGTATCAAAGGGAACCTAGGGGTCAGTTGGCAAGTTAGAGCTAAGTGGCGGTTCCTAAGCTATTAATGAGATGTGATTTTTATTTAATAAGGTAGAGTACTGCTAGATTCAAGACAACAACACCTTGGATCAAATTCATTGATCCAAGGTATGCTTCTAAATTTTAAAATCTTGTTGTCATGGTGTCCAATTTGGACAGATGGTAGACTTAAGGACCTTATTTGTGCAAAGGACATGAATGATCCTCTCCTTGGAAATCTACTTTGTATTGAAATGGGGTTAAAAATCTGGCTCCTCTTTTCTATTTAGGGTATGATGTAAATTTCAATAGGGAAGTTGGGACCTATTTACACCATTTACATCATGTTCCTTAAATTGGAACCTTATCCTAAAAGGAGTAACCTAACCTAAGTTACTAATTTTATTGTTATTTTGGTGATTAATGGACCTAAGACTAAAGACTTATACCTATGGAAATATGTTGGTTCCTAACTTAATGTTGAACCTAACCTAAAGTGGGTGGCTAACCTAAAGGGGCCTATGAAATGACATGGGGAGGAGGTAAGTGGGAGGTATCCAATCCTAGGAATTAATTGTGAGTTAATGAGTCCTTATCTCTTTTAACAACATAATTAGGAAAAGGCATTGGGAAAATTAGATGAGTGATTTGGCATCTACACAAAATTTTTGGATGCATATATTTTCGAACTTAGTATTCACCAGAATTAGAGGTGGTGGTGGTGGGAAGATTGGGAGGACTGACAGTCCTACTTTACATTTTATATTTTTTAATTTGGTGTAACCGCCTAGAAAGAAGATAGAGGGGTTTGGTTTTGTTGTTCATTCAGTTTTAGAGCTTGAGCTCTGCATGTGGTTGCTTTGTCCTTTGAACCTCCAGTCTGATTCTTGCATGCAAGTTATCATTGCATGAGTTTTCCTACCTTGCATGGTGTTTTAGGAAGGATTTGGCACTGAGAAGCTATAAGGAAGAGTTAGAGGAAGTTTTGAGTGTTGTTGGCATTTTTAAAGAAGGATTGAATCTCCACTTAGATATTTTCAGTGAAACAGAGAATGCGAAGTGCTATCAGGAATGATAGGATCTATCGATTAATTTTTATGCTTTTACTTAAATTCTCATAAAAACAACTCTTCTCTTAGGGAATAATTTGGTTTTGTTTTGTTGATGCGATTATTTTTCTTTTGTTTTTTTATGTTTTTTTTACTAGAATGCTTTATCGACCTTGTTTGGAGTATGGAAAGTGCATTATTGGTTTTTGGTTTCCATGTTTGGGTAGCTAGGTTTTTATTTAATCTTCTTGCATAGGCTTGAAAGAAAAGATGAAATCTGTAGGGGATCATATTTAAAATTATTTGAACCTTGTTGGAAATTTGGTTTCCTTAAGTCTAGGAAATCTGGTTCTAAAATATCTTGTAGCTTCACCATCGGTAAACTACAGTTAGGGAACTGTTTCGAATGTCTGATTGCTGCTAGGATTTTCCTTGACTCATTTGGGAAGATAGATTTAGTGGCTCTTTCTTTAACATTTTATTTTGGTTATTGATAGAAGACTTCAAATTGATGAGCTTGTCTTGAATATTATCATTGTTCTTGATTATGTGCTTCTGATTATTATGTGTATTCTTCCTATTCCATAATTTTTTACCTCTATTGTTATTATAGAAGGATAAACGTTTTTGTGGGTTTTACTTGGTAATCAATTGTACGTTTATTTGGACTTGTATGAGTTCTTTCAGTTGTTATTTAAAGATATGCAAAGGGCATCTTATGTTAACCTTTTGAAATGAATAATTGTTTTATGGGAGTCTTATTTTTGGAAGCAATGTAAGAGGATATGTTATTTTGTTTCTAATATTTTGGGTCTTTAGGTAATCAGTGAATTTTGCACTTTGTGCTAATAAGGTAAAACTATCTTGAGTATTGGTTAACTACTGCTTGTTTATTGTTGTTACTCTAGAATTTTTAACCACTCTGTCGACCATGTTCTGATGTTATTTTCTTGGCATGTTTCTTAAACCCCTTGGGATAATAAAATTGGTACCATTACTTTAATAACCGAGGCAAATTCTGTCTTCATGATTATGGAAATCTTTCTCATGTTTTGATAATATCGGAATGTGTAATTCTATTCCTTTAAGAAATTGAGTTATAGGAAGCCAGTTTCAAACTAATCCTTTTGTTCATCTCTTTCTTTCCTCTCCGAGTCTTTTGGGAAATGGATTACTTGTTATCTATTGGAAATTAAGGGTATCAACTTTGTCTCCTTGAATGATGTTAGGTAATGCAAAGATGTTTCTCTTCGTTTCTTTTCCTTTCTCCTTGAATTTTGGTGATCATATAATTTGAACCCTGGGTAAATATTTGTTTGATTTTGGTTTGAGTTGTAAGTGATCTTAACTTTGTCATTATAGTTTCCTTGGTTAATTAATGTTCACTCTTACTCTTAAAAAGAGTTCTGAGGACTGCAACCTTTATCTCTCTCTCTCTTTTATTTTCTTTCGATTTATCAAACTTGGTAATTTTCTTTCCCCTTCTCTAGTCTGTTATGTTTATGTAACTTCCTGACTATTTGATAATACTGAGTGCAACAATTTTCTTAGGGAAATAGAGCTGAAGTTTTAAAACATTTGGATGGATTATTGAGTCTTGTCTAAATTTTAAACTTAAACATTCAGCTCTCTTAAAGTAAACATACAAATGGTGTATCTTTTTGGGATTTGAGTGTTAAATCATTTTCTTGTTAAAAGTAACCTTACTTTTTGATGAGGTCAGATTTAGCTTGTTTTGGCTTTTAACTTGAACTGGTTCCTAATTCTAAGCTTGAGTATTGGGATATTGCAATCAAGGACATATTAAATGTTATGATTATTTTTATTATCCTAACTTAATTCTTATGATTTTTAATTCCGATTGATGGCATCTCAGACTTTAGGATGAATTTAGGTTAATGAAATATTTGGGTGAAAAGTAATGTTTATAAATGTTCTACTATTGATTTATGCCTAAAAGATAGTTTAGGTAGTTACCTACTTTAGTTAAATAAGTTTAAACAAGTGAGGAAACTTAAAAAAGAAATATGTGAAAGTAATATTGAGGATCAAATCAAATGTTTATTCCTCTTAACTTACTATTTAAATTATTTTGATAAAAGGAAAATAGGATGGAAGGATAAATTTGTTAGATTTCATGACCTAACCTTTCTTTTGATTTGAAGTATATCTCTTTCTCTCTATTTTATTTGGGATTGTATCTCCTTTTTGTTGAGTTTTTTTTATTTTCTTCAGGACTGTTTGATAATAGCAAGGTTCTTTTTATGAAACAATTAGCTAAAATCACATCGTTTTAATGATTTACTATTTATCATGCTCATTTCAATGAATTGACATGTGCTAGCAATTTTGTAGATGGACTACCAAAAATATGAAAGGAGAAAGACTTATTATAAGTTACATTTGGTTTATTTAGGAGATTGAATCTTTACTTTGATAAAAAGGATTCATTGCTAAGATGTACTTGATGAGAAAGAAAGTAGTAATGGGAAATGAATAGGTGATGCTATTTTGACATTTTGTGATATCTGTGATGTTGATTGAAAATTTATGATAAATGAAATATTTAAAATTTGTAATTATATAACTCTTCCATCATGAATAAAATATGTGTGAATTCTGTTAATACTTGTAGTAAGATTTTCTTAGCATGAATTGGGCTGAAATGATAAGTATTACTCCAATTAAGAAAGTTAGCTCACATACTTAAATATTATGTAATGAATGGGTTAGGAGTATGATTTGTTGGCTGAATAATTTTCTCTAGAAGAGATGTAACTTATAAAGTTAATAATATCATGACACTCTATCATTACAAAAGAAGATGTAAATAATTTACATGGATGTATGTGTTGTAACCTTGTTTATAATTCTACTTATGTAATTTAAATTTGTTAGGAATATATGAATTCAATTTCCTTAATGGGCATTAGCCCATGAAATAGGAAAAAGGGTAAATTTGCTTGAGGGTCTGCATTAAGATTTAAGTTATGAACTTACCTAGATGTCAATGAATAAAAGGTGAATGGGTGCAAATGTGCTTCCTTATGCAGATTTCCTCTATTTAAAAATTGGAAATTAATTATCTCAATTACCTTTATATAGTAATGTGAATTAATGTCCCTTTTAGTTGCAAGTGGTACAAGATAAATGATAAACTAATGCATGAAATTAAATAGGTTAGGAAGCATATTTTATCTACTTACCTACCTCAGATGTAGTTATAACTTGTAACCTTATAGGTTAAAGAACCTGGTGAATAATTAAGGATGCTAACATTAAAGTTTAATGAAGAATTTAATATAACATTAAATTCACTTTAAGTTATGTTCATCCAAATGAGGAAACTCGATTGGATGTTGACACACGCAAACTGCAATGAAGTACTTTCGTAACTACATGAGTCGTTACGAGGTTAGTACGTTGTAGTTTACTTGTCTCAATACCCTTCAAAGTTTGTTCAACTAGACTAACATAAGTTCTTGACTGGTTCACAGTTCTTCCCTATACATGGATAGGGACATGACCTAGTGTCGAGGTCAACCCTTGTTGACTTAGGATAACTAGACACACCCAATCGACGTAAGTCGGTTGAGTATTTTTATGTACCCTTAGTCACGAAGGGTAGTCCCACACACAAGGGCATGTTGTTAATCTTGTATAGGGTTATACTTGAATCACGTGGACTGACAAAGATTAGCTAAACACCAATCTAGATAATAGATCAAGCGTAGTGATGGTCTTATTCGGTTTGATGAGTATGTTGGTTAGGAATGCAAATGTGATAGACATGTGTAAATATTTGGCCAAATTATCCCAAGCTACTGGTTGTATTTTCCTATGTTACTTAGTTTAAGAAGTGGGATTTGAGGTGAATATCAATAACAGGTATTCATATAGGATCTTTAATAGAACAATTGACTACCCCTTATAGGGTAATGAAACTAAGTCTACTTCGTATACACATTACTGAATAACATAAGAGATCAATTTTTACCGAGTCATGAAATGAGAGATCGTTGTTTCACTGATTCATTACAGTTGTTTATGGTTTTATTTTATGGGATAGTTTGGCATTTGAATGTGTGTTGTAAATTATGATTTAGAATAGAGAACATTGTGTAAAAAAATTCCTTGTTTATAAAGTATTAAAATGAGAATGTTACATAAACTAACTCTATCTCCTATGGTCAACTGTACTCTACCAAAACCAATAATGAAAAGGGAGAAGGAAGGAGTGGAAAGATAAAAATATAGTGATATACTAGAATGTTTCAAGTGTTGAAGGATTTTTTAAATCACACAGATGGAGAAATATGTTTCACCGTTTTCTTTACATTTTGAATGTGACGATATAGATAATGTTATGGGTTGAGGAGGAATAATTGTTATGTTGGTTGGAGATTGATGTGTGCATTCTGACTTCTTGATCCGATGCTAATTGTGAGAGCTTCATTTTAGCTAGGAGGAACTAGCTAAAATAGAAAAAAAGACCACCAAAGAAGAGTTAAATAATATATGGCAGTGGACTGCCTAGCGTATGCTAGATCCAGGAAGTTTGATACTGCCTAGTGGACTGAATAACATGATAGATCAGTTTTTACCGAGTCATGAAATGAGAGATTGGTGTGTCACTGAGTCATTACAGTTGTTTATGATTTTATTTTATGGGATAGTTTGGCATTTGAATGTGTGTTCTAAATTATGATTTAGAATAGAGAACATTGTGTAAAAAAAATTCCTTGTTTATAAAGTCTTAAAATGGGAATGTTACATAAAATAAATCTATCTCCTATGGCAAACTCTACTCTACCAAAACCAACAACGAAAAGGGAGAAGGAAGGAGTGGAAAGATAAAAATATAGTGATATACTAGAATGTTTTGATTGTTGAAGGCTTGTTTAAATCACACAGATGGAGAAAGATGTTTCACCATTTTCTTTACATTTTGAATGTGACGACATAGATAATGTTATGGGCTGAGGAGGAATACTTGTTGTGTTGATTGGAGGTTGATGTGTGCATTTTGACTTCTCAATCCGATGATAACTCTGAGAGCTTAATTTTAGCTAGGAGGAACTAGCTGAAATAGAAAACAAGACCACCAAAGAAGATTTAAATAATATATGACAGTGGATTGCCTAGCGTATGCTAGATCCAGGAAGTGTGATACTTCCTAGAAGGCTATCAATCCACTATTTTTATAAAACAACTATGAAATACCCAAAATACGTACATAAATGAATCTAGTGCTAGTATTATGATTTGGGTACCTCATATCACTATTAGCGTCGTTCCAATTAAATACTAAAAACTATGCGGGTCAAGGTGTTCGAGTCAGGTTACAGGTTGTTTAGGTGGTCAGCAGGTCATAGAAAGGGTCTTAGCTGGGTTGGGTAAGGTATTTGGGTTATTTTGGTAGGTAAGTGGATGTTGGTTTACACATTTTTGGAAGGCACAGAGATTGGCATTGGCTGGGTATGACCGATCATGGTTAGGCAGAATCGACGATGGTCATGGGTAACCAGCATCAGTAGAGGTAGGCTGATAAAAATAAAAAAGATCTGGTTGTAGAGATTGATTTGAGGTTAAACAAAGACAAAAGGGGGGGTAGAGAGATCTATCGAAATCTTAGTTATACTCAGAGATCTGTAATAGTTGGATACAGGTGATTTAATGGTGTGGGTGGAGGAATGCTTGAGTTTAATGATAAGTAAATTGTAGGGGAATGAAAGTGCAAGTAGAAACTAATAACAACAACATAAGAACTCAATAGACTGAAGTAGAAATAGATGATGCAGGTTAAAAGTATACTTACTATGGTGTAAGTTCAAATGGTTGGATGGTGATAATGGTTGATCAAAGGAATGATGTTTGGTACCAAAACAGTGCTTCCCAAAATGTTACCATGAGTGCAATACCTCTAGGTTTGTCCTTGTCCTGGCTATGGATGTAGGTAGGTACGAAAAAGGCTCTGGTTCTTCTTGCATGCAGCTCTCTTCTCCTCTCCTTAATTCTAGAATGTGCCAACCTTTTCCACAAGGTTCCTCAAGTTAATAAATGGTAACAAAAAATGGTTCCTAATTGACTGACATCAATTAAGGTAGGATTCCTTAGTTTTAATAAAAATGACAAATCTCCCATCATTTGGGTCAGGTCCATTCATTTAATCACATCTTAGAATGGATGTTATATTTTTATGAGTGGGAAGGTGATTAGATGAATAATAGGCATTGGTTTTTAGGGTTGAACCAAGTCTTATTTATTTATGGAAACATTCCATGAATAGTTCTATGGTGAGGTCTCTAGGTGAGGTATCTAGGTGAGGTGTGCATCCATTTAATTAAATTAATTAAATTAATAATGGGGGTGAGGATGGGTATTAATTTAATAGTAAATAATTAAACTAATATTAAGGTGGGGTATAAGGGTCATGGTTAGGTGAATGTATTTAAGTTGGTTATTCAAAAGGAGACAAAGGGGATTTGTGACCCAATTTTTGTGTTTGAAATAGGTACCATACACACCATACATTAACTACTAGTGACCATGTAAAAGTGTGGAGGTTGATAGAGACGTCTGGACTTGAGTTATAATAGGACAGGGAAGGGAAAGCTAATACTCCACAATAGAATTCTGTAAACAACCAACTAAGAAAATTCCATAACCTACAATTATTCCAAAACAGAGTATGCACTGAACATAGATTTATATAAAGGTAAAAACAACTCCTTTATTTCACTAAGAGGTGGAATAAGCACAAAACATCACTCACATCCCTGATTTTCCCACATAAAATTTTAATTTCTATAGAAAATAGAATAAAGCAACAAAATATATTGTTAACTACGTGTCTGTATTTTTATAGAAAATTTGAGGAAGAGAAAGAAGGAAAATCACTCATATATGCAAGTCTAAGTTCTAGAATTGTATAAAAGCATGTGTGCCCTGTCCTTTACTTTATAGATATCATTTGTGAATGAAAATCACACCTCCTGATTTATTTGTGTTTATATTCTCTAAAAATAACCTTCCAAGTCATTCTTAATATTTTCTATGTTAAAAATAGAAAACAAAGATTTCTTCTTGTTTTTTTGCATTCTTTTATCTATAATGGGGTGAGGATGAGTATTAGTTAAATTATAAATAATTAAATTAATATTAAGGTGGGGTATAAGGGTCATGGTTAGGTGAATATGTTTAAGTTGGTTATTAGAAAAGGGACTAAGGGGAGTGTGACCCAATTTTGGTGTCTACATTTTTCCTATTTTTCTTACATAGCTTGTATTGATAAGCGAAACTAACCAAAACATGAAATGGTTATGTCCAGTGTAAGTGAGGATGGTGTTTCCTTAAGCGTGGGTGAAGGTAACCCCCCTCAAACTAGGAATCAATGAGGTGAGAGACAAAAGTGGTGAGTGGTTTGATAAAAATAAGGCGTTGGGAAAATGAAGATCAATGGGCTCATTGGGTAAAGGTAAAAGGTCAAATGGGGTAAATACGTAAATGGGCTAGGGTCGAAGGTAGTGACAGTTGAACTCGTGCACACGTTAAAAACTATGGAACTGTACCAGGTTGAAAAGATTTCAAACTCTACGTCATCTGAGGTTGAGAGGTCTATCCAAATAGGGTTGAAGTGATGTTGGTATCCAAGATATAGGATATGGTGTGGAAACAAAATAGAGGTCAAATGTAGGAATGTTTAGGTATGTTCCTGTACACCAAAGGTCAGGTCAGAATAAACAACATGACAATAGGCAAGGTAAGGTCAGTAGACTGAAGAACACGGGTAACCACGTCGCAAGGTACAATGAGCACGGAGGGTCAAAGGTCACAAAAAGTGGTTTAAGTCAAGGTATAGAGGTAACAACATGTGGAAGGCCAAGGTATAGGTAAAATAACAACTCCTAAGATGTAACAAAGGCAATGTAGGGGTAGGTTGGGTTTGTAGGTATGGTTCAATGGGTGTCCGGGATGATAAAAAGGTGCGTTGGCACAAATGGTTATAGGAAAAAGAAAGCTTAGGAAGACCAAACAATGAAAAGGGTGGATTGATGCCGGTTATAGGGTGACCAACGTCAATTGGATAGGGCACAAATAGGACTGGTGTCAGTCAGGTCGGGGTGGGTTTATAAAATAAAAATTCCATATTTTATGGAATAATTGTTGTGTTGTACCATTAGATAAAATGACATAGCCATTTGACTTTTGGTCCATTTTCAAAAGGAAAGTATGAGGGAATGTACCTAGCTGAGTTGGAGAATCTAGTTGGTGAGATGAGCTAGGTAGATGGGTCCACAAGATCGGTGTGGAGAATTTTATTGGGTGGAGCTGAGGAGA
Organism: Taxus chinensis; assembly: GCA_019776745.2. Classification (NCBI taxonomy): domain Eukaryota; kingdom Viridiplantae; phylum Streptophyta; class Pinopsida; order Cupressales; family Taxaceae; genus Taxus; species Taxus chinensis. Next base: position 840,471,716 of record CM034151.1, read on the forward strand.
GCATTTGGTGATGGAAAAGGAAGGAGAGGGGTCGGGTGGGTCACTAGCACGGCGGAAAGTCATGCCACCATTCCGGTGGCATTGCAATGAGGTAAGATTCGATCTCATTCTGTGTAGGGTAGGTGATTTTTTTGTAGAAATCGAGTATGGGTAAAATGTGTTTGGGGGGGAAATTAAATTTGAATTTGGAATGTATAGGGAGAAAATAGGAGGGGAGGAAGGTGCATGTAGGTTAGGTAGGGGTGGGGATGGGTTGAGAGGATATTTGGGTAGGAATGGGGGGTGGTTAGGTGGAAATGGTAAATTTTTTGAGAAATAGGGCAGGGTTTCACAAATTATTTCCGTGACAGTGACTAACGTCGGTCAAGGGTCAGATGAGATCGGTGGGAGCTAGCCAACATCAATTATGGATGGGGTGACTAATGCCAGTTTTAGGAGACCACTGCTGGCTAAGAAGAACTGATGCCAGTCGGCATTGATAGAAAAATGGGCCAGGAGATGAGTAATGGTGAGTGGGTGAGATAGGAAGGTATTGTTGAATGAAAATAGGCAGGCTAAAATTTATAGGTTGGGGTCAAGGGTGAATATGGGCATGGTCAAGGTTTAATAATGTTATGGTTTTTTTTATGCAGGCAAGGGATGAGTTACGGATGTGGTATATGGTACCTCCCCTGATATTAGTAGTACGAGGGAGTGTGGCCATCGAGGAGTGGCACCATGTTGTAGATGTTGGCCTGATTGGGGTTAGACACTATCAGAACATGGTCCAAGAGCTGAGTTTGATGGTTTCCCTCATCGATAGATGGGATTTGATGACTAACACATTTCATTTTCCGATAGGTGAGATGACCGTCACCTTAGAGGATGTTTATAGGATTTAATGACTTCCGATAGTAGGGAGACAGGTGTATTCAATTTCCTTACATGAATCTAAGGAGTAGATGCTAACAGTGTTTGGTGAGGGATTGGTGGAGTTGAGGTTCCATAGTGCCAGCATGAGTTATTGAGATATGAAGTGGGCCCATCCAGATGAGATGAGGCCAGTAGTTCTGATGATGGAGGTAGTGTGTTGTTTTACACTACCATATGCGGAGGGTGGGAGATTCCCACAGGAATTGATGGGGGTTATGCATGATATGATGGAGGACAAGACCAGGTTTACATCAGATGCAACATTATTGGTGTAACTTTACAGAGAGTTATAGGCATATGGGAGATTACAAAGGTTCAACTTGTGTTATACCTTCCTTCTGCATTGTTGGGCATATGAGCACGTCGTGTGTGTGTGTGTCCAGTGGGCATGCGCTAAACGAATGCATTCAAGGTGGCCATGGTTCATGTAGGCTATAGGCGATGGGTCCCTAATGTTGGAGAGTTCCAAGCTGCCAGGGATACACACGATGTAGCATATTACACGTGTTTATTAGAGGGGTTTTCTAATGAGGAAATCATTTGGAGGCCTTATGTGGGTTTACCATCATATAGGTAGATGGAAGATGAGCTGGAGGAGTTACAATTGCACTGATTGATAGAGGGGCACCATGCAAGAGAGAACAAGATGATACCGGTTGACAGGGTCAGATGGTAGTTTAGGTTGTTGTAGGATGTACCTCCACCATTTTCATAGTACATGAGGGACGACATGGAGAGTCCTATGCCTCTACCACAGATGACTATTCCTAAAGGGTAGGAGAAGCAAGTGTTAGATCGGCGGATTGATGATGTCAGAGTTATAGATAGGTATAGACATTGGTGGGCAGCATAGCTATGAGGAGTACCACTGAGGCAAGGGCAACCTGGCTTGGTCACCATCACAGTTGACAAAGACGTTATATAGGGGCAAGTGGTGACTCTAGTTACCCAGTTGGGGATAGTACAGGGACAACTGATGGGGTCAGAGGAACATGTTGCTATGTTACAGGAATAGGTAGCAACCCTACAGGCCTAGGTAGCATAGGGACAGGTACCTACATAGGTACCCACATAAGCTTAGGGAGAGGGTCCCATTTTAAAGACAGGGGCAGGACAGGGTCCCTCGGTATAGGTACAGGGTTAGAGTCCAATGGCACCACCACAGATAGTACCTATGGCTAGGTTCAGGAAAGCCTTAGGAGAGGTGAGATATTATTAGGATAACCTGATGGCTACAGGGATAGATGTCCCTTCATATGCAGAGTATAGGGCACAACAGGCCTCGAGTGTGAGGACTAGGTCTCGCACACATAGTTTGGAGAGTACAACGGGCCGATGAGCCCTGAGACAGGGTTTTGGCGAGGACACCAGTGCATGGAGGCCAGATTTAGGTGAGGTACAAGCAGAGGTCAGGCCACTTCCCATGGTGGGTGGTGAGATGTTAGTGGGACACCGCACATAACAAGAGGAGGAGGAGGAGATAGGTGATACATGCATGGAGGATATCCGATGAGGGGATGCCTAATAGTTATGCATGTACCTCCATTTTTGTGTATTGTGTGGCATATATCAACCTACATGCCAAAGATAGCGGGGATGTACATGAGAGTTTTTGAGATTGTTGATCATATATCGGCCTACGTGCCAAAGATGGTGAGGATGTATCTGAGCGATTTCAGATATTTGTATTTTTTTTGTATCTATGTACATATGTATGTATACGCATACTTTTTGATGTATAGGTGACGATATTTATAGTATGGATAGTGTACTTGTTTTTAAGTTCCATTATTATGTGTGTATGTGATGGAAACTCGGTGAATTAGGCATTATTGAGTCAAGGTCATGTCGGAATGGAAAATTCAGGTTGAGTTAGGCATGGTGGGGTCAACTTGAATTAGGCATGATTGATGTGGGTTGAGTTAGGCATGGAGGAGTTAGGTGGGTTTAGGCATGATTGAGTTAGGTTTGATTTAGGCATGGTGGAGTTAGGTTGATTTAGTCATGCTAGATTTAGGTTCATTTAGGCATGATTGAATTAGGTTGGTTTAGGCGTGATTGAGTCTTGTATTTAATTTTTATTTAATGTCCAAGTTGTTGGTAACATGGGAGACAAATGGTGATATATATGTATGTTATGGTTTAAATATCCAAATATGTGCTATAGTGGAAATGTGAAAATGATAAATGCATGATTTGATGATGTGGTAAAAAAGTGTATTAATTGATGCGTGTTTGGTTTAATTTCAAGTTATTGATATAAAATGGAAACTACCTATGGTAGAATATGAATAGCAAAGTGAAAGGGGGAATTTTCTAGGGTAAATACTGACCGAGCTAACCTTCAAGTGCCACATGCCCTCAAACTGCTGCCTACATAGTCCCGATGAAAAGTGGCCTCTAGCCGATGTAGTTCTCCCATAAGCTAGGGAAGAATATGAAAAAGGAGTAAATGGGTTGGTAGGTGTTAGGCATGGTTAAATTGTTTTTAAATATAGGTGTCGATGATTTGGTCCTAAATAAGATAATCAATAAGTAATGACGAAGGTGAATGGTAAGAGGTGGAAAAAGATCTGCTTAATTGTAAAGAACCCTAATGAGTTGACCATACTCTAGATGGACTTATGAATGTAAGACCTTAAAGGCCCTACATAATGGACTATTCTCAGGGTGAAGAAATTCACATGATCACGAAATGTCATGGTTGCGGAAAGTCCCTTGAGTAGGAAGGAAATTAGGTTGAAAAGGAAATGAGGTGAGAGTAGGTGGTTTAGCATAACTTAGTGTACGTCAGCATGTTTTTGTTAGTAAGAAACCTAGGATCAACAATAGGCAAGTCCATGACAAAAATTTCATCCTTTTCTTCATTTTTCATTCATTTTTTTAATAGAATGATTAATGTGGGAATCCTATATAGGATGAGTATATTATTCCCTTGAGGTCTTCACGAATATGATCGAAGAAGGAAGCTTCTGGATATTGTTATTCTATTTCTGTAGTGACTTGGTATAGATGTCCTTCAAGGGAGCAGTCTATTTATAGCAGTGAAAATGGAGTGAAGAGATGTCTCTTTGTGAGGGAGTAATCTTTTGCTGGAAGTTCAACTCAAGGAGTTGAATCCCTTTTTGTTTTTGGACGTTTAAGTCATGGACAAGACTATAGAGGAAGAGTAGGATATTGCTCGAAAGATAAAACCATAGTACAAAAAGGTTAACTATGAAAGGGGTGGTTTCGAGTGATGAACAACCATGGGATTCCATCTTTAAGAAGATGAAAAGTATCCATGAGAATCATGCTATGAGTAGAGCTGTTGGTACTCATATTGAAGATAAGGCTGAAAGGTGACAGGAAATCACATGATTTTGTTTAGTCATGGATCCTTAAAAATGGGTAATATGGAAGGTGAACATCACTAAAAAGAAGAGCAATCAACTGATAGGAAGTGATATAGGACTTGATGTCAATAATGAAATGGCCAAATATGCAAGGCATTGAGAGGCTTAGGTTTAGGTTTACCTTCAAGTGAAGACAAACAATAAGACCTTGATCCATAGGCATGGGTAATGATATAGGGTTCAAACCAATTAGGAGAAAATTTTCCCCGCTTACTTTTCTCTTCTTTGGTTACATGTTGATTTTCTTTCAAGACAAAGTCACCGACCTAAAAGGTTCATTCATGAACATATTTTTCATAAGAACATTTGATACATTTTTGGTAGATTTGGATATGGTTAAGAGCATTGATACATCTTTCATCTAATAACTCAAGTTACACCGAACGATCTTGGTAAAATTCATCATCGTTTAGCATGTCTTGTAGTTATATGTGGAGAGATAGAATCTGGACTTCAAGGGGTAAGACAACCTCACTATCGGTAGAGCAGAGAAAAAGGTGTGGCAGCAGTCAAAGTGCGAATACTAGTGCAATAAGCCCACAAGGTGAAAGGAATGTGTGAATGCCAATCCTTGCTAGTATCGTCAACTGCTTTCATAAGAATTTCATTCAAGGTTTTATTGGTTGATTCTTCTTGGCCATTGGTTTTGCAGGTAATAAGGGGGATGAGAAAATGAGTTGGATGCTAATATAATTGCATAGCTTATGTAGGGTTTTGTTTTTTAATTGTTTTCCATTATCAGTGATGAGGTGGTGAGGAACACCAAAGTGAAAAATGATGTGGTGATCGATGAATTCACACATTTTCTCAGTTTTTGTAGAAATGGGTGGGAACAACCTCTACCCATTTAGTGTAATATTCAGTCATGGTTATGATCCATTTGTGGCATTATGAAGAATGGGGATTGATCTCACTGACAAGATCGAAGCCCCATTGAGAGAAAGGTCAAAGCTCTCATGCGACCTGTAAGGCATGACTAGGTGTGCGATGGAGATAATCATGTTGCTGGTATTTCACACGATGTTTTACATAGTCACAACAATCATGGTTTAAGGTTGGCCAATAATAGCCAAGGTGAAGAATGCATTTTGGTACAGCTAAACAAAAATCATGGACTTCCTTTATGGTGTAGGGAATTTCAGAACTTTTAAGGCATCATAAGATAATACCGTCGAAGCCACACTTATAAAGGATACCACCCATGATGACATAACGAGAGACACTTTTAAGAAAGGCCCATTTTCCATTACGCATGAGATCAACAGATAGAATGGAAAGGGAAAAATTGTTTACAAATTTCTCTATACCAAAGGTCAAATAGGTTAGGTGCAATTGTTCTAATAGAGTATACCTCACGAGGTAAATAAGAGGGTGACTGTAGCCTTTGTATTGTGACAAATATTTTAGAGTCAGCATGTAAAGCAGATATCTAAGAAGCCAATCTGGCCATTGTATCTACAAAATTATTGGTAAAAACATGGGGTGGTTTGAAGTTCGTAATGGTCAAAGGTGGTTAAAAGTATATCTACATGATGTTTATACTTTAGAAGTATCTCATTACGACACTAGTATATACCATTTACTTGGTTTACGACCAGCTGGGAATCACCAAAGATATTGATGGACTTAACATCTAAGGCATAAGTAGCTTAGAGGCCTAATACTAGTGCTTCGTATTCAGAAATATTGTTTGTATAATAAAAATTGAGTTTGAAAGACAAAGTCATAGGTTTCACCATTAAGAGGAATGGGGATGACACCAGCCCCACCTCCACACTTACACTTGGAGCCATCGAAGAATAGTTTCATTTTGTAAGTGGGTTCATCTAAGGAGAGGGTAGTTATGGATTTGTCAGGGAAATCAAAGCTAGAGGGTTGATTCCTAGAAAGAGGTGTGTCTGCTAGTTGGTCAGCGATAGCTTGGACCTTGATGGAATTTTGATGGAAAATTTTTTAGGTCGAGGTCAGAAAGAAGCATAATCCAACATGCAGCACCTTGATGTTGATAGGGTTTGGTTTACATATAGTGTAGGGGGTCAGTATTGGTAAGAAAAAAGGTTTTTTGGTTGAGTAGGTAATGGAGGAGTTTGGTGGCGATGAAAAATAAGGCTAAGAAGATTTTTTCGGCTTGGGTATATCTAGTTTCGTAATCCAGAAGGGTAGGGCTTATGTAATAAAGCACTTACTCTCTATGTTTCCTCTTCACGATGAATGAGTATGGCACCTAGAGAATGGTCAGTAGCAGAAATGTATAGGTAAAAGGGTTGGTCATTTTTAGGAGGAATGAGCACTGGTTGTTAAAGAAGGTATCATTTTAATGCTTCGAAGGCTTTATGACATTCATCATCCCATTTGAATGAGACATCCTTCTTGAGAAGATGATGAAGTGGTTGACATTGGTCAAAAAGCTACGAGATAAAATGATAAATGGATTGCAACTTACCTATATAGGCTTCGAAGTTGACAGAGATTAGTAGGCAAAGGCATTTCTAGAATAACCTTTACTTTAGCAAGATCAAATTCTATGCCATGCAAATAAATGATGAAACCAGGGAGTTTTCTTGAAAGTACCGCAAAGGTGCACTTGTTTGGTTGAAGATGAACACAATACTTAATGAGGTAGTCAAAGATGACCTTAAGGACTGTTAGGTGTTCAGTTCAATGTTTGGATTTGGCAAGAAGATCATCTACGTAATCTTCCAATATGTGATGCATGATGTCATGGAAGATGTAAGTCATGGATCGTTGGTATGTAGCACTGGTGTTTTTAAGGCCAAAATTCATGACTCGATAGCAGAAAGTCCCCCAAGGGGTGATGAAGGTAGTCTTGTGTTGATATTCTAAATCCAGTAATATTTGATTGTAACCCGAGAAACCATCCATGAGTGATAGCATTTCATGGCTAGGTGGCGAGATCAACTAATTGGCCAATACTTGGTAGGGGAAAGTCATCTTTGGGACAAGCTAGGTTGAGGTCACAGAAGTCTGTGAAAATGTAGAGTCTCCCCTGTCACCTTTTTGATAGGAACAATGTTAGAAATCCATTGGGGATAGTCAATGGGTTAGGATGAAGAAAATTGAGAGAAGGTGTTGAAGCTCTTCTTTTACCAAAAGGGAAATGCTAGGATACATTTTCTGCATATTGTTTTTTATGGGTTTGGCATCAGGAAAGGTTATGATAATGTGGACCATGATTTTTGGGTCAATGTTGGGCATATCAGCATAGGACCAGGAAAAATCTTTGCTATGGTTCCAAAGAAAAGAGGTAAAATTTTCCTTCTCAGTAGCATCTAAAGATTGGCCTATCTTTAGAATACGTGGGACACAACCCATGGCATGGATCCAAGGTCGGCCAAGCAACAAATTATACTGGAACTCTCCTTCTAGGGCATAAAATAGTTCTGGGATAGTGTGAGGACCTATACGGACATGGAGAATGATGGTATCTATGGTAGAGTTCATGACATCATTGAAGGAGTGCAACATAAGTGGGTTACCATGAATGCAATTGAAAAGTATGTGCATTTGGTTGTATGCATGGGATGAGATGATGTAAATACTAGGACCGATCATCAATCATAACACGTTGTATACATATATTATCGATATAGACGGAGATGAAAAGAGTGGGATCGAGGGTCATCAGACTGGAAGGGAGCGATCTCTTCGTCTGAAAAGCTGAGGGAAGATAATTGGTGTGTAGTTGGAGGTGTAGAGGAAGGTGACAACTTAGTGAGACATGTTACTTGATGAGGAGTAATGATGGAGGCTACGGATGTGGGTTCATTTGGTAAAACCTCGATAGATTGAAGGACCTCCATGAGGTCTTGACGATGTGACTCAAAGGTTTGGATGAGGTCATATAAACACATTTTGAGGGAGGATTGGTGCAATTGTTTTAGAATTTTGTGATGTGGTGAGCCCATCGGAAATAGGATATGTGGGACCTCAAATGGTGACTTTGGGTGTGGGTTGTAGATGATATGTTGGCTACATGGTTGGTTGATGGGCTAGCCACCTTTTATTTTCCTTTGTCTTTCTAAGTGTGGGTGGTAATGTAAACCATTTTAATCTAAGGGGAGGTAGATGGAGAATGTGTGCCATGGAAGGTATAATGGCATGAGGTGAAAAATACTAGTGTTAGAAAAGATCCTTTTGAAATGAGTAGGGCACATTAACATTTGGGTGGTGGTTTGGCCAACTCTCTTATACGGACCATGTTGATCTCAAATTTTGGGGGTGGATAAAAGGGTTTTGTGGGCTGAGATATTGGTCACTGAGTAGGTAATGGAAGAAGATTTACGGAGATTGGAAAAGGTGGAATGAGTTCCTCATCTAGAAGATCATCATTGTTGAAATTGTGCGCAGGAGGAAAACTTGGGATAAGAATGGTCTTCAAGGCCTTACAATTTTCAACATCATGTCTAAGAGATTGGTTAATATCAAAGTGTAGGACCCCGCTAACGGATCGTAATGGGAAGTGATTGTGGGGTTGGGTTATAGGTGTGGCTGATTATGGAGGAAGAGGTTTTATAGGAGGGGGAATGGGTTTGTCCACTAGTTTTGTATGTGGAGTGGTCGTAGGTCTAGGTGGCATCTGTTTGGGTAATTGCATGGTAGAAGAGTCAGCGATGGAAGGATTTGTTGGTTTGACTACCTTATTGGGGGGTAGTGGATTCTTATCTTTAGGTTGTATCTTCTTGGGTAAAGGTGACATAGGAGTATGATATGTAGAAGGTAAAGTATATGGTGGAAGAGGACAGGTTACCCATGGGGGCAACCGAGTAGTGGTGGAGGTGGTTGGAAGAGTTTGGGTAGAAGGTGTGAGTGGAAGAGAGGAGAGTGTCATGGGTAGTGAAGAAATTATGGAAGGTAGTGGTGGTAAGAAGTTCACAAGTGATGGAGAGGGTTTTTTGGATCACTTGGGTATACAAGAGGGCCACAATGAGGAGGTGAACTGCTGTATTCTTTGTTTTCTAGTGGAAGAAGTTTGTTTGGCAAGCGTTGATGGGTGACATCCTAGGATGGATGGAAGGGGTGAAGGTGACAACGGTGTGGTAGGAAAGGTTGGTGTATGAGGCCTAGAAGGCTGGGTATTTATTTTAGGGGCATGAATGAGTTTAGTGTGGGTTTGGGAGGATGTGGATAAATCTAATTTGATGGGTGGGATGAGTAAAGGTTTGATGTCGGCATGACCCCTAAGGTAGTGATAAGTTTAGGTAAGGGAGATGATATAGGTGTGGGTAGGTGTTTGGGTATAGGTGTGTGTTAGGTTGTGGGAAGAGTTGTGTGTTAGGTTGTGGGAGATGCCATGGAAGGTGTTCCAATAGTCGTGGTTATGTTTGCCTTGGTTTCTTGAAACACTTTTGGATAGATTTTGGATGTTTCAGTGAGTGAAAACTACATTTGGGTAGAAGCAAGAAGTAGAAGACATCCCAAAAGTAAGTCTTTATCAAAATAATCCAGGTGATCAAAAAATCATGAAAATGGTACTGTTGTAAGTTGGGCTGATGTGGATCAATTATCAATTCCCATAAATGTTTTTTGAGAAACAGGGAAATGGCTAGCTTCAGACTCTGGAGAATGGTCATCTAAAGGAAATGGTGTTTCTACAGGATCCTCTATGGGTAGAGGAGATGATGGGCAAGATGAGGTGGAATCTCCTTGTGATGGTGTAGAAAGTGGACATGTGTCCCCTATGAGCAGGAGAGGTGCTACTGACATCTGCTCAGTAATTTGAGAGGTCAGATGCACAGTGTTAACTATGGGATCTTTCACGGGTGAAGAAAATTATGAAGGGGGTTCCTTTGTGGGTGGAGGAGTATATGAAATAGGTTTTGTGTAGGTAAGGGAGATTGGGCTAGTATTTCATCTATGGAAGGAATAAGGGGCCATTGGGAAGCAACTAGTACATCATTTAAAAATAGTGTGGACCTCACAAACATTGCTATCATTGGTTGAAGTGTCACCAGTTTGGTTGGAAGATGGGGGCATGATTAAAGAATGGTTTTTTGAAGATATGTAGGTTTTGGTTAGTGGGTGCATTTGGGTTATCCAAGACTAGATCTCCATTTTGTAACATTTCTTGCATGATATTCTTGAAGGTGATGTAGTTACCATCACTATGACCTTTGACATGACGATAGTTACAAAAGTCATGTTCTTTATACCATGCGAGTGTGGGGCGATCAGGGTCAAAACCGGTGTGTGGTTTTTGTTATCCAAATTCACCCCCCAGGGTAAATTTGATAACATGCATCAAAAATACTCAGGTCCTAGGAAAACAGATCGATTCAAGGCAAAAAACTCATGTTTCTGGGCCTCCTCATTTTTTATAAAAAAACTCCCCTGTCCAAGAAGAAAAGAGCAAGTTTTAAAAAAAAAGTAAAAAGTTGCAAAAGATAAGCTTGGGCTAGATAAAATCATGAAAATTGGCTAAGTCCTGGTCCAGGCGGCCCTTGTGCCATTGGGACGCATGGGATGCGAAAGCGCGAACCGGCCGAAAATCCTCCAGGTGGTCCGCGAAGCAAAGGGACATCCGGGCCGTTTGCGATGTGCGGGATGCGAAAGCACGAACCGGCTTGAAGGTGAAAGAAAAATTGACTAATTGCTGAGTGGCACAGTTGGGACATCTAGGCTGTGAGGACGCGAACCGCCCGGATCGGCCGAAACAGAGAACTTTAGCACTAGGACAGTCGGGCCGGAAGTATGTGGCGGACGCGGAGAGCCGAAGGAGCTGGGAGCCAATCAAATCATGCCACGTGTCTTCGCCTCAAAGAAGGAAAAGGAAGCCCGAATCGGGCGGATCGGAAGAATTTGTCACAGGCAGTTTGGGACATCCGGGCCATGGGGATGCGAGGAATGTGAAAAGCTGACAGGCCCGCGAATGAATCAGGAAACGCCACGTGTCGCAGGGGAAAATGTCCAAAATTTCAAAGGGCGAGGTTTGAAGTGTTGGCCCGAGCCAATAAAAAGAAGACACGTGTCCTAAAGAGAAGGGGAGTGTGGGAGCTCAGGGAGGACTTAGGAAAATTTAGCAAGAGTTTTGGAAAAAAAACTAAAAGGGAAAGGATGACCCTGCACCCCTGTCCTTCAACCAGATTATGCTACGTGTCCTAAGTGGCGGGGGACACGGGGGAAAAGATGGGAAATTTTCCGAAGTCACAAAAGGTCAAAAATTTCAAGGAAAACCCACGGGTAAGGGAAGGAGAGAGAATTGCTCATCCAGTCAGTGCCTGACACATGTTTTCCAGATGGCGGAGCGCAGGAAAAAAATTTAAAAAACCATTTTCGCCTGTTTTGTGCCCTAAATCTTCATATCGTCATATCTTTTGATCCAAAGCTCGGATTTGCACGTTCTTTATATCATTGGAAAGATTATGAAATTCTATACATGATTTTGGGGTCAATCTTGAATTTTGGTTTGGGTCTGGAGAGAGAAAGTTAAGAAATAGATCTGACGCGTGTTCATGGCCAAAAGTGACATTTCAGCGACCAAATTTAATATAGAATGGCTCACATTCTTCTCTATTTTTGTCAAAATGGAAGGGTATGGGTTTGTAAGGTCCCCATGCTGATTTAATGCATTTGCAGTCAATGAGGAATGGGCCCCCCACGTTTTGTACATTTTCTCCCTTCTAGGCTCGACCCATCTAATGTAAAAAGCTAGATTTGGCTCATTTTTAGGGGGGCGAACATTTTTTGACATAGCATCTTCTTCTTTCACCACCAGCAAGGGATTGTTGGAAGAATCAGACCTCTTCGAGGATTGTAACAGTTTTTTACCTCTCTGAGGTTGTAATGCATGGTTTTGACATTGGAAATGACAATGCAAGCTCTGTGAAAGGGTTTCAGTCCTTTGTTTGTATTTTCTGCTTCATTTCATATCCTAGTTATATCTTATCAGCTTGTGTATGTTTATGTTGTAATATTTGGTTTTTGTCTATTTGCTTGACAAAAATATTCATCACTCCTTTTTGGTGCATCACCATCTTTAGTTAGTTTCATTTTTGCACTTCTATCCCTATCTCCTTGCAATTTAGAGTAGGATTAGGATCTGAACCTCTGTAGTTGTGAAAATATAGATCTAAATCAGAGGAGTTTGAGGAACCAACCTCTAATATGGAGATTCCTCTCTTAGTTTCGCAAGTCCCACACTTGGAGAGAGGTTTCCATGTTGTGCAATCACACTGGATGCTTGAGGATCAACTTAGAAGCCTGATCAACATCCAAGGGTGCTATGATTTTGCACTAACAGTTTTGGCACGCCCGGTGGGACCGTAGAGGTCTCATTTTTATTGCAGCAAAGTTGATGTGCATCTGCTACAATTTTCTTTCTTTAAAAGAGCTATTATTGCATATCTGGCGACTCCAAGGGGAAGGATCAACTGGTTTCAGTAGTGCAGGCCTGGAAAACTCATGAGAAGAGGTCACCACAAGGTCAAGAGTTGGAGAAGAATAAGTGCTGTTTGAATACCTGCAATTATCTCAAAATAGAAGGCAAAGAGGAAGAAGGATTCAAAGGTCTCCATCTCCACCGAACAGAACCCCTCTCGAATCCTCCACCTGGTAGGCATTTCTTTCAGTCAACAAGGGTTTTAAGACCAATTAGAATGGCACAAAACAACCCCTATGTCAACTTCACAGGCAGTAGCCCACTTGCCCTCAATGCACAACATCCAATTCCTATTGTAGCCTTGAAGAACATTCCCTACTTCACTGGAGAAAATCAGACTACTCCAGGTGATCATGTTAAAGATATTGCTAACCTTTGCGCAATCCATGAAATCAATGAGATGCAAGTGGCTGTCAAGTTACTGGCATCTTCATTTCAAGGGGAAATCATTGCAATGGTTTAGAAGTCTTGGAGCTGGTTCTATCACAAACTGGAATCAGCTGTGTATAGCACTTCATGAGCAATTTGGAGAAAAGGGAGACAATTGGTCTCTTTTGGAGCAGCTGACAACCATCAAGAGAGCTCCCAATGAGCAGCTGACCGATTTCAACTTCAGATTTCAAAAGACTTGGGAGAGAATTCCAGGTGGCAGTCAGGCCAACAGCAGAAGGTGCTTTTCTCTACTATCTCAAAGCTCTAAGTTCTGATATTTCTATGTTAATTCAGTCCATGGGAGGCATAACTATCCCTATTGGCTTATAGCATTGCCATTAGGGCTGAAAATTGTTTTGATCCAAGCTGGAAAACTTGCCCCTAGACCTCCCATGCCATTGTTTCCAAGCTTAGAGAGCCCAAACACCAATCAAGCACCTAATTTGACTCCTTCTCCCACTCCTAGAAATAAAAGTTCAAATGATGCTTCCACTTCATCTCGAAGCGCCTCAAGTGGGCTTCAAGAAGTCATGAAGTAATTGCAAAACCTAGGCAACGAGCTGTTTACTCTCAAAAGGCAGCAGGCCCAAGGTTTTAGACCTTCTTATTAACCCCAAACTCAGCCTAACAGGCAGCCATACCAACCACAAAGGCCACCTAATCCTACTGCAAATATAAATCAAACAAGACCTCGTGCCAATAAACCATTTCATCCCTATAATCCAAGTGCCATATCTACCTCTAAGTCGTTGGTGCCAACACAAAACAAAATTGCCCAGGACTATGATTGGTGTTTTCCATGCAATGAGCCTCATAAACCAATCCATGTGCTTCAATGGTGCTTTGAATCAAGCATTAATGGTGACAACTACTGGTGTAGAAGGTGAGGACAGTCAAGGAAACAATCAACAACAAGAAACATTCCAATAGCAATCATCCCCAAGTGACACCACCTTCGTAAACTAGGAAAGCAGAGGATTTTTGCGGCATGAATCAGGCAGTTCCTCAAGGTGTTGCAGCCAACACAAGGTCAAAAAGGAGGAATTTGAGCCAAGAAAAGCCATTAGTCCCAACCAATCCAAACCTTCCATGGCTCCACAAATGATTGGCAAGAAAAATCCAATTTCAAATGCACAAGGGCAGCCAAGAATAGCTCCTAGACCAACTCAAATAGCAGTTATTGCTGCCCACGTGCAAGGAGTGAATGTACAAGCAATAGGGACCAGCAAAGAGATCCTTCATCACCATTCAGTATCATTGATCAGATGAAGAAGACAAACATCAATATATCAATGTGGGAATCCCTATCTATCCCAGGCCAAAGGGATCTGTTACAAGCTGCCATGAAGGACTGGTCAATTTCAAATCAACAGGTCCAAACTCATGAGAAGGTACTCACAAATGCTGCCTAGCCTGAAGGGAATCATGGAGGACAGCAAGGTAAAATGTTGAAGCCCCCTCCATTTTATGTTTCATTGATCATCAGAAATCAGCTAGTGCACAATTGCATGATAGACTCCGGGGCAAGTAGCTTGGTAATGCCTAAAAAAATAGTTGATCAACTAGGGCTCCAGTATGAAACAATATCCAAAGGGGTAGTGCAATTGGATGGGACAGCAGTAACAACAGTTGGGGTAATTAGAAACTTGATTCTTACCTTGCATGCATGCCCAAATGTTGTTGTTTTACAAGATGTATCAGTCATAGACCTTCCACCACTCTTTTCCCTATACTTGTCAAGGGACTTCACAGCCAAGATTGGGGGATATTTGTCTACTGATTGGTCATGCATGCTATTCAGAACGAGGTATGGAGCTAAAGCTACAATCCGGTCAGAACCTATTGCAAACTTCCATATTGAACCTTACACTCCAAGTCAGGTTAATGCCAATTGCTCAGCATTTGATCAAGAAGATCACCCAAGCACTGATGAAGCTGACACTAAGGTTGGGAGCATCCCGGATCTAACTCTTGATGAATGGGCTAGTAAGATACATGCATTTTATCATTATCAAGAAGTGAAAGAATCTAAGCTAGGGGTCTATTGCATACACACAGAAAATCAGCCTATTCCTAGCATCACCAAGCCAAACCACAAAGATGACAATGAGATATGGCAGCTATTTTTTGATGGATCAAGGAGTAGACAAGGTGCAGGAGGTGGAGCCATGCTTGTTTCACCTCAAGGAGTAAAGTACTATTCATCTTTTAGATTTCAGTTTACATGCTCCAATAACATTGCTGAATATGAAGCCTTGGTGCAAGGGATGCATTGGGAAATCAAGAAAAAATAAAGAACTTACAAGTCTTTGGGGACAGTGAATTGGTCGTAAATGAGGTCAAGGGACAGCATGCTGCCAAGAATGATCTACTCAGGTGCTACAAGAACAGCGTGTGGGACCTCATGGAAGATTTTGAGGGTTTTGGCATCAAATCCATTCCTAGGAAAGAGAATCAAGCTGCTGATAGGCTTGCAGCAGTAGGGGCAGCCTTTGACATTGTGGAAAGCATTCAACAAGACATGGTATAGCCAAACATCCACATGATTTTGAGGCCTTCAGTGCCAGATAACAATGTTAGTTGGCAAGTGTTTGAGAATGACCAGAAAATCATCCATTTCTTACAAGAAGAAGCTAAGTTCTCAGCTAAGAATCAAGAAAAATTGGAACAGCAGTATGGTGACCAAGTAGTACAGCTGAGAACTAATAAGCTTCCCAAGGGACTTATCACTTTGGAGTCCATTTTTAACCTCAATGATCAGTTTAGAAAGGAGAAAGCAAACATTCAGGTCAAGAGAGAGGATTCAGTATCCATCTTGGTAGAAGAGAACAAACCATTGTAAATTGGAAGGATGACAACTGAACAAGAAAGGTATGAGTTCATACAGCTGTTTCAAGAGTTCCCTGACGTGTTTGCTTGGAGCTATGAAGACTTGAAAGGTTTCAATCCCAACTTATCTCAGCATACCATCAAATTGGACCCAAATACTAAGCCTGTCAGGTAGAAACAAAGACCAGTCAATCCACACATGGATCCTCTCATGAGGAAAGAATTAGACAAGCTGATTGAGTCAAGGATCATATTCCCAATCAAGCATTCTAGTTGGGTTGCCAAATTGGTTCCAATCAGAAAGAAGAGTGGAGAGATCAGGTTGTGTATTGACTTCAGAGACTTGAATAGAGCCTCTCTCAAGGACCATTACCCACTCCCTTCCATGGAGAAAATCTTGCAAGTTGTGGCTAGCTCCGAAAGGTTTTCATTGCTTGATGGCTACTCAGGCTACAATCAGATTATGGTAAAGGAGGAAGACCAGTTCAAGACTGCCTTCGCAACCAAATGGGGAACTTTTACATACGGGAAAATTCCATTTGGGCTGTCCAACGCTGGTGCTACCTTCCAAATGGCAATGGACATGGCATTCAAAGGTTTGATTAACAATATGGTGCTGATTTACCTTGATGAAATCACTATTTTTTCCAAAAATGCAGCAGACCACCTCTCTCATTTAAGGCAAGTCTTCACAAGGTGCAGCAGATTTGGAGTGTCTTTGAATCCTAAGAAGTGCATATTTATTGCACATGAAGGAAAGCTCCTTGGCCATATTGTCTCCAAATAAGGATTAGCAATTGATCCAGGGAGGGTTAAAGCCATAAGAGCGCTACCATTGCCAAGCCACAAGAAAGCCCTTCAGAGTTTCTTGGGAAGGATAAACTTTGTTCAGAGGTTTGTCCCAAATTTTCCAGCCCTTGTTAAGCCCATCACCAAAATGTTAAAGAAGAGCATGGCTTTCAAGTGGACAGCAGAAGGCAAGGATATTTTTGAAGCAATCAAAGAAGCCATCTCCCAAGCACCAACTCTCATCAACCCAGACTTCTCCAAGGATTTCATCCTCTATGCATTTGGAGGTAATGACACTATTTCTGCCATTTTGGTACAGCAGAACAAGGATAATGATGAGCAGCCAATTGCCTTCTTCATCCAGAGCCTAGATGACTATGAGGTGAGGTACTCTTTTATTGAGAAGCATGTACTTGCAGTAATTAGAAGCTTGAAGAAATTCAAGCATTTAGTCTCAAACAACAAGGTCCAGTTGCTGGTCTCACATGCTGGGGTTAAGGACTTCCTCCTCAACAAGGATTTGAATGAGAAAAGGGTAGGTTGGATCACCCGTGTCATGGAGTATGACATTGAGATCAAGATCACCAAGCTAGTAAGAGGGAAAGGATTGTGAGCAGCTGGTTTTGGGGAAGAAAAAAGAAGTATGCAATGAAGAAGAGGTTGTTTTGATAGTCCAGGACAGCCATGAGCTAAGTGGCAATCAAGAAGAAGACAATGCTGCCCCCACTCCCTGCTGGACCAAAAGTGTTATACACTTCCTAGGCATAGGCCTATACCCTCCGGAGATGAACAAGACCGAAAGGAGACACTTCAAATTGCAGGCTGTTCCGTATGCCATTGTTGATGGAGTTTTGTTCAAGAAAGATGTGAATGGAGTGCTGCTGAGATGCACTAGCACAAATCAGATTCAAAGGGTGTTGGAAGAGTTCCATGGTGGACCAGCTAGTGGTCATTTTGCACCAAGAGTGACAGCTCTAAAAATCATTAAGGCTGGTTATTATTGGCCTAAAATCTTTAGTGATTGCTATGGCATGGATCAAGAGGTGTAAGAATTGTGCATTCTTCACAGGAAAAGAGAGATTTGCTGCCCTTCCATTACATCCAATCTCAGTTGACCAGCCATTCATGCAATGGGGTTTGGACTTCATTGGATTCATTAATCCCAATTCAATCCAAGAGCACAAATGGATTTTGACAGCCACGGACTACTTCACCAAATGGACAGAAGCAGTGGCACTCAAAGAGGCAAAATGAGTCTAGCATCTTAGACTTTTATGAGGGGATAACAACTAGATTTGGTGTACCTACTACAATAATCTCTGATAATGCATTGGCATTCATTGGATCTAAGGTGACTGAGTGGGCTGTCAAGAACGGTATCTACCTAAGCACTTCATCAAACTATTACCCTCAAGGTAATGGCTAGGACGAATCTACAAACAAGAACTTGTTGAGGATCATTAGGAGGACTCTTGACGAGAATCAGAGGTCTTGGCATACCAAACTGAAATCAGCCTTATGGGTTGATAGGATAACTCCCAAAATATCCACAGGTAACTCTCCATTCAAACTTGTCTATGGGAGAGAGGCAATCTTGCCCATGTCACTTGAGTTGCCAACATTAGAACTCATGAAGAAGCTGGAGTTGCTAGAGTTTGAGCCCATGGAGGTGAGGTATGTAGAGTTGATGGAGCTGCAAGAGATCATAAATCAGGCATCCCAAGCAATGGAAAAGGATCAAGCTTTGATCAAAAAGACATTTGATAGGAAGGCCAAGGATAGATCTTTTCAGGTTGGAGATCTAGTGTTGAAATGGGATGTGGATAGAGCAAAACCGGGAAGGCATTCAAAATTTGATGCCATTTGGAGTGGCCCATACATGGTCACAAAGTGTAAGAACAACAATGCTTTCCAATTGGCCTCATCGAACGGTGAAAAACTGTGGATTCCAGTAAATGGAATCTATCTCAAGCATTGCTTCTAGAGGGAAATTCACCACCTTGTAAATATTAAATTAGATTTTCATTCTTCCAAGTGCTTGTGCACATTGTTTTGTTATAGGTTAGTTTTGTTTTCCCTAAGTTCTTTGGCACAACTTGTTGTCCATGGAAATGTTTTGCAGCCCTTGCTCCCTTTAGGTTATGTTCCATCTTCCTCCTTGCACATACTGAGTCAGTTGGGGTTCTAAACAGAATATCTGATGACTCCATGCCCAATGGACTGCTTCAGGCTACTGGTATCAACTTCATCTAGCAGGAAGATGACCCCTGAGTTGCCCAAATTGTTATCCAAATTCACCCCCCAGGGTAAATTTGATAACATGCATCAAAATACTCAGGTCCCAGGAAACAGATCAATTCAAGGCAAAAACTCATGTTTCTGAGCCTCCTCATTTTTAAAAAAAAAAAACTCCCCTGTCCAAGAAGAAAAGAGCAAGTTTTAAAAAAAGAGTAAAAAGTTACAAAAGATAAGCTTGGGCCAGAAAAAATCATGAAAATTGGCTAAGTCCTAGTCCAGGCGGCCCTTGTGCCGTTGGGACATGCGGGACGTGAAAGCACGAACCAGCCAAAAATCCTCCAGGAGGTTTGCAAAGCAAAGGGACATCCAGGCCGTTGGGATGCATGGGACGCGAAAGCACGAACCAGCCGAAAAGCCTCCAGGCGGTCCGCAAAGCAAAGGGACATCCGGGCCATTGGGACGTGCGGGACGTGAAAGCGCGAACCAGCCAAAGGAAAAACCAAAATTGACTAACTGCTGAGTGGCACAGTTGGGACATCTAGGCTATGAGGACGTGAACCGCCCAGATTGGTCGAAACAGAGAACTTTAGCACTGGGATAGTCGGGCCAGAAGTACGCGGCGGATGCGGAGAGCCGAAGGAGCCGGGAGCCAATCAAATCACACCACGTGTCTTCGCCTCAAAGAAGGACAAGGAATCCCGAATTGGGTGGATTGGAAGAATTTTTCCTAGGTAGTTTGGGACAACCGGGCCGTGGGGACGTGAGGAACACGAAAACCCGACAGGCCCGTGAAGGAATCAGGAAACACCACGTGTCACAGGGGAAAACGTCCAAAATTTCAAAGGGTGAGGTTTGAAGTGTTGGCCTGAGCCAATAAAAAGAAGACACATGTCCTAAAGAGAAGGGGAGTGTGGAGCTCAGAGAGGACTTAGGAAAATTTAGCAAGAGTTTTGGCAAAAAACTAAAAGGGAAAGGATGACCCCGCGCCCCTGTCCTCCAACCAAATCATGCCACGTGTCCCAAGTGGCGAGGACGCGGGGAAAAGATGGGAAATTTTCCGAAGTCACAAAATGTCAAAACTTTCAAGGAAAACCCGTGGGTAAGGGAAGGAGAGAGAATTGCTCATCCAGTCAGCGCCCGACACGTGTCGTCTAGATGGCGGAGCGCGGGAAAAATATTCAAAAAACCATTTTCGCCTATTTTGTGCCCTAAATCTTCAGATCGTCATATCTTTCGATCCAGAGCTTGGATTTGCACGTTCTTTATATCATTGGAAAGCTTATGAAATTATCTACATGATTCTTGGGTCAATCTTGAATTTTGGTTCGGTCTAGAGAGAGAAAGTTAAGAAATGGCTCTAACTCGTGTTCATGGCCAGAAGTGACATTTCAGCGACCAAATTTAATACAGAATGGCTCGCATTCTTCTCCATTTTGGTCAAAATGGCAGGGTATGGGTTTGTAAGGTCCCCATGCTGATTTAATGTATTTTCAGTCAATGAGGAATGGGCTCCCACGTTTTGTATTTTTTCTCCCTCCTAGGCTCGACCCATGTAATGTAAAAAGCCAGATTTGGCTCATTTTTAGGGGGGCGAACATTTTTTGACATAGGATCTTCTTCTTTCACCACCAACAAGGGATTGTTGGAAGAATCAGACCTCTTCGAGGATTGTAACAGGTTTTTACCTCTTTGAGGTTGTAATGCATGGTTTTGACATTGGAAATGACAATGCAAGCTCTGTGAAAGGGTTTCAGTCCTTTGTTTGTATTATCTGCTTCATTTCAGATTCTAGTTATATCTTATCAGCCTGTGTATGTTTATGTTACAATCTTTTGTTTGTGTCTATTTGCTTGACAAAAATATTCATCACTCCTTTTTGGTGCCTCACCATCTTTAGTTAGTTTCATTTTTGCACTTCTATCCCTGTCTCCTTGCAATTTAGAGTAGGATTAGGATCTGAACCTCTGTAGTTGTGCAAATATAGATCTAAATCAGAGGAGTTTGAGGAACCAGCCTCTAATTTGGAGATTCCTCTCTCAGTTTCACAAGTCCCATGCTTTTAGAGAGGTTTCCATGTTGTGCAATCACACTGGATGCATGAGGATCAACTTAGAAGTCTGATCAACATCCAGGGGTGCTGTGATTTTGTACTAACAGTTTTATAGGTGGGAGGGTAATGGAACTAGCCTTAATAAGCTTTTCCAAAACAGAAGAATATGGTTCCCCTATTGGGGTGTACTTTTGTTGTTCTCATCTGAACTAGTAAGTTTGAATGGGTGAGAGATTAGTAGAAGGTTTGGCTTGGTTTAATGGGTGAGAGGGTCTAACATTGAGAACCATAGCATTGGCAGATAATTTGGATTTTGAATAGTTTCTCTAGGATTTCAAATATGAAGAAGCATTGTTCAATTTAAACATGGTTTTTTCGTTATGTATTTTAATTTTCTTCTCTTTGATAGCATGAATCTCCAATTTTCGTGCCATGCTGAATGCCTCGTCAAAGGTGTGGAGGGTCTAAACATGCAAATTTGGTGAAATGTGTCAAGCACAAGCCTGAGTAAACAACTCTAGGAGCTCAGTTTGAGGTGATTAAAATGTGATCTAGTTAATTAGGTTGTACCAACGAGTGAAAAGTTTAGCGATAGACTCATCGCCATACTGTCATGTGGAGTAAAGATCAGTCACAATGACTTTCTTGATAATGTTGATTGAGAATTGGTTTAAGAAGGCTTGGACTACTTGATTAAACAAGTAGATATAATTTCTTGGTAGCCCACTGTACCAGTCTAATGCAGGTCTTGTAAGGGACATCGGGAAGGTCCGTAGGAGTAAATTGTCATCATGGGCAATCAGGTAACACCCATGTTTGAAAGACCGCAAATGTTACTTCAGATCTTCTTTACTATTGAAAGAGTTGAATTTTGGCATTTCCCAATGTACAGGGTATGGGTGAATAGGAATGGATGGATGTATGGGCTCATTACAGATTTCATCATAGGTGAGAGAATTGTGTGATCTGGAAACTGATGATTCTAGTGTTTACATCCTTTCCATCATTACTTTGATGAGGTCATTGGTAGGTTGTTATAGAAGGGCACCTCTTGTGGCGTAAGAGTGCTGGTGCTGAACATGTGATATGGGTGGCATTCAAGTGTATGGTGATGCCGATTAGGAAGGTTGAGAATAGGTGACTGAAATGGAGGGAATATATCCAGAATGACTAAAGGATGAGATAGGGGTTGTTGATAATATGTATATGTAGGTGGGGCAATCGCAATGACTCTAGTAGCGATTAGGGGTAGAGACTTCGGAATGGAGAGGATAAGATTCTGGGATTGGGTAGGGGTCACTGAAACCATGGGTGGTTTTGTTGCAATTGGTATATGTGAGATAATGGGTGCAAATGGGGTTATGCTCTGGGTGGTCAATGAATGAACATATACTATTGGTGCAATTGATGTTGCAGATGCAATAGTCATAGAGGGTGTGGGTCTTAGCTGTAAGACGATTGTGGGTAAAGTAGGTGAAGGTAATGTTGAAGTAGTAGGGGTGGATGAATAAGTGATGATAAGGGCAAGAGATATGTATACATGCGTTACATATATCAAATGACCTGAGGAATCCCGAGTGGAAGAGTAGGAAAGGTAGAATTGTAAGGATGCAGGATACTGATTGAGGATTCGTGTGAACTCCTCGTCACCTGTGGCAATGGTGGTAGGTGTGGCTAAATGTATGGGTGACAGGATAGAAGGTGGTGAAGGAATAGGTAGAATTTGTTAATGGTTGACATGGAATATAAGAGCATTACTTTGGCTGCGAGTCAACACCATGTGAATAAGTGTTGATCTGGTAAGACTATATTCTATAAATGACACAGAAAATAGTGATGACAGGAAAAACATGAGGCCGGGATGGTAAATTCGGTCAAATGTTGGATTTTGAAAACCAAACATAGACACTGAAAATGGTGAGGATGACCAGTGACGGTTAGTGGGAAATATATGTTGGTCGTGGGAACTGATGCCAGTTTTAATGGAAAAACACAAGTTTCAGGAAGTGAAATAGGATTGATGAATGTGTAATGGAGAAACTTTGTATGAAATAAATATCAACAGAGGGGAATAGAATGGTGCCGTGAGGGCCAAAAATAGAACATAAGGAGTGATGAAGGCTATTCTAGGTAAAATAACTATAAATCTAGAAGCCAACACCTATAACACCTTATGTAAATGTTATATTCCTCTTTTTCATTGCAAGCGTTGATATGTGATTTTCAGGACAAATGTATTTGTCATGGTTGATGAAAAATCATGCTTTCCGTGGATAAATCATTCTTCTCTTTTATTGTAGGGCTGATATGTTGTTGCTTACTCTAATCTATTTCACTTCTTATGAGTAAGCTTCAATCTGGTTTTAGGAATTGCAAATTTATCTTTTGCAATTGGAATCATCCCTTGGATCAATGGAATTGATCCAAGGAATTTTTTAAATTTTCTTATCTAAACTGAATGAAAAAATAACATTCATTGATTAAGATACTTAACGGACTGAATTTTTGTTGTTGCAATTCTTCATCATCTTGAAGACAGTGCCAACATTTGGTTTTGTGTTATGCTTGGATCTTCTTAACTAACCTATGCAGGGTGCTTAATGGCATTAAGGGAAACCTGCTTCAGGATTCTTGAGAAAAAGGAAATTATAATGTGCCCTATATCTATATGGTCTATCCTAATAAGATTCGAGACTCAAGTAAAATTTCCTAACTCCCTCTAAGCCACTTTACGTGGGATGACATTCTAACCTAAGTTGTAAATGCTAAGTTAGTATGGAGGGAAATAACCTAAGGGATGATAAGGTATTTCTAACCTGTTGTATTTGGTTAAGCTAAGACCTAACCTAAGGTGATAATCTATTGATAGAAGGTTATATTTTTAAATTAACCTAAGATCTTACCTAAGCTAATTTCATCTATCCTAAACTATTGGGTATGAAAGTGAACCTAGGAGTTGGTTGGCAAGTGGGAGCTAAGTGGCAGTTCCTAAGCTATTAATGAGATGTGATTTTTTATTTAATAAGGTAGAGTACTGCCATATTTGGTGATTGCATGGGAATTTAGTGGAACTTACGTGGAGGCATCACTAAGATTAGAAATGCATTTTTAAGTTCAATTAGGTCTCGCCAACTATGGATGGCAGTGGCAAGGAAAGATAAGCTAGAAATTTGGAATTAATGGCATTAATATGCCTCGGGGTTGGCGAGAAAGCCGTCTTAGAAGGCATGCTGGCAGATTTGTTAGGGGTTATTTTTATTTGCATGCTTCATGATTTTTTCTCTGCATGGAGCTATCTGGTTTTTGAAACTAGGAGTTTGATCTGCACTTAGGGTCTAATTTTGAATTCTTTGATCTATTTTCTGATCGAGGAATGTATAAGAGGCACTCTGGAAAAAGATTATTGTTATTTGATCTTGCTTGGAGAAGAAAAGGTGTTGGAAACTTGGCTAGATGTCTTCTTCAAATCAGCAGAGGCACTATCAGGAATGATGGGCTCTACCCATTAAGATTTCTTGCTCTTCTCTAAATGTTTCATAAAAATAACTTTTCTCTTTGTGGGTTAATAGTTTTCTTTTTGCTCTGGTTATTTTCTTACTTGATAAAAGAAATCTATGATTCATGGATTCATTTTCCTTGCATGAGAAGGTTGTACTTGTGTGTGTGTTCTCTCTGAATTATTTAAATGTGATGAAACATTTTGAATTTCGAGACCCTTCTGTTTGGATTTAGTTTATATTTTTGGACTGCATACTCGAATATGGATTTGGGTGTGGAATTTGTGTTTGAAATTTTAACAGGAAGTCTTTGTTGAGAATGGGAAGTGTATTATTATGTTTCTATATGCTTTATGAGTTAGTTTTGTTGTATTGGTTACTCTATTTTACGTTTCATAAACTAATGCACTTAACGGATTTGAACAGGAGTTATGAAAAAACATATTGTGATAAATTGTTCCCATCTTTGGGTATCTTACATTACTCCTTTTTTTATCTCGATTGTTTATTTGATCGTCAAAAATGTCGTGAGTTGTGTTGAGAAAGGATTTTTTTAATCTTCTTTGAATCGGTATTTTATCTACATGTACAGTTCGGACTGGAACTCATGTTTTTTTAATAAATGAGAAGTGTGGTTTGAGTTGTTACCTTGGCTTGTTTAAATAGCGAAGGAGGGGGATGAATACGCTTTTCTTATTTGATTTTTATCTGCTATGAACTTTGATTTTATTAAGGGTTTTATATTCATATTGTTTGGTCTAGAGAGACAATACGAGTTATTATGGGATAATAGTCTCATTTAACTGTAGCTTGGTTTGAGTTTTTGTGTTCAAGTTGTTATGGATATGATCTTTGTTTAACTGGAAATTTGTATTGAGTATTGTTTTCTTATTGAACAAGAATGGGACTATTCGATACAATGAACTTGGTTTGGGATTCTTTCCCTTTTTTATCTTTCTTTTTAGATGTGGAGAGTTCAAGTTGTTTTGGTGTAACTCGGCTGACTATGTTTCTGGTAGATCGACTTTATTTCATCGATATGGAAACAATATTTTTAGTCTAATAGAGTTCTTGGAATCGTTATTCTGTCCATTCTAATATTTGAGGATAGTATTGGTAAATTACTCTCTATAACTTGAAATCAAATTTTCTCTGTCTGCATGTCATAAGGGAATTACCTTCTCGGGTATGTTTGTTTTATTCAAGTTATTCTCAGATAATTTTCTATGATAAACTTACTTATTTTTAAGATTTTATTTCATGTTTCATTAGGAAACCTAATCAACCCTGTTTGAGCCTGCTTGGTTTCGTAATTGAGGCATTTTTCTTATTGCCTTGTCGACTCCAGGTAGTTTTTAGTTAGGTCTTACCTGTTGAAAATGGATGGGAATTTCTCTTCTTTGACTGTTACTTATGGTAGTGGCATGCATCTTTTGAAAGTTGTATATGTTATTACTCTCTATTTACTTATCAGATAGTATGATCCTTTCTCAATTTGTTAAGAGTAAAAGATAACCCTATAGGGGTCATATCTTGCATAATGGAATGTAGGAGTTTGATCATTTACTAATGTCTGAATCAATGTTGGAAACTCGTAATGGTTGAAAGTGAGTTTATAACTGTTTTTTCCTCTTCCTTCTTAGATTAGATTGGAATTGTTGTTCAGGAATGATTATCTCTTAAAGTAGTGATGAATCTATTTCTTTATTTCATATGTATAAACATATATGTAAGAATTCAGTTCACTCTGAACCTGACTGCTATTTCGTAATGAATTTTGAATTTGAGAATAGTTGTAGTGAATATTCTTTTAAATCATTTAAGTTGTTTAATTGAGGTTTTTTATCTTTCCTTTCTGAGTATTAAAATAAAATGGAAATTATGTACTTTCATTTTCTTCTCCATTATCTTTTTATGAACCTGTATAGGTTTGATTGAATCAAATACTTTACTTATTATAAGTAGTTGTATAGTATTTGATATTGTTTATGTTTATACTTGATGTATACCTATGGACATTTGGGAGACAATACTTATAGAATATAATGAAGTAGTTTCCAATTAGTTAATGGTCTTTCATAAAGTGATTGCAGATTTATATTTGTGCTTCTTTTTGGGATGTTATTACTTAGGCTTTTTTTTTTTATTGCATTAATTGCTTCATTAAAGCAGATTTATTTTAATGAAACAATTAGTGGATTGAAATTTGTTTTAATGCATAGTGCTTATCATGCTCAATTCATTGAACTGACCCATGCTAGAAATTTTGTAGATGGACATCGTAAGTGATAAATGAAGACAAGAGATTTCATGTTGTATTGGATTATTTTATTCTGAATCTTATGTAAAGAGTTTCGATTCATTCTTCAGTTGTATGAAAAATAAAAGTTGTATTCTTTTTGGGAAATAGCTTGTTTGTTGAACAACATGCCTGGAATACATAGTCTTGTAATGTATAGTTTTATAAAGATAAATTAAAGGTTGAGATTTACTTGCAATGGTTGTGTAAATTATCTTGTGTTTATGAAAAATATGGAAATCCTATCTTGATGATATTTTTCATATCTATTATATGATTAATTTGGATAAACTTGATCAGTTGGTTAAAGGGAAATATATTGGATTCCCTTACTAGGATGCATCTTGTTAAGTTACATAAGTTATCAATCTTATCTAAACAATTCTAATATAATATTGGAATGTGTAATGAATATGTGATAGAACTTTAGAGTTTGTGAAAGATAAGAAGGGTTTGACAAACCTTAACACTTAATCAAGTAGAGGAAGGTTTTTCCTCACTAAATGAAATGTAACCAAAAAATTGTGATATGATCGTTAATTGTTAGACTTCATTTCTTATAAAGGTTGCCTCTAGTTTAACCTATCTGGTTGCTACACCTTCTTTGAATGATTAAGTTATATTTAATGGAACTTATGTTATTGCTATCTTATTTTGGTTAATTGTTGTTAAACTAAATAAACAAACTTTAAAAGCAATCATGAGTTAAAGGAAGTTATTTAATGCTTAATTGATTTAACTATAGATCAAGGAATTAAGGAGTGTTGGATTAGGGCTTAGCTTAGATGTTGTAATCTGTTTTATAATCCAAATTAATTAAACATTAATAACCTCCTAGGGGTATGTATATCTCGATGAGGTAGTTTATGTAGGATGTTGGCACACGCCAACTGTAGGGCTGTACTTTTGAGAAGACTTGGGTCTTCTTGAGAATACAATGATGTAGTTGACATGTGGAAACACCCTTCTGCAGTGACCATCTAGATCTACAGCATCTAGACTTAAACATATTTTCTCGCTAGGTCTAGTTATTAGCATGTTTAGGATAGGGAGTATCCTTTTATGACTCAGGGTACCTTGGCACATTTGGTTGACTTAGGTCAAATAATTATGCCCATACACCCTAATTCATCATGAGCGTCTTTCTATAGTAAGCTATGTGGTGACCTGGTCTGGGGTCGAACCTTGGACAAGTGGATCGACATAAGTAGGTAAAGACCATTCTATATAACAGATGATTGAGGTGAAGGACATATTTTGAAATGACATGTATGTTGTCTAAGAATAGTGACATAACAATATGTTGGAAATCTTTGGCCAAAGTATCACAAGTTGTTGGTTGTGTTGTCCTATGTCACCTAGTTTAAAACAATGTGATGTCAGATGAATATTGGTAACAAATATTCAGATAGGTTCTTTAAACAAATCACTTAGGAAACGGTTTTGGGTAAGAGAACCAAGTATACGTAGTATACGATAATTATTCAATACTTAAAGTTAACATAAATAGATCGGTAGATCTCCGAGTTATGAAATGAATAGATCGATGGATCACCAAGTCATTTACAGATGCATATGGTTATCTATTATGAGATTGATTGGCATGGAATGTTTTTTCTAAATAATGTTTTATTTAGAACAGAGAATATTGAGTAAAAAAAATAAAAAAATTCCCTTGTTTCTAAAGTCTTAAAATGGGTATGTTACAACTTGGTATCAAATCTAAATGTTGAAGCTCTTGGACCTAATGTGTCCATAATATGATGAAACTTAAATTTTATTGTAACAAAAAATGGTTAGAATAAGAGGAAATGTTGCAAATAACCCTCTACCTGAGGAAGGAGCAACAACTACCCAGAAACTTGATAAGATCCTTGCTCCCTTATTGGACACAAGAGATCATTTGATTGTACTTGAACAACAAGTAATGGGAAATGAGGAGGAAGATGATGCTGATAACAACAATCAGCCACCTCCTGGGGACAACACCAATGTAGGAGTTGATAATAACGATGTGAACATACCTGTTCAGCCTGAGAACAAAAATGCTAGGCTAGCAGCTAAACTCGCTAATGGTATAAAAAGGATAAGTCCACCCAAGTTTAACGGAACCACATTAGGAGATGGGACTGAGAATTAGCTCAGTGAAATGGAGAAATACTTTGCAATAAAGAATTTCTCAGAAGAAACAAAGGCGATATGGGGAGCATATCAACTTTCTCATGAGGCATCTTCATGGTGGGACAATCGTAAGGCTGAGTTAAACATTGATGAAACTAATATCACATGGGATCAATTTAAAGGTTAATTTAGGCAACGATGGCTACCACAACTTTACTATGATAAAAAAATGACTGAATTCCAGAACTTATCTCAAGGAAAGATAATTGTAACTGAGTATTGGGAACAGTTTACAAAACTTCTTAAGTATGTACCTCAGTACCAAATTGATGAGAAGTTCAGGATATGGAAATTCATTATGGGATTGAATCCCGTTATAGGAGGAGAGGTGGATTGTTCACAGCCCAACCACGATGGAAGGGGTTGTCGAAAAGGCCATAATGCAGGAACAAAAATTGAAGGCAATTTCTGCTCATAAGGAGGAAGTAAGAAAGAAAGTTCCTAACTCCTCTTGATCATCTCTTGCACCTAAGAAAGGACCATGAAAGAAATTGGGAATGAAAATTAAGTTTTCATCTGATACTAATAAGAAAGAAACAATAAACAAGTTTTCTAGTAATGCACAGAACAACTTTGCTAAGAACAATAATAACAAACATAAGTCCTATGGGGGTCAGAATGATAACTCTAAGGATGGAAATAAACTTGAGCCTTGGAAGGGACCTGTAGGAGGATGTTATAAATGTGGCAAAGATCATTACACAAATCAATTCCCTTTGAAAAAGGATGATAGTAATCAGTAGCACAAGACACACACTGCAGTAGCTAAGAAGCAGGCTGAAAAATAGGCCACACCTATAGAAGTTCCAAGTAAATTATTTGGTTTACCTATAACTATTATTTTTGATACTGGAGCTACAGAATGTTTTATTTCTAATAAATTAGCATCAAAACTAAAGAGAAAAGATGGAAACATGGATAAAACATGGACTGTATAGTATGGAAATAATGTTGTTCATACAATTAGTATGTGTCTTTTTGGAGCAATCCTTGATTTACCCAAATTTTCCAATGAAGTTGATCTTTATGTTGCACCTTTGCGGTCTTATGATGTAATCATAGGTGTTAATTGGTTAGCAGAACATAAGGCTAAAGTGGATTGTTTTTAAAAACACATTAGTTGTTTAGATGACCTACGGAAAACAATAGAGATTTAGGGTGTGAAACATGAGATTTTAGTCAGAAAACTATCTGCTACGCAACTTTAAAAGGCCAAAATAAAGGTTGTACCTTATATGCAGTGAAAATTGTAGAAACAACTAAAGAGAATAGTAATTTAATGGAACGGTATCCACTATTACGAGAATTTAGTGACGTATTCCCAGAAGAATTGCCAGGTCTTCCACCCAAAAGTGATTTTTATTTCACGATTGAGATCAATCCTAGAACCAAACCTATTTCTAAAGCACCATACCAAATGACTACTACATAATTAGTAGATCTTAAAGCTTAGTTGCAATAAATTTTTTTAAAGGTTTGATCAGACCAAGTGTTTCATCTTGAGGAGCACATGTAATTTTTGTGAAAAAGAAGGATAGAACACTTAGGTTATGCATTGATTATAGAATGTTAAACAAAGAAGCAATTAAGAATAGGTACCCACTCCGTGGGATTGATGATTTATTTGATCATATGCATGGAGCATTGGTATATTCTAAGATAGATATTTGATATGGATATCATCAATTATGGATTAAGGATGAGGACATTCATAAAACAACTTTCAAAACAAGGTATGGACATTATGAGTTCACGGTTTTAAATTTTGGATTAACAAATGCACCTGCAAAATTTATGAATTTAATGAATAATATCTTTCAAGAATACTTGTACAAATTCGTACTCATATTCTTGGATGACATTCTCATATATTCTAAGAGTATTGAAGAACACCACGAGCATTTGAAGATAGTTTTAGAAATTTTGAGAAAAAGGTGGTTATTGGTAAGTTGTCTAAATGTTCTTTCTATGACATAGAAGTATGCTATTTGGGACATGTAATAAGTAAAAATGGAATTGTTGTAGATCCTTCTAAAATTGTAGCTATAACTTAATGGCCTGCACCAAAGAATGTGCATAAAGTTAGAAGCTTCATGGGGCTTCCTGGTTACTATAGAAAATTCGTAAAAGATTTTTCTAAGGTGGCTGCACCAATAACTTCATTACAAAAGAAGGATAAAAAGTTTGTTTGGAGTGAGAAATGTTAAATTGCATTCAAAAATTTGAAGAAATAGTTAACTTTAGCAGCTATTCTAGCAGTACCAGATCCTAATGGAGATTTTATGGTGGTAGCTGATGCATCTGGTGAAGGTCTAGGAGGTATTTTCTTACAAAATGACCATGTCATAGCTTATGAAAGTATAAAAATAAAGTTACATGAATTGAATTATTCTCCACATGATTTAGAGCTTGTTGCCATTGTTCATAAACTGCAAGTTTGGAGGCATTACCTGCTTGTTAAACCTTTTGAATTGAAAACTGATCATCTTGGGCTGAAGTATATCTTCACTCAGCCAAATCTTAATGCAAGACAATGAAGGTGGTTATATTGTTTGTCTCCATATGATTTTGAAATCACTTATATTAAGGGTAAAGAAAATAGAGTGGTTGACGCTCTAAGTCATAGGAAGAACATTTATGCTCTTATAACATTAAGAACTCGATTTAAAGACGAAGTAAAAAGTGTTATGGAATTTGATTCTTACTTTTAGCAATTAAAGACAACACTTGTTGCAGATCCTAGTGATCTGAGGTATAAAAGTTTTCACTTCGATAATGAAGGAATCTTAAGATTTGAAAACAGAGTATACATACATTCACTAAATGATTTAAGAAAGAAAATGTTATCAGAATTTCACAACTCACATTTTTTTGGACATCTGGTATTACAAAAATGCTTGCTGATATAAAAAAACAATATTTCTTGAAAGGAATGAAATAGGATGTATATTTTGTGACACATTGCCTTGAATGTCAACATGTTAAAGCAGAACATATTCACCCAGCCGGTTTGTTGTATCCTCATAGCATACCGTAGTACAAATGGCAAGTGATAAGCATGGAATTTGTACAAGGGTTGCCTATGTCAAGAAATAAACATGATGTTATTTTAGTAGTTGTTGATAAACTAACAAAGGTAGCACATTTTATTGTTGATAATCTGAAGGATGATTCTCATTTATTAGATAAAATATTCATACATGAATTTTTTAGATTACATGGAGTACCTGAATTAACCAGTTTAGATAGAGATCCTAGAATGACGTCCAGATTTTGGAAAACACTTAATGCAGCTCTAGGAACTAAGTTGAATTTCAGTTCTGTGTATCATCTGGAAATAAGTGGACAGACTGGAAGAGTTAATTAAGTTTTAGAGGATATGTTACGAATGTATTGTATGGATCGAAAGTATAAGTGGGAAGAGTGCCTTCCACTAATTGAGTTTACATACAATAATACATATCATGCCTCTCTTAAGATGGCACCTTTCGAAGCATTATATGGAAGAAAATGCATAACCCCTGTTGGTTGGGACAACATGGAGGATAGAGAGGTAATTGGACCTAAAATTCTTACCAAAATGGAACAACAAGTTAAAATTATTTGTGAATGCTTGAAGGAAGCAACTGATAGAAAAAAGAGCTATGTTGATTTAAAGTGAGTTGATAGGAAATTTGAACTTTCTAAGAAAGTGTTTCTTCTAGTCAAACTGAAAAAGAGATCTATAATTTTTGGCAAGGCTACCAAGTTATCACCACGTTATGTGGGACCTTTTGAGATAGTTGAAGTAATCAACCATGTAGCTTACCACATAGCATTACCTCTTGCTTTGTCATGAATACATGATGTTTTCCATATTTCTTTGCTTAAGAAATACATTTTAGATTTATCACATGTGTTAAATTGGAATTCCTTGTAGGTCTAAGACCCAAGAATAATCGTGGTTAAACCCATATGAGTACTTGAAACTCGCCAGTTGCATTTAAGAAATCGGGAGATAAGTCAATGTAAGGTCTAGTGGGACAATTTTAATGAAGAAAGTGCAACTTCAAAAAACCTCGAGGATATGAAAACTACTTTTCCATATCTATTTAAATAGAATTGATTTTGTTTACTGATAATTTTTTTTTGTGATTTTATCTTTAAGATACAATAAGTATGCCAGTTTTAGGCAGATATTTATTTGTTTTGAATAAACAACTATGTAATGCTGATTTCTAGAACTTAAATATTCTGATATGTTTTGACATATGTTAAGATAGTGAATAAAAATTTATTATCCTGAATGCAATGATTAAAAATGATATACTCATCAGGATGATGTTTATTTTTAGGAGGGAAGTATGTAACACCTTGTCTAAATGTTATATTCCTCTTTTGCATTGCAAGCGTTGACATGTGATTTTCAGGACAAATATATGTTTCGTGGTTGAAGAAAAATCATGCTTGCCATGGATAAATCATTCTACTCTTTTATTTTAGGGCTGATATGTTGTTGTTTACTATAATCTATTTCACTTCTTATGAGTAAGATTCAATCTAGTTTTAGGTGTTGCAAATTTAGCTTTTGTAATTGGAATCATCCTTTGGATCAATTCCATTGATCCAAGGAATGTTTTAAATATTCTTATCTAAACTGAATGAAAAACTAAAATTTATTGATTAAGATACTTAACAGACTAAATTGTTGTTATTACAATTCTTTATCATCTTGAATACAGTGCCAGCATTCGGTTTTGTGTTATGCCCGACTTTTCTTGACTGAACTGTTTAGGGCGTTTAATGGCATTAAGGGAAACCTGCTTCAGGATTCTTGAGAAAAAATAAATTATAATGTGCCCTATATCTATATGGTATATCCTAATAAGATTCGAAACTAAAGTAAAATTTCCTAACTCCTTCTAAGCCACTTTACATGGGATGACATTCTAACCTAAGTTGTAAATGCTAAGTTAGTATGGAGGGAAATAACCTAAGGGATGCTAAGTTATTTCTAACCTATTGTATTTGGTTAAGCTAAGACCTAACCTAAGGTGACAATCTATTGATAGAAGGTTATATACTAAGGTTATATTTTTAAATTAACCTAAGATCTAACCTAATCTAATTTCATCTATCCTAAACTATTGGGTATGAAAGGGAACCTAGGATTCGGTTGGCAAGTGGGAGCTAAGCGGTGGCTCCTAAGCTATTAATGAGATGTGATTTTTTATTTAATAAGGTAGAGTACTGCCAGATTTAGTGATTGCATGGGAATTTAGTGGAACCTACGTGGAGGAATCGCTAAGTTTAGAAATGTATTTTGAAGTTAAATTAGGTCTCGCCAGCTATAGATGGTGGTGGTAAGGAAAGATAAGTGGTAAATTTGGAATTAATGGCATTAATACACCTCAGGATTGGTGAGAAATCCATCTTAGAAGGTATGTTGGTGGATTTGTTAAGGGTTGCTTTGCTTTGCATGCTTCACGATTTTTTCTCTGCATGGAGCTATCTAGTTTTTCGAACCAGCAGTTTGATCTACACTTAGTGGTTATTTTTGAATTCTTTGATTTTTTTTTAGTTCGAGGAATGTATAAGAGGCACTGTGGAAAAATATTACTATTGTTTGATCTTGCTTGGAGAAGAAGAGGTGCTGGAAACTCGGTTGGACGTCTTCTCAAATTGGTAGAGGCACTATCAGGCATGATAGGCTCTACCCATTAAGATTTCTTTCTCTTCTCTAAATGTTTCATAAAAACAACTCTACTCTTTGTGGGTTAATAGTTTTCTATTTTCTATGGTTATTTTCTTGCTTGATAGAAGAAATATATGATTCATGGATTCATGTTCCTTGCATGAGAAGTGTGTTCAATGAAAAGTTGTTAAAGTCATGGATTTGGGGTAAGAATCTCTAAAGAAACCCCAAAGGATTTTAACAATCTGATCAATGGACCATGTGATAAGAAATCAGCAAGGTTCTCTTCTTTGCATACATTAATTTGAAATAAACATGCAAACTAAGAAATGAAGTTAATCTCTATTCTTTGAAAGCTTGAAATAATGAACCTAAGAGGATGCAAGCATTCAGTTTATG
This sequence comes from Taxus chinensis, assembly GCA_019776745.2. Lineage (NCBI taxonomy): Eukaryota > Viridiplantae > Streptophyta > Pinopsida > Cupressales > Taxaceae > Taxus > Taxus chinensis. The sequence goes on from CM034151.1 coordinate 840,506,806, forward strand.
TGTTAAAAGAAAGAGATCTCCCCATTAATGGCTTCAAGGCCAATGGATCTTCCCATTTACTCCATGTTAATGCTATGAAATATAAGATTAAATACTTTTAGCTCAAATGGAAGAATATGAAACACAAACTAAAGCCTAAACAAATTGCTATAATGTATGCTAGGAAGAAGAGAGAATTCTTAGGAAATGAGGGAGGGGGTATATCCCTATTTATAGTTTTTGGTTTAGAAGAAAAGGGAGATTTGGCGGCATGTGGGACAAAGGATAAAGTCCAAAATACACTTTTAGCAAGTCAAAGTGTGTTTTGACTATGTTTAGGGTATTTAACCTGGGTTAGACTAATTAATATCTCTTAGAGAGTGATTAGGGTTCTGAAAGGTTTAATCAATCCAACGAAGTGGATTGATCCTCCAGGGAGCTAATAGAAGCAAGCTAGAAGAGAATAAGAATCTAATGTAGTTACAATGAGGCTATAACAACCTATTTAAGTGGTTTATAAGAGGAAGAACGACCAAAAGGGGTGTCGTAAGGAGGGAATTAGATAGGTTTAATTGGTGGTGTGTCATCAATTTGCAAAGGGAAGAAGCGTTAGCGCACCATTAGAAATAATAGTGTATTGATTAAACTACAGGTGTCTACATTTTCCTCTCTTTGAGGTGACGTACGCTACGTCACTTCAAAGAAAGTATACAAATGTAAACAAGTAATTTTTTTTGAAGAGGTAGAAGAAAAATTAATAGGACGAAGGATGACGAATGCCCCCTCGAGTTTCGATGGGGTGATGAAGAAACTCGATCAACGATCGAAAAAGAAACAAATATAAAGAAAAATTCTCAAAGAAGATGAGAAACTAGAAGAAAAAGGGATATTGAGTGATGTGTAAATCAATTGCTAACAATATCTAATCATCATAATGCTTAGAATCCTCCTCATGGGTTTTTATTAAGATGTGAGCATGTGACGGAAGCGTAAAATGACATTACAAGCCAGGATATAAACAACTATCGTATGCCAAAAATGACCAACTCCATAAAACATACCCAAATGCAATGCAATATGAGAAATAAACAGAATCACCTGACAAGGAAATAAGTACAATCACACACACTTAATACAACAACGTTCAAGATAGTTGCACAAATATTTTGTTATCAAGATGAAGTCCCAAATGTTTTGATAAACAACTAGGGTGAAGAATGATGCCCCAATTATGGTGTATTATGCAAGGGAAAAGATAGAGGACACTTGGGTCCCGCAAAAAAGTAGTGTGCACGACGAAAAAAGTACCAGGCAATTGATAGAGCCCCAGAGTACAAATGAAGTAAGAAACATAGCTTGTGTAGGTGATTGAATATTTTGGTGATGCACGAGTCATTGTTTCAAAACATTTGAAAATGTCAGCAAGATCTGGGTTGATTGCCATGCAATAGACACATATTTCTGCCATAGATGATTGGTTTAACCAATTTTGAGTCATTTTTGATATTTTCAATATTTTTGTTGTTTGTAAAATATTTTTGTGATTTTTTTTCTTTTTCAGGTTTTTGAACGGTCAGAAGAATTTCAAAAGATCAAATATCTTCTAAAAATACATGCGATGGTGATAGTGGGAAGAAAAAGCTTGTCAAAAAGCTCATAATATATGCCCACAAGGAGAAAGATGGGTCAAGAATAATTTATTTAAAATAAATTAGTAATTAATTATTAGGACAGGGGAAATAGATGAAAATAGAAGAAAAGGTGGGAAAAGGCACCTGAAAGTTTCATAAATTATCTCAGTGTGACAAAGAAGTGACCGTTGGACGGCACGAAGTGCCCTAGCATGTGAAAATTAGTAAAAAAAATTATTTTAAGACAAAAATAATTATCATGGTGGGTAGAAGAAGGTTAGAATGATCAAAACAAATAAAACACGACCCAGAGGCTTCATGATGGGTTAATATACTCACCCGGGGTCAGTAAAATAATAATGACCAATTCATTTTTACTAGAGCTTTTGCAAATTTTTATCGTGAGTGAAAGTAAGAGCCCTAGAGTGAGATGGTGAGGATACTGAGGAGGACGAGGTGCGTGGATCGTATCCGAGAGTACATGTGGGACCCAGTGGATGGACCATTTGTGAGTGGCCTAAATCCCCTGCTATTAATTACACATTTAATGCCATTTTTAGGGTTTTCTAGGGTAGGTAGGAGAAATTTTGACACATACACGAGGGCGTATGTGTCGGATTGATGGGTACGCTCACGCGCATGCATCAAAACAGACATGGACATGCACGCACATCTGTTTAAAGGATATAGGGACATGCACGCGTACCTATTTGGTAGAAGTAGGTATGCACACACGTATCCATTAGGAAAGTTAGGTATGTGCATGTGTACCCATAGAAAAATTTAGAGAGGTCTGTATGCGTTGATTAGGGTTTGAATGGTCACACGCACACGTGCGTGTCGAAGTAAGTGCGTATGAATCATAATGGGTGTGTATGCATCCTTTATAGTCGGCACCAAAAAAGGAGAAGAAGGGGTTGTGCACGTAGGTGTCCGCAACGGCGTGTACATGTCATTTAGGGTGCGCAGGTGCCAAACGAGGTGCGTATGCACTAGAAGTAAGTGAGAAAAGATAATTGGCTAGAAAATAGCCAAGGATAGAAGAATATAGGTGAGATTAGTTCAGAAGAAAAGAATAATTAGTAAGTTAGATGCATTAAAATAATTATTTTTTCTTAGAAAAAATTATAAAAATGTTAGATTCCTAACACTTGCGTTGATTTTGCAGCGTATGTTACCCGTTCTTCAGACTTGCGAGTGCTATGGTCGATTAGTGGTGATAGAGGCACAATTTGATGAGGATGATAGAGTGACCCTGGTGAGCCTTTTACATGTGACGAGATTGACTCATGTGGCCGAGATGCCCCAGATCACTTTATATCATGGCCTTTTGATAGCCATAACAGAGCGATGGTGCAACGAGAGCTAGTGCTTTCGCCTCTCGACCAGGGAGATCACCATTACCTTGGAGGATGTATGGTGCATCATGTGGGTCCCAATTCAAGGATATCTTATCAAGACTATGAGATACTGGACCAACATTCAACATCATATCATACATTTTTTCAGCATTACTACTATACCACATTGCGGGATGTCTATCAAACTATTCCAATGTATAGATGATCCAGAGTTAGACTGAGTAGTGGTCTATATGATGGCTCTTGTCAGTGGAGTTCTACTCCCTAAGAAGACTGGTGCTTCATTTTTGATTGGACTCCTAAGAGTGATTCTTGGTTTGGTGGAGGGACAGACCTACTTCTGGGGTCAGTGCATTCTAGCACATGTATACTGGGATGTTCATTTGATCACATACTACCTTCAGAAGATGGTGGGACCTGCTCACTTGCTATAAATTTGGGCATGGGACCACATTGCCATTGGTCACCCCTTAGGTGTTCTGAGAGTTCGGGCTCCCGACGAGCCTTCTACGATGGGTTGGGTCCCAGTAGGGGAGGATGTGCGACCCTTCATGGGAATTACATACCACTACCAGCATGAGCTAGATGAGCTGGGACAAGATTTTATTGTATGGAGGCCTTTAAAACATTTCTAATGGTCAGAGGATGGTTTAGAGCTCAGCACTGCTACTGTTGAGCATTTTATCTTGGGTAGCCACAACTAGATATGGGAGTTATATAGAGTAGTTCAGTTTCAGAGGAATCTTGGCCTTACCCAAGATGTTCCTGGGCCAGATAGATGGTATGCTCGTAGAGCTAGAGAGAATTTTGATATGGGTCCACAGATTTCCCTTGACAGAGCACTGACGAGTTTTTGACAAGTGGCACCTGCTATTTGGGTGCCACTTAGATAGATTAGAGATCCGAACACTACGCTGGAGTATGGGCCATGGTACCACGGTGTGCTCCCACATTTTTTGAGCATTCCTAGAGTAACGTATGACATCGGTGTGAGACCTCCTCTAGTGAGGCCTCCTAGCGGTGGCGAGGGTGGAGATGATAGTGATGATGATGATGATGAGGGTGGGCTCGATGTGCACTAGCATGTTAGAGGTAGGGGACAGGGTCCCTTACCATAGTAGCCATAGGGCCAGGGCCCTAGGCCTAGGGTGAGATAGGTATATAGGGCCATGGATATAGAGTTTCCTCAGTGGGCATTCCAGCGGGGATTTATACCCCTCTTCAGTAGGTATTACCAGGGTAGGGGCCACCACCTGATATTCCAGAGAGTAGCAGTGTTGGTGGGTAGCGAACTACTCTTTAGTAGTAGTTATAGGTAGCCATTGTTGTACAGTTACAAGCGGCTGGTGAGAGAGACACAGTGAGGACCTAGGTACAGGCCCTCACAGTAGAGTGAGATCAGGTTCTCACCTAGGTGCAGATGTTGATAGCAAAGAGAGATCAGGCTAGGGCACAGATTTCCTAGACCAGTGATAGCGCTACATGGTAGAGTCAGATGTGAGAGTTGGCTATGCAGGGTGCTCAGATATTGAGCCTCCTACACCAGTCCCAGACTCAAGTGCGGATGGTTTTTTCCTAGAGGGATCATGCACAGACACAGTCACAGTGCTATATTACATAGAGAGATCAAGCATGAGCCCATGTGTAGGTTATTACTGCAAAGAGAGATCGAGAGGTTGCTTCCTTGAGACAGACCCAGGCTGATGTTGGTAGTTTGACATGCCAGTGAGATGCCACCCTACAAAAAGATCTCACTTTTGGAGATATAGAATTGATACGAAATGCGATGAGATCAGGTGGTGAGGCCTTGTATTATAGGACAGCCTACTTCAGGGAAGTTCTGGCAGGTCAGTGAGTAGTCTCATTTTAGTAGTTAATGGCTAGCGTGACAAGCTCTAGGACATGGAGATCAGGCCATTTGGCAAGATCAGTTAGGTAGCCTATGCCAGAGGTGCTGACTAGACAGGGGCCATCTAGATAGTTTGGTGGTGCTCCCAGTGCAGGTCCATCACAGCCACCATTATTTCGTCAACCAGGTGACAGACCTGGGAGCCCCAGTGAGGGTGAGAGTTGTGGTTGAGCTCTACATTCATTTTTTTATATAGATATTTTTGTATACATGCCTCTTATGAAGGCTGATTTTGATGTATAGCTGTGTATACCTTCATTTTGATGATGCCTTGTGATGAAGGCTTGATTCTTTTTGGTGCATGCCCTCCTTTTTGATGGCACATTGTATTGATGATGTATTATTTTTAGTACTGACCTAGATAGTTATACATGTATATATGGACATTTGATGTATCATTCTATGATGCATTTATGATATATGTTTCACTCTTTCTTTTATGTATGTGGCATATCTTAGATTTAGAAATGTGTATATTTCCTACTTTCATTCTTGATGATGATGGATCTGTATATAACACCACATGTTTTGGATTCATGAGTTATTTCTGAGTTTTTATGCGAGCACTTGGGATGATATTGGTGTGGGGGGGGATAGATTTGTGATTATGTGCAACCCCTCTTGCCCCCATTGATGATACGATATTTGATGATTTAGCTTAGCATACATGCATGATGTAATACTTAGCATTCTTGTGTATATATATGATGTAGTGAATGATGTTAGAAATGTGATGAGATGATAGATGATAGATGTGATAACAAACAACTGTGCAAAAAACACACAAGCAAAAGTTAACAAAACTAAACAAATATACACATACTACTAGTAAAAAAACACATGAAAAAACTTAACAAGAGATTAAAATGAGATCTAATCTAAACAAGCAAGTAAAAATGAACATAAATAATAAAGAAATCTAAAACTATCTACAAGTATGAGAGCTCTCAAATGTATGTAATGCAATACACAATTTAAATCAAACAAGATTCAAAATTAGATAGGAAAACGATCCATCTAAAGAACCAACAAATAAATGGAATAAGTACATAAAAACTATACAAATCAACAACTAAGAGTAATTAAAGCACTAATTTTTTTTTGCGGGACAACATTGACATATTTTCTAATGTTTTTGGGTTTATCAAAAGATAAGTTTTCACAGCTACGTTTGTCACTGTTTGTCTAGGTTTCCCAAAGATAACATTATGAGACAAATGTATCTTTATCCATGAAAAGAGAAATTTTCTAGATGTTTAGATTATTATTTTTTTGTATCATTTTCCGAATTTTTTTGTATTTTCTAAGATCATGTTTTGAAAGCAATGTACAAGAACAAAGAGGTGTGGATGCCCCCAGTGTGATGTGGGAATATACAAAAGGTAGAATGCCAAACATGTATGTGCAAGAAGATGGCAATGTTACTTTCATGCTCAACATTAGATGGGAGTATATGAAGGTGATGCTATCCATCCAAATATAAGAGAAAACAAACCAGATCATGGCAAGGCAAAGCTAGTCCTAGTAGGGTTCCTGACCTATCAGAAAAGGTTGTATCTAAAAAGTGGTAACGATTACCCCTCCTTTTGTAAGAGTGACTTGTGTCCAATGAATATTCCTTGAGTGCCAAAAACTTGTTTTCACTCAAAGACTCGCCCACTACGCCACAATTGCGTGGTTTTCATATGAGGATGACCTACTTTTTCTTTACTATTTTCTCATTTTTCCATTTTTTACTTGTTTTTTTTCTTTGTTTTCCAATTTTTAGTTCTTATTTGATATTCTCGTCATGCCTAAGCATAGAACCACTTTAATTTCATGGTGTTCATAGGTTCTGGAAACTCTTCACCATCTGAATATGAAATTTTTTAGGCTCCTAATCCATATTTTGCAATTACAACATAAGGACCTAACCAATTAGCCTTGAACTTTCCTTTCTTTTGTCTATCTTTGACGGTGTTCTTCTGATTTTCTTTGAGAACTATATCTCCTACATCAAATTCCCGATGAATGATGTGTTTATTATATCGTCTGGACACTCTGTTCTAATAAAATTTTGGGTGATTAAGAACTCTGATACGCCTCTCATCTAATAGTTCTAACTCTGCTAGGTGAGCAAACCTATAGTCTTCATCTTTATCAAGATAGTCTCTGAGAGATATTCTCAGAGAGGGAAGCTCCACTTCCAAAGGTATGATGGCTTTAGTGCCATAGACAAGTGAATAAGGGGTCGTACCTATAAGAGTGCGAATGGAAGTACGATAGGCCCAGAGGGTGGGATGTATCTGTAGATGCCAATTACGGCTGGTTTTACTGACCATTTTCTCCATAATCTATACAAGGGTCTTATTGGTGTCTTCTTCCTGCCCATTACCTTGAGGCTAATAAGGGGTAGAACACATAAGTTGGATATGGAAGCATTGACACAATGTTTTAACCATTTTTTTTAAGGATTTACCATTATCAGTGACAATGGTCGAGGGGATCCCGTACTGGCATATGAGATGGTTCATGATGAATTTTGAAATCTGCACACCAGTGACATAGGTAAGAGGGACAACCTCTACTCATTTGGTAAAGTATTCGGTGGTAGTTATGATATGAGTATGACCATCTGATGAAGAAGGATGGATCTTCTATATGAGATCCAAGCCCCATTTAGAGAATGGCCAAGGCGTTGCAATAGACTGTAAGGCTTGTGTTGGTGCATGTATTAACTTTCCATATTTTTTGGAATAGCTCACACTTCTTGAGGAAGTTGTAACAATCAAATTCCATGGTAGGCCAATAATAGCCTACTCTCAATAGATTTTTAGCTAATACCATGCCACTAGTATGTGCTCCACAAATACCACTATGTACTTCCTTAATTGCGTTGATAGAATCAACAACATCCAAATAGCGAAGTAGATTCCCATTGTAGCCACGATGATAAAGGGTGCCTCCTAGGATGGTATAATGATCTATGCGGTGAATAAGGGATTTCTTTTCATAATGGGTGATGTCAGGAGGAAGAGTGACATCTTATAGGTATTGGAAGATAGGGTCATACCAAGGGCATAAAGGACCAACAACTTCACATGCCAAACATGACTCTGGTATATCATATGTAGGTACCTGTAAATGTTCCATGAAGAAAGGCATCTTGCTTTCTTCAGGTGCTATGCGTAAGAGAGACTCAATAGTAGCCATAGCATTCATGGATCTTTTATGTGACCTTGGTTTTTGTTCAAATATGACTTGTGTGAAATATTCCTTCAAAGTTTCATCCATTTTCTTATATGGAATGAGCTTCTCATCTTTAACCTTGTACTCATCATTAACTTGTTTTATGATAAGCTGAGAGTCCCCAATGACTCGTAGTTTTTTGATGTTCCACGTAATAGCTAGCTTGAGGCTAGTGATGAGTGCTTCGTAATCTGCAATGTTATTTGTAAACATGAATACCAACCTAAATGCTCATGGTATGACATCACCTGTTGGAGTCATGAGCACCACTTCTGCCCTAGATCCATGAAAGGCAAAAGATCCATCAAAATGAACCTATCATTATATGGATTCTTCAATATACATCATAGATGCATCTGGTAAATCTAAGCATAGGGGTTCCATTCTTGGGAGAGGAGCTTCTGCCAACTGATCAGCTAGTACATGTCATTTTAAAGACTTTTGATTCACAAAATCAATGTCAATTTCACTCTGGAGAATGATCCAATTAGCCATTCGGCCTGTGAGGGCATGTTTGGATAAAAGGTACTTGAGAGTGTCAACTTTGGAAATGAGCTTGGTTTTATTATTCAGGAGATAATGGCGAAGCTTTTGAAATGTGAAGACAACCACCAAGCAGTACTTTTCTATTTGGGGATAATTCAGCTCGTATGCTATCAAGGTGTGGCTAAGATAGTAAACCACTCTCTCTTTATGGGCTAAGTCATATTAGGCAAGTAATGCACCAATGGCAAACTGGGTAGTGTAAATGTATAAGAGGAGAGGATCACTAGGGGTGGGTGGCATTAGTACAGGTGGGATGGACAAGTATTGTTTGAGTAGCAAAAATGATTTTCTTCATCATTCGTCCTATTAATTTTTCTTTTACCCTTTCAAAAAATTTTACTTGTTTGCATTTGTATACTTTCTTTGAAGTGACGTAGCTTACATCACCTCAAAGAGGGGAAAATGTAGACACCTGTAGTTTAATCAATACACTATTATTTCTAATGGTGCACTAACACTTCTTCCCTTTGCAAATTGACAGCACACCACCAATTAAACCTATCTAATTCCCTCCTTACGACACCCCTTTTGGTCATTCTTCCCCTTATAAACCACTTAAACAGGCTATTATAGCCTCATTCTAACTACAGTAGATTCTTATTGTCTTCTAGCTTGCTTCTATTAGCTCCCTGGAGGATCAATCCACTTTGTTGGATTGATTAAACCCTTCAGAACCCTAATCACTCTCTAAGAGAGATTAATTAGTCTAACCTAGGTTAAATACCCTAAACATAGTCAACTCACACTTTGACTTGTGGTGTCACTCAGATTTCACCCTGAAATCTATGACTACCCAATTCGAAAAAATTTCGTACTTTTAAAATAGTGGGTCATTTGTTGTTTTTATTGCCTGAAAGTTCTTGTATTGCGTCAAGATAATCCCAAAGAGCCATATTAGCCCTTTTCGCCAAATACCCAGATGCCCAAAATTGTTTTATTCTGTCGTCGGGATTTGTCTGCGGGAAATTTGTATTTAATTATTTTGAGCCCCGTATGAGGCTATTTGCGCTTCGTTTCAACTCTGTTATGAGCGGATATGTTATTATTCCTATGTACCAGAAGGATTTTAACTTATTTTAAGTTTTGGGCTTTATTTGTAACTTTTGGCAATTTTTCGTGTTTTTGTGGTGTCCCGTTCTGTTTTTTGTAAAATTTCTCTGGAACAACTCCTTCGCCGGGTAAGCCCGATTTTTGGCTTGGAGCAGCTGGAAAACATACACGCACATTTTTCCCGGAGGAAGTCGTCATCGGAGGTCTGGATCACTGGGAAAAAATGAAGTCGTGCACAGAAAAGCCCCTGCGGGGATGGGCGCATTTTTGGAAAACAAAGGATTTAAGCTGCGATGGGAAAAATATAAGCCGCAGGCAGGATGGGAATCGTATACCTGCCTGGTAGGGTACTTTTTCCCGTGTTATAAAAGTCACTTAAGCTACAGTGGGAAAAATAGAGGCTGCAGGCAGGTGGGAATTTATTGTCTGCCTTGCAGGGTAAAAATTCCCATGATATAATAAAAGGAAAGTGACTTAAGTGAAATCATGGGATTTTAGTGCCTGCCTTGCAGGGTAAAGAATCCCATTGTCAAAGTCAAATCACTTAAGTGGATCATGTGATTTTGGTGCCTGCCTGGCAGGGTAAAGAATCCCATTATGGAAAAAATCTTAAAAATAGAATTACATGTGCAAAAAAGTGCGCCCCCTTTGGTGATGGATTAAAGTGATTAAATTGATTATTTTAAATAATCTTTCTTCCTTCAAAAAGTGCGCCCAAGCTTAAGGAGGTCAAAAAAGTCAAAGGAGGAATAAAAGAAATAAATTAAATTAATTAAATTTAATTTATTTAGTCGCTGCCCCCTTCTCTCAAAAAGTGCGCCCCATTTGGGCATTATTTAATGATTTTTGAAGCATTAAATCATTAAATTAATTTCTATTTTCAGTGGCTATGGTCAAAGCACACTGTGAGACTTGAGTGAAGTGCTGTGTGAAGGATTAAATTGGGTTAATTTAATTTATTAGATGGCTGTCCTTAAACATGCTATTTTTAAAAGAGAAAAGCATGATTTTTAATTAATTAATTGCGTTTAATTGTTAGGGCAATTATTAATTATAGAATTGTGAAGGTTATATAAGCATGGGCAGCCATATGGATGACTTATTTAATTCACAGGTTAAGAATTGCAGCAAGGAGAAATAGTGTGCCCCCATTAGAGGAAGGATTTTGCACAGACAAAGTGCTAACAAAGGCTAAAAGCTTCCAGATTTGGCGCATGCTTTGGAGAAGGTTGATGTTCGTCGAGATAGTTGTTTTCATAGGTGTTACAGGAGCTCAGGTGTTGATTGAAAGGATTCATGCTCTCTTTATGTGCAAATTAAACACCAATTTTTGGGGCAGCAGGCTTGAAAAGAGCAGATTTTTATAATTTAAATTCACTATTCATGCTCCGGTGGCTATTTTTGTCTGAATAAATTGCAGGAACTCATTAGAGGTGCTTTATAAAAGAAAAGGATTTTTTATCAATGTCCAATACATTGCAAATATCCTCCGAATCTGAAGAATTGTCCAGATCTGCACCAGTATTGAAGAAATCCAGCCAAATTAGAAGAAAAAGAATTATTCAGACAAAGATTGATAAAGCCATGGCAAAAGGAGATGAAAAAGAGAGCACGATGGATTCATGCATTGCTTCTAAACTTTCAGACATAGGAGACACGGATCTAGGCCCAAAACCTCTTTCTGATTTGATTGACAGATCCAGAGCTGGAAAGACTTCACTCATGCGTGCGGTCAAAAGTAGTGGAATTATTCAAGCTGCAGCTTTCCCGTGTACAGCCCAATTGCCAGAGTTTGTGATGGAGTGTGCTAGATCTTATCATCCTTCATCCAGATCAGTGCGTGATGTTGCGGGAAAGACAATAATTCGTTTGGATGCGAAATTCTTTGATTATTGTTTGAAGATTCCAGTACGAAAGGTGGTGACTTCTATTAGCATTCAGGATGCTGATAGTAGGTGGGAAAAGCATAGAGCTGACTGTATGAGCATCATGAATAGCCGGTTCATGAAGAAGCCTAGATCCCCTTCCAAGTTCCCGAGAACTCTTCCACGATCCAATTTGGTGCAGGACCATTGAAATCAGGACCATTGAAATCAACAAGGTTGATTCTATAATCAATTGGTCGGAAATTATTAGCAGCAACATCGGTGAGCAACTGCGGAACGTGAAGCATACTTTTAGCTTCAAGATGACTTCATACTTGGTGTATGCTACAGCTTCACAGGGTATCTTTTCCAAGCTGGATAGATGTGGTATTCTTTCCAAGGATCCCATTTTCGAGTGCTACCCATAGCTTACTGTACCTGCGTGCGAGAAGGACTTCAAAGTGATCAACGATGGTTTCTTCTACGATTTCATCTGCAGGTTAGACAAAGAATTGAAGACTCACAGGGTAAGCAAGGAAGCATGGGAAGCAGTGTCCAAGATTGGCAGTGTATTCATCCAGTTTGCAGATTTCACATACCTCAGAGTTACAATCTTTTCAGGTGAACCAACAAAGATGCCAAGGTACTCGAGTGATATATTGATTGTCATGGAGCTGAGCAGGCAACTTGTGGAGTTACACGACCTTCAATCAAAGTGGTACAAGTCTACGGGCTTCTTCCCACTCACTGTGGGATATTACAGTTGCATCAGCATTCACAGAGCTCGAGGAATGGAAGCACAAATGTTGTCCGAGTATGAGCAAGAGTTCTTCCCTACATGGCTTAATTTCGATCCATTTGGAATAGCCAGGAAGACAATCTCCCAGGAGTACACACATGTGCCTTCGTTAGAAGATTTCTGGATGAAGTGCAGAAGTGAGTACGAGGTCAGAAAGAAAGATTTCAGCAGGCTGTCGGCAAAGCAAGTATTTGACTTTGGACTAGCGTGGATACCTGCGGATCTTAAAGATGATGGGAACGTGGTACTTGACACTTACCATCAAATGGGATGAGATAAAGCTCTACTGCAGGATAGCAATGGCGGCTGTAGCACAATAAAAGAAAGATCTGGAGCTGTGTTGGTGAGTACTTCGAGCTGGTTGCTAACGAAGGGATACTGCGTTGATGAAGTATTGATGAACCAAATCACAGGCAACTTCGGCACAGGAGATTCCCTCAAGCGAAAGCATGAAGGAGAGAGCAGCAGAAGGTCTGAGAAGTTGAAAGTATGCAGAGGATCTCAAGAGAAAGAGAAGACCACTTCTACGACCATAGCTTTGACTCCGACTTCTCCAGTACCTAAAGGATCACCAACTATTGCACCATAACAGCAGGATGCTTCCATGCCTTCATTAAAACCAGCAACGTTCATCTTCTCTCCGCAGCCACTTCGTTCATCACCCATTCCAGAGGAGATGTTGAAGCTGCAGATGACGGAGTTCGAAAGAGCTTTGTCCTTGAATGTTTCAGAGGATGGCAGCCATGATACTGTGGCACTTTCTGATGGAGAGGATGCAGAGCAGGAAATGGTAGTGCACTCAGTGACTTCTCACTCTCTGAAAAGTAATTTCTTGGAATGGTTAGCTTTGCAGTTGGTTCCGGAAGCAAGAGTAGAGATGAACTTAGAGGAACATGACTTGTAGCTACTTCAGGATCTGAGCAGAAGAGACAGAAGGCCTAAAGTTGCTAAAGAAACTTCTAGGTTGATCATCGAGGATTCGGGAGAGAAGTTTGCTGAGATATTAATCCCGGCAGAAGGAAAGGTAGAAGAGGAACTCGCGGCAGAAGATGTGACGGTGACCAAAATACCACTCGGTCAAGCTACCACTAAAAGATTGAAGCAGGACACGCAGACGTTGCTGGATGCTTTGTTCCTTAGGCTTGACAGTGAAAAGGCAGAGAAAGAAGAGCTGTAGAAGCAAATATCTCAATTATGTGAGATCATAGCCAAGGTTGCTAAACCTTCCGTTCAGCCCATTTCAGTGCAGGTGAGTGATCATCTTATGCAGGAAATGGAAGATGCAAGCAATCAAGTAAAGGCTATTGACAAATGGAAGGATCTGATTATTTGTCAAGCTTCTGTGCAACTTGGGGAAGTGCCAGCCCGCCTAAAGGTTATGAATGATGCAGAAAATCAACTAAAGCAACTGATAGAAAGCATAGAAGGAATGAATACAGTTGCAGAGAGTAACCTGAGTATTTGGGACGAGATCAACAAGCTGTCGGGAGATGTATTGGTTGCAGAACAAATTGTGCCAGATGGATCAGTCGAGAAGGGGAAGCAGCTAGAGTTTGCAGTATCTTTCCATTTGGAGATCTACAGAGTTTTGCTGAAGAGGATGCAGGCGCTTGAGAGTAGAACATCAGATTTGCCGGACAGTATTATTTCTTTCACTGAGGAAAGAGTGGATGGAGGTATTACTTCATACGTGCGGATTGTTTCTAACGAGGTGCATGATTCCCTGGAGAGTTCTCTTCTGATGGTGCAAAAGAGGATTGATAAATCCACCAAGTTTTTTACGATGAACTCTATCAGTAGGCTGGTGACACTGCAGGCAGACATTGCGAGATTTGGGCCAAGTTTGGAAGAAGTGGAAGCATGCAGCAAAGTGTTGAATGAAGGATTGCTGCAATTCAGGACAGAAAAGGAAGCAGTAGCTAAAACAGATGGAAAGATGCTGAATTATATGTTTGACAAGTATATCAGATATCAGAACAAGAAGAAGATGTAGATGTTACAGCTGGCATGACTTCTTCTATTTATTTCTTCTTCTACTTTCTATGTTCCCGGATGAAATTGTAAACTTCTAATTTATTGGTTTTGCAACCATTACTTGAGGTCATTTGGAACCTTTCTATTAGTTAAGTGATACATGTGTTACTTAAGAAGAAGTTAGTTGAGGATGATTGCCAAATGTCATCTTTACTTGTTGTTCATACTTTAGTTTAGTTTGAGTCTTCTATTTGTACTTTCCCTCCTACATTCTATAAGTAGGAGAAGAACCTACGGGTTAATGATCGATCAAAATTTGTAAGAAGCAATCTTGTGTTCTAGACTTTGTGCTGAACCCCTGAGAGCCACTTGTTGCAGAGGAATACAGAGAAGCAGGTTTCCGGAGAACTTTGTGTCACGGCGTACTGTGTTTCTTGCTTTTAAATCTTAGATCTTTAAAGTAAACTTTGTGTTATTTGAGATCTGGATCTAGAACTGCCTTTTCTTTAGAATTCTGTGTGTTCAAATCTATTAAGTTTCTTCTATGTGCATGTAATTAGCTCTGCTATCTACTAATTGGGATGCACATCTTCCTTACTTCTTCTGTAATTTTTCCTTTCTTAAACAGCTGCTTACTTGCTGCAGAACTTCTTAGTTATGGTTCATGAACTAAGTGGTTAAAGTAAAACCCTTAATAGATAAAAACACATTTATATTGACAAATCTGACATGGGAGCTTCACTGGTTAAATGAGGGAGATTTATCTCATGACTGCCTAGGTTTGATGCTATGTAGAAAATCTAGCCAACAGTTTTTGGCGACTCCGCTGGGGAACAACTATCTTTGCAGATCAAAGCTTTTCTATTGAAGATCAGAGTGTTTTCCATACGAATCTCAACGTGGCTGAACGTCCATTCACCCAATCTGTGAAGGCGTGAGGAAGGACTGATCATTTCTTCCGACTGCAGGTGCAATTCAATTTCAATCATCCTCCTCAAGTTAGAAGCCGCAGATCTAGTCTCTCACCAGGAAGGAGAGTACACACCCATCCAGATCCGGATCGTATTCAGTATAATCCGGCGGCTGGAATTATCCATCAAGTCTATCAAGTCTACACAAGGAGGAGACGTGCTCAAGCTAACATGGCGCACCAAATTGTACCTGTTCCATGGGGAGCGGTTTTTGGACCTCTCAACTTGGCTCCACCTATGCACGAGCTGCCAAAGGGATCCAAAAATAATTTTCCAAAATTCTTCGGAGATGGAAAGCAAAACCCGGATGATCATTTGGCAGCCTTCTTCATATCTTGTGGTGTGCTTGCAGTGGAGCATGAAGATGTCTCAGTCAGGCTATTCATTGAGACTCTACACAACTTGGCTGGAGAATGGTTCTATCAGCTGGCTCTTAGCACCGTAACCAACTGGATGACTATGCGTGAGCAATTTCTGAAAAGATTCAAGCCTGCAGAGGATGCAAGCACGATGATCACTCAACTGACGTAGTTGAAGAAAGAGCCAAACGAGAACATGCAGGACTTTATTGCAAAGTTCCAAAGGATTTTGTATAAAATCCCCACTTCTGCTGCATTGAGCGACGAAAATCAAAAGACATTTTTTATAAACGCTCTATTGCCTGAAGTTAGATATCAGCTAAGAAGGGCAAGACCTGCAAATTTGCTGGACACACAAAATGCTGTCGTGGAGGTTGAGGATGACTTGATCATGGCTGGAAAACTCAAACAACTATCTCACAAAGGTGATGGTGCTTCTTCTAGTACTTTTGATCCTTTGTTGCAGAGATTGGCTAATGACATGCTGCAGATCAAGAAACAGATCTCTCAAATAGGGAATGCACCCCCCTCAAGAATAGCTCCTACCCGGACCTTCAATGGTCAAAATCAAAATCAAAATCGAAACAAACTTGATATTGCACCACAACGTTTGGCAATAGAAGCTGCTCCAAGGAATAACTTGGAAACTAATGAAGAAGATCTCGGCATTGATGAATCATTTGATGATGAAGACTTTATAGATCCCGCTGGCGACTCCAATATTGGTTACCTGGACTACAAATCTAATGAGGGCTATTATGAATCTTTTGAAGATTCTGATGGTCACACTTTTGCGGTGTTTACAAGGTCTCAGACACGCCAAAATGCCAAAGCATCCACAAGCGGCCGGAAAGAGAGAGAAGATCCTGGCCCGGATGTTACTATCTTGAAAAGAGGTAGCATTCTTCCTTATTCATTAGTGCCCAAGGAGAAATATTCAAATTCTTTCAATTCGCAGTAAAGAACCAACGCACATCCTGCTAAAGCAAGTCAAGCTTTTGACATAATTGATCACATCAAGAGAAATAAGGTCCAAATGTCAGAAGCTGAGTATTTGAGGGCATTTCCTGATCAATTGAATAGATTGGTCAAATATGTGCAAAGTAATGGTCCTAGCCCAACGAACAATAATCCACGGGGTATCTTGTCAAGTCCAAATATTACTTTACCATCAAATAATGCTGCTGCAAGTTCTTCTCCTTCCACGCCTTCTCCCGCTACATCAGATAGGATTGAGCCATTCTATGTGTCTTTGCTCATCAATGGACACAAGCTAAGCAATTGCATCCTAGATTCTGGAGCTTCCGACAACGTAATGCCTGCCAAAGTTGCTGATGCCTTGGGTCTTACATTGACAAAAACCATTGGACGATGTTATTCCATGGAAAGATAAGTCCCTCTTGTGGGGCAAATCAAAGATGCGCAGGCAGTACTTGCTTCCTTCCCAGACAAAAGACTGAAAATGACTATCCTTGCAGCAAACATTCCAGTCTCTTATGGCATGCTTTTGAGTAGAAATTTTTGCAAGGAGCTGGGTGGAGAAGTGAAGATGGATTGGTCTTGTGTGCACATACCAATCAAAGGAGTAAATCAAAAGCTAGAACCTGAGAAGAAATCCAAGTACACAGTATCAAAATCTGAAGATCCTAGATCTCAGATCTTGTTTCAGGAATCGGATCACGGAGTCTATTACCTAGAAATGGATAAAGAAGAAATTCAACCGGTGATTCAAGAATCACGTCAAATTGATAACAAGATTTGGACTCTGGAATTTGATGGTAGCTGCTGTTCATTTGGATCCGGCGCAGGCGTTGTTCTTATCTCTCCTGAAGGGAAGGTGCATGCACACTCCTTCAAATTGATGTTCGAAAATACTAACAATACGGCTGAGTATGAAGCATTGTTGTTAGGCATGGAGCAGGCAAGAACAATGGGAATCAAATTATTACACGCAAGAGGAGATGTTGAGCTGATTGTAAAGCAGATAAGGGGCCTCTACCAAGTCAAAAAAGACAAACTGTGGCACTACAGAGATCGGGTCTACTCTGCTATCCTGGATTTTTCAGCTTTCTCAGTATCTTACATTCCGAGAGAACAAAATTCAAGAGCTGATTCACTTGCGGTTACTGCAGCCTTGTTGAATCCGGATTAGCCCCCTGCATTCTTTAGACAGGGAGACTACAAGGTGGAAATGGTTTTTCACCCAAAGGTTCCTGACAACGTCCAGCAATGGCAGGTTTTCAACGATGATACACAGATTCCTGCATTTCTCCAACAGAAAGACAATTTTGAAGAAATCTACTATGAGGGAAGCAATTCACCTCCTAGGCAGACCACTGTCGGAGAAATGGAGGCTGACGTCTCAGGAGGTTAGGAGATAATCCAACTAAAGGGAAATAAAATTCCCAAAGGCTTGGTATCTCTTGAGGAAATGTTTGATAAGCATGATCAGATGCTTAAGAAAAATGAAGAAAATGAGGAAGGCTCTTCCTCCGACACACAATTACTAAATTTGGGAGCCAGCAATGATCCCAAATTAGTAAATCTGGGTAAGTTTTGTTTAGAAGCTGAAAAGAAAGCTTTCACTAAGCTTCTTAAGAAATACATGGATATTTTTGCCTGGTCCTATCAGGATCTAAAAACATATCAGCCTGCGGAAGTTCAACACTACATCCCACTTAAATCAGAACAGAAGCCTTTCAAGCAGAAGCTGCAGCGGCACAATCCTACCATTTCAGGAACCATCTTTGTAGAAATCCAGAAGTTGTTAGATGCAAAGATTATTTATCCCATACACCATTCAGAGTGGTTGGCCAACATAGTCCCTGTAAGAAAGAAAAGTGGTGAGATTAGGTTGTGCGTGGATTTCTGCAACCTTAATCAAGCTTCATTGAAGGATAACTACCCTATCCCCATCATGGATCACACTTTGCAGGTGGTCACTGGATCTGAGATGCTTTCCATGCTTAACGGCTTCTCAGGATACAATCAAGTCAAGGTGGCTGAGGAAGATCAATACAAAACGGCGTTCATCACACCTTGGGGAACCTTCGCATACCAGAAGATGCCGTTCATCCTGATCAATGCTGGTGCTACATTTCAAAGAGCTATGGATCTAGCCTTTGCTCATCTCAAAGATATAAGCATAGTTGTGTACCTGGATGATTTGACAGTCTTTTCCAAAGATAGAAGCATACATATTTCAAACTTGGAAGAGGTCTTCATACAATGCCGCAAGCATGGTATTTCTTTGAATCCTAAGAAATCTATCTTTGTTGTAACCGAAGGAAAGCTGCTTGGGCACATTTTTTCCAAAGAAGGAACAAAGATAGACCCAGAGCGTGTCAAATCCATTTAGACATTACCTTTGCCCACATCCAAAAAAGGAGTTCACTCTTTCTTTGGAAAAGTGAATTTTCTCAGAAGATTCATTCCTGACTTTGCTGAGCTAACCCGTCATATTTCAAATATGATGAAGAAGACACAAGATTTTAAATGGAGCAGCGAAGGGAAGGAAGCTTTCGAGAAAATCAAAGAGGCCCTGTCTAAAGCTCCAGTCTTGGTTTCACCTAACTTCAGTAGAGAATTTATTCTTTATTGTTATTCTTCTGAACATACCATGTCAGCAATTCTTATGCAGAAGAATCAAGAGGATGCAAAAGCTCCTATTGCTTTCATGAGCACGCCCCTTAAAGCCTATGAGTTGAAATACACTCCAATGGAAAAGCAGGCATATACAGTAGTGAAGGCATGCAAGGCATTCAGGTATTATATTATTTGCTTGCACACTGTGGTTTTGGTTCCAGATACTGCAGTTAAATCTATCCTTATGCAGCAAGAGTTAGGATTATTGAGAGGCATGTGGGTGACAAAAGTTCAAGAATATGATTTGGATATTAAACCAACAAAGCTGGTTCAAGGAAGAGGTCTGTGTGAACTAATGACAGAAATAAAAGCATCAGTACCTGAAGCAGATCAGGATGGGATAGATGAAGATTTACCTGCAGTACTGTTTATAGATCTGGTAGAGGATTGGTACAGTAACATTGCTTACTTTCTGACGTATGGAGAATGCCCAGATCAAATTTCCAGAAAAGAGAAACGAACTATCAAACTGAAGTCCAAAGATTTTGTTCTTTGGGATAATGGTTTGTACAAGAAAGGAATTGATGGCGTATTTCTTAGATGCGTGGATAAGGCTCAACAGGATCAGCTACTACGACAGTTTCATGACATGGCTTGCGGTGGTCATTTCTCAGCCCGAGTCACTACACACAAGATCCTTAGAGCAAGGTATTACTGGCCCACCCTTTTTCAAGATACTACAGAATGGGTAGCTAAGTGTCAAGCATGCCAACATTTTGTTGGGCGTGTGAAATTGCCTGCATTACCTCTAAAACCCATTGTCATTGAAGAACCTTTTCAACAGTGGGGTATGGATTTTATTGGAATACTTAACCCGGCTTCCAGCGCCGGTCATCATTACATTCTAACAGCTACTGATTATTTCAGTAAGTGGGTAGAAGCTATTCCTGTGAAGAATGCCACTTCCGCCAAAGTGTGTAATTTTATAAAAGAAAATATTATTATCAGGTTTGGCGTACCCAGCAAAATTGTAGCAGACAATGCTCCGAATCTTTCTTCTGAGGAGTTGGTGGAATTCTGCTACACTTATGGGATTCAACTTGTTCATTCCTCAAACTACTATCCATAAGGGAATGGTCAAGCTGAATCTAGTAATAAGAACTTGGTAACTATCCTGCGCAAGCTTGTGACAGAAAATCAAAGGACTTGGCATAAAAAGTTGTTTGATGCATTATGGGCTGATAGGATCACACCAAAGAGGGCGATAGGCATGTCCCCATTTCAGCTGCTATATGGTAGAGACACAGAGCTGCCTCTTACCTTGGAATTGCCTGCCCTACGAATTTCTAAAGCCCTGGAGGATTCCACATTCACGGATGCTATAAATAAAAGAATCATGTACCTGACTGAACTGAGGGAAGTACAAACTCAAGTTGCAGATAGGATAATAGAGCATCAGAGGAAGGTGAAAGTCATCTTCGATAAAAGAGCCAGGGAAAGAAAGTTTGAAGTTAACGACTGGGTCCTCTTATGGGACAAAAGAAGAGAAACAAAAGGCATGCATGGAAAGTTCGATTCACTATGGAAAGGGCCTTTTATGATCAAAAAGATCGCCGGAGCAGAGAGCTTCATTCTTGCTCATCAGGATGGAGTTGAATTGCCGTTACCTTTCAATGGGCAACACTTGAAGCTGTTCCGAACATGAGAAGCAGGGTAAAACCTGTATGTACATAAATAAAACCTTTGTTTGTTTTTCCTTGTTTTGTCTTGTTTTGGTGTTATGTTGTGTTGTGTTTGTCTGCCTGACTCCGTGCCCAAAAGACAAGATACGAAACCAGAGATGCTGGGATCTCATCTTTTCCCTTTTTCATTCTGACAAGAGAAAAAGATGTCCACAGACGGAGCCAACTGGTGTCACTCAGATTTCACCCTGAAATCTGTGACTACCCAATTCGAAAAAAATTCGTACTTTTAAAATAGTGGGTCATTTGTTGTTTTTATTGCCTGAAAGTTCTTGTATTGCGTCAAGATAATCCCAAAGAGCCATATTAGCCCTTTTCGCCAAATACCCAGATGCCCAAAATTGTTTTATTCTGTCGTCGGGATTTGTCTGCGGGAAATTTGTATTTAATTATTTTGAGCCCCGTATGAGGCTATTTGCGCTCCGTTTCAACTCTGTTATGAGCGGATATGTTATTATTCCTATGTACCAGAAGGATTTTAACTTATTTTAAGTTTTGGGCTTTATTTGTAACTTTTGGCAATTTTTCGTGTTTTTGTGGTGTCCCGTTCTGTTTTCTGTAAAATTTCTCTGGAACAACTCCTTCGCCGGGTAAGCCCGATTTTTGGCCTGGAGCAGCTGGAAAACATACACGCACATTTTTCCCGGAGGAAGTCGTCATCGGAGGTCTGGATCACTGGGAAAAAGCGAAGTCGTGCACAGAAAAGCCCCTGCGGGGATGGGCGCATTTTTGGAAAACAAAGGATTTAAGCTGCGATGGGAAAAATATAAGCCGCAAGCAAGATGGGAATTGTATACCTACCTGGCAGGGTACTTTTTCCCGTGTTATAAAAGTCACTTAAGCTGCAGTGGGAAAAATAGAGGCTGCAGGCAGGTGGGAATTTATTGCCTGCCTTGCAGGGTAAAAATTCCCATGATATAATAAAAGGAAAGTGACTTAAGTGAAATCATGGGATTTTAGTGCCTGCCTTGCAGGGTAAAGAATCCCATTGTCAAAGTCAAATCACTTAGTGGATCATGGGATTTTGGTGCCTGCCTGGCAGGGTAAAGAATCCCATTATGGAAAAATTCTTAAAAATAGTATTACATGTGCAAAAAAGTGCGCCCCCTTTGGTGATGGATTAAAGTGATTAAATTGATTATTTTAAATAATCTTTCTTCCTTCAAAAAGTGCACCCAAGCTTGAGGAGGTCAAAAAAGTCAAAGGAGGAATAAAAGAAATAAATTAAATTA
The DNA here is from genome assembly GCA_019776745.2 of Taxus chinensis. Taxonomy (NCBI): domain Eukaryota; kingdom Viridiplantae; phylum Streptophyta; class Pinopsida; order Cupressales; family Taxaceae; genus Taxus; species Taxus chinensis. The sequence goes on from CM034151.1 coordinate 840,529,037, forward strand.
ATTAAATTTAATTTATTTAGTGGTTGCCCCCTTCTCTCAAAAAGTGCGCCCCATTTGGGCATTATTTAATGATTTTTGAAGCATTAAATCATTAAATTAATTTCTATTTTCAGTGGCTATGGTCAAAGCACACTGTGAGACTTGAGTGAAGTGTTGTGTGAAGGATTAAATTGGATTAATTTAATTTATTGGATGGCTGTCCTTAAACATGCTATTTTTAAAAGAGAAAACCATGATTTTTAATTAATTAATTGCGTTTAATTGTTACGGAAATTATTAATTATAGAATTGTGAAGGTTATATAAGCATGGGCAGCCATATGGATGAATTATTTAATTCACAGGTTAAGAATTGTAGCAAGGAGAAAAAGTGCGCCCCCATTAGAGGAAGGATTTTGCACAGACAAAGTGCTAACAAAGGCTAAAAGCTTCCAGATTTGGCACATGCTTTGGAGAAGGTTGATCTTCGTCGAGATAGTTGTTTTCACAGGTGTTACAGGAGCTCAGGTGTTGATTGAAAGGATTCATGCTCTCTTTATGTGCAAATTAAACACCAATTTTTGGGGCAACAGGCTTGAAAAGAGCAGATTTTTATAATTTAAATTCACTATTCATGCTCCGGTGGCTATTTTTGTCTGAATAAATTGTAGGAACTCATTACAGGTGCTTTATAAAAGAAAAGGAGTTTTTATCAATGTCCAATACATTACAAATATCCTCCGAATCTGAAGAATTGTCCAGATCTGCACCAGTATTGAAGAAATCCGGCCAAATTAGAAGAAAAAGAATTATTCAGACAAAGATTGGTAAAGCCATGGCAAAAGGAGATGAAAAAGAGAGCGCGATGGATTCATGCATTGCTTCTAAACTTTCAGACATAGGAGACACGGATCTAGGCCCAGAACCTCTTTCTGATTTGATTGATAGATTCAGAGCTGGAAAGACTTCACTCATGCGTGCGGTCAAACGTAGTGGAATTATTCGAGTTGCAGCTTTCCTGTGTACAGCCCAATTGCCAGAGTTTGTGATGGAGTGTGCTAGATCTTATCATCCTTCATCCAGATCAGTGCGTGATGTTGCAGGAAAGACAATAATTCGTTTGGATGCGGAATTCTTTGATTATTGTTTGAAGATTCCAGTATGAAAGGTGGTGACTTCTATTAGCATTAAGGATGCTGACAGTAGGTGGGAAAAGCATAGAGCTGACTGTGTGAGCATCATGAATAGCCGGTTCATGAAGAAGCCTAGATCCCCTTCCAAGTTCCGGAGAACTCTTCCAAGATCCAATTTGGTGTAGGAGGCAGATGATATTGTCAAATTGCTATGTAGGTTGAATGGTGAAGCGAATGCCTACACTTTCTGGACATGGATGTATGCTTTCATCAGGACCATTGAAATCAACAAGGTTGATTCTATAATCAATTGGTCGGAAATTATTAGCAGCAACATCGGTGAGAAACTGCGGAACGTGAAGCGTACCTTTAGCTTCAAGATGACTTCATACTTGGTGTATGCTGCAGCTTCACAGGGTATCTTTTCCAAGCTGGATAGATGTGGTATTCTTTCCAAGGATCCCATTTTCGAGTGCTACCCATAGCTTACTATACCTGCGTGCGAGAAGGACTTCAAAGTGATCAACGATGGTTTCTTCTACGATTTCATCTACAGGTTAGACAAAGACTTGAAGACTCACAGGGTAAGCAAGGAAGCATGGGAAGCAGTTTCTAAGATTGGCAGTGTATTCATCCAGTTTGCATATTTCACATACCTCAGAGTTACGAGCTTTTCAGGTGAACCAACAAAGATGCCAAGGTACCCGAGTGACAGATTGATTGCCATGGAGTTGAGCAGGCAACTTGTGGAGTTACACGACCTTCAGTCGAAGCGGCACAAGTCTACGGGCTTCTTCCCACTCACTGTGGGATATTACAGTTGCATCAACATTCACAGAGCTCGAGGAATGGAAGCAAAAATGTTGTCCGAGTATGAGCAAGATTTCTTCCCTGCATGGCTTAATTTCGATCCATTTGGAATAGCCAGGAAGACAATCTCCCAGGAGTACGCACATGTGCCTTCGTTAGAAGATTTCTGGATGAAGTGCAGAAGTGAGTACGAGGTCAGAAAGAAATATTTCAGCAGGCTGTCGGCAAAGCAAGTATTTGACTTTGGACTAGCGTGGATACCTGCGGATCTTAAAGATGATGGGAACGTGGTACTTGACACTTACCATCAAATGGGAGGAGATAAAGCTCTACTGTAGGATAGCAATGGCGGCTGCAGCACAATAGAAGAAAGATCTGGAGCTGTGTTGGTGAGTACTTTGAGCTGGTTGCTAATGAAGGGATACTGCGTTGATGAAGTATTGATGAACCAAATCACAGGTAACTTCGGCACAGGAGATTCCCTCAAGCGAAAGCATGAAGGAGAGAGCAACAGAAGGTCCGAGAAGTTGAAAGTACGCAGAGGATCTCAAGAGAAAGAGAAGACCACTTCTACGACCATAGCTTTGACTCCGACTTCTCCAGTACCTAAAGGATCACCAACTATTGCACCATAGCAGGAGGATGCTTCCATGCCTTCATTTAAACCAGCAACGTTCATCTTCTCTCCGCAGCCACTTCGTTCAGCACCCATTCCAGAGGAGATGTTGAAGCTACAGATGATGGAGTTCGAAAGAGCTTTGTCCTTGAATGTTTCAGAGGATGGCAGCCATGATACTGTGGCACTTTCTGATGGAGAGGATGCAGAGCGGGAAATGGTAGTGCACTCAGTGACTTCTCACTCTCCGAGAAGTAATTTCTCGAAATGGTTAGCTTTGCAGTTGCTTCCGGAAGCAAGAGTAGAGATGAACTTAGAGGAACATGACTTGCAGCTACTTCAGGATCTGAGAAGAAGAGACAGAAGGCCTAAAGTTGCTAAAGTAACTTCTAGGTTGATCATCGAGGATTCGGGAGAGAAGTTGTCTGAGATATTAATCCCGACAGAAGGAAAGGTAGAAGAGGAACTCACGGCAGAAGATGTGACGGTGACCAAAATACCACTCAGTCAAGCTACCACTGAAGGATTGAAGCAGGACACGCAGATGTTGCTGGATGCTTTGTTCCTTAGGCTTGACAGTGAAAAGGTGGAGAAAGAAGAGCTGTAGAAGAAAATATCTCAATTATGTGAGATCATAGCCAAGGTTGCTAAACCTTCTGTTCAGCCCATTTCAGTGCAGGTGAGTGATCATCTTATGCAGGAAATGGAAGATGCAAGAAATCAAGTAAAGGCTATTGACGAATGGAAGCATATGATTATTCGTCAAGCTTCTGTGCAACTTGGGGAAGTGCCAGCCCACCTAAAGGTTATGAACGATGTAGAAAATCAACTAAAGCAACTGATAGAAAGCATAGAAGGAATGAATACAGTTGCAGAGAGTAACTTGAGTATTTTGGCCGAGATCAACAAGCTGCAGGGAGATGTATTGGTTACAGAACAAATTGTGCTGGATGGATTAGTCGAGAAGGGGAAGCAACTAGAGTTTGCAGTATCTTTCCGTTTGGAGATCTGCAGAGTTTTGCTGAAGAGGATGCAGGCGCTTGAGAGTAGAACATCAGATTTTCCGGACAGTATTATTTCTTTCACTGAGGAAAGATTGGATGGAGGTATTACTTCATACATGCGGATTGTTTCTAACGAGGTGCATGATTCCTTGGAGGGTTCTCTTCTGATGGTGCAAAAGAGGATTGATAAATCCACCAAGCCTTTCACGATGAACTCTATCAGTAGGCTGGTGACACTGCAGGCAGACATTGCGAGATTTGGGCCAAGTTTGGAAGAAGTGGAAGCATGCAGCAAAGTTTTGAATGAAGGATTGCTGCAATTCAGGACAGAAAAGGAAGCAGTAGCTAAAACGGATGGAAAGATGCTGAATTATATGTTTGACAAGTATATCAGATATCAGAACAAGAATAAGATGTAGATGTTACAGCTGGCATGACTTCTTCTATTTATTTCTTCTTCTACTTTCTATGTTCCCGGATGAAATTGTAAACTTCTAAGTTATTGGTTTTGCAACCATTACTTGAGGTCATGTGGAACCTTTCTATTAGTTAAGTGATACATGTGTCACTTAAGAAGAAGTTAGTTGAGGATGATTGCCAAATGTCATCTTTACTTGTTGTTCATACTTTAGTTTAGTTTGAGTCTTCTATTTGTACTTTCCCTCCTACATTCTATAAGTAGGAGAAGAACCTACGGGTTAATGATTGATCAAAATTTGTAAGAAGCAATCTTGTGTTCTAGACTTTGTGCTGAACCCTTGAGAGCCACTTGTTGTAGAGGAATACAGAGAAGCAGGTTTCCGGAGAATTTTGTGTCACAGCGTACTGTGTTTCTTGCTTTTAAATCTTAGATCTTTAAAGTAAACTTTGTGTTATTTTAGATCTGGATCTAGAAATGCCTTTGCTTTAGAGTTCTGTGTGTTCAAATCTATTAAGTTTCTTCTCTGTGCATGCAATTAGCTCTGCTATCTACTAATTGGGATGCACATCTTCCTTACTTCTTCTCTGTAATACCTTGACTTTCTTCTTCTGTAATTTTTCCTTTCTTAAACAGCTGCTTACTTGCTGCAGAACTTCTTAGTTATGGTTCATGAACTAAGTGGTTAAAGTAAAACCCCTAATAGATAAAAACACATTTATATTGACAAATCTGACACGGGAGCCTCACCGGTTAAATGAGGGAGATTTATCTCATGACTGCCTAGGTTTGATGCTATGCAGAAAATCTAGCCAACAACATGCTAAAAGTGCTTTTTGGAATTTAGCCTTTGTCTCACATGCCCCCAAATCTCCCTTTTCTTCCAAACCAAATACTATAAATAGGGCTATACCCCCTCCCTCATTTCCTAAGAATTCTCTCTTCTTCCTAGCATAGATTATAGCAATTTGTTTAGGCTTTAGTTTGTGTTTCATCTTCTTCCATTTGCGCTAAAAGCTTTTAATCTTGTATTTCATAGAATTAAAATGGAGTAAAAGGGAAGATTCATTGGCCTTGAAGCCATTAAATGGGAGATGTCTTTCTCTTAACACATAAACTAAATGCTTAGATCCTCTTAGATTCTTTTTTTTTGTGTATCATTTTCTGAATGTTTTTGTATTTTCCAAGGTCATGTTTTGAAAGTAATGTACAAGAACAAAGAAGCATGGATGCCCCTAACGTGATGTGGGAATATACAAAAGGAAGAATGCCACACGCGTATGTGTAAGAAGATGGCAATGGTACTTTCATGCTCAACATTAGATGGGAGTGTACGAAGGTGATGTCCTCCATGCAGATATAAGAGTAAACAAACTAGATCATGGCAAGGCAAAGCTGGTCCTAGTAGGGTTCCTAGACCTAGCAGAAAAGGTCGTATCTAAAAAGTGGTAACGAGTACCCCTCCTTTCGTAAGAGGGACTTGTGTTTGGAAAATATTCCTTGAGCACCAAAAACTAGTTTTCACTCAAAGACTTGCCTACTGCGCCACAATTGCGTGGTTTTCACATGAGGACGACCTTCTTTTTCTTTACTATTTTCTCATTTTTTCATTTTTTTGCTTGTTTTTTTTTCTTTGTTTTCCAATTTTTAGTTCTTATTTGATATTCTCGTCATGCCTAAGCATAGAAATACTTTAAGTTCATGGCATTCATAGGTTCCGGAAGCTCTTCACTATCTAAATATGCAAGTTTTTAGGCTCCTAATCTATATTTTGCAATTACAACATAATGACCTAACTAGTTAACTTCAAACTTTACTTTCTTTTCTCTTTCTTTGACAGTGTTATTCTTATTTTCTTTGAAAACTAGATCTCCTACATCAAATTCCCGATGAATGATGCATTTATTATATCCTCTGGAAACTCTGTTCTGATAAGTTTTCAGGTGATTGAGCGCTCTGATATGCCTCTCATCTAATAGTTCTAAGTCTCCTAGGCGAGCAACCTTGTAGTCTTCATCTTTTTCAAGGTAGTCTCTAAGAGATATTCTCAAAGAGGGAAGCTCCACTTCCAAAGGTATGATGGCTTTAGTGCCATAGACAAGTGAATAAGGGGTCACACCTATAGGAGTGCGGATGGAAGTATGATAGGCCCAGATGGCGGGATGTATCTATAAATGCCAATTATGACCAGTTTTACTGACCATTTTCTCCATAATCCATTCAAGGGTCTTATTGGTGGCTTCTGCCAGTCCATTACCTTGAGGGTAATAAGGGGTAGACCACTTAAGTTGGATATGAAAGTGTTGACACAATGTTTTAACCTTTTTATTTTTGAAGGATTTACCATTATCAATGAAAATGGACGAGGGGATCCCGTAATGGCAATGAGATGGTTAATGATGAATTTTGAAATCTGCTTACCGGTGACATAGGTAAGAGGGACAACAACCTCTACCCATTTGGTAAAGTATTCGGTGGTAGTGATGATATGAGTATGCCCGTATGATGAATAAGGATGGAGCTTCCCTATGAGATCCAGGCCCCATTTAGAGAATGGCCAAGGCATTGTAATAGGTTGTAAGGCTTGTGCTGGTGCATTTATTAAATTTCAATATTTCTGGCATAGCCCACACTTCTTGATGAATTTGCAACAATCAGATTCCATGGTAGGAAAATATTAGCCTACTCTTAATAGATTTTTAGCTAAGACCATGCCACTAGTATGTGCTCCACAAATACCTCTATTTACTTCCTTAATTGTGTCGATAGAATCAACAACATCTAAATAGGGAAGAAAATTCCTGTTGTAGCCATGATGATAAAGGGTTCCTCCTAGGGAATTATAATGGGCTATGCGGTGAATAAGGGATTTCTTTTCAAAATGGGTGATGTCAAGGGGAAGAGTGCCATCTTGTAGGTATTGGAAGATAGGGTCTTATAAGGGGATAAAGGACCAAACACTTCACATGCCAAACATGACTCTTGTATAACATATGCAAGTACCTGTAAATGTTCCACAAAGAAAGGCATCTTGCTTTTTTCATGTGTTATGCGTAAGAGAGACCCAATAATAGCCATAACATCCATGGATCTATTATGTGACCTTGGTTTTTGTTCAAATATGACTTGTGTGAAATATTCCTTCAAAGTTTCAACCATTTTACGTGTAACATCAGAAAACTATGACTTATCATAAAATAGGTTAATGATGAGTCATAGTTTTCTGATGTTACACGTAATAGCTAGCTTGAGGCCAGCGATGAGTGCTTTGTACTCTACAATGTTATTTGTACATAGGAATCCTAACCGGAATGCTCATGGTATGACATCACCTGTTGGAGTGATGAGCACCACTCCTGTGCCAGATGCATGAAAGGTAAAAGATCCATCAAAATGAACCTGCCATTCTACAGATTCTTCAATATACATCATAGACGCATCTGGTAAATCTAAGCATAGGGGTTCCATTCTGGGGAGAGGAGCTTCTGCCAACTGATCAGCCAGTATTTGTCCTTTTAAAGACTTTTGATTCACAAAATCAATGTCAAACTCACTCAAGAGAATGATCCAATTAGAAATTTGGCCTATGAGGGCGAGTTTGGATAAAAGGTACTTGAGAGGGTCAACTTTAGATATGATCTTGGTTTTATTATTTAGGAGATAATGGTGAAGATTTTGAAATGCGAAGACAACCGCCAAGTAGGCCTTTTCTATTTGGGGATAAATCAACTCATATGCTATCAAGGTGCAACTAAGATAGTAAATTGCTCTCTCTTTATGGGCTAAGTGATATTGGGAAAGTAATGCACCAATCACAAACTGGGTAGCGGAAAGTATAAGAGGAGAGGTTCATCAAAGGTAGGTGGCATTAGTATAGGTGGGCTGGACAAGTACTTTTTGAGTATCGCGAAGGCTTTCTAACAGTCTGGTCCCCAATTAAATGTGACATTTTTCTTGAGAAAATGAGTAAAGGGGTGGCACTTATCTGTAAGTTGTGAGATAAAGCAACGGATTGCCTAAATCTTTCCTTGTAGACTCCTTAGCTGCTTGAGAGTGGTAGGTGGCAGCATTTTTGTGATAGCCGTAACTTTTGTAGGATCCACTTCAATCCCTCTTTGTGAGACAATGAACCCTAGGATTTTTCCTAATAAAACACTGAAGACACATTTCTTAGGGTTCAAATGAACCTTATAGTCTCTTATACGTTGAAAGATACACTTGATCACTTCAAGGTGTTCATTTCTACTTTTGGATTTTTCTAGGATATCATCAACATAATCCTCCATGATGTCACTTATCATATCATGGAAAATAACTGTCATGGTCCACTGATAAGTATCCCCAGTTTTCTTAAGCCTAAAGGGCATGAATTTGTAGAAAAATGTTCCCCAAGGGGTGATGACTATTGTCTCATGCTAATCTTCCTCTACAATTCGTATCTAGTTATAACCTGAAAAATCATCCATCAAGGACAACATTTCATAGCTAGCAGTTAAATCAACTATCATGTCAATGTTAGGTAGGGGAAATCATTATTTGGACATGCTTTGTTGATGTCACGGAAATCCGTATAGATCCTTATTCCAACAGGTTTTTTCTATACCGGGACTATGTTAGAGATCCATTCTGAATAGTCAATAGGTTTAATGAAATCAATAGCTAACATCTTTTCTAATTCTTCTTTGACCAAGAGTGCTACCTTAGGATGCATCTTTCTCAACTTTTGTTTGATTGGCTTGACATCTGAGTGCACAACAAGGTTGTGTACAACTAGCTCCGGTTCCAAACCAGGCATATCTGTATATGTCTCTGTGAATATGTCCACATACTCTTTTAAGAGCTCTACAAAGGTTTTTGTTCCTGAGCTAAGAGTGAAGCTCCCAACTTGACTATTCTAGGTTGCTCCTCTAAGACAATGTTGACGTTGATTGTTTCCTCGATAAGCATTTTAGAAGCATCTTCCATCCACGTAGGATTAGGGGGAAGAGTAAGATCGACCTCGTATGGTATTTCCTGATCATCTTTGAATGGAAAAATCACTTCATCTTTAGAATATTCTTTTTCTTTATCTATGAGCTTATCAAAGAGTCTGTCACTATGGGATTTCCATTGAGCCTTCTTGCTTGGTTTCTCAAAAGTAGGTGTACTTTTACTTATAACCTTTTTATTCAACTGTCCACACATCTCTGCTTCTTCCCAAAAATAGGCATAGGCATCTAGTCGAATCTTAAATCCTTTCTTGTGGTCTCCATCTGGAATAAAGTCCCTGAGCCCCGTGAACTCTGTGAATGCCTCCTCATTTTCAAATAAATCCAATGGCACGTGAAGTTGTTGATCCCAACCTATAAGTTATGGATATACAAGGGCTATGGGACATTTATCTACAGGGATGGATTTGAATAAGGTAAGGACTGATGTATCTGAGAATAGGTTTGTAGAGGCAAGGTCCTCGTAAAGGCTACATTGGGAATTTACATCACTATCAGAATGAGATGAAGCATCCTCACATTCAGAAGAGGAGGCATCATTCTCAGAAGGTAGATCATTATGGGGCCTTATTCCAAGGCCCATGTTTATTAGTTTTAAAACGAGGGATAGGGATAAGCTCCAACCGGCCTTGTGCATTAACGCCACATTTAAACCCACTATAGCCCATGACAAACATCATGTGAGGACATTTCATGTATTGAGGTGCTTGATTACATTAAGCCATGGTGCCTTTTGGCAGTTTGCTAGTTGGGTCTTCTAACATTTTATCCTTAGATAGGAGGCCGCTATGGACAAATTTTTCAAATGGTTTAGGACATTGTTTGCGGGTGATCTTGAACTAAAAATAAGGTTTACCCCATTGTCCTAGTGGATACTAATAAGTCTGATATCAACAGAGCCTGCTCAAGAGTGAATGGCCTACTTGGGCCATATTTTGCTGATGTGGCCTCCCATGAAGCAAATGGATCAACCAATGAGGGAAAATATTGATTGAAATGTGTGAGAGACTCTGAATCTACTCAGTTTTTATGGCCTCCATTTGTAGAGGGACAACAACATCCGTAGAAGGACATTCATAAGCTGCATGAGAAAAACTGTGCAAATCCCTACAGTGTGTGAAAGGTTCCGAGTCACCAAAAATGGTAACCACCAGCCCTTCATGACATAACTTGATGCACTAATGAAAATTTGATGGAATAACTTGCATGGCATGGATCCATGGGCGTCACAAGAGCATGTTTTATGGAAGGTCCAAGTCAAGGACATGAAACATTGTGTCATGATATGTTGGTCCTACCTCCATGGGAACCACTATAGTCCCTACTGACTCTCTTTCTTCATTGTCATATGTTGTGATTGTGATAGTCTTAGCACCCAACTCTGTTTCTGAATGACCTAGCTTCTTTACTAGCTTCAAGGTGCAAATATTTAGACCAGATCCCCCATCTACAAGTACTCTTTTGATTTTGTGACAGGTAACCACCACTTCGAGATACAATGGCAAGTTATGCGCTAGGTTGTTATGTGGAATTGTGGTATGATCAAAAGTAATATGATCATTGGTATCTAAGCACGCAATCATGGCTTGAAGGTTCATGGGATCTATCTCTGTGGAACCCCTGAACTTTGTAAAGTTTTGGATAGTATGTTCTTATGGGCATTAGAGATCTTGAGGAGATCAAGAATAGATATTTTAGATGTTGTTTTCTCCAACTACTCTATTAAGTTATACTGACTTTCCTAAGGGGTAGGCACATGATCTGGTATGATGAAGCGGGCACGTCTTGTCCTGATTGTGTAGCTCTTTTCTAAAATCTGAATGGTGTTGATCTATTCATTAGATGAGCTACTACATCCAATGAGGGAATCATAAGGACTCTTATTTTTAGGGTATACATAGGCAGTAGTCCTATAGTCATTAGAAGTTTACACTTGATCTAGTTTTCTTTTCTTCTTATTTACATGGTTAGGAAAAGGTTCCTTATAAATACCCATTTTTTCATTTGAAATTTTACCGGTTTCAGGGGGAGACTCCATAGAAATCTTCCCTTCCTCTATGAGGTCTTGGATATAATGGCACAATCTCAAACATCTATCTGCTTTGTGTCCTTTAACACGGTGGAAGTTGCAATATTCATTGTCTTTGAACCAAACTGGTTTTAGATCATCTTCCGGATATGGTATTGTGGCAGTTGGATATTCTACCGTCTTTGAACCATCTAAATATTATGTCAAGGATGTGAACATACATTTTGTAGGTGCTTTGGAATGAGGCCCTTGTCAAAGTTTTAAGAGTGAGTTTTTGTGTACGGCTTGGACTCTCTTGGAGTCGATAATGCCATCACTAACAACATGTTCATTCTTATTGAAGAATTCAGGTTTGTCTGTAGATTTGGCTTCGTGTTTTTTTTAGTAACAAGTTTAAGCGTGCCCTTCGAAATGAGCACTTTCTCAATTTGACTTCCTTTCTCTATGAATTCTTCAAAGTTTGAGCCACAATGCATTTGTAAGTGAAAGGCTATTTCTAGGTTTAAGTTAGGAATGAATATGCTCAGTAGCTATTTTTTTGGTAAGGCACAAGGAAATTGACTAGCTAACCCATGCCATCGCTGTAGAAATCCCGAAAACATCTCATTTGGTTTTTGTTTTTTGTTACATAGATCATTCGTTGTGATGTCACTCTCCATATTATAGGAGTAATGCCTTACAAATTTCTCTGCTAGCATGGGCCACGTTGTAATAGAGCCCTTGGGTATGCTATAAAACCATTCCAATCCCACGGCTCCTAGGCTGCGAGGAAAAAGTGATATTAAGAAATTATCGCTATATGTGACCTCTTGGCAAGCCATGTAAAAGTCTTTTATATGATCACAAGGATCAGTTTTGCACTTATACTTATCAAACTTGGGAATAGTAAAGTGTTTTGGGAAAGGATGTTGTAACATGTTCTTATCAAAGGGGTAAGGACATAGTTTTTCATACGAATATTTTCTATTTTAGCCTACATTTCCCTGTTGTAATGTAGTAAGCGTATCTTTCATAGATTTCAATTCATCCTGAATGAGTTACTCCTTAGTAGGTGATATTGAACTTTGATCCTGAGGTATAGTCCATATGCGGATCAGATTGAAACTCGTTAATTTTTTTTTTGTCTTTGTCTTTGCATATGTTTCTTTTTGAAGAGCCTAGGTTTGCTAATTTTTGACTCAACTTCAAGATTTGTTTTTTAGAGGATCTCCTCCTCAACCAGGGGGTCCTCTTCTTCATCAAATTTCAGAGGAGGGGAAGATTTCCACTTGATTTTTACTTTACGTGAAGCCTTAAAGTGAGGTTTATGTGATGGTTCACCTTCGACAGCGGCCTTATGTTTCCCAGAAGTGGAAGTGTACCCCACATCAAAAGGATTATCCATGTCCAAGATGAATCTTTTCTCTCCCAAGTTAGGGTCATCAACCTTTGTTTCTTCTTCATGCTCGTGTGGAATTTTAGCTCCTAATGCCAAGAATCTTGCAAGTACTTGATCTTTGTTATAATATAGGAATTCATCAAATCCTTTTAGGTCTAACCTTTGTTGTTCTCTCGAATATTCAGAATCTTCTCCACTATGATCAATTAACATCTCCATATCTTTGACTCGTGAGAAGAGTGGTCCTAAATTGTAATCACTGAATGGGAAGGTGTCGAAAGGGTTTTATCCCATATCCTGTTCATTTGATTTGGATGCCATTTGTATGATTTTAGGAATCACTAGCGGATGTTTGTATGTAGCTAGCGTAACCCCCAAGTGTATGGTTTTCTGCAAGCCATTCAAGGTGGTGTTGGAATTATAGTGTATCCTAGATGTAGTTTTTATGAAATCATCTTTACCAAGAAACACTTATATGCACATCTAATGTTATGATCCACTCAATTTGTTATTGCCAAGCCTATACCCTAAGATAGTGACAATGAATTATCAATATGTAAGTCAGAATCCAGCAAGGTCTAAGAACTGACGTGATGTTGTTGCAGTCCCTCGATAAGGAATACTTAAAACTAGTTTGAGTGCCGATGAAATCCAAACCTTCTAAAAAATGGAAGTCACGAATAGATATAGTGTAATAACATCATCGTGATACATTAACCAAGCAAGTAAGGTGTTCATAACATGACAAATTTATTATGATATATGTAAGGTGATATCAACACTTTTCAAGAAGACTCAGATGACGTCAAAACTGAAACCAATTAATAAGTATAACAAGAAGTTTTTAATTGTGTGCACAACATAACCATGGAATAAGGGGACTTATACCATCTCCTCACAAAATGAGAATACAATGTAAGTACTGAGATTGTATGTCTAGGATGCAAAAAAAACTATCAACTCAAGAAGAGACAAAAGATGAAGCGAACACACAGTGGTGAAGATGATCTTGAAATAAAGATGGAGGGAATTTTATCAAAGATATGAAAAGTGTACCTATGTACTTTAGACGTTTAACAACCCAGCTGCAAACATGGATGAGTGTAAACAAAAAAAAAAGTGACGAGTACTATCTCTGATAAAAACACGCAATGTATGCACCTTTCTCACCCTAAACAATGGGCGATGAGAATGCAAGGGTATTGATCAAAAGATGGAAACAAGACAAGAAAAAAACTAAGAAAAAGTGGGATGTAGCTTAGTTCCATGATGAAAAGACACTTACTTCAAACTCACAAGGGTTATTTTCCTTGTTTCAACAAACAAGGTTTAGATTCCAGATGAGACGTCACTTTGTGATGGCTTGATGCAACAAGGACTAGTAAAGTGGGCTGCTTGACAAAATGGCTTCCCTAACAAGTTCTCTCAACTAGGTGTTACAAGGTTTTCTAAGAGAGAGGCGTGATTTACCAAAAAAGTCACAATGACTAGTTTGGGAGTATCTCGGCTTTGTCCCCCTTCAAGTACAATGGGTAATGAGTGCATCCATTGTGTACTCTTACTAGGGTCGTGATACGAACAAATTGCAACTTTGAATCACAAGGCATACTAGTCAAGTGGGTAAGTGGAGCACTTCCTATTTCATCCACGAGGTTACACATCAGTTGACTACTTTAGGGTTCCCGGTACCACCCCCATTGTTATAGCTTAAGGCGTTATGCCAAAGGGGTTATGTTCCAGTTGAGTGGATAGGGACGTACCCTTTTTCGAAACCTAAAATCAAATGTTTGAAATGTGGTGTGTTTTTTATCTTGTTTAACTTAATGTGGTTTTAAGTAGCACACCGTTTGGCAACCTGTAAGAACACGTGTATTAGAAGTTCTGTGTTTTGTTTCTTCAACACCTTTCTCTAACAAGCGATAGGTCTTGTAGACAACAAGTCTTTAGTATTTTTCCATTTCATAGGTTGATGTCAAGAAAGAGAGTTTTTTAACTTTTGTTTTGATTCCTAAGATCACGAAAAAAGGTGCAAAGGAAGAGCATACGCAATGTGAAAAAGTTATACTGAAACTACATGAAAATCTTACTTCAACTTTTATAAAAAAAGTGTTTTTTGAACAATTTAAATGAGTTTTGTATTAGTTTTTTTGATCTCCAAGATCACCTTGGAAGACACGAGGAGAGAGCATACACACTTCTACAAAAGCTACTTCTAAGTCAAAAACAAAACACTTTTAATCTATGCAAACTGAAATTTTAAGAAAGAACCCTGTTTTACAAATTGTTAGTCCTAAAAACCTGCAGTAATGGATCAGAAGAAAAGATTTTGTAGACTTTAAAAAATTTCAATTTTTAATACAGACACCTGCGTGCCTATACAAACACCAACGCTTCCTAACCAATAGATACGTGCCCCACTTAGCAAGTATACATGCAGTCAAAAATTAGTAAAACCCAATGCAGTAAACACAGACACTCACAATATGACAGAGACACACCTATTTTGGCATGGACGCTTACGCTATGACGTGTACGTACTTAATCCTGAAACAGAGAACTGTAAATTTTTTTACAACAGTCAGACCTTTTACACCTGCATGGCTATAGATGTGGATATGCACCCCATATGGTAGAGATGCGTGCACATCCTTGTAAAGGTTATTAGAGATTTTTTTACAGAGTCTAGCACTTGACGCATACGAGGCCAGATAGGCGGATACGCGCCCCAGATGATAGGGACACGTGTGCATCCTTGTAGAGGTAAAATTTGTAAATGATGAGGACTACTAGATAGGTATGCACTTGATACAATGGGTACACTGGGGTTTCAACGTGTACACACCCTTTGTTTGACACCTACGTGCACCCTGTGAAAAATCTACAAAAAACATGGATTTTTAGATTTTCAAGCGCAAGTTATTAGTCAAAGTTTCCTATTTCCATATCAAACCTACAAAATCTATATAAATGAAGGTCATTTATCTAGGGTTAGAAATAAAAATGAGGAAATAACAAGTGATTTAAGCAAAAAACTTGAAAATGAACTTTTGAAAAACCTAAAATACCTCCATTAATGGAGGGTGGACGTAAGTGTCCCATTGGGCGTCGCCAAATGTGTTTAATGAAAAGTTACAACATCCATAGATTTGGGGTAAGAATCTCTAAAGAAACTTCAAAGGCTTTTAACAATCTGATCAATGGATCATATGATAAGAAATGAGCAAGGTTCTCTGCTTTGCATACATTAATTTGAAATAAACATGCAAACTAAGAAAATGAAGTTAATCTCTATTCTTTGAAATCTTGAAATAATGAACCTAAGAGGATCTAAGCATTCATTTTATGTGTTAAGAGAAAGATATCTCCCCATTAATGGCTTCAAGGCCAATGGATCTTCCCTTTTACTCCATGTTAATGCTATGAAATACAAGATTAAAAGCTTTTAGCTCAAATGGAAGAAGATGACACAAAAACTAATGTAATGCCCCATTCCTCATCCTTATTTTTCTTCTTCGATGATCATGTTGCTAAGTGTTTAACGTTGTTGTGCTCCTACTGATCCTTGCTGGCTTAGCCTTTTCAATTACCATGTTAAGGAAAAGTCTCTTTCTCGAATTCGATAGGTGGTTTGAATGATGACTTGATGTTGTTAGAGCGTGACCAACTAGAGGGATCACCCACGTAGTAATAATTATTCTTTCAAATTGTCGATTCCTTCTATTATTGTTTTGATCAAGATTAAATGTTGGTCCTTATTAATACGAGTAATAAAGTATTGTTAAGTTGTAACAATAATAGTAATAAAAAAATAGTAATATTATTAATTTGATTAGCGATTTTATTGTTTGGATTGGTCGCCTTCGTCTGTGTAAAGAAGACGGTCTCCTATTGTGACACCATGGTCGGCCCTTTTCCTGTGTCTAGTTTCAAACTCCTACCACTAGTTCTACCTTGGCCGATCGAGTCTCCTCTCGTATTGTTTTTTTTTTATGTATACCTATTTTAATGAGAAGATTTGGATGCTTTCAGCCACGTTGGTAGTTTTTGTTGGCCTCCCACCATTTCATGGAAATGTGTTTCTTTTGATATCTAGTCACCGAGCTCATGTGGTGTAATGGATACGACCAATTCTAGAATGTAGTGCCACTTGTCATTGCACCAAGATGGTATCTCCTTTTTCCTGTCTTTGGATTACCATTAAGCCTTTTTTAAATTATTTATTTTAGTTTAGGGTTTTTATGTCCTTTTTTAGATTAAACAAACAAAAATAATAATAAAAAATAAATAAAATAAAAGAATTAAAGAAAGGGCCGTGAAAATTGGGTGGTTTAGGGAAAAAGGGGGGGCTCGGGCTCTATTGTTTAGGTTTTTTTTTTTTTTTTCATCCTTGGTTTTGTTGAATGGAAAGTGAGGAGGGCAGCCACTACCATGGAGAAAGGATGGAAACTTTGAACCCAATCTGCACCCACCAGGAGTTGAAGAAGGTAGTTGTTTCTCGGATGATGGAAATGCGCAGGGTTCTACATGGATCCATTTGCTTGGGTTGTAGTTTTTACACAGATCCATGTGCTTAGGGAACCTTTTTGACTGTTCTAGGGAAATGCCTTGCTAGATGTCATCTCATGGAATGCCATGGTTGTAAATTCTTTGATGGACGCATATGAGGCTATGCCATTTCAGGCCTCCAACCCAATCAGTTTACATTTTCTAGAATACTTCCAGCCCATGCCAAAATAAGAGTTCTGAAACAAGGTTTAGACATCCATGTGTTTTTCCCAACCAGCATATAAAAGACAGAATGGGGATGTGTCACCTTGCTAGCTTCCTCCCAATTTGCGCCAAAATGGGGATATGTGAGTCTGAAGCCTATGCCAAAATGGAAGCTTTGGAACATGGTATGAACAATAGAATTGGGTTTTTTTTAAGATTTTTTTCTTGCAAGTGTCACAACTGATATGTGTGAAAAATTGTGGAAGTGTGGCTATAGTTGGTATGTATGAAAAATGTGGAAGTGTATTCAAGGCATGTGAATTGTTCGACAAAATGCCTCAGATATTTCGTCTCATGGAATGCAATGGTTTTAGGGTATTCATAGATGAGCTTGTTGTAAAGGCCTTTGAAACTTTGAAGGAAATGTATTTGGCAGTTGTAAAGCAACACTTAACAAATCTGCAAAAATGGGTTCAACACCCTCTCAGAATACACTCACAGGGTGTGCTAAAGCCTAAGTGTCTTTGCCAAATTGGGATATGTGCAAAATGGATATGTTGAAAAGACATGTGAACTGTTTGACATAGAAAATGTGGTCTCATGGATTAGGATGACTTCTTGAAAACACAAAATGGTTTTTTTATGAGACATGGTGCACAATGAATGGCTTGGGTTTTCAC
Source organism: Taxus chinensis (assembly GCA_019776745.2). NCBI lineage: Eukaryota > Viridiplantae > Streptophyta > Pinopsida > Cupressales > Taxaceae > Taxus > Taxus chinensis. Next base: position 840,546,781 of record CM034151.1, read on the forward strand.
GTGACTTGTTGGCATCATGTGGCAACAATGGTGGTCTCAATGGATCGCGAGTGTAAACCACTTGGAGCCCTTTATCCCCGTTTCACTCATTGTTCCCATGCATGGTTCATCTTCCCTTACCTCCCATAATTCTCATGTTTTAGTTCTCATTTGTAACTTAATAGAATTTTAAAATATTAGGATTTTAATACCATTAAATGTTTATATCAACTCATTGCAAAAAAATGAAATGTCGTGTCGTAACTCACGAAGTCAAAATAACTCGTTTGCATTAAAACTATGAATTCCACCCTCATTTCTAAGATGATTTAGAAAACTTCCTACCCAACTGGATCGTTGCAATATTGTTTTATCAACTAGATGAAATTTACTTCCCAGTAATAAAGTTGATAATCTCCTTGTTTAAATAGTTAATTTTTGTATTTTTCAAAGACTCTTTAAGTACCCTTAGTAACTCTGAAAACGAGATGCTAAGCTTCATTCATGTACCTTGGTATGTGAGGAGTCACCTTGACCTTTTTATTGACCCCGAATGAACATATGAGATCTTTTTGACGCTCTTATAGGAGCCTTGTTACATTGTTTTACAGTAGTAGAAAGCTGTTAAATCTAGAAAGTTGGCTTTCGTTTTGAACCGCCATTTGAAACCTGGATAGAGAAATTATTTCCTTTCCTTCGCAAACCTCTAGTGTTCTTACTGGAAAATTGCATGGAACCTTCAGTTTAGGGAAAATCACTTTTCTGGATAGTTTGGCAAAGCCATTTTGTAGGCCTCTCAGTCGCAGTTTGACAACGTCAAACTCGACCAATTAGGACTTGTGGCTCCAGAAAATTTATGGCCATTTGAAAATGGTTTTCTAGTTCTTAGTACCTATCGACTCTGATGAATTCTCCTTATATAGGGGAACTAGTAGGAAGTGTCTAGTTGCATGCTCATCCATCAAAAGTCAATTTTTGGACGTGGTTGTATGAGCCCTCGAGCTAATTTTTGTTCATTTGTAACTGGGTCAACTACAACCAGTAGCCCTCGGAGAACTAGCCGCCAAACGCAAACCGTTCATTTTTTTCCCAATTTCGTCAGTTGCTATGAACTCTTGGTATATCTAGGGACACATAGAAAGTTAAATGTGGTGTGCGTTCTCATCGGAAGATAACTTTTGGAAGCGGTTTCTTAGCCTCTGAGCCTATTTTGAACGCTTTGTAGCTAGTAAGAAAATGTAAAAATAGGAAGCTGTAGGACCCTCGTCGGGTTGCCAAACCACCATGGATACTTTTGACACATGTAAATAATTGTTTAAAACTCTATAGTGTAACTGTTGTGTGAAATATAACTTTTGACAAAATGGTGTTTTCTCTCTCTTCCCTTCTCTTTCTCTCTCCTAGGTTACAAAATGAAGTGAAATGAAATGCATTGAATACATGTCTCTAAACCTTTTTCTCTCGCTTGCAAATTGTAATTATTATTATATGTAAATGGGAAACTGAAAAATGATAATTATGTTAGATTAGGGTGGATGCCATGCCAGTGAATTATCATTGATATCATGCTCACATGGTTTTGCAGGATGAAAGAATGACGACGAAAAAGGCGATGTGTAATTCATTAATTATCATTGTAATTTAGATAGTTCATTGTTAAATGAATAAATGTATAATGTAGTCTCATGTTACAAAAGGTTATAATTGATAATTTGTTGTTATGTATGAAATGTCTAGTTTCAAGGACATCTAGGAAATGTGCATTTAATCATAGTTCAATTTTGATTTATAGTACATCTGGTAAAAAGGTTTGATATTTGTATAAGGTAAATGAATTTGAAGTAATATCTTGTAGTGCATATTTAGTGCTCAATAAATTATTAATGAGTCATCTTGTGCTTTCATACTTTGTAAATGTAATAAAGAGAATTAAATCGAAACACTCTACCCTTGGTCAATATCGGAGACATAACTTGTTTTTCATGTGTGATACTCCTTACGGTAAAAGACATTGAAAACCGTAGGATGAACTTAATATTTGCTCTCGATGGAAATCTCCTATCTTGAGTAAACAAGAGCCCAAGAATGGGTTTATCGTCTTAGTTAGTATAGTTAGTGACATTGTCATGAACCTGGTAGATAGGGGCGTGACACAATCAAACTTCATTTGGAGTATGTAGAGCTAACTCCTCCTTCGTAGCCTAGTGGACTACCTTGTCATCCAAAGATAGATTTAAAATTAAAGTTCTTCATCGAGTGAAATACCTGTTGGATCCAGATGACATAGATGGAGGTTGTGATTTAGTTGTTCTAGGTCTTAAACTCTTGTTAATGAACCCCTTAGCTCTGCTCAGTCAAATGGGTTACCTTGGTTCCTCTCAACATAACACCTTGACCCTTTTTGAAGGTGGTTTAGCATAAATTTGTCCTCTCGCTTAAATCTCATTTATAGTTGAGGGGTAGACCCTTAGGTGAAGTTGGAATAAATCTAAAACTCAGTTGATTTGGATGTTAACTTAGGGTTCGTGTGTAGCTTCAAGTATCCTAATCATTTATGTCTTCAAGAGGTTAGACAAACACTTCGTAACTCCTTTTTCAAGACAATGCTAAAAATAAGATCCTAACGTGACGTAGAAAATAAAGCATATAAGAGTAAAAATTGGATTTGAGGTTCGGAATAATGAGTCTTGTTGGAGACCTTATATCTCAATTAAAAATACTCTTTTGTTTCAAGAATATGAATTTCCTTGGTATAATCCACCTTCGAGAAAACAAAATACATATATAAAACAAAAAATAAATTCACAAGTCATTGAATTAGAATAACTATGGTAGGGAAATAACCTTACCGTGATCGAGGAATGTTTTGTGGTAAAAAGCTATCTTGTATTTTAAATTTCCATTCTCCTAATATCACTATATGGACACCAAGGTCACTTTCACATGGGTTGTAAGAGTAAAAAGGTAGATTGAATATATGTTCGAGAAGAATATTCTTCACATAAGAACAAGATAATTAAGTATTTTTGTATGCATTTGAAGCTATAGCCAAATAAGTATGCAAGTTATGGAAACTTTTGTAAAGAATAAGAAACCAACTTAAAAGGGGTGAGCAATAATTTAACCATGGCATGAACTTAAGAATCTATAGGTGGACAAATGAGAAATTTATCCTTGCACAATAATGTTCTTGGAATGTTAATCATAAACTAAAATACAATTAAAGAAAAGATGTGTTGTGGGTTTGCCTATCCTTGAGTCTTCTTTCTGTGGTTGGGGCATTGCTAGTATTCGTTCATTGGGAAAAGTGTGGCATGGACATGCCTATGTTGTTTTCATGTGTCTATGTGAGTCGATGACTTATGTGATTATCGTATGCGAGTCAAGTTTCTGTACTTGAAGCCCATGCTGTGTTGTGTGTAGTGAGCAATGTAAGTCAAAAAAAAATTATCCTGGTATTTTACTGTTGTAATTGTGTGTGTAAAATGTGGGCACTACATATGGTATCAGAGCGGAGGTTCATGCTCTCGAACCTCTAGGGATGGATTGGAGTTGTGATGATGTCTGCATGATGGTGGTGGATATTGGAAGAGTAATTTCATATATGCATGATGTGAACTATGTCGTAATTGTGAAATCGTGAACACACATGTTGTACATGTCACTTAGTGCATGTTTTTTGTCATGTTGATGTGCTGATGATGAGAGTATTCACTCTCTATTTCGTGGATCCAATGAGGAATCCGTGTGTGATGTACTGCTTGTTGTGTGTGAAAGGAATGATATTGTGGATTGCAGAGGGTTAGAACATGTTGGACTTATGTGATGTGAAGGTGTATTGATGTATTGCATGACAAAATTGATGTAAAGTGAATCACATTTCATCATGATGTCATCACCATATTGTGATTAGTTGTGTGCATCGTCGTGTTGTATTGCAATTGACTATATGTTGTAATGTTAGACATTGTGTTCGTCATACTTATGATTGGCGTAATATGTAATGATTTATGTCATGATTTAGGGGCATATGGTGAGCATATGATCCCTATGGTATAGTGATTGCACTCTGGTTATAGAATGTGGTAATATGATGTATCGTAACCCATGAAAGTAGTGAGTGTGTTATACCCTATATATAAATACCATGTGTAAGACGTTATGGTTAATGTGCGTGAATCACCATTGTGTTAGTGATGTAGTTATGTGTATGTTGTGAACCTTACACTAGATGACCCTAAGGGGATAAAATGTCAAGAGTGTATGTGTGGAGAGAGGAGGTGTGGACCAAGTTTTCAAAATATTGAGCCGAGTACGAGTGAGGAAGTGGAGTCTTATATAAACTGAAAACCCACTTCTATTTGTTTAGTATACTTCGAGTTTGCTTAGTATATTGTGGGTGCCCACCACCTTAGGCTCAATTTATTCAACTAGAGTTCCCTACTCTTTCTTATTGGATTGTTCATTGGACAATCCTATGTGATTTTGACTATGTAGATCCTTGTGGGAGTATGGAGGAATGATTCAGGCAGAGATGATGATAGTTACATTATTTGATATACTAATTTCTGGTTACATGTATATTTCTACGAGCTGAGGCTCGATGTCTGAGAGCCACCAAGTCGATTGAGTACCCCCTTAGGCGGCAGTATGAGGCCACATAGTGACTGTAATGTGCTATTTTATCAATATGTATTTTATTTGTAAAATTCTTCATTATCTCTTTTAGCTAGAACCAACCATTGTTCTTGATTAATATGTTCTTATATTTTGGGCATTTATTTGATTGTTGCATTAACATTTCAGATTTTGCACTAACCATTGCTAATTAGTCATTTGTTTTTCTTAGTTTTAAAACTTTCTTTTCATATTTAAAAGTTTTGTAGCCTGGCCCAAGGATTTTGATTTTGCCACTTGGCATTTGATTGGATTGTTATACTGGATCTAATGTCATAATGTGTTTGAATAGGGTCATGGGATTAACCATGGAGTGGTTGAACCTATGGACCCGCTTCATTGTATGGGGGTACGCTCCAAGGAGTTAGAGATAACTAACGGGTTGTTGAACCATGAGTTATTATGTCACTTGGGTTGGGGGTGACGGGGCTCTATGTGCCCAGGGCCATAGGGTGACACCGGCCTCATTAAAAGGAGAAATGAGATGGGCCTCTATGGTTGAGTGACCTTTTATTCTTTATGGCACTCTATGGTGGAGTGACATGATATTCTTGATGGGGCTCTATGGTTGAGTGACCCGACTTGGTTTTGGTACTAAGATTATTTTCTCCTTGGGAGGTATATGGAGTTATTTGGTGATTGCTTAGGGAGGTATATTGAGTTTTTTTATGATGCTTCAGGAGACATATGGAGTTATTTCTTGATATTTTTAGATATGTGTGGAGTTGGTATAATGAGTTATGTGTACTCTTGTGAGTCTCGTTAGACACCTTGTTATGATTTGAGGCTTGACTCCCCCCTTGGTTGGTATGGACCATTGGATATTGTCTTGGCACTATGTTGGTACAGTCATGGATTTTGGGTCAGGTAATACCCGTTGTATATGCATCGGCGTTATCATTTTCTGTGTCAGTCACATCTATGTACTGGATTGATGTCTGTGACATAATTGTCAGAAATTCTATGTTATGTGGACTACGTCGTATGTTCCATTCCATGGTTTGGAATTGAAAGATCTTTTGATGTGATATGGTCGTGAAAGTATGTAGCAAGTATGTCTTGTGAAATTGTAATGTGTTGTGTATGACCTTGGTTGGGTGACATCTGTGACTGTTAGTTCATGGATGGGAACCCACAGGAACTGAATACAACTGAAAAATTCTACAAAAAATAAATTTTATAAGGACTTGAGATTAAGAAATAATGTTAATAGATAAGAGATGCTAATGTAAATAACAAGGTAAGAGGGAACTACCAATCTTCACAGAACCTTCAAAGTTAAAATTTCTACCAAATGTTCCTAGGGCCACCCCGTGACCGTGCTTTTGTGTATGAAATCTTAACCTTAGAGCGTGCCTTCGCAATGATTCATTCCTTATTTCTTACCATTTCTCCTTCTTCATTGTATGTCGCATCGAGGAAAATGCTTTCTTAAGGGGAGGAGAATGTAGTACCCCCATCCCTCATTCTTCTTTTTCTTCTTCGATGACCATGTTGCTAAGCATTTAACATTGTTGTGCTCCTGCTGATCCTTGCTCACTTCACCTTTTCGATTACCCTGTTAAGGAAAAATCTCTTTCTCGAATTCGATAGGTGGTTTGAATGATGACTTGATGTTGTTAGAGCGTGACCAACTAGAGGGATCACCCACGTAGTAATAATTATTCTTTCGAATTGCCAATTCCTGCTATTATTGTTTTGGTCAAGCTTAAATGTTGGTCCTTATTAATACGAGTAATAAAGTATTGTTAATTTGTAACAATAATAGTAATATCATAGTAATATTATTATTTTGATGAGTGATTTTATTGTTTGGATTGGTTACCTCGGTCCACGCAAAGAAGATGGTCTCTTGTTGTGACACCGTGGTCGGCCCTTGTCCTGCATTTGGTTTCGAACTCCTACCACTAGTTCTACCTTGGCCGATCTAGTCTCCTCTCGTATTGTTTTTTTATGTATACCTATTTTAATGAGAAGATTTGGATGCTTTCACCCATGTTGGCAATTTTTGTTGGCATCCCACCATTTCATGGAAATGTGTTTGTTTGGATATCTAGTCACAGAGCTCATGTGTTGTAATGGCTATGACCAATTCTAGAATGTAGTGCCATTTGTCATCACACCAGGATGGGATCTCATTTTCCTGTCTTTGGATTACCGTTAAGCTTGTTTTAATTATTTGTTTCACTTTAGGGTTTTTATGTCCTTTTTAGATTAAAACAAACAAATAATAATAATAATAAATAAATAAAATAAAAGAATTAAAAAAGGGTTGTGAAAATTGTGCGGTTTAGGGAAAAAAGGGGGGTGCTCGGGCTCCATTGGTTAGGTTTTTTTTTTTTATCCTTGGTTTTTGTTGAATGGAGAGTGAGAGGGAAGCCGCCGCCATGGAGAAAGGATGGAAAATCTGAACCCAATCTGCACCCACCAGGCATTGAAGAAGGTAGTTGTTTCTCAGATGATGGAAATGCACAGGCTTCTACACAGATCCATGTGCTTAGGGTTCCTTTTTTACTGTTCCGAGGAAAATCCTCGCCAGATGTCATCTCATGGAATGCCAATGGTTGCAAATGCTTTGATGGATGCATATGAGGCCTACACCATTTCAGGCCTCTAACCCAATCAGTTTAGATTTGCCAGCATAATTCTAGCCCATGCCAAAATATGAGTTTTGAAACAAGGTTTAGACATCCACGTGTTTTCCCAGCTAGCACATAAAAGACAAAATTTTTTTATTGGTCAGATATTGTTGTCGTAAATACTTGGTAAGGATGCCCAGCAAAACATATTGGAAATCTGATTTTTTTTGTCTCCTTGCTAGTTCTCCTCCCAATCTGTGCCAAAAAGGGGATGTGTGAGTCTGAAGCTTGTGCCAAAAATGGAAGCTTTGGAATAGGGTATGAACAATAGAATCAATTTTTTTTGTAATATTTTGTTCTTGCAAGTGTCACAGCTGATATGCGTGAAAAATGTGGAAGTGTGCTATAATTGGTATGTATGAAAAATGTGGAAGTGTATTCAAGGCATGTGAATTATTTGACAAAATGCCTCAGATATTTCATCTCATAGAATGCAATGGTTTCAAGGTATTCATAGATGAACTTATTGTAAAGGCCTTTGAAACTTTGAAGGAAATGTATTTGGAAGTTGTAAAGCAACACTTAACAATTTTTTTTTTCAACACCCTCTCAGCTGCACCAAAATAAGTGTTTTAAACTGGGATATGTGGAAAATGGATATGTTGAAAAGGCATCTGAACTATTTGACATAGAAAATATGCCTTCTCATGGATCAGGATGACTTCTTGAAAACAAAAAATTGTTTTTTTTTTTATAAGACATGGGTGCACAACGATTGGCTTGGGTTTTCACGTGACTTTGTGGCAATAATGGGTGGTCTCAACGGATCGTGAGTGTAAACCACTTGGAGCCCCTTATCGCCGTTTTTCTCATTGTTCCCAGGCATGGTTCATCTTCCCTTACCTCCCTTAATTCTCGTGTTTTAGTTCTCGTTTGCAACTTAATAGAATTTTAAAAATACTAGGATTTTTAATACCATTAAATGTTTATATCAACTCGTTGCCAAAACAATGAAATGTCATGTAGTAACTCACGAAGTCAAAATAGACTGTTAAGGCACTGCTCAATATAGATTGATTCAGAAGCTCAAAAAATGTTAAAAAACAAGTTAAAATTTGGAATAAAAGGATTTTTGGTAATGTGTTTGAAAAAAAAAAATAAGTTAAAACAAAAGCTCCAAGAACTAGAAATAAAAAATGAATATAATGGGGAGATCCTTTTGAAAACCAAACTGAGGAAAAAAAACATACTTGCAGAGCTACATATGATTTACAATAGAGAAGAATCCTTATGGAGACTCAAATCTAGGGCTATCTAGCTAAAAGAAGGAGATAGAAATACAAAGTTTTTTCATATGACCACTTTGAAGCACAGAACTTGTAATAGGATTATGGAAGGTTCTAAAAGTAACAACATTGTTATAAAAGATCCCAACAACATTAAAGAGGAATCTCTCAATTTTTATAAAAAAATTCTCAATGAGAGGAGTATCATTACTGATGAGGCAATTTCTTTCATGTCGGAGGCTATTCCCCAAAAAAAAATTGAGGAATAGAGGTTTAAAGAAATCACTAAAGCTGCCACACTAGAAGAAATTCAAAAAGCTGTGTTTACTTTAGAAGGCGACAAGGCTCCGGGCCCGGATGGTTTTTCTATTAACTTTTTTTCAGAAATTCTAGGAAATTTGCTCGGATGATCTTCTTAGAGCAGTGAATGAATTGTATAGAACTGGTGACCCTTTTGAAAGAGTTGAATAACACTCACATTGTGTTTGCTCCAAAAAAAATGGATGCTAAGAACTTCAAAGATTTCATACCCATCAGCCTTGTGAATGTTATCTATAGAATTTTTACCAAAATCATTGCTCCCAGGCTTCAATTTATTATGAATGATTTAATCTCAAGGCAGCATAGTGGATTCATTAAAGGCAGGATTATCCAAGATGGAGTGATTATGGTGCATGAAACCATACACTCTATGGAAAATAACAAAAAAGTGAATATGGTCCTGAAGCTTGATATGAATAAAGCCTTTGATAAGGTCTCATGGGCTTTCTTAGACAAATTTTTAATTAAATTTGGCTTCCCTGCTAAATTCAGAAAAAGTATTAAGGATTGCATCACTACGGTCAGATTCTCAGTTGTGGTTAATGGTGAGTTGGTGGGCTTCTTCACAAGTAGTAGAGGATTAAGACAAGGAGACCCCATATCCCCCTTACTCTTCATTCTTATGGCAGACAGTCTTAGTAGATCAATTGATCAAGAAATTATTGATGGTCTTCTGAAAGGTTCAAAGCCCACTTCCATTAGCCACACAGCTTCTCACCAGCAATTTGCAGATGATACCATTCTTCTCTTAATGGCATCCATCCTTGAAGCTAAGGCTATCAAAGCCATTCTGCAACTCTATGAAGCTACTTCTGGGCAAGAGATCAATTATGATAAAAGCTCCATATTGTTATTCAATACGCCTGAGGAAAGACAACTCAAAATAGCAAAAATTCTGGGATGTAAAATAAGTGCTCTTCCAGCCACTTACTTAGGACTCCCTATGGGCACTAAAAAAGCTTCTAACAAGGTGTGGAATGATTTTTTGGAGAGATTTAAAAAAAAATGGCTGGATGGAAAGGAGCCATTCTTTCTAGTGCTGATAAATGTCTGCTCATTAAAAGCACTCTTCAAAACCTGTCTATCTATATAATGTCTCTTTATAGGATCTCTGCTACCTTTAGAGAAAAAATTGAGAGGATTCAAAAAAACTTCTTATGACAGGGCATGGAGGAGAAGTTTAAATACCACTTAGTTGCTTGGGATAAGGTTTGTACTCCAAAATCCGTAAGGAGGATTGGGCATAAAAGACATCAAGAAAATGAATGAGGCTCTTATTGTGAAAATGGGCTGGAGAATGCTAACTGAGAAGAAACCCTGGATAGATTTAGTTAAGGCTAAATACCTCAATCAACAAGATGTCTCTTCTTTTCTTCAAGATGAGCATCTTCCTTATGGTTCCATTTTTTGTAATAACTTAGTGAAGAGAAAAAATTTCATAAAACAAGGAAGTAAGTGGAAAGTGGGAGATGGTTGTAATATAAAATTATGGGATGATAACTGGTTTAATGGAAGCCTCATGGATAGATTTGGAGAAGTCAAAGACATCCTTGAAAGCAAGTATGACACTAGAATCAAGGATTATATTGCAAGAATGGGCAACAAAAAGAAATGGAAAAAAATTACTGTGGATAGAGATGATCTGACCAAAACTATTGCCTCCCTACAAGATCAGTCAGACCTTATCCCCTTAAGTCAACTCAAAGTTAAGGATGAGTTTGGTCTGGAGCAGTTCTATTGATGGGAACTACTCTGTTAAAACTGGCTACAATACTTTCTTTGAAAATAGTCAAACTAAGTTTAAATGGAGTAGAATTTGGATGAAGGAGCTAACACCTAAAATTAACTTCTTCTTTTGTCTTGCTCTCAGGGGCAGAATTCTTACCACTGACAGTCTGATAAGAAAAGGTTTTATAATGCCTAATAGGTGTCATATGTGCAAAAAAGAATTTGAGGATATCAGTCATTTGCTTATCCATTGTGAATATGCTACCAAAATGTGGAGTTTTTCCCTTTCTAATTTTAAAGCTTCTTGGGTGGTTCCAAGTGATTTCAGTCAGTTTTGGACATAATGGAACACACCCTACAAACATTGTGTTGTGAGAAGGCTCTGGAATTTGATAATGCCTCATATTATTTGGAGGATATGGAAAGATAGAAATGATATTATCTTTAGAAATAGTAAACATAATTATAAGCTCAGCATTGGGAAAATTTCTAATGCTATTAAAGAGAATATTGATATATTTAAACCCCCCAAGAACAAGAGTTATCCAGAAAATGAAGAGAATATCTTGTCCCAATGGAAGATTGGAGCTGAAAATTTCTGCAATAATTCAGGTAATAATATTGATAGAGCTTTGCTACACTGGCATCCTCCTGATCTTAACTGGTATAAGTTGAACTTTGATGGGGCCTCTAAGGGTAACCCTAGAATTGCAGTGGGGGGGAGGAGTGATCAGGGATCATAAAGGTAGTTTGGTGGTTGCTTATGCCGGTAAAATGGGAATGCAAACTAATCATTTTGCTGAAGCACTATCTACTTTATGGGGCCTTAGAATTTCTCAGACTCATAATATCCAAATTCTCATTCTGGAAGGAGACTCACTCAATATAATAAATCATCTTAATCAATGCTCGCCCCCAAGTTGGAACATAAAAGACTTCATCTTGGAGTCCATAAGTATTTGAAAAACCTTCAATAATATTCAAATCAAGCATACTTACCAGGAGGGTAACAAGGGTGGCAGATGCATTGGCAAACTATGGCATAAATATTAACCACACTACTTGGGATAATAGGGATCACATTCTTGAGCAGATTCAAATCAGCATACAAGCGCATACTTATGGGCATACAAATCTGGGATAGGATTAATGAGAATTTTGAGTGGGTCTTTATGAATAAGAATTTCACACGCGTGGATAAAACTACGCTTAAATAGATTTTGATGAGCATTCAATGTTACATAAAGTATAATAATGATTTAAAGTGTAAATATCTTAAGATAAAAGCCACACATGTGGGAAATATTATGCCTATAATAGCTATTAAATACTTTTTTACAGATTTTCAAGTCCAAGGTAAGGCTGATGATGATCTGGAATGGATTTCAAAGGATACTGATGCTCGCGCATGTGAAATATCATAGGTTCAGAACAACAATAACACAGGCATTCATGTGAAGTGCTATGACAGCAACGGATACACCATTCAACATTACCATAGCGTGAGAAAAAACATAGAAAGGTAGGTTGGAAACTGGGAGTACAGTCACATTATTCATAGGGATTTTGAATCTTACACTGTCAATCACCTAAGCCTGGTGAAAATGGGAGGAGCCCCATGTCAAATCAAGCCCAGCGCGGACCCAGAGTGGAAAATTAATGAAGAGCTTCAAAATATTCTCATCCAGGGAGGCATCACTAATTTCATTGAAAAGATCCAGGGGCCATGACCAAAGCATCTCCATTCAATTCATGAAGGACTGGAAATATCACAAGGTTGAATATGGAGGACAGAAAGTTTTGATCAATGAAGAGTTAATCGCCGAAGCTACTAGCCTTGGAATGGATGGGTACCGATTTTTTCAATAAAAGGGTTGACAGGCCGACTGAGGAGAGGAAATTTGTGGAGGGCAATGAGAAACTAGTTTTTGTCATGGCAGGTCTGCAAGTTAGCTCCATCCCTCCTCCTTTTGACGAGGTCACCCATATGATGGTGAGATACATTTCTTTATAAGGGTGATTTGTCACAGTTCCCTTAAAGCATCTAGTGTTCCTAAACCGATTCCGCAGAGATTACACGGTATGATTTCCTCACTATTTACTTAATTCTCTTGAGTGCTCCATCTTGGAGTTCCAGAAACATGCTCGTGTGGTCCCGTTGCATCAAGGGCTGATTTTCTTATTGCACAAATTGTGTATTCTCAAGCTTGCCAACATTCCAACCTCCCCCATCTCTGTTCCCTCTGTTCCCACCACCGCTGCTAATCCCACTCCTTCTATCCCCATCACCATAGCTGCTACCCATTTTCCTTCCTTCTCAGATCCCCCTGTCATCCCCCCCCACCTCTGATCCCACCCCTTTCGCATCCACCTCGAACATGCCTAGAACTAGATCATCTAAAAGGTTGAACCTGGATACCCCTGTTTTGGGGTACGTGCCTCAGGACTTGGAGGTTGCCCATAATATCCTACACATCAGTAGCATGGGGTCTCGGGAGACACACACTGAGAGCTCCACTAAAATACTGGAGGCTTTAGAAACTGACATGCTGCTGCTAAAAGAAGAAGTAAAAAACTTGTCTAAGCAAAAAGGTAAGAGAATGAAGGAGGAGGTGGCTGATATTGACAACAATCAAGTTGAAGATATATACAAAAAAATTTATTCCCTGGACAACCGACTTGGCAAAACCAAGACTTTCCATGATCATAATATGGCCATTTTTAGTGCAATTGAGGCGTTTATTGAGTAGCATGTTCGCTACGTCTCTAATCTCAATGGCATACCAACTACTCTTTGGGGCATGGAAAAATAAAGCAAACAAACCATTCAACAGCTGGATACTACTAACCCTATTCACATGATGGCATTGGCTATGTTCACCTCCTGGTAGAATATCAAATCTAGAATTGCCAAATCAGCCAAGAAGTAATTGTGGATGTACGTTGTTCTTGCTGACTTTTGTCGTGTTACTTGTTGTTTTGTTGTTTGTTTTTTGGCTGCTCTTCTGTAGTGTTCAAACTGGTTTGATGTTTTGGGGTAACTACTCTTTGGTTACACTGGATTTTAATGTCTTATCTAGATCTTGATCCTTCTTATATTGTTTTTTCACTCCTATTCTGGCTTCTAGGCCTCCTTTTTTGTATACAAGGGTATAGTCCCTTTCAAAAAACTATTTACCAACAATAAAAAAAACTCACGAAGTTAAAATAACTCGTTTGCATTAAACCAAGAACTCTCACCCTCTTTCTGAGATGATTTAGAAAAATTCTTATCTAACTAGATCTCTACAATATTGTTTTTATTGACCAAACGAAATTTACTTACCAGTAATAAAGTTGATAATCTCCCTGTTTAAATAGTTAATTTTTTGCATTTTTCGAAGACTCTTTAAGTACCCTTCGTGAGTCTGAAAATGAGATGCTAAGCTTCATTCATGTACCTTGGTATGCGAGGAGTCACCATGACCTTTGGATCGACCCCGAATGAACATATGTGATCTTTTTGATGCTCTTATAGAAACTCTATTACACTGGTTTACAGTAGTAGGAAAGTTGTTAAATCTAGAAAGTTTGCTTTTGTTTTGAACTGCCATTTGAAACCTAGATAGAGAAATTATTTCCCACCTTCACAAACCTCTAGTGTTCTTACTAGACAATCACATAGAACCTTATGTTTAGGGAAAAAAAACTATTCTAAATATTTTGACGATGACATTTTGTAGACCTCTGGTCGCAGTTTGACAAGGTCAAACTGGACCAATTAGGACTGGTGGCTTCAGAAAACTTGTCGCCAATTGAAAATGGTTTTCTAGTTCTTAGTCCCCATCGAATCTGATGAATTATCCTTACATAGAGGAACTTGTAGGAAGTGTCTTGTTGAGTGCTCTTCCATCAAACATCAATTTTTTGGAGGTGTTTTCTAAGTCCTCAAGCTAATTTTTGTTCATTTGCAACTGGGTAAACTACGACCAGTGGCCCTCAGAGAACTAGCCGCCAAACACAAAACCATTTGTTTTTTTTCCCAATTCTGTTAGTTGCTATGAACTCTTGGTATCTCTGGGGACACGTAGAAATTTAAATGTGGTGTGCGTTCTCGTCGGAAGATAACTTTTGGAAGTGGTTTCTTAGCCTCCAAGCCCGTTTTGAACTCTTTGTAGCTAGTAAGAAATTGTAAAAAGAAGAAGCTGCGGGACCCTCGTCGAGTTTCCAAACCACCATGGATACTTTTGACACATGTAAATAATTGTTTAAAACTCTATAGTGTAACTGTTGTGTGAATTAGAACTTTTGAAAAAATGGTATTTTCTCTCTCTTCCCTTCTCTTCTATCTCCTGGGTTACAAAATAAAGTGAAATGAAATGCATTGAATACATGTCTCTAAACTTTTTCTCTCGCTTGCAAATTGTAATTATTATTATATGTAAATGGGAAACTGAAAAATGATAATTATGTTAGATTAGGGTGGATGCCATGCCAGTGAATTATCGCTGATATCATGCTCAGGTGGTTTTGCATGATGAAAGAATGACGATGAAAAAGGTGATGTGTAATTTATTAATTATCATTATAATTTAGATAGTTCATTGTTAAATGAATAAATGTATAATGTAGTCTCATGTTACAGAAGGTTATGATTGATAATTTGTTGTTATGTATGAAATGCTAGTTTCAAGGACATCTAGGAAATGTGCATTTAATCATAGTTCAATTTTGATTTATATTACACCTGGTAAAAAGGTTCGATATTTATATAAGGTAAATGAATTTGAAGTAATATCTTATAGTGCATATTTAGTGCTTAATAAATTATTAATGAGTCATCTTGTGCTTTCAATCTTTGTAAATGTAATAAAGAGAATTAAATCGAAACACTCTACCCTTATTCAACATCAGGACATAATTTTTTTTTTCATGTGCGACACTCCTTACCGTAGAAAACATTAAAAAACTGTAGGATGAACTTAATCTTTGCTCTCGATGGAAATCTCCTAGCTTGAGTAAACAAGAGCCCAAGAATGGGTTTATAGTCTTAGTCAATATAGTTAGTGACATTTTCATGAACCTGGTAGATAGGGGTGACACAGTCAAACTTCATTTGGAGTATGTAGAGATAACTCCTCCTTCGTAGCCTAGCGGACTACCTTTTCATCCAAAGAAAGATTTAAAATTAAAGTTCTTCATCGAGTGAAATCCCTGTTGGATCCAAATGACATAGATGGAGGTTGAGACTTAGTTTTTCTAGGTCTTAAACTCTTGTTAATGAACCCCTTAGCTCCACTCATTCAAATGGGTTACCTTGGTTCCTCTCAACATAACACCTTGGCCCTTTCTAAAGGTGGTTTAGCATAAATTTTTCCTCTCACTTAAACCTCATTTATAGTTGAGGGGTAGACCCTTAGGTGAAGTTGGAATAAATCTAAAACTCAGTTGATTTATATGTTAACTTAGGGTTCGTGTGTAGCTTCAGGTATCCTAATCATTTATGTCTTCAAGAGGTTAGACAAACACTTCGTAAGTCTTTTTTCAAGACAATGCTAAAAGTAATATCCTAACGTGACGTAGAAAATAAAGCATATAAGAGTAAAAACAGGATTTGAGTTTTGGAATAATGCCTCTCTTAGAGACCTTATATCTCGATTAAAAATACTCTTTTGTTTCAAGAATATGAATTGCCTTGGTATAATCCACCTTCGAGAAAACAAAATACATATATAAAACAAAAAGGAAATTCACAAGTCATTGAATTAGAATAACTATGGTAGGGAAATAACCTTACCGTGATCGAGGAATTTTTTGTTGTAGAAAGCTATCTTGTATTTTAAACCTCTGTTAAATCCTAATATCACTATATGGACACCAAGTCATTTTCACAAGGGTTTTAAGAGTAAAAAGGTAGACATTGAATATATGTTCGAGAAGAAGATTCTTAACATAAGGACAGGATAATTAAGTACTTTATATGCTTTTGAATTATGACAAATAAGAATGCAAGTTATGGAAAATTTTGTAAGGAATAAGAAACCAACTTAAAAGGGGTGAGTTATAATTTAACTGCAATATGAACTTAAAATCTGTAGGTGGAAAAATGAGAAATTTATCCTTACACAATAATGTTCTTGGAATGTTAATCGTAAACTAAAATACAATTAAAGAAAATATGTGTTGTGGGTTTGCCTATCCTTGAGTCTTCTTTCTGTGGTTGGGGCATTGCTAGTATTCGTTCATTGGGAAATGTGTGGCATGGACATGCCTATGTTGTTTTCATGTTTCTATGCGAGTTGATGACTTATGTGATTGTCATTTTTGAGTCGAGTTTCTGTACTTGAAGCCCATGTTGTGTTGTGTGTAGTGAGCAATGTAAGTCAAAAAAAATTTCCTGGTATTTTAATGTTGTAATTGTGTGACAAAAATGTGGGCACTACAACTAAAGCCTTAACAAATTGCTATAATATATGCTAGGAAGAAGAGAGAATTCTTAGGAAATGAGGAAGGGGGTATAGCCTTATTTATAGTTTTTTGTTTGGAAGAAAAGGGAGATTTGTGTGCATATGGGACAAAGGCTAAAGTCCAAAAATAACTTTTAGCAAGTCAAAGTGTGATTTGACTATGTTTTGGGTATTTAACCTAGGTTAGACTAATTAATCTCTCTTAGAGAGTGATTAGGGTTCTGGAAGGGTTCTTAAGGGTTTAATCAATTCAACGAAGTGGATTGATCCCCCAGGGAGCTAATAGAAGCATGCTAAAAGAGAATAAGAAGCTAATTTAGCTAGAACAAGGCTATAATAGCCTGTTTAAGTGGTTTATAAGAGGAAGAACAACCAAAAGGTGTGTCGTAAGGAGGGAGTTAGATAGGTTTAATTGGCGGTGTGCCGTCAATTTGCAAAGGGAAGAAGCGTTAATGCACCATTAGAAATAATAGTATATTGATTAAACTATATGTGTCTACAAGAAGGTTGTACTTATGTGTTTGTTTTCTCTAAATTATTTAAATGTGATGAAACATTTTGAGTTTTGAGATGCTTCTATTTGGTTTTGTTCAGATTTTTTGACTGTATACTCAAAAATGGTTTTGGGTGTGTAAGATGTGTTGGAAACTTTAACAGGAAGTCTTTGCTGAGAATGAGAAGTGTATTGTTATGTTTCTTTATGCTTTCTGATTTAGTTTTGTTGCATTGGTTACTCTATTTTATGTTTTGTAAAGGAATGCACTTAACGGATTTGAACAATTGTTGTGAAAAAAAAAATAGTGTGATAAATTTTTCCCATCTTTGGGTATCTTGCATTACTCATTTTTTTGTCTTGATTTTTTATTTTATCATTGGAAATGTCGTGAGTTATGTTGAGAAAGGAGTGTTTTAATCTTCTTTCTATATGTACAGCTCAGACAGGAACTTGTGTTTTGTTAATAAAAGAGAAGTGTGGTTTGAGTTGTTACTTTGGCTTGTATAAATAACAAAGGAGGGGGATGAATACCCTTTTCTTATTTGATTTTTCTTTACCATGAAATTTTATTTTATTAAGATCTATATAGTCATATTGTTTGGTCCAGAGAGACAATACCAGTTATTATGGGATAATCATCCTGTTTAACTATAGCTCGGTTTGAGTTTTTGTGTTCAAGTTGTTATGGATACGAGCTTTATTTGACTGTAGCTTTGTATTGATTCTTGTTTTATTATTGAACATGAATGGGACTGTTCGATACACTAAACTTGGTTTGGGATTCTTTCCCTTTTTGATCTTTCTTTTCAGATGTGGAGAGTTCAGATTGTTTTGGTGGAACTCAGCTGATTGTGTTTCTAGTAGATCGAATTTATTTCATCAATATGGAAACAATCTTGTTAGTCTGATAGAGTTATTGGAATCACTTTTATGTCCATTCTGATATTTGAGGATAGTATTGTTAAATTACTCTCTAAAACTGGAAATTGACTTTTCTCTATTCACATGTCATAAGGGAATTACCTTCTCAGGTCTGTTTGGTTTATTTAAGTTATTCTCAAATACTTTTCTATCATAGACTTACTTCTCTTTAAGTTTGTCTTTATAGTTTTATTAGGAAACCTAATCAACCCTGTTTGAGCCTACTTGGTTTTGTAATTGATGCATTATTCTTATTGCCTTGTCAACTCCAAGAGGTTTTCAGTTAGGTATGACCTGTTAAAACTGGATGGGAATTTCTCTCCTTTGACTGTTACATATGGTTGTGGCATGCATCTTTTGAAAGTTGTATTTATTATTACTCTCTATATACTTATCAGATAGTATGATCCTTTCTCGATTGGTTAAGGGTAAAAGATAACCCTGTATGGATCATATCTTGCATAATGGAATGTAGGAATTTGATCATTTACTAATGTCTGAATCAATGTTGGAAACTTGTAATGGTTGAAAGTGAGTTTATAACTATTTGTTCCTCTTCCTTCTTAGATTAGATTGGAATTATTTTTTAGAAATGATTATCTCTTAAATTAAGGATGAATCTATTTTTTTATTTCATGTGTATAAACATATATGTAAGAATTCGGTTCACTTTGAACCTGACTGCTATTTCTTAATGAATGTTGAATTCGAGAATAGTTGTAGTGAATCTTCTTTTAAATCATTTAAGTTGTTTAATTGAGGATATTGATCTTTCCTTTTTGAGGATTAAAAGAAAATGGAAATTATGTACTTTCATTTTGTTCTCCATTATCTTTTTATGAACTTGTATAGATTTGATTAAATCAAATACTTTACTTATTGTAAGTAGTTGTCTAGTATTTGATATTATTTATGTTTATAATTGATGTATACCTATGGAAATTTGGGAGACAATAATTATAGAATATAATGTAGTAGTTACTAATTAGTTAATGGTCTCTCATAAAATGATTGCAAATTTATATTTGTTCTTCTTTTTGGTATGTTATTGTTAGTGTAAATCAACAGCACCCCCTAAATGATCTTTAGATCTACAAGTGATAATTCGGTCATTTAGTGTGATTGCACAACATGGGATTTTTTCCCCAAGTGCGGGACTTGCAAAAATGGGAAAAAAATATCCAAATTGAAGGTTAGTTCCTCTACTCCTCTGATCTGATGTATGTGTGTAATTTGCAGAGGTTTAACTCAAAATTCTACTCTAATTCTAGCAAGGAGACAAGGATAGAAAGAAAAGAAGATAAAACTAAACTGACAAGGTGATACACCAAAGGAGTGGTGAACATCTATTTCTATAGATTGACACAGATTAAGAAAATGCAACACAAATCATGCACAAATTGCTAAAATTGTAATGAAGGATTAGGATAGATCAAAGAACACAAGAAAGGATTGAAAATTCATTCATAGAGCTTGCATTGTCATTTCCATTTTTAAATACAGTGCATTACAACAACAAGGAGGTTAAAAATGTGTTGTAGTCCTAAAAAAGGTCTGATATTCCACAAATTCACTTACCAGGGTGGAGGAAGCCTACAGAACATAAAAAACATCCAACCCTTTACAAATGAGCCAAATCTGGCTTTTAACAATGAAAACCTGAGTTTAGGAAGGAGAAACATGGGAAAATTGAAATGAAAGATTCAACCACTGACCAAATCCATCAAAATAGCATGGGTACCCTTAAAATTTCATTCCCCAAGATTTTCGACCATGCTGGAGAAGAATGGAAGCCATACTGCACTAAAAATGGTGGTTGAATGTTGGTTCTACTCTTTTTCCCATGCCAAAGGTGTTTCTTCATTTTTCTCTTGTTAAACTCCACCAAAAAACAAAATTGAAGATTTCATCGTGTAGAGGACTCCAATAGATTTCCAATGACACCAAATTTGAGAAACATCGAGCTCTAGATTGAAATATATGCCCCTCTGAATATTTAGGGCAAAAATTGGGCAAAAATTGGGTCGGCGGGCCGAAACCTAAAAGTTTTCCCCTTTTTTGAATTTGGAATAAATTCCCCAAAAAGCTCTGCACTCCGCTACTCCGCTGCCACAAGGCGCTTCCTCATTCATCTGCAGGTTCAAATGGCCATTTTACCTTTTTTGAATTTTGGAAAAAATTCCAAACTTTCTCTGTGCCCTGCCTCTCCGCCGCCACGTGGCACACTTTGATTTGGAGTGGGCCTAAATCAATTTTCTTTCCTCTACGGGCCCATGGAAAAAAAATTCCTTTCTGCCCTTTTGAAAACTTTGGAAAATTTCACCAAATCTTTCTGTGCCTTTGAATTCCACCTCTAAGTGGACATGTGTCATCCTCCAGTTGGTCCACGAGCCTTTGCAATTTTCTTTTCCTTCTCCTAGGCGGGCCTGCGGGCTGGTTTTTTCCTTTTCGCCCTTTGTTATTTTGGAAAAAATCCAAAATTTACTCCACCCCTCCGACTCCCACTGCCCTCATCGACACATCGTACACTCTCATTCAATGTGGGGTTCTAGGAAAAAAGTTTTCTTTCCGCCATTTTTGACCACTTTTTCAACTTATCTCCACCGGTCTGACCTTTGCCGCCACATGGCATCTCCTCATTCGTCGCAGGTCTCAAGCCATTTCCTTCCTCTACGGGCCCGCGGGAAAAAATAAATTCTTTGTGCCCCGCCCACTCCTTGGTAATTTTTTCAACTTACCCTCGCTGACCTACCATTCCACCACCACATGGCACATTCCTATTGGTTGCGGACCTTCCCAGGGAAAATTTCCCTCAAAAACTCTGCCAAACCATAACTTACAAAATACAAGGAGTTAGAAGGAAAATTTTACCTTTCTAGAAAGGTGAGAAAATCCTCTATTTGATGAAACCATTTCCAAATAATTTTGAGTGCCTAAAAAGTGGAAAAATTTGACTGAGGCACAAGGAAGGAAGGAATGAAAGAAAGTCAAAAATAAGCAAGGGGCTTATTTTGGATAACAATTTTGGCAACTCAGAGGGGTCATCCACCTGCTGGATGAATGATCAGTGGCCTTTGAAGCATCCATTGGGCATGGATTCATCAACTTAACTTCTTGGTACTCTTAACACATTAGAAAATTTCTAGACACAAGATTGTGAGAGTAGAACATCACCTGATTTGGAGCATGGCCTGCAAAGATGCATCCTTGGGACAATAAAGCTTGTGCCAAAGCACTTACGGAAATGTAAACCTAAGTTACAACAAAAAAATGTGCACAAGAACTTGGAGGAATGAAAATCTAAGCTAATATGTACAAGGTGAGGAGTTTTCCTTCTAGTAGCAATGCTTTAGATAGATTCCATTAACTGGAATTTTTAGTTCTTCACCATCCAATGTAGACAATTAGAAGGCATTGTTGTTTTAACATTTTGTGACCATGTAGGGGCCACTCCAAATGGCATCAAAATTTGAATGGATTCCTATATTTGCTCGTTCTACATCCCATTTCAACACTAAATCTCCAAATTGGAAGGTTCTAGCCTTAGCTTTCCTATGAAAGGTTCTCTTGATCAAGGTTTGGTTCTTCTCCATTGTTTAGGCTGCACACTCTCTAATTTCTTGGAGTTCCATCAATTTTCCATATCTAACCTCCATGGGTCCAAACTCCAACAATTCCAATTTCCTCATGAGTTCCAACGTTGGCAACTCAAGTGACATAGGCAAGATTGCCTCTCTTCCATAAACAAGTCTAAATGGAGAGTTACTGGTGGATCTCTTGGGAGTTATCCTATCAGCCCATAAGGCTGCTTTAAGTTTAGTGTGCCAAGTCCTCTTATTTTCATCAAGATTCCTCTTGATGATATTTAATAGGTTCTTGTTGGTAGACTCAGCTTGGCCATTACCTTGAGGTTAATAATTTGATGAAATGCTCAGATAGATCCCATTCTTAACAGCTCATTCAGTTACCTTTGATCCTATGAATGCCAATGTATTATCTGATATTATAGTGGTAGGTATACCAAATCTAGTTACTATTCCCTCGTAGAAGTCTAGAATTCTAGATTCATTTACCTCTTTGAGTGCCACCGCCTCAGTCCATTTGGTGAAGTAGTTTGTTGTTGTTAGAATCCACTTGTGTCCTTGCCTTGAGTTTGGGTTAATGACTCCAATGAATTCCAAACCCCATTACATGAATATATGGTCAACTGAAATTGGGTGCAATGGAAGGGCTATTAATCTTTCCTTTCCTGTGAAGAATGCATAATTTTTGCACCTCTTGATCCACACATAACAATCAATAAACACCTTGGGCCAGTAATAGTCAGCCTTCATAATCTTGATGGTTGTCATTCTTGGAGAAAAATTACCCCCAGCTGATCCACCATAGAACTCTTCTAGCATTCTCTTAATTTAATTTGTCCTAATGCATCTCAGCAGCACTCCATTTATATCCTTTGTGAATAAGACACCATCAACAAGTGCATATGGGATATCTTGTAATCTGAAGTGTCTTCTCTTGGTTTTGTTCATCTCTGGAGGGCATAGACCTTTTTGTAAGAAGTGCATTCTGTCTTGGGTCTAGCAAGGAGTGAGCATACCACCATTATCTTCTTGAACACCTCCTTGTTCTTGGTTGTCTTGCAATGCCAAAACAAAATCCTTCACATTGCTTACTTCCATTGATTTTCTCAATACCATCTGCTCACACAATCCCTTCCCTTGGACCAATTTGGTGACTTTGATCTCAATGTCATAATCCATGACACGATTAATCCACCCTACATGTTTTTCATTTAGGTCTTTGTTGAGGAGGAAGTCCTTCACTCCCACATGAGAAACCAACAGTTGAACCTTGTTGTTTGAAACTAGATGCTTAAATTTCTTCAAGCTCCTAATCACTGTAAGAACATGCTTCTAAATGAAGGAATACCTCACCTCATAGTCCTCCAAGCTCTGGCTAAAGAAGGCAATTGTCTGCTCTGCATTTTCTTCGTTCCGCTGTACTAAAATTGTAGAAATTGTATCATCACTGCCAAATGCATAAACGATAAAATATTTAGATAAATCTGGGTTAATGAGAGTTGGAGCTTGTGAGATAGCCTCTTTGATTACCTCAAAACTTTCCTTAACTTCATTTTTCCATTTTAAAGCCATACTTTTCTTCAACATCATAGTTATTGGCTTGACAAGGGCTGGAAATTCTAGAACAAACCTTCGACCAAAATTGATTCTTCCCAAGAAGCTTTGAAGGGCCTTCTTGTGACTTGGTAATGACAGTTCTTTTATTGCTTCAACCCTCTCTAGATCAATTACTAATCCCTCTTTGGAAATAATGTGTCCTAAGAGCTTTCCTTCATGAGCTAGGAAAATACATTTTTTGGGATTCAAGGATACCCCAAATCTTCTACATCTTTAGAACACTTGTCTCAAATGAAAGAGATGATCTGTTGCACTTTTAGAAAATACAGTAATATCATATAGGTATATCAGCACTATTTTTTTGATCAATCCCTTGAACGCCATATTCATTGCCCTTTGGAAGATAGCTCCAGCATTAGACAACCTAAATGGCATTTTCCTATGTGCATAGGTTCCCCATTTGGTGGTGAAGGCTGTTTTGAACTGATCATCCTCCTTTACCATGATCTAATTATACCCTGAATAACCATCTAACAATGAAAACCTCTCAGAGCCAGCAACAACTTGCAAAGTCTGCTCCATAGAAGGAAGTGGGTAATGATCCTTGAGGGATGCTCTATTCAAATCTCTAAAGTCTACACACAATCTAATTTCTCTACTCTTCTTTCTAATTGGAACCAATTTTATAACCCAGCTTGAATGCTTGATGGGAAATATGATGCTTGCCTCTATTAACTTATTCAATTCCTTCTTCATGAGAGGCTCCATGTGTGGATTGACCAGTATTTGTTTTTTCCTGATGGGTTTAGCACTTGGATCTAATTCAATTGTGTGTTGAGCTAGCTTGGGATTGAAACCTCTCAAGTCTTCATAGCTCCAAGAAACTATATCCAGGAACTCTTGGAAAAGTTACATGAACTCATACCTTTCTTGCTTGGTTGCCACTTTACCAATTTGAAGTGATTTTTCTTCTCCCACTGAGATGGGAACTGAATCTTCTCCCTTGACTTGGATGTTTGCTTTCTTCTTCCTAAATTGATCATTAGGATTAAAGATGGAATCCAAAGTGACAAGTCATTTTAACAGTTTGTTGGTTCTCAACTGTTCCACTTGATCACCATACTGCTGTTCTAACTTTTCCTGATTTTTGGCTGAGAACTCAGCTTCTTCTTGCAAGAAATTGATGATATGTTTTTCACTTTCAAACACTTGCCAACTTACATTATTGTCTGGCACTGATGGCATTACAATCACATGAATTTTTGGTTACACTTTATCTTCCTTGATACTCTCCACAACATCAAAGGCTGCTCCAACTACTGCAAGCCTATCAGTAGCTTGGTTTGATTTCCTAGGGATGGAGTTGATGCCAAAGCCTTCAAAATCATCAATGAGGTCCCACACCCTATTCTTATAACTCTTGAGCAAGTCATTTTTGGCAGCATGTTTTCCTTTAATTTGATTAACAATCAGATCACTGTCACCAAAGACTTGTAAGTTTTTGATACCTCTCTTTCTTGACCAATGCAATCCGTGTATCAAAGCTTCATATTCAGCAGTGTTGTTAGAACATGTAAACTAAAATCTAAAAGTTGAATAATACTTAATGCCTTGAGGTGAAACAAGCATAGCTCCCCCTGCACCTTGTCTACTTCTTGATGCATCAAAGAACAACTACCATATCTCATTGTCAGCTTTATGGTCTGGCTTGGTGATGCTAGGAATAAGCTGATTTTCTTCATGCATGTAATAAAATCCTACTTCAGATTCCTCTATTTCCTTGTAGGGATCAAAAGCATGTACTTTTCTTGCCCATTCATCAAGATTCAAGTCTGGGATGCTTCCAACTTTGGTTTCAGCTTCATCAGTGCTTGGATAATCCTCTTGATCAAATGTTGAATAGTTGGCATTGATTATGCTTGGAGTATGAGGCTCAATGCGAAAGTTTGCAATAGGTTCAGACCTGATTGTGGCCATAGTTCCATATCTGGTCTGGAACAACATGCGTGACCAATTTGTAGATAAATAGCCTCTAAATCTAGCTGTGAAATCCCTTGACAAACATAGGGCAAAAATTGGTGGTAAATATATCACTGACACATCTTGCAAAACAGTGAAATTGGGGCATGCATGCAAAGTAAGGCTCAAATATTTAATTACTCCTACTATTGTTACTGTTGTCCCATCCAGTTGCACCACCCCTTTGGATATGACTTCATATTGGAGGCCCAACTGATCAGCTATTTGCTTGGGCATCATAGAACTACTTGCCCCATAATCAATCATAAAATTGTGTACTATTTTATCCCCAATGATCAATGAAACATAGAATGTAGGAGGAATCAAAATATTACCTTACAGTCCTTAAAGCTTCCCCTCAGGCTAAGAAACATTTGTGAGTACCTTCTCTTGTATATGACCTTTCTAATTTAAAGTTGACCAATTCTTCATGGCATCTTGTAGTAGATCCCTTTGGCCTGGGATGGATAGTGATTCCCACATAGATATATTCACATTTGTCTTCTTCATTTGTTCAATGATGTTAAATGGGGATGAAACATCTCTTTGTTTTCCCTTAGCCTGCACATTTTTTTCTTGTACATGGACTACAATAGCTAGCATTTGAACCGGTCTAGAAGGTGGCTTGGGTTGTCCTTGCACATTTGGAACTGCATTTTACTTACCAACACTTTGTGGAGTGATGGAAGGTTTTGGATCACCTGGAGCTAATGATTTCCCTTCACCAATATTCCTCTTCTTTGACCATGTGTTAGCTGCTACATTCTGAGAAATTGTTTGATTTATACCACAAAAATCTTCAGCCTGCCATTTCACAAGTGTAGTCTCAGTTGGAGTTGTATTTTGCTGAGATGTTCCTTTTTGGTTTGTTTTTTGACTCACCTCACTCTCTCTGCTAATTTTTGTCACCATCAAGGCTTGGTTCAAAGCACCATTGAAGCACATAGACTAGTTGTGAGGTTCATTACATGGGAAACACCAATCATATTCTTGAGCTATATTATTTTGCACTGGCACTAAGGCTTTAGAGGTAGATGTAGCATTGGGGTTATAGGGTAGAAACGGTCTATTGGCAAGAGGCCTTACTTGATTTTGATTTGCAGCTATATTGGGTGGCCTATTAGGCTGATATGGTTGCCTATTAGGCTGAGTTTGAGACTGATAAGAAGGTCTAAAAATTTGGGCTTACTACCTCTTGAGTGTAACCAGCTCATTGCCTAAATTTTGTAATTGTTTCATGACTTCTTGAAGTTAATTTGAGGCACTAGAGGATGAAGTAGAAGTTTCATTTGAACTCTGATTTCTAGGAGTGGGAATAGGAGCTAAAGTAGGTGCTTGAATAGTGCTTGGGTTTTCCAAGTTTGGATATAAGGGAACGGGAGGCCTAGGATTCTCATCTTAGATCTAATGGCGATGCTATAAGCTGCAGGTATATTTACACCTCCCATGGATTGGATTAACATAGAAATATCAGAATTTAAAGCTTTGAGATAGTATAAGAAAGCACCTTCAGCTCTTGGCCTTACTATCACTGGGATTCTATCCCATGTCCTTTGAAATCTGAAATTAAAGTCTGTTAGCTACTCATTGGGAGCTCTCTTGATAGTTGTCAGTTGTTCCAATAGAGACAAATTATCTCCCTTTCTCTAAAATTATCACGAAGAGATATGCACAGCTGGTTTCAATTTTTGATAGAGCCTAGCCCAAGGCTCTTAAACCATTGCAAGGCTTTCCCTTTGAATGAAGATGCCTACAATTTGACAGCAATTTGCATCTCAACAATCTCATGGATTGCACAAAAATTAGCAATGTCTTTAACATGATCACCATGAGTGGTCTGATTTTCTCCAGTAAAGTATGGGATGTTATTCAATGTTGCAACTGGAACTTAGTTTCATGCATTGAGAGAAAGTGGGCTGCTACTAGTGAACTTGACATAAGGGTTGGGTTGTTCCATTCTGATTGGATTGATAACCCTTATTGATTGGGTGAAAGGTCTACCAGGTGGAGTTGATAGAGTTATTTTTGGTGGAGATGGAGACCTTTTAATTCTTCTTCCTCTCTCTCTTCTTCCTGGGGATAACTGTAGATACTTAGACAATCTCTCTTCTCTCGCCTTTGACCTTGTTTAGATCCTTCTCATGAGTCTTCAGACTCGAACTACTGAAACCAGCTGATTTTATCTCTTTGGAGTCACCAGATGTGCAAATGAGGGCTCTTTTAAAGAAAGAAACTTACAACAAAAGCACATCAATTTTTTTTTAATGAAGATGAAGACCTCTAAGGTCCCACTGATCATGCCAAAACTATTAGTGCAAATTAACAGCACCCCCTAAATGACCTTTAGATCTACAAGTGAGAATTGGGTCATTTAACGTGATTACACAATATGGAATTTTTTCATCGAGTGTGGGACTTGAAAAAATGGGAAAAAACTCTCCAGATTGAAGGCTAATTCCACTACTCCTCTGATTTGATGTATGCATGTAATTTGTAGAGGTTTAACTCAAAATTCTACTCTAATTTTTCCAAGGAGACAAGCATAGAAAGAAAAGAAGATAAAACTAAAATGACAAGGTGATACACCAAAGGAGTGGTGAACATCTATTTCTATAGATTGACACAGATTATGAAAATGCAACACAAATCATGCGCAAATTTATAAAATTGTAATTAAGGATCAAGATAGAGAAAACAACACAAGAAAGGATTTAAAATTCATTCACAGAGCTTGCATTGTCATTTCCATTTTTAAATACAGTGCATTACAACAACAAGGAGGTAAAAATGTGTTGCAATCCTAAAAAGGGTCTGATATTCCATAAATTCACTTTCCAGGGTGAAGGAGGGAGCTTGCCTAACATAAAAAACGTCCAACCCTTTATAAATGAGCCAAATCTAGCTTTTAACAATGAAAACACAAGTTTAGGAAGCAGAAACGCGGGAAAATTGAAATGAAAGATTCAACCACTGACCAGATCCATCAAAATAGCATGGGTACCCTTAAAAGTTCATTCCCTAAGATTTTCAACCATGCTGAAGAAGAATGGAAGCCATACTACATTAAAAATGGTGGTTAAATGTTGGTTCTGCTCTTTTTCCCATGCCAAAGGATTTTCCTCATTTTTCTCTCACTAAACTCCACCAAAAAACAAAATTGAAGATTCCATCATGTAAAGGACTGCAATAGATTTCCAATGTCACCAAAATTGAGAAAAAATGAGCTCTAGATCGAAAGATATGCCACTTTGAAGATTTAGGTCAAAACTGGGGCAAAAATCAGGTTGGCGGGCCAAAACCTAAATTTTTTCCCCTTTTTTGAATTTGGGAAAAATTCTCCAAAATGCTCCACATCCCACCACTCCGCTACCATGTGGCGCTTCCTCATTCATTCATGGGTTCAAATGGCCATTTTACCTTTTTCGAATTTTGGAAAAAATTCCAAAATTTCTCTGTGAATGCCACTCTGCCACCACGTACTTTGATTTGGCTCAGGCCTGAATCAATTTTCTTTCCTCTGCGGGCCTATGGGAAATTTTTTTCCTTTTCTACCATTTTGAACACTTTGTAAATTTCACCAAATCTTTCTATGCCTCTTACTTGACATGTTTCATCCTCCGGTTGGTTCGTGGGCCTTTGCAATTTTATTTTCCTTCTCCTTGGCGGGCATGCGGGCCATTTTTTTACTTTTCGCCCTTTGTTATTTTGGCAAAAAGCTAAAATTTACTCCACCCCTCCGACTCCCACCTCCCCCATGAACACGTGACACACTCTCATTCAACATGGGGTTCTAGGAAAAAAATTTCCTTTGCACCATTTTTGACCACTTTTTTCAACTTACCTCCGCCAGTCTGACCTCCACCACCATGTGGCACCTCCTCATTCGTCACGGGTCTCAAGCCATTTCCTTCATTTGCGGGCCTATGGGAAAAAAAATTTCTTTGCATCCCACCCAATTTTTGGTGATTTTTTCAACTTACCCCTACTAACCCACCATTCCACTACCACGTGGCACATTCCTATTGGTTGTGGACCTTCCCATGGAAAATTTCCCTCAAAAACTCTGCCGAGCCATAATTTACAAAATATAAGGAGTTAGAAGGAAAATTTTACCTCTCTGGAAAGGTGAGAAAATCATCTATCTGATGAAACCATTTCTGGATAATTTTGATTGCTTGAAAAGTGGAAAAAATTGACTAAGGCACAAGAAAGGAAGGAATGAAAGAAAGTCAAAAATAAGCAAGGGGCTTATTTTGGATAACAATTATTACTTAGGCTTATTTTTGTGATTGCATTAATTGCTTCATTAAAGCAGAGTTGCTTTAATGAAACAATTAGTAGATTGCACTTTGTTTTAATGCGTAGTTCTTATCATGCTGAGTTCATTGAACTGACCCATGCTAGCAATTTTATAGATGGAAATTGTAAGTGATAAATTAATACAAGAGCTTTCATGTTGTATTGGCTTATTTTATTCTGAATCTTATGTAAAGAGTTTTGATTCACTCTTCAGTTTTATGAAAAAGAAAACTTGTATTATTTTTGGAAAATAGGTTGTTTGTTGAACATCACGCCTGAAATACATAGTCTTGTAATGTATAGTTTTATAAAGATAAATCAAAGGTTGAGATTTACATGCATTGGTTGTGTAAATTATCTTGTGTTTATGAAAAAAATGAAAATCATATCTTGATGATATTTTTCATATATGCTATATGATTAATTTAGATAAACTGATCAGTTGGTTAAAGGGAAATATATTAGATTCCCTTATTAGGATGCAGCTTGTTAAGTTGCATAAGTTATCAATCTTATCTAAACAATTTGAATATAATATTGGAATGTGTAATGAATATGCGATAGAACTTTAGGGTTTGTGAAAGATAAGAAGGGTTTGACAAACCTTAACACTTAATCAAGTAGAGGAAGGTTCTTTCTCACTAAATGAAATGTAATCAAAGAATGGTGATATGATCGTTAATCCTTAGACTTCATTTCTTATAAAGTATACCTCTAGTTGAACCTATTTGGTTGCTACACCTTCTTTGAATGATTAAGTTATATTTAATTGAACTTATGTTATTGCTGTCCTGTTTTGGTTAACTGTAGTTAAACTAAATAAATGAACATTAAAAGAAATCATGAGTTAAAGGAAGTTCTTTAATGCTTAATTGATTCAAGTATAGATCAAGGACTTAAGGAGTGTTAGATTAGGGTTAAGCTTAGATGCTGTAATTTGTTTTATAATACAAATTAATTAAACATTAATGACCTCCTAGGGGTATGTATATCTCGATGAGGTAGTTTCTGTAGGATGTAGGCACATGCCAACTACAGGGATATACTTTAGAGAAGACTTGGGTATTCTTAAGAATACAACGATGCAGTTGACATGTGGCAACACCCTTCTACAGTGATCTTCCAGATCTACACACATCTGGACTTGAACATAGTTTCTCGCTAGGTCTAGTTATTGGCATGTTTAGGATAGGGAGTAGCCCTTTATGACTCAAGGTACCTTGGCACATTTGGTTGACTTAGGTCGACTAAGTATGCCCATATATCTTAAGTCATCATGAGAATATTTCTATAATAAGCTATGTGGTAACCTGGTCTGGGGTCAAACCTTGGACAAGTGGACCAGAAAAATTTGGTAAAGACCATTCTAGATAACAGATGAGTGAGGTGAAGGACGTATTACGAAATGAAATGTATGACATCTAGGAATAGTGACATAACAATATGTTGGAAGTCTTTGGCCAAAGTATCTCAAGTTGCTGGTTGCATTGTCCTATGTCACCTAGTTTAAAGCAACGTTATGTTAGATGAATATTGGTAACAAATATTCAGATAGGTTATTTAAATAGATCACTCAAGACCCAATTTAGGGTAAGAGAACCAAGTATATATAGTATATGATAAGTATTCAATACTTAAAGTTAACATAAATAGATCAGTAGATCACAGAGTTATGAAATGAATAGATCAGTGGATCACTGAGTCATTTACAGTTGCATATGGTTATCTATTATGAGATTGATTGGCATGGAATGCTTGTTCTAAATAATGTTTTTAATTTAGAATAGAGAACATTGTGTAAAAAAAAAAATCCCTTGTTTCTAAAGTCTTAAAATGGGAATGTTACAACATCAGTTAGGTTTTACAGACGATGGTCAAATTGAACTGATGACGGTTGCTAGACTGACACCAGTTACTATGATATGAGAGAGAAATGAAGAAAATATATTTTGTGAATCAAATCAAGTGAAGAATCAGACTCAAGAATCTAAGAATGAAAAGGTGGGGCCTTGGTACACTCAGATAAAGTTAGAATACTCCAACTATGATGGTGAAGTGTGCAAGGAAAAACAAAAAAACATAGAATCATAGCCTCTCACCTCAAAACACAATTCAAGAAGAAAGATAAGAAAAAAACGTTCTTAAGAGTGATTTTTTTCTTTATGTTTGTACACCTTACGCTATTTATAACTGACTGTATGCATCCATAATAGAATTTTTGTTGGGAAGGTGTCCTACGAAGAAGGATATCTAAAGGGTGAGGTTTCAGGTTATGTTATGGTGGGGGGTTCTCTATGATGGGGTACTGGATAGAGATAACCAGCTAGGGAGTACCTTCCAATCCTTTGATCATGTGATTATTGACAGGCATTCCCAGGTGAGGTGTCATTTAAGAAAATGTGTATATTTAGATTTGTGCAGTTTGGTAGAAGAAGAAAGGGAGCGCTTTCTACGGTTAAATTGTGTCAACCATCAGCTAGGCATGACTTCCAACATATAGGTTGCCCTCATTTTAATGTAAACTAAAAAATGCAGCAAATCAGAATGCAATGCAAGTGTTTTAAAAACCCAAATCGAAATATTATTTTCGATGTAGCAAGTGATGAATAGGAAGAGGAATGCTCTTTCACTAATCCAATGTGAAAATAAAGAGGAATGTGTTCTTTTTAAAGCGCCAAAAACATGATTGTTTTTAGACAATAAAGAGAGGAAGAATGATTCTAGATAAGAAAAATTAATGTATAAGCTTTTTGAAGGGAAACAAACACACAAATTTCACCTAGAAATGAAAAAATGTGCAACAGAACCCCTTATGGATCCCACCATGTGTGCCAAAATGTTTCACCTTTTTCTTTACATTTTGAATGTGATGAAATAGATAATGTTATGGGCTAAGGAGGAATACCTCTTGTGTTGGTTGGAGGTTGATGCACGTGTTCTGACTTCTCGATTCAATGTTGACTGTGAAAGCTTCCTTTTGGCTAGGAGGAACTACCTGAAATAGAAAACAAGACCGCCAAAGAAGAGTTAAATAATATATGACAGTGGACTACCTAGAGTATGTTATATCCGGGAAGTGTGATACTTATGAGAAGGTTGTCAATCCACTGTTTTTATAAAACAAATATGAAATAACTAAAATACATACATAAATGAATCTAGTGCTAGTATTTTAATTTAGGTACCTCAGATCACTATCAGTGTTGATCAAATTAAATACTAAAAACTATGCAGGTCAAGGTATTTGAGTCAGGTTGTAGGTTGTTCAGGTGGTCTGTAGGTCACATACATGGTCTTAGTAGGGTTGGGTAAGGTGTTTTGGTCATTTTGGTAGGTAAGTGATTGTTGGTTTACACAATGTTGACAGGCATAGAGACCGTCGTCGGTCAGGTATGACCGATCACGGTTAGGAAGAACCGACGACAGTCATGGGTAACCAGCGTCAGTAGAGGAAGGCTGACAAAACTCAAAAATATCTAGTTATAAAGGTTGATCTGAGGTAAAATAGAGACAAACGGGGGGTGGAGAAGTCTGTGGGAATCTTAGTTATACTCAGAGAAATGTAACAGTCAAATACAGGTGATTTAATGGTGTGGGTGGAGGAATGGCTGAGTTTATTGGCAGGTAAATTGTAAGGGAATGAGATTGCAAGTAGAAACTAATAACAAAACAATAGTCATGGGTAACCAGCGTCGGTAGAGGAAGGCTAATAAAACTCAAAAATATCTAGTTGTAGAGGTTGATCTGAGGTTAAATAGAGATAAATGGGGGGTGGAGAAGTCTATGGGAATCTTATTTATACTCAGAGATGTGTAACATTCAAATATAGGTGATTTAATGGTGTGGGTGGAGGAATGGTTGAGTTTATTGGTAGGTAAATTATAGGGGAATGAGATTGCAAGTAGAAACTAATAACAACAATAGAAGAACTCAATAGCCTGAAGTAGAAATAGATGATGTAGGTTAAAATTATACTTACTATGGTGCATGTTCAAATGGCTAGATGGTGATGACAGTTGATCAGAGGAATGATGTTTGGTACCACGAAAGTGCTTCCCAAAATGTTACCGTGAGTACAATACGTCTGGGTCTATCTTGGTGCTGGCTATAGATGTTTGTAGGTATGAAAAGGCTCTGGTTCTACTTGCATATAGCTATCTTCTAGTTTCCTTGATTCTAGAATGTGCCAACCTTTTCCACAAGGTTCCTCAAGTGAATAAATGGTAACCGACAACAGTTTCTGATTGACTAGAGTCAGTTTTGGGATGACTGGTGTCAGTTAAGGATGTATTCCATAGGTTTACTAAAAATGACAAATCTCCCATTATTTTGGTCAGGTTCGTTCATTTAATCACAAATCAGAATGGGCATTATATTTTTTTGAGCGGGAAGGTGTTTAGAGGAATAATAGGCATTGGTGTTTAGGGTTGAACCGAGTCGTATTTATTCATGGAAACATGCCATGAATAGGTTTATGGTGAGGTGTCTAGGTGAGGTGTGCATCTATTTAATTAAAGTAGTTAAATTAATAATGGGGTGAGGATGGGTATTAATTTAACTGTAAATAATTAAATTAATATTAAGGTGGGGTAAAAGGGTCATAGTTAGATGAATGTGTTTAAGTTCGTTATTCAAAAGGGGATTGTTATCACCAAATCACAAAACCCTTATTTTTACACAAGTACATATACTTGAGCTCATGGTGTGATTGGATAACGTGGTTCCTATCTCCAAGTTATGGGACTTGCTACTTGAGATATACATCTAGAGAAAGTTGGTTCTTGCTCCTAAACTACCTGCCACAATCTACTCTAATGCAGGAAAAACTATCTTTTCTAATCTAACTATTCTAAGGGACCAAGGAGAGAGAATGCATGAAAATGAAAACTTACACTAAATCAGTGATACACCAAAGAAGGAGGGGTGTGAGAGTAGTCTTCCAATGTGTGAAAAATAGAAGTAAAATGCATACTAGAAGGGATGATAACAGTTCTCCACAATGTGGCAAATTCATTTAAAACAATATTTCATACATGAAAAATAATAACGAGTCCTTTCAAGATCATAAAAGCAGACACAATATTCTTGTAAAGAAGGTTTAAAGGGCAAGAAGAGTGCAAACAAGCACAGCAAGGGAAGATGCATCCACAAACTTATATTTTATTACTTCATGATATGCACAGTTCAATCTATTGCAAGATAAGGGCCTCAATCACCATGTAAGGAGTCCACTACAAGGGGCTCCAATACATTGGATTTAGAAAGAAATTTTGACATAGCTTTGCTACAGTAAAACTCCCTCTCCCTTTTATAATGAGCCTAATACTGCAATTTATAGAAAAATAAGAAGAGAGAGAGAGAGGGAAAATGGAAATCTCGAAAGTTGTCCTTCAATCACTTGTAAGAGGTATTAAATGGAGTGAAATAATGCTATGTTGCTTGCAAAGAGGCTCCCCATACTATCCCATGACTTGCAATAGTGAAATATGTCAGCCCATGCTTCATCGAATGTGTCCAACTACCAAATAAAACACTATTCTAAACTTGGCCGTGTTTTCAGGAAAATATACATCAATTACTCATCAAATATAGAATTTCTTGATTTTTTACATTGGTATCGGAAACATGATTCCAACGATACCAATTTCATGTGATTTTGTTGAGAAATGCAAAATTTATGGCCTTCTAAGTGCGAACAGCTATTTTAGGTCTACTAGGCATTTTCTATCATTTGACGGGAATGAGCATTAGTTGACTGGAGCATAATATGCTTCTTTTATTTTAATATATCTACCCTCATCAAAATTTAGAAATCCATAGGACGTCATGCTCATTCCATAAAATCTAATTTTATGAAAATCAAAGCTTGGAGTCAAAAGTTATGGCCGTTTGAAGTTCAGGAGGTCAAACATTGACTTTTTCTCTTCACTACGGCTATTTCGGCAAAATTGGGTCCATGTGCCCCAGATGTCCCAGAAAAATTCTTCCACATCACTTGATTCAAGCTTCCTTTTCCTTATGCATCTACCTTTGACTGGGCCGTGAGGGCCGTTGACCTCCACATTCTCCGCAATGCCTGGTTCCTTTTACAACCTTTTTGCCTTTGCGTGTCACATGCACACTTTTGTCCCAACTATCCCACAGACTGTATGGGCCAAAAATTTCCTAATTCTTTGATCTCCCTTTGAATTTTGCATTTTTGGAAATGTGTAACCTGCAAGTCCCTATTGAACTTGTGTGGTCTGGGACACATAAAGCTAATTTAGCCAATTCCTTTGTATTTCAGCTCCAAACCTGGTATGACAAACCTTGGTAAGATCCGCACTAGTACGATCCACAACCTCCAGACCCACAATGCATTAAAACAAGCCTACGAATTCATTTTTTGGATTTTTCCATTTTTTTATAACTTGTTGGATTTTTTTCTTGGATGTGAAAGTTAGAGAGAAACCAAAGGGAACACTAAAACATGATTTTGGGCCTTGAATCAATTCTAATTGCTCAGGACTAAAGAATATGATGCATCTTATCAAAATTACCTTGAGGGATGAATTTTGGATAACAATTTTGGTGACTCAGCGGGGTTATCTGCCTGCTAGATGAATGATAAGTGGCCTTTTTGCATCCATTGGGCATGGAGTCAAGCCTAATAACCAATTCTATCATCTAACTCTAAAAATATAACCTCTGAATCACTCGGAAACCTACAGAAACTTGAAGTTGAACTTCACCAAAAGCCAACTGAATGCACTATGCAAGAGCAACACAACAACACCAAAAACTATATACAAACTGAAAATCATACATGCTCCAAGTGGAACATGCAGAGTGTGCAAAATCTCTTCTTCTACTAAAAACAAACCTACCTACTCTACTCTAACCAAGAGCAAAGGGAACTCAAACAAAGCCTACAACTGGCAGGGAGAAATAGCTTCCCTTCCTAAAAAAAGGCAGTCATGCAACTGATTTGGAATTAAAGTTGTCTAGTTGGATGAGTGAAAAAATAACAAGAAGTTGGTCCTCCACCCAAATAACCAAAGTATCAGTTGGAGACAAATCAAATACCTCTTTTAGTTTCTCTGCATTTGGATTGAAGATGTATGGCAATTGATCTTTTGTGCTTTGCATATCATCCTCATGCCCTGAAATGGAAATGATTAGTTGTGACTACTCCTTTAGCTCTAATGAAGCCAAATATCTGATTAGGCAAGGTCTAATCTGATTGGTATGCCCATAGCTATGATTTCTAACTCCAAAAATGGATTCCTCTTGTAGACCTTCTCAGGTGAATGATGTTGAAGGAATGGTGGAACTCTTCTGCTCTTTCTCTTCCTCCTCTTGTGAAGAACATGGAAGGTTTAGATATTCCAAATTTGATTCCAAAGATTTGTTGTTAAATGTAGGTTGTTTCCATTAAATACTCTCCTCCATGACAACAGGCGCACATGCTTGGAAGGTGGCTGATGAAGGAGAAAATAACGGGATTTCAATTAGTTCCTCTCCATCAAAACAATCTTCCAAGTCTGATAGGTAGTCTACCTCCTTGTTGTCTTGTTGCATGTGCTCTACCTCCTTCATGGTGCCTACCTGATCTATAACTTGATCACCATGGCTCCCTTCACTCTCAAACATGAAGTTTTAAAGATCAAACTCTTCTTCAACATCAGATCTTGAATGGGAGGAAGTGGGAGGAATAATTGAAGGTTCTTATGTAGCCTGCTCCACACGTAGAGCCTCTGAAACTATATGGTCCTCCTCCATCATGGGTTCATCAATCAAATCAGGCCTTTGAAATGAAAGTAAAAAATCTTCAATTATGCCTTCTTCATTGAGTGGCCTCAACATTGATTTTATCTCTCCAAGTTGCTTCACTTCATTGGGGCTTGGCACTGATTGTTCCTCCTCTTGTTCTTGTTCTTCTTCTACTAAAAACTCAGCCTCAGGCACCACTAGTTCTTTAACTTGACCTCCTTTATTGGCTTGACCATCAAGGGGATCTTTGTAAACCCAAATTTGGTAGCCAAACCATTCAGATTGTCTGTCGTTTCTTTTATGTTGGGCTCTTATTCTTTCTGTTATTATCGTCTGGATTATTGAGTCTCTTCCCGACATGGGCTTGGGAAATCAAGAGGAGTGGAAGGTTGGGGTTCAACCATCTTTATAATTGTTTGTGGTGGGAAGGGAGGTGCAACTTCTTCTTTTTTTGGAGGGGATGACTATTTGGAATGGAAAAGGACAAAATAACTGAGATGACGTGGAAGACGAGGAGATGGAGAAATGAAATCAACACTTGGGGAAGTAAGTGAGGGGTTTGACTCTTGCCTCTTCTGAAATGATAAATATTGAGGAAGAGATAATGAAAGACAGGGAGCTGGTGATTGACTTACCCATTGACAAGGTTGTCTCACAATTTTCTCACAAGCTTCAATGTCCCCAATCCACTATGTAAGCTGATGTAGTACTTCAACTATGAAGTTAAGCTTCTCCTAAGGGCTGTAATGTCTTGGAAAAAGGCCCTCCCATGGACAAGGTGCCTTACAAACCAATCTTGAATGCCTTCATTTTTGTTATTCCCTTTTACTAAACCACATCAGCCTCCATTTTTTGAATCTTCTCCAGTAGACCAACATCTTCCATTTGATTGTTGTCATTATATACATATCCCTATTCCTGATAAGCTTCATGGCCAAACTATTTCTGGCATTGCTGCTATGGACAGGTATAGTGATTTTAAATCTACTTATAATGCTGATTTGGAGGAGTTGTGAAAAGCATGGGAGGTGGAATGTACTATTGTTGCTGCAAGTGTGATTTCCATGAAGGGAATGAAGTCATGATTGCACAACCTCATGAAATGGGAGAAAATGAAAGAGATAGAACAAAAGAATGGATGGAAATGTATGGAAAAGGTTTGTAACTTAGAGAATGGGTTTTTGACCAGATGGAGTTGCTAGATGTGCTTGTATGTGCCTTAAAAGGCTGAATCCCACCAAGAACACATCAACTTGATGAAATAAAGTGAAGACCTCCACTCCCACTGGGTGTGCCAGAACTATTATCACTGAATCAAAACACCCTTATGTTTACACAAGTTCATATACTTGAGATCATGGTGTGATTGGATAACGTGGGTACTATCTCCAAGTTGTGGGACTTGCTACTTGATATAGACCTCCAGAGAAAGATGGTTCTTACTCCTAAACTACCTACCACAATCTACTCTAATGTAGGAAAAACTATATTTCCTAATATAACTATTCCAAGGGACCAAGGAGAGAGAATGCATGAAAATAAAAACCTACAATAAAGCAGTGATACACCAGAGAAGGAGGGGTGTGAGAGTAGTCTTCCAATGTGTGAAAAAATAGAAGTAAAATGCATACTAGAACGGACGATAATAGTTCTCCACAATTTGGAAAATGCATTCACACCAATAATTCATACATGCACAAAAATAATGATTCCTTGTAAGAGCATAAAAATAGACACAATATTCTTCTAATGAGGGTTAAAAGGGCAAGAAGAGTGCAAATAAACATAGCAGGGGAAGATGTATCCACAAACTTGTATTTTATTGCTTCATGATATGCATAGTTCAATCTATTACAAGATAAGGGCCTGGATCACCATGAAAGGAGTCCAATACAAGGGGCTATAGCATATTGGCTTCACAAAGAAATTTTTACATACCTTTGCTATGATAAAAATACATCTCCCTTTTACAATGAGCCCAACACTCCAATTTATAGAAAAATAAGAAGAGAGAGAGGGAAAATGGAAATCCTAAAATCTACCCTTCAACCACTTGTAAGAGGTATTAAATGGAGTAAAATGATGTTTTGTTTCTTACAAAGAGGCTCCCCATATTTTCCCATGACTTGCAGCAGTGAATATGTCAGCCCATGCTTCATTGAATGCATCTAACTACCAAATAAAACACTATTCTAAACTTGGCCATGTTTTTTAGGAAAATATCCATTGATCCCTCATCAAATCTAGAATTTATTTATTTATGGGAATTAGGATTGGAAACAGGATTCCAAAGGTACTAATTTTGTGTGATTTTGTTGAAAAAATGTAAAAGTTATTGCCTTCTGAGTGCGAGCAGCTATTTTTGGTCTACTAGGCATTTTCTGTCATTTGACGGGAATGAACATTAGTTGACTGGAGCTGAATATGTTTCTTTTACTTTAATATATCTACCCACATCAAAATTAAGAAATCCATAGGACATCATGCTCGTTGCAAAAAGTCCAATTTTATGAAAATCGGAGCTCAGAGTCAAAAGTTATAGCTGTTTGAAGTTCGGGAGATCAGATAGTGACTTTTCTCTTCATTGCGGCTATTTCAGAAAAATCAAGTCCCCATACTCCAGATGTTCCGGAAACATTCTTTCGCATCACTCAATTCAAGATTCCTTGTCCTTATGCATCCGCCATTGACCAGACCGCAAGGGCCGTTGACCTCTGCATTCTCCGCAATGCCCGGTTCCTTTTGTGGCCTTTTTACCTTTGCGCACCCTATGTACTTTTGTCCCAACTATCCCACGGAATGTGTGGGCCAAAAATTTTCAACTTCACCGAAATCCCTTTGACTTTGGAATTTTTGGTAATATGCACCTCGCACATCCCTATTGAACGTTTTCAGTCTGGGACACATAAAGTTGTTTTAGCCGATTCCTTTGTATTTCAGCTCCAAAACTGGTACAAAGAACCTTGGTACGATCCGCAACCTTCAGACTTGTAATGCATTAAAAAAAGTCTGAGACTTCATTTTTTATTTTTTCAATTTTTTGGATGGGGAAGTTAGAGAGAAACCAATGGGAACCCCAAAACATAATTTTGGGCCTTGAATCAATTCTACTTTCTCAGGACTGAAGAATCTGATGCATGCTATCAAAATTACCTTGAGGGGTCAATTTTTTATAATAGGGACCAATGGGAGAGTGACCTAATTTTGGTGTCTACAAAAGGTATCATACACACCATACATTAACTACAAGTGACCATGTCAAAGTGTGGAGGTTAATAGAGAGGTCTGGACTTGAGTTAGAATAGGATAGGGAAGGGAAAGCTAAGACTCCACAATAGAATTCTGTAAATAACCAGCTAAGCAAATTCCATAACCTGCAATCTAACATAAAAATTTGTATGAAGGAAAGAAAGATTAAACCGTTAAACCCATGATAAACATATATCACAAGATAAAATTTGTCCAAAACATAGTATGCATTGAACATATATTTATATAAAGGTAAAAACAACTACTTTATTTCACTAAGAGGAGGAATAAGCACAAAATGCCACTCACGACCCTTGTTTTCCCACATAAAATTTGAATTTCTCTAGAAAATAGAAT
Organism: Taxus chinensis; assembly: GCA_019776745.2. Lineage (NCBI taxonomy): Eukaryota > Viridiplantae > Streptophyta > Pinopsida > Cupressales > Taxaceae > Taxus > Taxus chinensis. The sequence goes on from CM034151.1 coordinate 840,588,031, forward strand.
GAAGCGACAAAAGATGTTGTTAACAACGTGTCTATATTTTTATAGAAAATTTGAGGAAGAGAAAGAAGGAAAATCACTCATATATGCAAGTCTAAGTTCTAAAATTGTATAAAAGCATGTGTGCCCTGTCCTTTACTTTAAAGATATCATTTGTGCATGAAAAGCACACATTCTGATTTATTTGTGTTTATCTTCTCTAAAAATAACCTTCCAAGTCATATTTATTATTTTCTTTGTTAAAAAATAGGATTTGCTATCCTAAAAATAGGAAAATATATTTATTCTTCTTTTACCATATGCTTTTATCTATTTTTAAATATTTCATGCATATTCTTGAGCTAACTAAGATAAAAATAGCTTTTTTGTGTTTTCTAGAAAATATTTTTCGAATAATTCATGATTTAGCACTAGGGCACAAAGAAGCTTTCTAATTTCTTCTTTCACATGGAATTTCACGCAATCTCTGCCTTTTATTTGATGAATTGTTTGGCCTTGAAATATTAGCTAAGTATGAAAGGGAACATGCACGCACGAGACCAGTAAGAAGAAGGGCACTCAGGGAGAAGCGAGTAGGACAGAGGTTTAAGAAGGTTTTTAGAGAAACTAGGGATCACGTGGAAGCTAGACCACATATTTAAAGTACTTAGCCATATTTGGCATTCTGGAGGCACTTGAGGAAAAACTGTGACCTGACTAGGCATGCTGAATAGATAAGGTGCCAGGATGGAACCTTGGTGGTGAAAAAAAGAATATTCCAATAGGGAACATTCCTAAAAGAAATCATTAAAGAGAGTGGAGGGTTTGCAAGGGGATAAGCATGTACCATTGAAGGACCACATTGACACTTGGCATGTGATCTGTTTAGGAGAGAAAGCATGGTGGTGGATGTTCATCCTATAAGAAGAGATACTCGAGAGCAAGGGAGAAAAAGAAGAAAAAGACGAAGGGAAGACAAAAGGTGTGGGATCAGCAGGGAATGCATCAAGAGTATGATGTTGTGGGGTAAGAAGTTGGTGGACAATTTTGTGGACATAAAAACTTGAAATTCAAGAACTGCGATCGTGGTTTTTAAACCATGATTGTGGTTCCTGAATTTCAAGTTCAAACAATTACTGAACCTAAAACCGCAATCACAGAACTTTGAGACAAAAATTAGCAGTCCTGTGGGTCCTCATTTTCCCCATTTTTCATTTCAAACCACTATTTCTCCTAAACATTTTTCACTCGAGCTTTGAATACCACCTCAAAATTGCTCATCAGACTTCTGGATCATGATAGATTCAACCATGCCACCAAGACGAGGAGGTAAACCCTCGATTTTAATCATTTTTTTACATTTTAGGTTTTTTTTTAACATTTTCATGGGTTTTTTGAAATGTTTGTATTGTTTTGTCAGTTGGTCGGTAAGCTCAAAATTGTGCAAACCATCAAAACATTCCTCAAAACCCACCAAAAATTCCTTAAAACCCTCCTCCAAACATAGATCCACTTCCTCATTGGAAGAATCATTGGAAGAATATAAGAAAATAAAATTGTCATTGAGAACCTTATTCAGACTATAAGACAAAATCATGCCAAAAATCCATCTCGCATGACTTTAGCCAACACATTGCAAACATTGATTGGTGAATTTGACTCCGCAACCAACCAAATACATAGATGGAATACCTTTAGAGGTGATTTTAGGCGGTGGTATGCAGATAAATTATCCCATGCAGCTGTAAAAGACAAAAAAGTTTGAAAAGACCTCATTTGTGCATTATTTACTGACCCCAGAACCAATGCCCCACCGCAGTTACTTGTAAACGGTTGCCAATCCATTGGTGCCACAATGATAGAATCAAAAACAATTTTTGGGACCGATGGTGGATGGTTTTTGATTATCCACCATGCAACAACAATGAGGTTCCTCTTTATTTTTTGAAGGAATTATATTGTGAGTTCATGCTTAATGAGGTCCCGAATTATTTTGACTTTTTTGACTTTTTTGGTTGAGGAGGTGGCTCTACACAGAGTAGACCTAGTGCACACATAGGTCAACCAAGGATCCCTCATGCCCCAAAACCCCCACTGCCTTCAGTTATCCCTCCTACAGTGAAGGAGGTTTTGGAGATTAACACACTGCATGCATTAAGGGAGCTCACTGACACTCTGACCCAGCATATTGATTAGATTGCATCTGGTCATGTTGGTGGAGGCACTAGTTCTAGTGCACCACACCACTGTGGATCATGTGGTGACATATGCACCATGGGCGAGACATCATTTGTCGGTTCACAGGATTTTGTTTCTATAGATGAGATGCTAGGGGATGTTTTTGGAACTAGTGCCACTGATATTGGTTTTTCATAGGTAAATTTCAAATAAATATAATATATATATATATATACAATAGTTTAATTCACATGTTTTAGATTTTAATATAAATGTATTTGATTGTACGTCATGTACATACATGTAAAAAACCAATTTTTTATTTTATTTTAAATAGCAAGAGATGGTGAAGGAAACATCCGATGTCGACATGCTAGCTACTGTAGTTGGGCATGTTTTAAACGTAAGTTTTGAAAGTTGTACAAACTTACATTTTTAATTTCATTCAAATTACACTAGATTATTATTATAATGTTTCACGCACGTATGTTGTACATATTAATATGTTTTTCTTTTATACACAGGAGCCTAGCGGGTCATCATCTGCTCTAGGAACTGAGGCTACTAGCACGCCTCACATGAGTTTTACGTAGGTTAGTTTCTCTTTACACTTTGTTTCTAATTGTGGAAGTTCAAGTGGATTACATGCTTTGGACCTCTGTTATGTGGTGCACAGTCATACATAGATTTTAATATTGATTTGTACATGTTTTTTTATAGCTTATGACTCCCAGAGAGACTCCTCCATATATGTAGACTGTGGAGGCTACTGTAGATATTGCCATAGCATCTACAGATCCACTAGCTGAGGTACAATTTTTCAAATTTGTTAAATTTTGGAGGTTCAAATGTTATTTCTTATTACTTAAATCTACAATATCAAATTTTGTATGTATGTGAAATATTTAATTTGAAAATTAATTATTTGTATGTAGCTTAGCCCTCATGATTCTACTGTTGTCTCTGCCATGCGTCAATAAAAAATTGATAGGGATCATGACATTGTGGTAAGATTTCACATGCATTTTAACTAAATTGTATAAGTTTCTAAATTTTGAATGTATTTTAAAATTTTGGGTGTTAAAAATTTGTTGTTTATGAATGTGCAGGTTAGGTTGTAGGCCTACTTAGAGATGCCTAGGATCACATGACTAAAATCTGTAGTGGCATCTCCCTCCACTTCATCCCCAGGTCGTGGATGTGCTACTTCTAATAGGGCGAAGAGAGGGAAGATGTTTCATGAGTAGATTCATAGTCCACTTGGATGTACATAGATATATATATATATATATATATATATATATATATATATATATATATATATGGGCCATCTGGTCCTAGTGAACATGTTTCTTCATATAGTCCATTGTATATATATCGTTTTGCAACCACATGTGGTCCTATATACATTATGACACACTTAGTTTGATATGTACACATGTTATGAACTTACATATTTTCAGAGGCATGCGTATGGAGCACACTTTGTTTGATTCTTATATATCCATGTGTGTTGGTTTTCATAACGATATTACTGAACTATATGTTTGATTCGATTTCATAGCATGTATGATATCCTTCTATGTATGTTTTTATAACCATTTATTAGTTCTAGATATATGTATGTTTGATTTAAAGTTAAATAACCATGTCCCAGAGCACTACATGGTACAATTGTTAAGCAAACCTATTCCATTAAGCAAAACCATGCTAGGTGAACTACAAAAGGGCAATACATACAATTAATTTCTTTTTATAAAGATAACATTCATATGTTTCATATCAAATAATGTGAACATTGATAGAAATAAGTGAGGTAGAGTTCATCTTGAACTATGGTACAAGTATATGGTGCAACATTGAAGATTTTACAATTTTCCCGATTTTCAAGTGTTACAATTTTCATATTTTTAGAATTGAAGATTACATAGAGGTTTCAATTTTTTTCTTTGTTATCAAAACTTATTATTTTTAGCAAGGCTCATATGCCAATTTAATAATAAATATAATCATGTCTTCTTGTATTTGGATTGAGACAATTTTTTTTCATTATATTTAGGTATTTTCATACATGGTTTCCTGCTTCAAATTTCAAGTGTTTTTATCCCCAGAATTGTAAGGATCTAAAAAGGAAATTTTTTTTCTCTAAAATTTTAAATGGGATACTATAAATATTTAGGGTACCAATGGAAAATATTTTTAGATCATCTTCAAGGAGTTCATGAGTAGAAGTTACGGGAAAAATTACAGGGGAAATGGAGAAAAAATGAAGGAGATATGAGCAAAAATGTGATTTTTGCAATAGGGTTTCTTGAAAATTTAGTAGCATGTAACTAAATGCTAGCAGCAATGAAGGAAAAGTAAATATTAAAAAGGGATTAAAAAAATGGCTAAGTGTTTTTTTATACTCACCTAAACCTCTTAACATTAACCTAGCTAACTTACCTTTTAACTCATCCTTGACCATTCTTCCTCCTCTAATGAAGAATCAACTCATGTCTTCCTCTGCGGAAGATCTTGAATGATGAGGATTTTCCATAGACCATCTTGTTGAATCTAGAAACTACAAATGAAACTTTCTCATCTTCCAAGATGTTCACATGCTCCAATGTGTTGAGTCAATTCTTAGGAATGGCATTGATATTTCCACATTGACTTTAAAATATTTTTCATAACTCTTCATAGGATTAGAGATATAAGGTCTATGATCTCTACAAGGGCTTCTAAAGTATCACTATTGAAGGAAAGGGTCACAAATATTTGAATCCTGAATATTCTTCATGGAATTATTCTCCCTAAGAGGAGTACCAAGCTCATGCATTCTTGTGCCAAGATCTTCCAAAATTTTTGATACATTCTCCTCATGGGATTCAAAATCAAAAATGGCTTCTTTTAGAGCATCAAACCTCTAGGTGATGGTATGGGAAAAAATGTCATACAAGTTCTCTGAGTCAGATGAAAACACACCTGAGCTCACCAAGGAATGAAAATCAAAATTATTCATCTCACTCGTAAATGGGAGATTATTTTCCCAATGGAATTTCTCTTTCTTGATCTCAACTCTATTCCTATTGATTTTTAAATATATGACCAAGAACAATCTAAACCAAAGAGATAATCTCAAGAAATAGATCATTCCCTTTTTCAAGGATCATGCTCACCCAATGGTCACATGTCCTTCTTTACAGTATGAATGTTTGATCTTGCTTAATGGACTGGGGGATTGAAGTTTTAGATGGGATACTTTGCTTAAATTTGAGGCAGAGATTTACTTATACTCCTAATTCTGTGTAGTGATATGTGATGAAGAATCCTATTACAAATGCAAAAATAATGAGCATGTACAAGCACATAGCTAGGGTAGAAAAAAAATGGAGAGAGATCACCACAACAACATAGCTCAAGAGAGAAAAGCAAGGATAGTGATGAAGAACCTAAGAGGATAGAAGAAAGTCCAAAGAGCACAAGAGAGATGGAAGGTAAACAAGCGACATTTAATGTTTTGAGTCCTAGGAAATGAACAAAGGCAAGGAGTGAGAAATCATGCCTCAGAACATCATGGAACTGAACTGACTACGTTGACATGTCTGAGTGGCCAAGTGAACACTAGAGGAGGTGGTGTTTTGGTGCACGACAAGGTCGTTTCTTTCATGCTACTTTGTTCGGAGACCGTAGTCCCTTAAGAGCCCTGAGACCAAAATATCGTTCAAATTTGACGGGTGGCTACTCAGACTCCGTGGCACCTAGAGATGCCTCATCTAATATAAAACCTTAGTGAAGGGACCCTCTACAATAGGCTCTATTGGATTTTTCCTTCTCATATCAGTGGTATTGCCGCCCTATTGTTTGCGAACGCGCGAAATAGTGTAGTTGGAGCCAATGTAAGGTTGTCAAATGCTATATTTTGCAAACGGTGGGTTGTGGCAACAAAATGACTATGCTGAGATGTTTGGGTGGCTAGGTGAATTCTAGAGGAGGTGGTGTTTCTATGTGCAACAAGGTCGTTGCCTTCCGGGATACTTCATTCGGGCGTAGTCCCTTAAGAGCCCTAAGACCAAAATATCATTCAACTTCGAAAGGTGACTACTCGGGACTCCATAGCACCTAGAGATGCCTCATCTGATCCAAACACCTCAGTGTAGGGGACCCTATATAATATCCTCTCTTTTTTTTTTCCTTCTCATATCAGTGCTCTTGCTGCCCTATTTGTTTGAAAATGCGCGAAATAGTGAAGTTTGAGCCAGTGTAAGGTTGTCAAAATGCTTTATTTTGCAAACGGTAGGTTGTGGCACCGAACCGACTGCTTTGATACATTTGGGTGGCTAGGTGAATAGTAGAGGAGGTGGTGTTTTGGTTCATGGCAAGGTTATTGCTTCCGGGCTACTTCGTTCAAGTGTAGTCCCTTAAGAGCCCTGAGACAAAAATATCGTTCAACTTCGACGGGTGACTACTCAGACTCTATGGCACCTAGAGATGCCTCATCTGATCTGACACCTTAGTGTAGGCCCTCTACAATAGTCTCTCTCAGCTTTTTCCTTCTCATATCGGGTCTCTCACTACCCTATTGTTTGCAAATGTGTGAAATAGTGTAGTTGGAGCAAGTGTAAGGTTGTCAAACGCTATATTTTACAAACGGTGGGTCGTGGCACCAAAAACGACTGTGCCGACCACATCTGGGGTGGCTAGGTGAACACTAGAGGAGGTGGTGTTTGGTTTGGAATAGGGTCATTGCTTCCGAGATACTTTGTTTGCGCATAGTCCCTTAAGAGCCCTGAGACAAAAATATTGTTCAACTTCAACGACTGACTACTTGGACTCCGTGGCACCTAGAGATGCCTCATCTAATCCGACACCTCAGTGTAGGGACCCTCTAAAATATCCTCTCTTGGTTTTTTCCTTCTCATATTGGTGCTCTCGCTGCCCTATTGTTTGCAAACGTGCGAAATAGTTTAGTTTGAGTCAGTGTAAGGTTGTCAAATGCTATATTTTGCAAACGGTGGGTCATGGCACCAAACCGATTGTGCACACGCATAGGTATGGTCTTGTAAACTCTTGGAGAGGATTTTTTTTCAAAATTTATGTAACTTTTTCAAAATTTACAACTTTTTCAAAAGTTATGTAAATTTTTTCAAAATTTACAACTTTTTCAAACAATGAAAGCTTCTCTTAGCTTCGAGAATTTAAAATTCTCTACTAAAAGTGCCAACCACGTGAAGGTGGAAGCTTTTTTGGCACCACTAACCTGAACATAAAAGTGTTAGTCAAAGAAATTTAAGTTTCAAATCAAAAACCATATACTAGATATATACAAAATACACAAATTTAAAAATAAAATATATGAACTTAAATCTAGATCTAACTAAAAAAATTTATATATATATCAAATAAATTATATATACTAGACACGAGCATTGTAAAATTCATTCCAATGAACCATCAGGATCGGATCTACTCTGAATAGTAGACAAGATTGCTTCATGATCTGACTCTCGAACCTTCCAAAGAATCTTGTTATTAGGCCTTCCTTGATATCTATATATCTGAATATTTTTCACTAGAACTAAATGTGAATATAAGTGTATTTTCCTGTGTGTCTCAAATTCTTCAAACACCCAAATAAAGGAGTTTTTTAATGGATACCCATCGAAGCCAAGTTCCAGTAACTACTACTGACCTTGTAGGGATACTCAATATCTTTGCCATCTATAATAGGAGAAGTCAAATTCTTTCTTTCCTTGATGCAACGCCATAAGAAATAGTCTATTCCTTCTTCATTGTCTTCTGTCGCAATAACTGCAAATACATGTCCTACAAAAAAAAAAGGTTGAAAAACTCAAATTTAAATTACATATTAAAATTTCAATGGACATAAATCTTGATACAAAAAATTAAATAAATAACCATAAATATCTTGTCACACCCAAAATAAAATTTTTTTCAAAGTCCTTGGATGTTGCAACTTCATCTGTAGAAACAAGTCGTAATGCTTGTGGAGGTTGAAAACTAGGAAACGGAGTTAGAGACCTATAAATCCATCCATCCACACATTCTTGTGAATCACACTCAGCAGTGACAAATTCGATACAAGATGCACAAAAACATGTGAAATTTCTTATCCATACGGCCCATGAAGTAGCGTATAAGCTACAAAATGAGTGCATTTCACTAGACCCAATGAGTGTCATACAATCCCTCGTAGTTAGGAATTTGTTGTTCCTCTATCAGCCAAAAATATCTGTGAGCTGTGGAATTTTATTGAGAACCTTGAGCCATGTTTTCAATACACCCATTCCACTATGCTCTTTGCATCTTTAAATTTAGCACCATCTTTGTACTTCAACTCTTCTCTTGCAAGAGATCTTTTCCACACATGCCCCTGTACCGTCATGCTCTCCTTTTCCATGTCTAGCCTCAGTGAAACTCTAAATATGTTGCACACCCATCTTGATATGAATTTTTTCTCATCCAATAAAAAATTTGTGCATTCTTAAACTAAGATGTGTAATTATCTAACCATATATAATGTTGTTATGAAGTGGATGTCCCTATCAGACAAGTTTCCATAAAATAACTGGAAACACCCTTGCACAAATTCAGTAGAATGAGTACAATCATCACTGATATAAAAAATGGTACTCTCTTAAAAAAATTGATCATTCTCTGTACTGTCAGGAGAATGTAGAAATGTTATATGCACAAAAATGGCAACTTGTATTGAGTTGTAATATTGCGATTGAACCTCTATTTTTTTGTTGCAATGTGTAATTCTCTACAAAATCGACCACTAAAAACAATAGTACCAATAGGAAATGTGTCCTTTCATAGCTTGAACTGTTCATCCAACCATTGAGCTCTATGTGTATGCCTAGCATACTCATAAACAATTTCATCCCTTAATTTTCTCAAAAAATTAGAAAATAGACATTTGTTTCTGTAACTAGCTCACACACCGTTTAGACTCTTTTCCATATTTCAAATGGTATGAAACTTGATTTATATTTATCAAACTCAACTAAATTATGTCCTATTGTACCTTCAATTTTCTCATGGATGTAACTTTACAATTTGGGTAATCCGCCACATGTACTACAACTTCCATATAAATAACCTTGACTATAAAAAAATTGTCCAACTTCTTTTTCACTAAATATAGTAGCAATGAAATCCCTAGAAGATATTGGTGGAACTTGAACACCATATTCCAATAAGATAGTTTCAGAATGAAAAATAGAATGAATACATAAAAATTTAGCATATGCATCGTAAATTCAACATGTTGCCTACAACAACAAGTGGTGTGAGCGTGATTGATTTTCACATAGAATGGTTTCAACATTTCAAAAAAATGTTGACTAATTTTAATTTCTAGATTCTCTTGTTCAAAACTTACAAAAACATTGAATTTGAATCATATCTAAGAAATTATTTGGATGTGGTTCATGATTAGTAGAGCCAACTCTCTTTTTTATAACATCTCTTGTTATTAGGTGAAACTCTAGTGTTATCATGCCAAAATTTAATAACTTCTCTTATAGCATCAGAATTATTTTTGTCCTTACACGGTGCTCTAGCAGAAAATACCCAAAAATCGGTGTTATTGAGTGATTGAAGGATATTACATCTTTCAATTGCTTTCATTAGAGTTTTTTGATTAACTTGCAACATTCGACTTGTTTGTGTAATCAAACGTTCTATTTTTATTGATTCACTTACAACACTAGAAGCAAGTACACAACACACAATATTACTATCCCTAGTGCATCTCTTGACACCAACAATGTGATATGCATCATGAAGGTTTTCAACAATTGTAGAGGCTTGACCACGTATATTAGATGTTGTCAATCCTAAGGTGTTTAATGTAGGTATCATTTTAATCAATTTCATCAAACTAACCAACAACTGACATCTTTGGGAATCATTTAAAATTTTAAAATGATTATCCCAAATTTCAGTGGCTTTTCTTCTGATTTGTCGTTCAGAAAGTTTGTCAAACATTGGTTTCAAGAAAATTTCATCAATTTCAATAAAAAAATTAGGTTTCTTACGTAAAATCCTAGGAGGTGTTTTTGTCAAATTTTTCCTATCTACAGTTTCAACATGAATTTCATTACTCACATTTTCATTGTCTCCTTCAATTTCAACATTTGCTACATCATGAGTATTTAATTCTTATTCAACATTGACAGTAAAAACATCTTCATCACGAGTATTTAATTCAACTTCAACATTGACAGTAGAAACATTACCTGGTTCTTCATTTCTTACAATAGTTGGGGTTGAAGATGAACCTCTTCTTGATTCATGAAGATTCCGCATTCACTCAACATTTTGAATTTTGTTGGCCTCTAATTTGTTTGGTTTTTTTTTTTACTTAATGACTTCGTTTCTTGTCTCCTATGATGTTTTGCTTCCGCAATAAGAAAAACATATAGAAAAAGACATAATTTTGCAGTGATTTGTATGGTAGGGTCAGAGAGTAAAAATCACATGGTAATTCAGACATTGGGATGTGTGTAAATATGATTTATAAACTGTGAGCATGCTTTATAAACTGCAATCACGGTTTATAAAGCGAGCTCATGGTTTGTGTTAAAAAAACCATGATCGTGCTTTATAAACTGTGGTCGCAGATCTATCTGCCGAACCTAAGCCTCGGGAAATCTTTGTTTTTTCCCCAACCAAAACTATGGAAGGTCATTATGAAGTGTGAAAGGTCAAAAAACCTCAAATCTGATCTTCCAAACATTTGAACCATGCTCAAAAGACTGAAAACATTTCACAAAAGTGGTGCCATCGCATAGGGGAGACTATTAACTTCGTAGAAATATTATTTTAAAGTGAATAGAATAAGATAAATATCATATTATAATTATTTACTAATAGGTCTTTAAGACATTTTTTACCATGAATGTTCATGTCTATGTTTAAGACTATAACTTTTGTTTTGCTTATCAAAATGTGATAAAACTTATACCATCCCAAGCGTGGAAAAATTCTATACACGTTAAAAAAAAATATTTGATTTCGATATTTTTTGATATAGTTATGAGGGGCAAACGGAAAGTGCTCCGTTTTCTAAATATTTTCAGACCACTTTCACGGAAAAAATCATTATAAAACAAAATATTTCTCAAAAAATTTAAAATAAAATCCATCCCAAGATAGACAACTACATCTAATGTTTCACCAAAGGAAAAACAAAAATAACAAGATTTGGTCATCCAAAATGCGGGCAAACGGACTACAATCTTATAAGTTTAAAAAAAAAAAACACCAAGTCATATAATTTTAAGTGTTTAATATAGCTAAACTTGTCTATTTTTTTTTAAAATTGTATTTTAGAAACTAGATTCCGAATTCTACAATTCATATTTATATAAATTTTTCTAATTTTAAGTGCACGTATTGCTAATAATCCCTACAAGTTGAGATTTCATTGTTTTTTGCAATATGACGTCCACGGATGACTCTATATTTGTCCATCAACTTCCTGCACTTACCTTGTAGTGATTCTAGGGTTTAGAGCACTAGTGTCTAGGGTTATAAGGAATGTAATAGGCCTCTATATGGCATTAAATTATGTAATAAGGGATGATCTAGGAGGGCATAGCTAGAATATCATACTAGGTAAGATCTATAAGAGATGAGTCCTAGTCTTTTGATATGTATGGTCTGTGATGAATTCTTTTGATTGTAATGTGGCTACTAGAATCACTCTAAATGAATATATATAATGGTTTGTTTTTTTATATCATGCTTAAGGTTGTAGATCCTCTTGTTAAATGACTATCATAGTTCAGATCTGTTTCAACATGCTTATTACTTTGTTTATGTAATGCATTAAGTCATGGACCTATTAGATGTTTCTTCTTCCTTATCTAACTACGTAAATGTATTATCATTCTAAAAATCATCCTCCATTAATGGAAATAAATTCTCACAATACTCACATAACGGAGGGGCTGAACACCCATGCACACGACTGGTGATTGCCCAACGCCCGATAGGTGATAGGCCAACATGCGTGGGGGTTAGAAAGCATTAAGGGTACATGAAAAATGAATACACAAATTTTGTAGATCTTACTTTTTTTTATTAATTTTTTCTTTCCATGGTCGCCATGCCTTTTCTATGTAGATTTCATGATATTTGGACCCTTTTGTGTAACTATCAGTTTCATACAGCGTTTCAAGTGGCTTTATACCATATTTTGTGTACTTTGTCTTCCTTCAGTGCTTTGCTCATTTCCTTTTGTTGCGTAGTGCTGGGATGGTAAAATATTTCTTAAGTACTAAAGGCATGGAAGATGGATAGATTTTTTCCCTATAGTTTTACGCCCAGGGAAGTCAAAGATCAACACTTAGCCATTTTTCATACACGGGATAAGATGGGGATTATTTCTTATCATGTTTTGATAAGAAGTCTTGGATGTCACACCAAGATATTTTTAGAACATGTGGAAGATGAAGCACCATGCTGAGTTAAAAAAATAATAGGATTATAACTAGAGTTATTAATAGGTAATTTATTATTAGGCGAATCTTGCATGCTTCCTAATTTATTTTGTAGCGGAACATGGTTATTGTTAGCATGCATCATATTTTGAGAGTGTATGAGTAGTGAAGGGAAATTCCTCACTACCTATATATATGTATGTTGGTTGGATATTTTGTCAATCCAAAATATGAGGTTCAATCATAGTATATGGGATTATATCCCTCCTCAAAGACAGGTGAGGCTGCCTGCTTATTACTAATCTAAAACACAGCCAAAACAATATATACAGTATTCACACTAATCTAACCATTGGGGTTGGGATAGAATCCCAAAATCCACATTCACACGATTCAAAGGTATTGCTTTCATAAATGAACTGGGTTGGAAACTACTACAATGAAAGAAGCACAATGGAAAGGAAATGAGGGAAATGTATTTTCTTTCGAGTAAATGCAGAGCACGAAATAATCATATGGGATTTAGATCATAAATATAATGTCTAAAATGATTAGAAACACTAAGGTGCTAAACGAAGAATAGCTTAAGATCATGAACATAAGAACAATGTCTTAAGAAAAATATATCCCACAACACAAAGTTTACAAAATAATATCAACTTCTATTATTGAAAATGATTAAAAGAAAACACAAAGTTTTTCTTCTTTCCAATAGCTCCCAATATTTCAAAAATATCGACCCTTTAGAATGCATAATCATCCCTTATTTATAATAAAAGGAGCCAAGAGAAAATAGGATAAATCCTAGAAAATAGTGTTCTTTAAAAAGAGTTCTATTTGGCTTGACTCTCACGCAGGAGACCAAGTCAAAATATGATTCAAAAATGTGACGAAACAGAAATGAAAAAGACATGTCAATTTCAAGATTGAAATGACACGTCGCATCAGGACTTAATCTGAATCATCATATTTTGCTCCTTCATCTTTCTCTTCCTCCAGTTGCGCCTATTTGTTCTGAAATTCTTGGAACTTCCAAATTATGCCTTGCATTTCATTTTCGTTAGGCACAGTGGAATGATCGTTCAAAACTTCGCAGGTCTCATGGGTATCACTAGCACTGCCGGGAAGCTTTTTCAATATTTTGCTGAGCCTTCTCAAAGCCTCCAAAGAATGTTCAATCCTTACAAACTGGTCGATGATCTCAATACAAGATCTGTGCGTTGGTTCATGCTGAACAGACTCTTGGACTTGTTTAAAAAGATCATCAGCTGATAGGATGCCTAAGTTTCCAACTGACACCTTTGGACAAATCTTCAGCAACTCTTCTTCCAGATCACTTTTGCCATCAATCAATTGATCCCTTGATTCTCTCAATTTACCGCAGGCTTCGTTGAGAATCTTCACCCTGAACCTGATGGCTTTGGTCAGCTGGAAATGTTTATCCACATGTGGGATGATGCCTTCTTCTACCAAGAGTTGTGATGGTATTTTATTTAATGCCTGGAGAGATTCTAAATTCAAATCAAGATGTCTAATTTCTTGAGATAAATCATCGTCCATCTTCTCCCCATCCTTCTGAATGTCCCCCAAAGATTGATAGACTTTCACAACGTCTTGAATCACTTCCCTCCCCTGTTGGAGCAGCCTTTGGATCCATTCATCGACCACCCTTCCTTTTTTATTAATCTCCTTAATCATTGGCACTGATGATAAATTGAATCCGATAGGGATAGAAGAAGATGGTATGGATTCAAGGGGTTTTGAGAGTTTAAGCAAAACCTCAGTCAACTGCTCCACCTTTCCTTTAAGCTCATCTCTGTTGTCTTTTGTTTCTTTCAACTTCTGACACATCAAGTTCATAGCATCCCATGCATCCTGTTGTGCCCCTTCTGCTGTCACTTTTCGTAGATCCACCCTGGTTATCTGATAATCAGAGGCTGTTATGTCCTCTCTAGTTTTTTCAGTCATGGGAGTGGCGATCTCTATGAACTTATCTCCTGAAGCGTCCACCAAAACCCTTGAAACTGTTTTGGGTTTCTTGGTTGATTTAGCAGTAGAAGCCTTGAGTGAGCTGAAATCAAAGGCTGGTATGGGTAAAATCACCTTCCTCTTCCTCGTAGTTTGCTTGAGTAACCATTGTGGAGTATCAGATGGAGTTTCCACTATTGTAGAAGCTGGTATCATACTCTCGGGGGGAGAAGGATCTACTAGCGAAGAGGGAATAGTTACCAATGTGGTAGTAGCTTCAATAAAAAGAGGCACATGAGGGGGCGTGTTGGTGATTAATTGGGTCCCACCAGAGAGGGGTGAGAGTCCAGAGAAAATACTGGCCATGACTGAAGAAGTAGATGGGGAAAGAGGAGGTAGGAGTGGTTGTGAGGGGGGAGGCACAGAATCAGACTCCAAAGCCTGGGATGCAAGAGATAAGGTCTCTTCAGTTGGGCAATCAACAAATGATGAAACCAGAGGCTGGCTTCATCCTTCTTCCAAAGTAATTTCTCCTATTTCTAGTGGCATTGGTGATTCTGGAACATCCACCATTTCAACTGGAGAAATAATTGAAGAGATATCTCTTTCTTTTCTATTTTTGACAAACTTGACCTTTATAGGCCCCTTAGAAGATTTTTTGTCCTTTCCCTTTTTGGAGGGCCCCACCTCTGAAGCAGCCAACTTTGAAAACTTGTCATCTTTAAAACTCATTCCCCAAGAGGAGAGCCATGCTTTGGTGCGTGCAAGAATCAGAGTTGATCTATCTGTAATAGAGGCTTTTTCACTGATCGACCAATCAATAGGTGGGAAAACATATTGATCTTCATTCAGTCCATCATAAGAGGGATCCAGAACACTTTCATTGTCGCTAGTACCTTCTGGTAAGTTAGCGAGCTCAAGTGTTTGAATCTCAACAAGTGTCAATTTGCTATGATCCTTTCTCCAGACAACAACTTCATCCCGTAAATCGATCCAGATGTCTTCTATGCTTGGCCTGTGTAGGTGCAGAGTTCCATAGGCCTTAAGGACTCCTCCGAAATCAAACCCATCTCGGGGCTTCATGTGCTTCTTCAACTTATCTTGAAACTCATGAACAACATTCTTAGACTTCACCACTATCGAACAAGTGTATCTTCCAATAGAAATTTGGAAAGATACAACAACCTTATGCTTACTTTGTTGGAATTTGTGAAAATCTAAAAATTTCCTAACCAATTCCATCAGGATCAGTTTGTCCCCTGGATACCTGGGAAAATAGAAAGGATCCCCTGGGTACATGACTACTCGAAGATATGTGAACATCTTGAATTGTAAGAAGACACAACCCCATTTGGAAACTTCAGCCCATGCCTCATCTGAGATTCTTGTTTTCCTCAATTCAGGGTTTAACCTTCAGATGTTTTTGTAAAAGAAGGCGTCATTTACCCTTCTGAATTGATCTTTCGACCCTTTCCTTGTCAGCTGAGGAAAATACTGATAAACATGGTCCACCGTCTTATTTCCCTTGGTATCCAACCCAGGATAGTTCCTCATGCCGGCCGCTGCATAGGTGACATATGAGGACATATAAAATCTTCCCGTAGACAAGACTGTTGTCATTTGGGAATCTATCTCATTACTAATGAGAGTGCCCGAATCAATTCCTTGTTGATTTTTCTTAATGGTGATCATGAACTGATACTTCCACCCTTGGAAAACATTTGATTCGGGTAAACCAAAAACCCGACTTAACAGAGTGATGATGTCCTTGATTTCCTAAATGAAATCACTTCTGGGGACAAGTCTTGGGAATCTAGAAACAACCGGTTTGGCTTTGATCAAGAACTTCTTATTTACGTGCTTGATACAATCTTCCTGATCATTATCCCAAGCTTTATGAGCTTACTTGATATCTAACTCTCCATATTCTTCAAAATTGGGCAGTTTGAGGAGGTCATCGAAGTAACCCCCATCCAATTTGATCACAACTTCTCCCACCTGATTTCTCACAGAACGAGAAGTAGAGTCATAACTGGAAGCACAGGCTAAGATGAATTCAGGGCACTGAACGGACATAGGGAAACCCACTGCAGGAGGTAAACCACTTTCGACTATCGATTTCATCCAGGGAGTTTGGGAAGGGCTCTTTATCCTACTCCAGAAATCTTCCATATCTATATTTCCGAGCTCTGTATCTCGGATGTCATAATTGCAATCGATATAGGATGGAGACTCCACCTTTCTAAATTTGTATTTCATCTTTCCTGACTTTTCAGTCTTTTCTTGCGATGGAACAGGGTCTGACATGAGGGATTTAGAATGAGGAGAGTCTTGGAGATTAGGAGATGTTGTACAGTGTGAAAACCCTGACCTACTGAAGATGTCGGAACGGTGGAAAAACCTGACACACTGAGGAGGATGTCGGGGAGTCCAAAAAACCCGATGCACTGAGGATGTCGAAGATTTGAGAAAACCCAGCACTTTGAGGATGTCGGAGACTTGAGAAAACCCGACACTTTGAGGATGTCGGAGACTTGAGAAAACCCGACACTTTGAAGATGTCAGAGTTTTGAGAAATCCCGACATGCCAAATCTTCTGATATACCGTGGATTTTTGATACTGCACAGCACCCTTCAAAACCCGAGAAGAGGGAATAGGGTTTTTGTCGAATTTAAAACATGCAAGTTATTTCTTTACCATTCATATACCAAACATATTTTAATTACAACAACATTATGGGAAATAACACAAAATGATAATTCCAAAGAGATAAACCCTAAAACATAAACCTGGTTTAGAAAACAACCCCAAAAGGAAAAAGATAAAAACCCCAAAAACCTGGTAAGGAAATGGGAAGAATTCCATACATAATTAATTCACGAAAACCATGAACAAAGAATGAAGAGAAAAATACCTTCAACCAGGGCAAGGAAAGATAAAAAACGATTAACGCAATCGAGCACAGGCGAGTTTCAAGTTTCGGGGTTGAAGAAGCATGCACGAAAATCCACGAAGTAAAAATACATCCGGTAAAAATGACGTGGAAATCCGCATATATATATATATATATATATATGAAAATTTTCAATTAATACACTTCAGCTGGCATGTGCCAACCCACCCGACAACTCAGCATTAATGCCATGTCAGCATGCTCGGGAGGTCTGAAAACCTGACACAAAGGTGTTTAGAGCAGTTCCGGTCTCGGGTTGCCAAAAACAATCGACATGAAACATGATGCTTAGATGCTTCAAAGTTCCAAAAACCCGACATGAAGGACTTAGGAAATTCAGGTTTCAGGTTACGGGAAGCAATCAACATAAAGCATGATACTTAGATGAAGGCATGCTCCGATGTTCGAAAGTTCTGCAAACCTGACTCGCCTTAGTCGATGCGGGTTTCAGGTTTTGGGGAACACCAGACATGAAACATCTAAAACACATGTTTTCCTGTCGGTGAAACCTGAAAACCTGATTATCTCTCATAAAGGCAATTTTGCAAAACCAGCTTAAAAATTTTGTAGGGTTATCTGATAGTTTTGGCGTAAACTCAAAACTGAGATAACAGCTGGCTCCAGTTGGGGACTTTCTTTGTGATATCAAAGGAAGATAACTCCAAATCTCTAGTTTTATCCATTGGGCTACGGAGTCAGAAAAGAAGAAAACCAAAAAAAAACAAAACAAAGAAAGAAAGAAGACCAAAAGAAAACACGCAACAGAAAGTAAAGTATGTACAATGTAAGAGAACATCTTGCATTAGTGATGGAACAACTTTAGATGTTGTCCGCTGAAAGGCAAAGGGAGTAACCCTCCATCCAGATATGATAGAAGGAAACTATTTTCACCATTTAGCTCATGGATCTTGAAAGGTCCTTTCCACAAAGAATCAAACTTCCCGTGCATTCCTTTTTGCTCCCTCCTCTTATCCCAAAGCAACATCAGGTCTCCAATCTAGAAATTACGCTGCCTTGATTTCTTGTCAAAAAAATTCTTTACTCTGCTCTGATGATCTGCGATACGATCAACCACCTTGCTTCGTTCCTCTTCTAGCCTGGCTAGGTACATAACCCTTTTCTCAACAGAATTTTGAAAAGTCATATCTTCGACTGCTTTGGCCAACTGTAAGGCTGGCAACTCCACTGAGATAGGTATCTCAGCATCAATCCCGTATAGTACTTGGAAAGGAGACATCCCTATAGCTCACTTTGGGGTAATTCGATCAGCCCACAACGCATCATACAATGCTTTGTGCCATGCCCTCTGGTTTTCATCTACTTGTTTTCTAATTATGGTAACCAGGTTCTTGTTGCTGGACTCAGCTTGCCCATTTCCTTGGGGATAATAATCAGATGAGTGAGCCAGGGTGATGCCGAATCCATAGAAAAATTCTGTCAACTCATGCGACGAGAAATTAGAGGCATTATCAGCTACAATCTTATGAGGCACACCGAATCTGACAATTATATTTTCTTTAACTTGCACACAACTTCTGATGTTTCTTACTTGATTGGTGCGGCTTCCACCCACTTGGTAAAATAGTCTGTAGCAGTCGGCACGTAATTATGTTCGGCACTGGAGGTAGGATTTAATGTTCCAATGAAGTCAATTCCCCACTGGCGAAAAGGTTCTTCAATCACTACGGGCTTCAAGGGGAGAGCTGCTAGCTTGGGACGACCAACGAAATGTTGACAAGCTTCACACTTGGACACCCACTCGGCTGAATCCCGGAAAAGAGTAGGCCAATAGTATCTAGCCCGCAGGATCTTATAAGCTGTTACAGACGATGAGAAATGTCTTCCGCATGCTAGGCTATGGAAGGACTCTAACAACTTTAACTGTTGTGACTTATCAACACAGCGCAAGAATACACCATCAATACCTTTCTTATATATCCCATTATCCCACAGGAAGTATCTTGTAGATCTTAACTTAACAGTCCTCTTCTCTTTTTGGCTTAAATGTAGAGGGCATTCACCATAAGTTAGAAAGAAAGAAATATCTGTGTACCATTCTTCAGTTGTACTCACGAAAAGCACCATGGGCAGCTCTAAAGAAGTATCTTGGGTCTTTTCACATTCTGCTTCAGCATGATTTTCTACAATCAATTGGCAAAGGCCCCTTCCTCGTACTAATTTGGTAGGTCTGATGTCCAAGTCATATTCCTGAACTGTAGCTATCCAGGTACCTCATTGACTCCCCAACTCTTGTTCAGTCACAATGGATTTAACGGAAGTGTCGGGAACAAGAACGAGAGTATGGGAATTCAGCACATAGTACTTCAAATGTTTCACCGCCCGTACCACTGCATAAGCATGCTTTTCAATTTTTGACATCTTTAATTCATGTTCCTTCAATGGGCAACTCATAAATGCGATGGGAGCTTCAATGCCTTCCCCATTCTCCTGCATCAGGATGGCTGACACTGTGTGAGCAGAGGCGTAGCTGTACATGATGAAATCTTTTTTGAAGTCTGGACATACTAGGATAGGAGCACAAGTAACTACCCTTTTGATTTCTTTGAATGCACGCATCCCTTCAGTACTCCAACGAAATGGAACTTTTTCTTTCATCATCCCAAGGATATCCTTGGTTTTTTTGGTGAAATCAAGTACAAACCTCCCTAGGAAATTAACCTTTCCGAAGAAAGAGTGAACTCCAGTTTTACTTGTGGGTAGGGTAATGCACTGAATGGCCTTTACCCTTTCTGGGTCTATTTTGGTTCCTTCTCTAGTCACAATATGACCCAGCAATTTCCTTCGGTCACCTCGAACATGGACTTCTTGGGATTTAATGAAATCCCGTGACGCCTGCATCTCAAAAGTACTTGCTCTAAATGATCATAATGATCACTCCATTTTTTAGAGAAAACGGTCAAGTCATCTAAATACACAACTATGACCTTGCCCATCAGGTCTCTGAATGCTAAGTCCATAGCTATCTGAAAAGTGGCTCCAACGTTGATCAAGCTGAAAGGCATCCTCCTGTAAGCAAAGGTACCCCATGGGGTTGTAAAGGCCGTCTTGTGTTGATCCTCCGTAGTTACCTCAACTTGATTATATCCTGAAAATCCATCAAGCATGGATAGCATTTCTGATCCAGTAACAGTTTGTAATACCTAATCCATGATAGGCAAGGGATAGTTGTCCTTCAACGAAGACTGATTCAAGTTCCGAAAGTCAACAAAAATTTGGATTTCGCCATTCTTCTTCCTGATAGGGACGATGTTAGCAATCCAGGTGGAGTGATGGATTGGAAAAATAATCCTGGCATCTAACATTTTCTGAATTTCTGTGAGGATAGTTCCTGAGATCTTGGGATTATAATGTCTTTGTTTCTGCCTATACGGTTTCACATCAAGATTTAAAGGGATACTATGTTGTATGTCTCTGGGCTTGAAAGATTTTAAATCTGCATAAGACCATGCTAATACATCCATGTATCTCCTCAGGAGTGAAGTGAATCTTGCTTTTTCTTCAGGGGAACAACATTTCCCAATATTCACCATCCGAGGTTGATCAGACAAACCTAGATTGATTTGATCTACTTCCGAGGAAGAATCTCCTTCAACTTGTCTCTTGTTTTGAATAAAATGATCATGCTTTTTGAACAAACCCTCCAGGGAAACCAGACCTTTCAGTATCTTGTTTCCTTTAAGCTGAATAAACTCCCCAACAACCTCTTGATATGGATCTGAGATAGATTCATGGAAAGCTGATTCTGAATCTTCAAAGTATAGCTCACTGAAATTGTCAGCCTTTTTTAGAAAAGCCAACACCTGTTGATCATCATTGAATACTGGGACGGTACACAATCTCGATAAAGTACATATCTTATTTGAACTGAGGATGCGGAAGAAGGAGGGATGCAGACATAGCCAAAGAGTCAGCCTTGTCGTTATAATCTCTCAAAATTGCCTTAATAGAGAATGCATCAAAGCATTCTACACTATCCCAAAATTTGTTCCTGTAATGTCTCAAGCAATCATTTTTCACCTGATAGATCCCCCTGACCTAGTTGACAATCAGCTCCGCATCCCCTTGAACCTTGAGATTTCAAATTCCATTCTGTCTAGCCATTTCTAATCCTAATAACAAGGCTTCATATTCAGCCGTGTTGTTAGTATTATCAAATTTCAACTTGTAAGCTAATGGGAAAATCTCAGAATTAGGAGATATAAGAACAACACCAGCGCCTGATCCGGTGGTTGAGAAGCTACCATCGAATTCGAGGGTCCAAATAGCATTAGGATATTCTTCCTCAACATCCACAATCGGTATCTCTGAAGTCATGAAATAATTTCTGAAACTAGCATCTTCGAAAAGAATTTGAGCTTTAGGGTCATCTGACTTAGTTACCAAATACCTCGCCTGAGGTTCAAGATGGAGAACCTGGTAAGCCCCATTGACTGGAATCCTAGCCTTGGTCCAATCCATATTAATCTCTCCTCTGACGTCTTTACAAAAACCTATACCCAAGAGGATACCGTAAGCTGTAGGAATGTCGGCAACTAGAATGGTCATTTTCACTCTCTTCTTAGGGAAGGCAACAAATACAAACTGTGCATCTTTGATTTGACCAATCAAAGGAACTTGTTTAGTTTCCATGGAGTAACACCGTCCATATGACTTAGTCAAAGTAGGTCTAAGGTCATGGGCTACTTTTGCGGGCATAACATTATCGGAGGCCCCTAATTCGATGATGCAATTGTTGAGTTTAAACCCGTTTATAAGTAAAGACAAATAAAATGGTTCAATCTTTCCTGAAGAAGAAACAGAGGTCAAATTGTTCTAAGGTAGGAGTTGAGTAGGATTTGGAAGGAGACCTTTTGAAGGTGATGGAACAACCGCTTTACTTCTGATGAATTTGGAATGTTTTTTGAACTGTTCAGGATTTGATTGAAGGTATTCTACTTCCGACATTTGGATTTTGGTTCTCTTTGCATGATCAACAATGTCAAAAGTATAAGAAGGGGTGATGGTAGGCTCAGTTCTAATCACATGAGCTTGAGCTGGGGCACTGACCTTAGGAGAAAGAGAATGAGGGGAAGTTTCCTTTTTGGTAACTTCTCTTTCAGTTTGTGCTGAAATAGGAGTACCTCTCTTAACTATGGCTATGGGAGGTTCCTTGTTCTTCTCCTTGGGGTTTTCAAGAGGTTTTCTTGGATTCTAAGATTGGGATTGAGTGAAGACAGCAAATGACTGACCGTCTGGCACACATTCATCTTCTTTGTATTCCAAATACCCAATGCTGGAGTCACCAGCCGAATCGTCGTAAGACTCATCGGCATATCCTAAAGCTTCAAAAGCCTCGGGAGAATCTTGTTCTTCGGATTCATCTTCTTCTTCGATTATTTATACTACTGCATTGATGGGAGGAGCTTCGATTGCTAGTCTCGGTTGAGCAGGAGTTAACCATGGCCTATCTCTGGCAGGCGCACCATTGTTGTTATTGAAATTCCGTGTAGGAATATCCCGATACGGAACATTGTTCACCTACTGGGACATTTTCTTTTTTAAAGCGATCAAATCATTAGCCATTTTTTGAAACATAGGATCAGTATTACCTTGAGAAGAACCTTGATTTTTGAGTTTGGGTATGTCTTTCTTGATTCTTCCGGCCAAAATAAGATCATCTTCTATTTCAATATTTGTTGACTGAGCGACAGCCAAATCTGGGATAGCCGACCTTCTTAATAAAAATCTCACATTAGGAGGCTGAGCCTTAATGAAGAAGCATTTCTGATTTTCTAGAGTTGGTACAACTATCTCGGGAATCTTTCAGATCAGCTTATTAAACTTGGCCACAAAGTCCCGCATGGGTTCCTGCGATTCCTTCTTCATATGAGTAAGTTGAGCTAACAAGGCATGAGAATCTTCAGCTGGTTTGAAATGAGCTTCGAACTTGGTCCGCATGGTAGCCCAGTTTGTGATACATGCATTCGGAAGGTGATAAAACCATTCAGCTGTTGTGCCATGCAACGTTTCAACAAAGAGTCGAACAGAGACATCTTCATGAGCTACTCCAAGGACACCGCATGCTACGAAGAAAGATGTAATGTGTTCATCAGGATGCTGTTTCCCATCCCTATTGAACTTGGGAATGTTTTTACGTGATCCATGTGGTAACTAGTGCAATGGTGGAGTTAAAGAAAGAGGACCAATAACTGCGCCCTAAGGCACAGGTTGTACTGCCATCCTTCTGAAAAGAGTGCATATAGGGATCCGAGTATCAGACAAGAGTAGAGCAAGACAAGTTGCAGATGTTTCCCATTCCACGGGGATCCAGTTTCTCCAAATAGGAGAAGAAATTCTGGTTTGGATAGAAACAATACTGTTGGGGGACAGGCTAAAATTGTACTATTGTAGCAACTCAAAGAGTGGGTCAATTTCACCTTGGGTTCGGCGGGACCGAGTGAAGATATTTCTGGCCAGCTTGAACAGGGAAAGAGATCTTGTTGAGAATAAGGTAAATATGGAGTCACTAGACACCAAGAGGATAAGCTTTATACTATTAATCTGTATCCCTAGTGGAGTCGCCAAAAACTGTTGGTTGGATATTTTGTCCATCCAAAATATGAGGTTCAACCACAGTATATGGGATTAAATCCCTCCTCAAAGACAGGTGAGACTGCCTGCTTATTACTAATCTAAAACACAGCCAAAACAATATATACAGTATTCACACTAATCTAACCATTGGGGTATGGATAGAATCCCGAAATCCACATTCACACGATTCAAAGGTATTGCTTTCGTAAATGAACTGGGTCGGAAACTATTACAATGAAAGAAGCACAATGGAAAGGAAATGAGGGAAACGTATTTTATTTGGAGTAAATGTAGAGCTCAAAATAATCATACGGGCTTTAGATCATAAATATAATGTCTAAAATGATTAGAAACACTAAGGTGCTAAACAAATAATAACTTAAGATCATGAACATAAGAACAATGTCTTAAGAAAGATATATCCCATAACACAAAGTTTGCAAAATAATATCAACTTCTATTCTTCAAAATGATTAAAAGAAAACAAAAAGTTTTTCTTCTTTCCAATAGCTCCCAATATTTCAAAAATATTGACCCTTTGGAATGCATAAGCATCCCTTATTTATAATAAAAGGAGCCGAGAGAAAATAGGATAAATCCTAGAAAATAGTGCTCTTTAAAAATAGTTCTATTTGGCTTGACTCTCACGCAGGAGACCAAGTCAAAACATGGTTCAAAAATGTGAGGAAACAGAAATGAAAAAGACATGTCAATTTCAAGATTGAAATGACATGTTGCATTAGGACTTAATCTGAATCATCATCTTTTTCTCCTTCATCTTTCTCTTCCTCCAGCTGTGCCTGTTTGTTCTGAAATTCTTGGAACTTCCGAATTATGCCTTGCATTTTGTTTTTGTTAGGCGCAGTGGAATGATCATTCAAAACTTTGCAGGTCTCATGGGTATCACTAGCACTACCGGGAAGCTTTTTCAATATTTTGCTGAGCCTTCTCAAAGCCTCCAAAGAATGTTCAATCCTTACAAACCGGTCGATGATCTCAATACAAAATCTGTGCATTGGTTCATGCTGAACAGACTCTTGGACTTGTTTGAAAAGATCATCAGCCGATAGGATGCCTGAGTTTCCAACTGACACCTTTGGACAAATCTTCAACAACTCTTCTTCCAGATCAATTTTGCTATCAATCAATTGATCCCTTGATTCTCTCAATTTACCGCAGGCTTCATTGAGAATCTTCACCCTGAACCTGATGGCTTTGGTTAGCTGGAAATGTTTATCCACATGTGAGATGATGCCTTCTTCTACCAAGACTTGTGATGGTATTTACTTTAATGCCTGGAGAGCTTCTAAATTCAAATCAAGATGTCCAATTTCTTGAGAGAAATCATCGTCCATCTTCTCCCCATCCTTCTAAATGTCCCCCAAATATTGATAGACTTTCACAACATCTTGAATCACTTCCTTCCCCTATTGGAGTAGCCTTTGGATCCATTCATCAACCACCCTTCCTTTTTTATTAATCTTCTCAATCATAGGCACTGATGAGAAATCGAATCCGACAGGGACAGAAGAAGATGATATGGATGCAAGGGGTTTTGAGAGTTTAAGCAAAACCTCAGTCAACTGCTCCACCTTTTCTTTAAGCTCATCTCTGCTGTCTTTTGTTTCTTTCAACTTCTAACACAGCATGTTAGTAGCATCCCATGCATCCTTTTGTGCCCCTTCTGTTGTCACTTTTCCTAGAACCACCCTGGTTATCTGATAATCAGAGGCTGTTATGTCCTCTCTAGTTTTTTCAATCGCGGGAGTGGCGATCTCTGCGAACTTATCTCCTGAAGCGTCCACAAAAACCCTTGAAACTGTTTTGGGTTTCTTGGCTGATTTAGCAGTAGAAGCCTTGAGTGAGCTGAAATCAAAGGCTGGTATGGGTACAATCACATTCCTCTTCCTCGGAGTTTGATCGAGTAACCATTGTGGAGTATCAGAGGGAGTTGCCACTGTTGTAGAATCTGGTATCATACTCTCAGGGGGAGAAGGATCTACTAGCGGAGATGGAATAGTTACAAATGTGGTAGCAGATTCAATAAAAAGAGGCATAGGAGGGGTCGTGTTGGTGATTACTTGGGTCCCAGCAGAGAGGGGTGAGATTCCAGAGAAAATACTGGCCATGACTGAAGAAGTAGATGGGGAAAGAGGAGGTAGGAGTGGTTGTGAGGGGGGAGGCGCAGATTCAGACTCCAAAGCCTAGGATGCAAGAGATAAGGTCTCTTCAGTTGGGCAATCAACAAATGATGAAAGCAGAGGCTGGCTTTCTCCTTCTTCCAAAGTAATTTCTGCTATTTCTGGTGGCGTTGGTGATTCTGGCACATCCACCATTTCAACTGGAGAAATAATTGAAGAGATATCTCTTTCTTTTCTCTTTTTGACAAACTTGACCTTTATAGGCCCCTTAGAAGATTTTTTGTCCTTTCCCTTTTTAGAGGGCCCCACCTCTGAAGCAGCCAACTTTGAAAACTTATCATCTTTAAAACTCATTCCCGAAGAGGAGAGCCATGCTTTGGTGCGTGCAAGAATCAGAGTTGATCTATCTGTAATAGAGGCTTTTTCACTGATCGACCAATCAATAGGTGGGAAAACATATTGATCTTCATTCAGTCCATCATAAGAGGGATCCAGAACACTTTCATTGTCGCTAGTACCTTATGGTAAGTTAGCAAGCTCAAGTGTTTGAATCTCAGCAAGTGTCAATATGCTATGATCCTTTCTCTGGACAACAACTTCATCCCATAAATCGATCCAGATGTCTTCTATGCTTGGCCTGTGCAGGTGCAGAGTTCCATAGGCCTTAAGGACTCCTCGGAAATCAAACCCGTCTCGGGGCTTAATGTGCTTCTTCAACTTATCTTGAAGCTCATGAACAACATTCTTAGACTTCACCACTATCGAACAAGTGTATCTTCCAATAGAAATTTGGAAAGATACAACAGCCTTATGCTTACTTTGTTGGAATTTGTGAAAATCCAAAAATTGCCTAACCAATTCCATCAGGATCAGTTTGTCCCCTGGATACCTAGGAAAATGGAAAGGATCCCTTGGGTACATGAATACCTAAACATATGTGAACTTCTTGAATTGCAAGAAGACACAACCCCATTTGGAAACTTCAGCCCATGCCTCATCTGAGATTCTTGTTTTCCTCAATTCAGGGTTTAACCTGCAGATGTTTTTGTAAAAGAAGGCATCATTTACCCTTCTGAATTGATCGTTGGACCCTTTCCTTGTCAGCTGAGGAAAATACTGATAAACATGGTCCACTGTCTTGTTTCCCTTTGTATCTAACCCGGGATAGTTCCTCATGCCGGCCGCTGCATAGGTGACATATGAGGACATATAAAATCTTCCCGTAGACAAGACTGTTGTCATTTGGGAATCTATCTCATTACTAATGAGAGTGCCCCAATCAATTCCTTGTTGATTTTTCTTAATGGTGATCATGAACTGATACATCCACCCTTGGAAAACATTTGATTCAGGTAAACCAAAAACCTGACTTAACAGAGTGATGATGTCGTTGATTTCCTGAATGAAATCACTTCTAGGGACAAGTCTTGGGAATCTAGAAACAACTGGTTTGGCTTTCATCAGGAACTTCTTATTTACGTGCTTGATACAATCTTCCTGATCATTATCCCAAGCTTTCTGAGCTTACTTGATATCTAACTCTCCATATTCTTCAAAATTGGGCAGTTTGAGGAGGTCATCAAAGTAACCCCCATCCAATTTGATCACAACTTCTCCCGCCTAATTTCTCACAGAACGAGAAGTAGAGTCATAACTGGAAGCGCAGGCTAAGATGAATTCAGGGCACTGAGCGGACATAGGAAAACCCGCTGCAACAGGTAAACCACTATCGACTATTGATTTCATCTAGGGACTTTGGGAAGGGCTCTTTACCCTACTCTAGAAATATTCCATATCTATATTTTCGAGCTCTGTATCTCAGATGTCATAATTGCAATTGATATAGGATGGAGACTCCACCTTTCTGAATTTGTATTTCATCTTTCCTGGCTTTTCAGTCTTTTTTTGCGATGGACCTGGGTCTGACATGAGGGATTTAGAAGGAGGAGAGTTTTGGAGATCAGGAGATGTTGCACACTGTGAAAACCCCGACCTACTGAAGATGCCGGAAGGGTGGAGAAACCCGACACATTGAGGAGGATGTCGGGGAGTCCAGAAAACCCGATGCACTGAGGATGTCGTAGATTTGAGAAAACCCGGCACTTTGAGGATGTCAGAGACTTGAGAAAACCTGGCACTTTGAGGATGTCAGAGGCTTGAGAAAACCTGACACTTTGAGGATGTCGGAGACTTTAGAAAACCCGGCACTTTGAAGATGTCAGAGTTTTGAGAAATCCCGACACGCCAAATCTTCTGATATACCGCGTGTTTTTGATACTGCACAGCACCCTTCAAAACCTGAGGAGAGGGAATAGGGTTTTTGTCAAATTTAAAACATGCAAGTTCTTTCTTTACCATTCATATACCAAACATATTTTAATTACAACAACATTCCGGGAAATAACACAAAATGATAATTCCAAAGAGATAAACCCTAAAACATAAACCTGGTTTAGAAAACAACCCCAAAAGGAAAAAGATAAAAACTCCACAAACCTGGTAAGGAAATGGGAAGAATTCCATACATAATTAATTCATGAAAACCATGAACAAAGAATGAAGAGAAAAATACCTTCAACCAGGGCAAGGAAAGATAAAAAAAAATTAACGCAATCGGGCACAGGTGAGTTTCAGGTTTCGGGGTTGAAGAAGCATGTGTGAAAATCCACAAAGTAAAAATGCGTTCGATAAAAATGACGTGGAAATCCACATATATATATATGAAAATTTGCATTTAATACACTTCAGCTGGCATGTGCTAACCCACCTGACAACTCGACATTAACGCCATGTCAGCATGCTTGGGAGGTCTGAAAACCCGACACAAAGGTGTTTAGAGCAATTCAGGTCTTGGGTTATGGAAAACAATCGACATGAAACATGATGCTTAGATGCTTCAAAGTTCCGAAAACCCGACATGAAGGACTTAGGCAATTCGGGTTTCGGGTTGCGGGAAACAAGCGACATAAATCATGATGCTTAGATGAAGGCATGCTCCGATGTTCAGAAGTTCCACAAACCCGACTCACCTTAGTCGATGGGGGTTTCGAGTTTCGGGGAACACCAGACTGGAAACATCTAAAACACATGTTGTCCTGTCGGTGAAACCTGAAAACCTGATTATCTCTCATAAAGGAAATTTTGTAAAACCAGCTTTAAAATTTCGTAGGGTTATCTGATAGTTTTGGCGTAAACTCAAAACTGAGATAAAAATGTACCAATTTGCATGAATTAAGAGATAAAGGAAGGTATCATGTGTGAATGATTATGTAAGGCTATATTGTTGGTGTATATGCGTGCTTGAGTTATTGATTATTATTATTATTATGTATTCATTTATTGAATTTGCTATGGATTAATATAATGGATCATTTTGGATGGATTCTTGTTATTAATGTTGTTGTTAATGGATCTTGTGTAGTAAATTTGTTAAAAGTTCTTGTTTTATTATTTATGCACTATGGTTGAGATCTAGATCTGTTTATGGTTTATCTTGAATGGTTAACATGGATCTAGATTATATGTTTTTTCATGCTAACTCCTTGAAAAAAATTCCATAAAAGAGGGACCTGGTACCCTTGAACATTTTGGGTGAGCCCTCGTATCCACCTAAGTCATGTTCCAACATGCCATGTGTTGTTCTTGGTAAAATACAAGACTACATTTTGGTTTTGTTTCCATTGGATTCTGTTGTTATAGGAATTTGACTTTACAGTTGTGGTTAAAACAGGAAAAAATAATTTAGGAACTGATCATCTTTGAAGGATTAATTTAGGTAAGGATGCATAGAGCATTAAGGACACAATGTCAGATGCACAACTAATCAGATTAAACCACATGCCCTCTAACTTAGAATATATTGTGGTATTTCTATGTACTGGTGTGGCACTTGAAAGAATGAAGGCTTTAGAGAAGAAATGCAAAGGTAAGTAAGTGGAAAGGTTAAAGTTCACAGAGCATACCTATTATTTGGGAAGAGAAATGGAAGCCATGTGAGCCCCAGTTTTCGAGAGGGAGACTAAAGAAGCATCGCAAGAGCGTCAAGTTGAAATGTAGTACCCAGAAGAGGTAATCAAATGGAGGCCATGGATTTCAAAATTGACCTAGTGCAAGATTAGAAACTTTAACCACAATACTAAGAAACCCCTCAAGGATATTAATGTAGATATTGTTCGTAATAATAATAGGAGGATGACATATGGGAATAGGAATTTGGACAAATTAGTGCAGAAATTGTTGGAAAACATTGGAGTTATGAAAATTTATGAGCTACCTCTCATTGGCAATCCCAACCACTTATACCAATGGCTGATGTTATGCATACACAAGGAATTATTATACTTTTCAGGAAGGATGATGTGTATTACAATGGATTTGATCAGAAAATTCATGGGTCTACATGACTCTAGTTTGGAAATTGTAGGTGACTTATCATATAATGAGTGGTTAGAAGTGATGGCCATTGCCTACCACTATAAGAAGGGGGTCCAAAATTTTAACCTTACAAAGATAAATGATATAGTTATACGGGTAGTAACATGTCTATTCGGTAAAAAATTGGTTGCTTTAGAGAGGTGGACAAAAGTTAACAAGCATTGGCTACATATAATATGTAAATGGTAAACAAAAATTATTATAATATTGTAGGTTATATTATAGAAAGCTTAGTGGCAGAAGCATGCACCCACAATGACAAAGGTGAGAAAATAACTTGTGGTTTTATTTTTTTATTGATCATGTTCAATGAAAGGTGTGCCCAATGGGCCAAAGGAGAAGATGTGGGAATAATCCTTGGAGAATAAATCACCTACTATAAATTTTTCCAAGTTCACTGAAAATGGTTTGATTTTGAACACTTATAAGGAGGTATACGTGGATATGGTGGAGTCGGACAATATTGACATAAATTCAGTGACTATGGTTGTAGGAAAGATTGAGCCCACACATGCATATGTATACCTAAATCTATGGTTTAAGGATGGAAAAGTGGTCATATGAGAGAAATTGTATTTACGAGGTCCTCCAAAGGGAAAATAGACTGTAGGGATAAGGATGTCGGTGGAACAGACACCCTTAGACAGAGAGAAAAAGGACATGAATACTTACATAATGTCTTAGAGTGTGAGGAGGAATAAAACGTCATCACTACACTTAATCATGAGAGAATACAATTACACATATGGTATAAAGGTACAAATATTGGTGTTGGCCCCTCATAGCCACTAAGGAGGTCACCACATGTAACACTGGTGCTGGCCCCTCATAGCCAATAAGGTGTAGATACTAGTGCAGATAGTGATGAAGTTAATTATTCATGTAGAAGCACACATGCAGATGTTTCCACACCTAGTCTAGAGGCACAAGAGGATGAGGAGATAGGTGGTGAGAAACCTTTGTTTGATGAGGATGTCCCTATTGTATTCAAGCAGGGACCTGAAGAGGAAATATATGCTAATGAAGACATGAAGATAGTAGAATTTTTTACGCACATGAAAAAATAACTTGAGGGAGAAGAGGAAGTAAAATAGAACATGGGAACTGGAACATAGGAGAAAGTAGGTGAACATGCAAGTGAACCCAAGGAAGAGGATATGGTGTAGACTCAATACCTTGGCTATGTGGATGACATGACAAAGATAATTCATGCAAGGTTCCAGATCACTTTTTTAAAGGAACAGTTATATGGGTGGGAGATGACGGATCCCAAGATGGAAACCAAACACATCTGTAAGTAGTTATCATGGAATATGTAGACTCATATGGATGATCCTAACTTTTTATATGTGTGAAGAGTCATGTGTCTTTCAAAGGATGAAGAAATCCTCACATTCCCACCATGTAACCATCAAGGCAAGTTAGTTTTCTGATGAAAAAGTTAGTAATGTATTGAAAAAGGTATCTTTATAGGTTACGCGCATAAATATAGATAAAGCATAAACTATTTGGAGTTTTTTAGAGGATAGAAAGTATAAATAAGTAGATATTAAGTACTTGATAGAGGAGAAAGAGAGATATGAGGGGAAGGCTCAAATATTCCCATCAGTTATGCATTATTTGCACACATTGGTTCACATAGTGTTGGATAAGGGCACAATGTGGATGCCAAAACCAAAGTATACTACAACACAGGTAGAAAGAACTAATGAAACAATAGTGTGCCAAATCACAACGTATAAGTATTTTCTCTATAATTTGAAGTATGAGATGTACAAGGTAGATTTGGCATTGAATACGTGCATAGATCCTAAGACAATAATCAATACAAGGACTTTGGTTGAGGAGAATTTAATCCTTGCAGCATAGAAAAATGAGACTCTTAGGCAGGAGGAGAGGCTAACTTTACTAGCAAAAAAATGTGATGTACTCACAGAATCCCAAGACCCTCATAAAGATAAAAGAAAGGAGGTTGGGAAGGTCATAGTGCGACATATGGATGTAATGGATGAGATGATCTTGAGTCTAGTGAATGTCCTTAGAGTGTTATAGAATATGGGAAAGAACATGACTATGGATGAGATGGAAGGAGTACTTGCAAACATCTCTGAAAAGATAAATAAGGTGCTTGGTGATTGGAACAAGTTATAGGAAGAGATCATAAGTGAGTATCCTTAGTTAATTTCACCTTCAGTGGAGTAGGGCACCCATATTCTTCGGGGTAGTTGTTCATTCATTACGTACCCACATTATTTTTTTCTAATTCTTTATTCTTTAGGATACCCAACATGATTACCCATTTTTGGGGTGGCAATGAAATTATCAAGGTAAATGTTGGGATGATTTATCCATTTTTGCACACTTAACAAAATTAGACAACGGGAACCTATTTGAATTTGGACTTAAAAAGGGACTCATTATGATAATTTTATAGCTCGGTGAGTCATTTTAGAATAAGGATGACTCAATTGCTTAGACTTGGTTGACATGCTAGTGAATTTGTTATGGTCTATGGGAAATACTAAACCACTTGGTGCTATTGATACATCGCTCGCATTGTTGGAAAAATTGGAAAGGATTGGGACAACTTGGATATGGAACTGAGATGAGAAGCTCAGTGACAAGATCAATATATAGTCATAGGAGAAAACAGGGTCAGCTCAATTAGGTGGATACGTTCTTCACTGGGTTGAAGTCAAGATATTCTCAGCTCCTTCAAAATATGTTGCAAAGTGATGTCAAGTTGCAAGAAAAACAAGTTCGTAAGGAGAGCTATATAGTTCAAATGGTAGAGCTTGGAACATTGGTAGAAGAATGGTGTTAGGATAACTTATAGAGGACAAATCGGCATGGAAAAATTCTATAGGAAACCAGAGTAGATAGTTCATGGCAATGTAATATTCCCCAAAACATGAATTTTGAAGACATTTTCATGGCGGATCAATGCGTGAGTTGATCACGGTGGCTAAAAGGGAACTCAACATGGACCAGGATAACAAAGGTTGATTGAGATGAGTGTGGAAAATGACAGGTGAGGAATTTATGTCACGAATGGGATAATAATAAATGGGATGAAGCCAAGCAACTCGCTATGAATAACTTTGAGGTTAAGACCATCAATTTGAATGTAAAGTGAACTTGGGTAGCTTATTGTGGAGTATCATCATAAAGGAGAAGGAAATGGTTACATGTTGAGTTCAAATGGAGATAACCCTAGGTTGCATAGTGAGGTGTTTGACCTTGGCCTAGTATAGAAGATGTGTCTTATCCACATAGAATCCAAGATATTTTTGGGAGATTACATAGCTCAGGTCATTTGGGAAGCTCGTGGTGAATTTTTAGATAGAATATTTCCCTCTCAAGATTGAGAAATCCACTAAGGTAGGAAGGAGGCAGAACTCGGGATGTGTCCGAGTCGTAGAGTTTTTGTGACAGAAGGAATTTCTGATCTCAAGGAACTCTGGACCGAGCTCTTTTTAACATAGCATTTAGCTTGGTGATCCTTTCAACGATGAGCATAGTGGGTAAAACATTTAGTGCAATGGAGAGAATTTTGGAGATCAGAAAATTAGAACTCAGGGCCAATTCTATGGAGGTCCATAGACATAGTGAATGAATAGAAGACAAGCTTAGAATAATGGGTATAATCACATGTAAAATATGTGAGTCAACACAATAAAATCATTCACAGTTTGATGATTTGAGACACGTTCTAGGTGGAAGGGTTGAATGCCATGGCATTAAGGTTACTCAGTAAGTAGGAGTTACACTATTACTAGAAGCTCATGGTAAAGATGGAGCTCATAATCGAGTTGACGTGTAAATGTATCAGGGTGAAATTGGCAAGTTAGCTCACTTAATTGAGCTATGCTGAGTTGGGGACCATTTTGAGGTTAAACCTCATGGTAAATTTGGGGATTGACGGTTAGGCCAAGTCATTCTGGGATCTCGTGTCCACTGATTAGATTTGCCAACAAATGGGTTGCGCAGTGAAATCATCTTACGAGATGAGTTGGAGAATTTTGGGAGTACTTGGTATGTAGAAATTCAAAGAAATTGGGTTAGCACGTCATGACCAAGAAATGTAAGGAACCCATTGAGGAGATGTGACAAAGGGTGAGTGATTCTAAGGCTACTCAGTTTACATGGTAGGTTTCACGAATAAGGAAGATCTCACTCCCAGATGATTATCATTTTTAGCATTGAGTTTCTTAACCATTTAATACATGAAAGGATGGTGTTAAGCATCCATGCAAGTTAGTTGAAAATTTCATCATGCCTAAGTTAGTTCCAAGTCAATAAGGTGACAAGTGGAGGCCAAGTAGCTCACTTAATTGAGCTATGCTGAGTGGATGAATCATCGTCAAACTATGAAAAGTGGAATCAACAAAGAGCTCACCACATAATGCAAAGTGGCCAAATAAAGGATTTGATGTGATGGAAGGTGGAGACCTAGTCAAAGTGGAAAGTGGTCATTGAGCATTCGAGGAAGATCTCATTTGAGCTAAAACAAGGTGATCGGTACAATATTCTTGGGAGCTCGCCTATGCAAAAATGAATGGGAAGATCCATTTTGACAAAGTGCAAGGTATCTCGCTAGTCATCTCAGTGACCTACCTAGCAAGCTAGTTGTTGAGATAGGCATTCAAACAAGAACAAGAACCCCTTTCAATCATAAATAAACCAAGTGGTCCCACAAAAGGCACATAAATTTAATTAAAAATATTATTTTTATTAAAATATATTTTTTAGAATATTATTTTCATTAAATGGTCGATAAATCCAAAATTTTGAGTTTATGAGGGCATAATGGTGGAATGTTCTTCTCATGTGTAATTTATGATGTAATCAATTATGGAGACCAGGTGCCCATAATATAGGCTTTCTTCCTTCTTTCTCTTTAGGGGGATCTTCTCTAAATGTAAATGAGAAACTCATTCCAAGGGGTCGGACATTTTTCAGATTCCTCTCACTTTTCACAAGTTAGTCTATTGTGAATTGCAGGAACTTTCAAGCCTCTTTTCCAAGATTGTAATGGAAAATAATGCCTCTTCCTAATGTAATGATGCATTTTGTATGTTATTGAAGTAACAAAATTGTGTTTTGTGACTAATTATTGTTCCTTTCATCATTATAGCTACTTCATTGTTCCTTTTTCATGTTTACAGGTATATTATACAATTTCAAGTTCCATTACAGGTTTTGGGAGTTTTGTGCTTATCTAGGAGTGAAGATTGTATGCACTTGAGTTGTGATTCTTATTCATCCTTCTTAATTTCATCTTTCTTCATTGGAAGAATAAAAAATTATCTAGAAACACCATTTCTTGGTACATCACCACTTCTAGTATAGGTTTTACTTCTTACAAATCTCTCTCCTTAAATCCCATGAAAATATTAGTATAGTTCTAGTTAGCTATTTTATTGCATTAGGAGTAGTATAGTTCTGAGTTTAGGAAGAGGAATTTGGCCTTCTCCAGAGGCTAACCTCAATCTATAAGTCCCACATCTTGTGAGGTGATCCCATGTTACCCAATCACACCGAATTCCCTATCCATCACTTGGCCATTCAAAGGGTGCAATGATTCAGTGATAAACATTTTTGGCACACCCGGTGGGACCACAAGATTCATATATTTCACAGGTGTGTGTATTTGTGATCACTTTATTTTCATTAAGTTATTGTTCTCTTGGTGAAATTACAGGCTTAAGAGGTATACCCAAGCAAAACTATCGGCTTCATTGGTCTAAATAACCCACTCTCTAAATTGCAGACTATATTTTTCCACCTATTTCCATTCATTTACCTTCCACTTCTTTCCATTTTC
This sequence comes from Taxus chinensis, assembly GCA_019776745.2. Taxonomy (NCBI): domain Eukaryota; kingdom Viridiplantae; phylum Streptophyta; class Pinopsida; order Cupressales; family Taxaceae; genus Taxus; species Taxus chinensis. Next base: position 840,624,560 of record CM034151.1, read on the forward strand.
TCTCCCATTCATGATGTTGTGTAATTATGCCTTCATTCCTACATTGGAATTCCCACTTTTAGCAGCAATACTAGTTCAACATTCCTTCAAGCTTACAAAATACATCTTCATATTATTATAGTTCACCTCTAGTTCAATATTATGGTGAAAATCAATTGCAACATGGATATCCCTATGAACAGAGTCATGATCAATTTGGTTGTTTACCTAACTATGTATCTTTTCAAGAATAGTAATATGTAGATGATGGAGGATTTTCCACATATGAAGATGTTGAGTTATATCTTAAGATGCAACAAGTAGAGGTGGGTATGGTGCATTCTAGAGCTACATCAAAGATGAAGATATTCAAGACTGGATCCAAGGTCCCTTGTCCATGGGTTATCACTATGCCAAGACATTTCAACCCTCAATAAGAGGCTTGATTTTATGATTGAAATTCTACCACATCTTGAAAAAGGGATTGAAGAGATAGAGACTTATGATCTTAGTGCAAGGCATCCTTATCAATGGGTAAGTCATACACCATAACCTTAGAGTCCTCTTCCCATTTCCCAACCAATATCATTTCAGTCTAAATCTCAAATCCTAAGCTTTTCACCTTCTCCCAATGTTAAGAATTCCATTTATTCATCTCCTATTCTTCCATCCCACCATGAATCATTTGTTCCACATTCTACTATAATTCCTTCTTTTCTACAAAGGCCACCAATACAAAAAGTTACACCTCTTCCACCACTTCAAATAATGGAGGAAACAATTCAGCTTTAACTCACCTCTCCTCTTACATTCCCAAATCAATTTTGGGAAGACCAAGAATATACTTATAGTGAAGAAGAAGAGGATAATGTTATGGAACTTAGTAAGGATGAACTTGCAAAGAATATGAAGGAGTGGGCTGCAAGATTAAACATCAAGCAAGTCCCCCTCCTAAATCAGCCTCTAACTAAGTTTAAAGCTCAAAAGTAGGTGGCGAAGACTGAATGGAAACAAGAGAAAGCACAAGTAAATGATGACCAGAAGTCTACCTATTCATAATGCAACATCCATATTAGTTCCATATCATCTCACCACAAGTGGAAAAACTAGTTGTATAAATGCAAGAGTTGGCCCCAATTCCTCTAGAAGAAGGGTATGTGCAAGTTGAATAAGAAAGACTCTCAAGTGTACCAAGTAATTCTAATGAGTGCTATGATCCTAATTACCATACATGTTAATAACTGGAAGTAGTTATGGAAGGTTATAGCATCTTTCCAAGGTCATCATTAGATGTTACAATCAGACACTAAGAGTTTCATGAGACCCAGACAAATTTAAAGGTCATGGATGCAGATGAGACCATGCAGAGGATTTCAAATCCTTTCCCCTCTCTACCTTCTCAAAAATCTATTTTTTTAGATGAATTTGATTTTTCTAATTTCATGTTTGAAAATGAAGAATATCAAGGTGAAGGAGGTTCTAGTTCGGAGGATATCAGATTGAGGAAGAACCTTTGACACAGCCAGAGAATAAAAAAACATATTATCTATCAAATTTGGAAGAATGTTTTGAGGGACATGAGCCTATGGAGCTTGAATTTTTTTCTATTATGTCACTTCTTTTCAAACAAAAAGTGCCTAGTGTTGTGGAGGGAAATGCTCAAGAACAACTTGTTTCTCATAATTACCTTCTTGATCCAAGATTGAATAAATTTAATCTTCCACATCCCTCATGGAACGAAGAGGAAAATGAACACATGGGAAAAGCTAGGACTGATTTAGAAGCATTTAATGAAGACTATGTCATAGAGAGCTTCTTGTTTTCAGTTACGAAACCTGTTTTGATTAATGAGTATGTGATAAGGGAAAGTATTCTTAAATATTTTTCTTTGCCTAACAATATTCAAAAGGTGCAAATAGGAGGGTTTGAATTTTCCAATTCCATGCCAAACAAGGGATGTTTTATGCGATATGATCCATCTAGGTGGAAGATCAGTTGTTTATAAATGGGAAACAAGAGGAAAATCATGTCATAAACAACCATATTTTTCAAGGATGTCTTCAACTAGATTTTCTTGTTAAAATTGAATTTCAGAGTAAAAATAACTTTCAATGGGTTAGACCATGCCCCATATGGTATTTTACTTCATTGGTGCCAAAAGAGAATTCATAACCAATCACATTCACTTCGGAATGTGAGGATGAGTTTTATATCACAAGGATCATTTATATTGCCTCTATAAAACAAATATAGAGAAACTAAACGAGGCATTCTTTCTCTTTCTAGTTGATGCCTTGGTGGAATAGGTGGAGAGTTGGGCTTGTTTCAGATTTTAACTCTCATTCTCAGCCATGTCCATTGTAAAATCATCTGTGTGGCTTCCCATTGTGAGGAAAGGAAGCTATTTCACACAACCAGTTTCAGGTTTCATTTAGCTCACTCGTGGTTCCAGTTAGCGTAGAGTAGAAATATGTTTGTTTTCAGCAGAATAAGTGCCTAACACACTCTGTATGTTCCATTTGAAACATGTATGATTTTTTATTATCATGTGTTTTGTTTTTTCGTTGCTCTTACACAACGTTTCATAATCTGAAATTTCATAAAATTATCTGTAAAATCTCTAATTTGGAATAGTTCACATAATAAAAAATAAATGCTACTATTCTACTTTCAATGAAAATGACATTTGAGCTAGTGATTGAATTATTTATGCCTTAGAACTAGAATTTGCAAAGAGAAATGAATCAAAACACACATATGCCAAGGATTTTTATACTAGAAACCACAAGAGGAGGAAAACTAGATGGGAAATGTAAACAACTCTTTCTTTTATTTTTTATTTATTGGCTGATTCAAATTATAAGAGGTACAAAATTTACAATAAGTGAGAAAGGAAATTGATAATGTCTCACACTTCCTCCCAACTACTTGACTGATCTGTTCTCAAAATCTTTCTTCTACAAACTCAAATTCCAACACTTAGAAATCTTGCACTTACTCTCATAAAGTATCTTACTTCTGATTATCCTTTCCTTTCCTCCTCCCAAGTATTTATAGCCTTCCCCATATCCTCTTGTGCATTATAGGATGGGAAAGGTCATGGGGAAGGGACAAGGTCAGACGCTCTAAATTTGCATCCATTCACACTCCATTTATTTTTCTATCCAAAAGTGATAGGACCATTGCCCAACATATACCACTTGTCACAAGACCACCACCCTAGTTGGGTGGCGGTTACAGGATCGCTGTGCAGGTTGGGAAGTGGTTCTGTAATAGCCACTCTACACATAGTAATAGTTCTATTATAATGCAAATATAACCTCCTTTTCTCCATTTTCCTTCTTTGGTGTTGTTGATCAGATGGATTAGAGATATTTTGGATCCCTATGGATCACATTTCCCCTTCTTAGGAGGATTTTGGTCCAAAAAAATCTTAGTGGGTGAGTAGTTGAGGAAATAATTCCCTCACTTAATGCTTTGAGTACCACTGGGCCTAACGTGGTGTCTTTCCTTTCAGTCCAAACTGCCAAGACTCTTGCAACCATCTCCTTCTCTCTCTAACCATTTGTTACAGCACTACATCCTTGTCTAATTCACCTCATAAGCCCAATACGCAATCCTAAATGGAAGTTCACATCTATAATCCTTCATCTTCATCTAACATGGATAGCTCATATAGGTGCAAGTTTGCATATTTTACTATTGAGTACATCCTCATAAATGGTGGTAAATCAAGTTGAAAGAAATTTTATCCAACCTGATCCAATATGGTGAAGGGTCCATATCATAGTGGCTTGAGCTTCAGAGCTTTACCTTGTAGTCTATCCTTGCTTAATTAAAGCCAAAATCCATCTCCATCATGAAGTTTATGCTCTCTCCTATACAGATTGTGTCTAGCCTTGTACTTGGCTTGAGATTTCTCCAACTGTTGTTTGAATCTAAGATGAATTTTCTAGATCCTTTGAATGAATTTTTTTACTCTAGTCACCTCTATGTCTCATGTATCCTCCTCATCCTGTTACCCAACTACTATGTCTAATATATTTATAGGTAAATATACCAAACATGCTTCAAATGGTGACTTCATAGTGGATGTGTGTACTTCCTGGTTGTAGGAATGTTGAATGTAGGCTAAGGACTCATCCCAAGTCCTTGGGTACTTACTGTTATACCCTCTGATCAAATGTACCAAAGTCCTATTCACAACATCTGTTTATCCATCTGTTTGTGGTTATAAATCCATGCTTTTTGTAACCTGGTATGCATCTTGTCTAACAAAGTACTCTAAAACTTTCCCAAGAATATGGAATACATGTAAGAAATAATAGATTGACAAGCTGAAATGCACACATACATTATCAAGAAAAAGATATGCTACCTCATGTGCTTCTACTATATTTTTACATGCCATAAGAATACACATCTTAATGAATATATCAAAAACAACAGAGAGATAGAGATGACCATGTTTATACATAGGTAATCCTCCTATAAATTCCATATAAATATCCTCCCATGGACGAGTAGGTACTGCAAAGGCATATACAAACCCTCCTTCCTAGAATTAGGCTTGCTAGTATGACAAAGTTTACATCCATGCATAAATTTTGATACTTCTTATTGAATATTGGGCCGATACACGTACCTTTGAAAGTGGGCTAGGTTCTTACCAACACTAAAATGTCCCGCTACTTTCAAGGTACATGCTTCCCTCATCAATATAATTCTTTCTTTTTTTGGCACACAAAGCTTCCCCCATATGCAGAGTAGCCCGTTCTTGAGATTAAATTTTTTAATACCGTCCTCTTAGCCCCTTGGGACTACAACTGCTGAAATGTCACCCCAAATTCTCTATCTTGGGCATATGCCTCTCCGTAAGCTTCCTTCATGAAGGGCTTGATCTAAGAGATAGTGGCCAAGAAGGATGTTTTTTCCTGTGTAGGCAGCCTAAACAACATGTCTACCACTATGTTCATACTATCCTTCTTATATTTTATCACCAAATGGAACTGCTAAAGGAACCCCATCCATTTGTAGTTCCTTGCCTACTACAATTTAGACGGTGCTTTCAAATACTAGAGTGGTTTTTGGTCAGTGTGCACAATAGTTTCCTTACCCAACAAATAATGCTTCCATTTTTAATTTATTTAACTAGTGCATAAATTTCCTTATCATATACTTAATATCCTTTAATTTCTAAAATAAAAGTTTCATAATGATAGCATATAGGTTTACCTTCCTGAATCAACACTGTGCCCATAACATAATCACTAGCATTTGTCTCTACTTCAAAGGGCTGCTACAAATTAGGAAGAAAAATTAATGGCACGTGACTAATCTTGTATTTTAATAACTTAATGGATATATCTTGTTCCTTACTCCAGTAAAAACCCTTACTCTTTGTGTCGATTGTGTGTAGAGGTGCTGCAATCATGACGAAACTTGAAATGAACTTCATCATGTATTGTATTGTTCCCACAAAACTCTTAGTCTCTATGGCTCCTATTATTTTTGACCAGTTGGGGATGGCTTCCACCTTCTTAAAATCCACTATTAGCTCTCCTCCTCCAACACGTGCCCAATATAAACAAGTGACTATTTGGAAAATTCACATTTCTTCATATTACAAAGGAATTTTTTCTCCTTGAGAACTTACAAAACTTGTTACAAATGAGTTAGATGTTCCTCCCATGTGGCACTAAAAATCAAGATATCATCTAGATAAACAATGACACATGAATATATGAAATCCCACTATACATCATTCATCAATCTCATAAATGTAGCGGGTGCATTACTTAAACCAAATGGAAGTACCAACCACTCATACAAACCCTATTTTTTCTTGAAGCTAGTCTTCCATATATCCTCCTCCTTCATTTTGACTTGGTGATAACCTGACTTGAGATCAAACTTCGTGAAGAATTTGGCATGCTAAAGCTGGTACAAAAGATCATCTATGTAGGAGAGTGGGTATCTGTTCTTTATGGTGATCTTGTTCATAACATGGTAGTCGATGCACATTATCCAAGAACCATCCTTCTTCCACACCATCACAATCAGTGAACCGTATTGTGAGGTGCTCAGACATATCACACCTTGGTCTAGTAGTTCCTAGAGTTTTTTCTTTACTTCAGTACTCTCCAGTAAGGATTTCCTATATAATCTGATGTTCGGTAGAGGGGATTCTGGCAACAGCTGAATCTCATGCTCCACCTCCCATTTTGGTGGTAACCCACTGGGAGCCTCAAAAACGTCTTGAAAACACTAAATAATATTTTCCAAATCATTTTTCCCTTTTTATACATCTCTAAAACCTCTACCCCATCTTGTTTATCCTTTAATAAAAGTTAACAAAACTGATTATGATTTGCCTCAATAAGTCATTTTGCTTGGTTAACTCTCACCATGGTAGCCCATGTCTTATGCTGATGTTCTCAGATGTTGTATTTGTTCCCATCCTTAACCCATCTATATCAGTTCTCTCTTCTCATAAATATATCATCCCTTATATACAAGTAAGTACTCCTGAAAATAACATCAAATGTATCAAGTGGAATAACATCAACTTCCACTACATCAATATACTAGGAATTTATCCCAAACTTGACCTTACATATTTTTGTTACCTAAACTTCAACACCCTTCTTCACCCAACCCAAATGATAGGGGTGTCGATGCTCCTAAGTATAAATACCAAGCTTCTTTACAACTGATTTAGAAATCAAGTAAGATTAAGAAATGGTATCAACTAAAGAATTTACCTTAGTTCTCTTGATCTAGATTTTTATCTGGAATAGTCTACTCATCTCCTCTTCCTAGCTATCCATGTTGGTGACGATGCATGCAAGATTCTCATCTACATCAGAGTCATCTTTGATTTCCACCTCCCTTTTTGAATTTACAACTATCATGGACTTTACATCCAAAACTCCATAGTATAGTCATGCACACTTTGACTACTTCCTTGTCTAAAATACTACAATTTAATCATTTGGTCAATCTTGTGGCCAATAGGATAAAAGTTAGCTATAAGTAATTCTTTAAATTCTTGCCAAGATTTCACAATAGGATGTTTCTTCTTTTCATAAGTGGATAGATGCATTTCCCACCAAACCAAAGCATTTTCCTACATTTTAAGACATGTAAAGGTGATCCTCCATGCCTCATTGACATTATGGATGCTAAAGTAGAATTCCAATTGTCTTAACCATTTATAAAGAAATTATACATCTACTTATCCTTCAAAGCTTTTAGTTTCAACTTTTGTTTTAACTTTAAAAGGAGAATGATAAAATTTTACCTTCGCTCTTGCCACTGAAGTCTCTTCTTCATGCTCTTTCCCATATTATTCCTCATCATGGCTCCTCCCTATGCCAAAGTTTTTAGCTAAGCCTCGAACCACTGAGTCTATGGAGTCTTTCTTAACAGAATCCATCTTCTTCAAATTTACAATTTGTTCTTGTCTTCTAAATATCCTATCCATCATGGTCTCCAACATCTCAATTCTACAAACCAAGTTCTCTTCCTCCATTTTCCCCTAAATTCTTTGTTTCTACTTCCTTGTAGAAATATATGGATCACAAGGTAAATCCTCTTCACCTTTAGATCCCATCACTATCATACAAATCCAAGAATGAATACCATAGTCCTGGATACTTGTTAGCTATGATACCAAAATGATCTATAAAATCTATACTTTGGAATAGTTCATATAATCACAAATAAATGTTATTGTTCTACACTCAATGAAAATGACAGTTGAGCTAATGATTGAATTATTTATGCCTTAGAACAAGAATTTAGAAAGAGAAATGATACAAAACACACATAGGCCAAGTATTTTTATCATAGAAACCTTCGAAGGAGGAAAACTAGTCAGGAAGGGCAAATAAATCTTTCTTCCATTTTTACTTTATTGGCCAATTCAAATTATAAGAGGTAAAAACTTTACAGTAAGTGAGAAAAATTGAAAAAAATTCACACTTCCTCTCCCAACTACTTGAATTCTTTATTCTCAAACTCTTTCTTTTACAAAATCAAATTCCATCACTTAGAACTCTTGCACTTACTCCCATGAAGTCTCTTACTTCCGATGATCCATTCCTTTGCTCATCCCAAGTATTTATAGCATTATCCATTTCCTCCCATGCACATGAGGATGGAAAAGGACATGGAAAGGAAGGGATAAGGTTAGATGCTACAAATTTGTGTACATTCATGCTTTATTTATGTTTCTATCAAAAAGTTATAGGGCCACTACCCAATGTAGACCAGTGGTCACAAGACTGCTACCTTGGCTAGGTGGCGGTTATAGTATTTCCACCCATGTTGGGTTGTAATTATTTAACAACCAATCTACACAGAGTGAAAGTTCTGTTATAATGCAAAAAAAACATCCTTTTCTCAATTTTTTTCTTTGGTGTTGGATAATCTGATGAAGTGGAGTTATTTTGGATCCCTATGGATCGGAAAAAGAAGGGAAATTCATATTTGATAGAGTTACATGACGTCCCAAACTTGGAAAAGGTTTACTTAAATTTCTAGAGTGTTTCATGCATTCGAGGAAGTCATAGGTTCCAATGTGCTTCATATTTGACAAGATCAGATTCTGGGATAAGGTCAAATGGTCTACTTTAAGTTCAGGATCAATTTTGAGATATCTACAATGAATCCATGCCCAATGGATACAAAAGGCTATTGGAATTATTCTTAGCTAGAAAACATCCCCAAGAGGTCACCAAAAACTACTATCTAATTTTACACACTTAGAAAAATTAGACAACGTGAGCCTATTTCAATCTGGACTGGAAAAGGAACTCATTATGATACTTTTATAGCTCGATGAGTCATTTTAGAATAAGGAAAACTCATATTCTTAGATTTGGTTGACATGTTAGTGAATTGGTTATGGTCTATGGTAAATAACGAGCCACTCGGCACTACTAATACATCGCTCACATAGTTGGTGAGCTCAAAAAGGTATTGGGATGACTCGGATATAGAGCTGGGTCGATCATCTTAGTGACGAGCTTAGTATATATTCATAGGAGTGTTGTCCACTCAAAATTCCCTGCTCTAATGAAAGTAAAAAATTTCAAAATTTTGAGTTTAAGTGTTTTCTCTAATGTACCGAAGTCGTGAAATTGAGAAAAGTCTGCATTTTGGGTCTTTTTGTGTGTTTTTCGGGCCTGTCGGACAATTTTGTCCCAATTGTCCCAAGTTCAAAAGTGCGTTCTGTTCCCCGATCGATCGAAATCCCTGAAGTTGTTCCATTTTTGGGCCCGTCGGAACTTTTTGTCCCAAATGTCCCAAAGTTAATCGGGCAAGTTGTTCCATTTTCGGTCGAAACACCCGAACCACGTACTTCACACTTTCATGTCCCAAATGTCCCAAGTCAAATCGGGCAAGATGTTCCCTTTCTGGCTGAAACACCCAAACCGCGTGCTTCGCGCATTTTCGTCCCAAATGTCCCAAGTAAAATTGTGCAAGTTGTTCCATTTTCGGCCGATTCACCCGAACCACATACTTCGCACATTTTCGTCCCAAATGTCCCAAACTTTTCTGGACCCATTGTAACCTTTACGGCCGATTCACCTGAATCGCGCACTTCGCACACTCATGTCCCGCGTGTCCCAAAAGGCATTTGTGTGCCTTTTCCCCGCTTCACCTGAATCGGCCGAGCCGCGTGTTTCGCGCATTCACGTCTCACATGTCCCTAATGAACCAAGTGCTGTTCATGTTAGTTTTTGTCGCTCTACCCAAATATCCAGCTTATTTAAATTGGTGGGTATACATATATTAAATGCGCATTCAGGGCCTTTCTCTCTCCTAAACGGATATATAACGGGCATCCTCCCTTTGCATTTTTCACATTGTTTCCATGCTATCCTCGCTCGAACCCTTGCAAGCTAATTCCCTGCGCGTGTATCCCTTTTCTCTGTAATTCCTTCCCAAGTTTAGGTTGCAGCTCTGTTGCTATCAATATGAAGATCAAGTTTCAGGGACATGAGCAAATTTCTCCACTTGAGTCTGTCGTTCACAATGTTGGGGACAACGAAGCTCGACATCTTGACTTCGGTGATTTTTGGGCGAGGGTGGCAGATGTAAACCCTACACCAATGGCACAAATGATTCACGATAGCGGTTTGGCTTTTGCTGGAGGTTTCCCGATCACGGTATAGTGCCCTGATACTGTGCTTTCGTGCGGAGCTCACTTCGACCCTGTTTCCAGTGAATTAACCAATATACACGGGGAACTCATCGCCAAGCTGGACGTTGCGGCTATTAGCACCGCACTGAGAATCCCAGAGATCGATAATGCCATAGTCGTTTCCCGGGATCAAGCACAGGCCCTGTTTAATCAAGATAGCAAAAAATTCAAGGCACGGGTGGTGAAGTCATGGCTTAAAAACCCTAGGAAGGGAGCCTCTCGCCTGTCCAAAACCCTTTTCTGGGCAGATTTTAATGAAGAATTGTCTGACTTTATAATTCTGCTGGCTCGAGTTATGGGTTTTCCCTGTACCAATGAATTCCACTTCTGGATGTTCCCGCTCATCAGCATGGTGTGCAAGGGAACGCAAAATATTAACTTGGCAGATATCATCAGCATGAATTTGGCAGAGCAGCTATCCAATGTATAGCAAACGAAGAAGTTCTACATGACTTCTTACCTGATGTATACCCTGGCAGCGTCACGACAATTGTTTGGCTTTTCCTACCTTGACGCTCACAAAGATGATCCAGTATATGCCTACTGCCCACAGTTCACCCTGGAGACCAGCAATTGTAATTTCAGAAGGGTTAATGACACTTTCACCATGTACATGGTCAGGCTGCTCGAAGGTGATACTGCTAGAAGGTTTTCAGATGAAGCCATGAACCTGATATCGCAATATGGTGCTTATTTCATCCAATTCAGGAAATTTTCTTATATCAAGCTTGTTAGCTATGAGAGCACCCCTCTAAGGCTTCCCATGTTCTGCAATGATAAGATGGATTTGATCGAAGTATGCAGGCAACTAGACAAATTGCACAGAACTTGCAGAGACAAGAAGATTTCTGGTTTGCACTTTCCCATTTCTTTGGGAAATTACACTTGTAAAACAGCCCTGGACGCACAGAACATAGAGAGAGCCCTGGTTCCTATCACTGTCCATTTCTTCAAGCCAAGAACCTACTTTGATTTGAAGAAGTTCATTGAACAAAACATCAAGATAATCTATCATCATAGGGCAGATACAGAAGACTACTGGGCTGACTGTGCAGATGATTTTGAGGCCAGGAGAAGGCATTGTGGTAGGTTCTCCCTGCAATTGATCCAAGAACTCAACTTGTACCAAGTTCCTGAAGGACTCCAGGATGACGATTCTGATCTATACTCATATGAGTATGACAGTGTGATTAAGCACACCCCCTTGGAGGACTTGGATTGGAACAGGAAAGAAAAAGATGATCTGGCTGAGATCCTTGCTCCAGTCTTAGTCAGAATTAAGGTCTGGTTTGATAGAAAAGTTCGAGAGCTCAGAAGGCACTCAGGAGAATCCTCTTCCAAAGATGTTTCGACACCAAGGAGAGAGGCATCGGTTCCCAGATCAGAAACACCAGTGCAAACCCCACCTACCTCATCAATACAAGGACTTGTAGCTTCCACTCCTTCATTCCACTCAAGTGTACCAGAAGAAACTCAAGGAGGTTAAGAAGGAGCCTATGGAAAATGATCCTCAAAGAAAGCAGGTAGAAAGTGCCTATGGGACCCGAGGAAGAACATCATTGTTCTTAGTGAAAGTGAAGAAAGTGAAGTGCCAGCCCCTGCGGATGCTCCTGAAGGTCCAGTAGATAAGGACAAAAGAGGTCCAGAGCACTGAACTTCCAAGTGTTATTGATTCTTCTGCAGCAATTGTCTCCAGCGCCCCACTCACATCTCAACTTGAGACCACAGCCATGCAAACCTTGAGTGTCATGAGCTCTATGTCTCTGCGGCCCTCTTGCCCCTCCTGTTGATTCCTCTTCCCTCTTTTGCGTGGGGTGTAACCTATGGTTGACAATAGGAAGAGAAAAATTTCCTCTCGGAGTTCAAGGTCAAATTTTGATGCTGTCGCAGCCTTGTTAGGGCAACACTCCTTCTCGTGCCAAGAAAGCCAGAACTACCTCCAGAATAGTGTCTGATGCTTAAGGTCAGCAATTCCTGGAGATTGCTAAGCCTACAGTGGACAAGTCAGAGCAGGACTTGCAGACATCTGACTTAGAGCTCTCAAGGATTCCAATGGCAGAATCTACCCCTGAAGGTGAGATTCACAACCTCAAAGAAACAGTTCACAAGAGTCATTGGGAGGGTAGAGAAAGGGCAGCAAAATATTTGAACAGTTGGAAAGAACAGGCCCAAATTCTCATAGGTTTCATCAAGTCTCTTTTGTCTAAGGACAAAGTTTTAGACCCTACTCCATTGACCACTCTTCCACCCACCTTGTAATTTTGAGCCAAGATGAAGTACAGGAGTATCAAAGACATGCAAAAGTATTATATCTATGGCAGAGCTATGGAAGCCATGGTGGATGATATGCTTGTTGCAAGGGTTGAACTTCATCGATGAAGCTTTCAAACTCCATGGAAAAGTGAATAATTTGCAACAGAAGCTCTCCTCTACTATTGGAATCATGGGTAAAGAGCTCAAACTCTGGAGTAGTTGCATAGTAGACCTCCGCCTTATGGGACAGACATATGAGAATATCTTATTGTAAAATAAGGTTTTTGATGATGCAAAGGATAATCATATCAAAATCCTAGGTTTACAGCATGGAGTGGAAGATCAAAGTCTTGGAGGAGGCTTTGGGAGAACTAAAGAACTGCTGTGGCAGAAGGGTGAAGCTTTCAAGACACTGGTTGTCTCTGCTTTCAAAGATATACACTGCCATCTTCAAGATGAAACCTTTGCGTGTACTCCTTTCCTTGCAAGAAATCAAAGCTCAATTCAGAGCTTTTGTCAAAGATAACTTATTCAAGGAAAGTTCCATCTCCAAGGAGAAAATGAAGGAGATTTGCTCTCTTCAATCTGCCATTGAAGAAGCAAACAAAGATTATCATACTCATGTTGAGTTTGATAAAGAGATGGAGAAGTGTCTTGGATTTTGGACTCAGTCTACAACCAACATGTCAGTCCCTCGTGGCAGAGGACATAGCTGGAGGCGTTAAAGAAGTTCAGGTAGTGGATTTTTGAAGTCAGTGGGTCCCTCTCAGTAACTGTCCACCTGTCTTCTTCTCCTTATTCTTTTTCTCTTCTTCCCTTTCTTTTTCCGTTTTTCTTTGTAAAAGGTTGAGGTATTGCGGTTGGCATTCCTTAACTATTCTTGGTTAAAAGAAGCAGTTATGAAGAGTAACTGATTTGTAAGCTATATAATGGCCTTTCCATGCCATTTTTGAAAAAAGGAAGAACTTGGCTTATTTTCTGAAAAGTGTAAATAGATTATAAAGAAATCAATACAGAAAGGACTTTCCCATTCTTTGTCTATCTGATCTCTATTATTCCTAAGATTTCATTTATTTTCTTTGTGAAGATCATTTGTCTCAAGTTTGTTAGTCTTACCAATTGCATACTCTTCAACTTTGCAATCCTGGTGATCTTGTATAACCAAGAAGGAATTTTGTGTCTTTGATTAATGAATCTGTGTTATTTTAAGAAACTTTGTGTTCTAGCAGATGTTATTTACAGAACTTTGTGTCTTTGAATTCCATCTTATTTATCCGATACAAATTGATCTTGTTTCAATTTACTATGACTTCGCATACATAAAGAATTACTCTGATATCTATAATTCTGTATGTTGCCTTTCTACTCTTTCCCATACTCTCATTTCCTCAGTCCTTTTGTAATTAATGATCTTCATAGAAAACACTTTCATAATATCCAAGTTTAACCAAAAAATTATGTCTTGTACATTTGTAAATAGGTTCATTTCTGAATAAGGGAACCTCTCCCATTAAAGAGGAGGGACTTCTTGTCCCCTGACTGTTTCTCTTCGTAAAGTCCTATCTGACGACCAATAAGGAGAAAATAGGGTAAGCTCAGATAGGTGGATACATTCTTCACCAGGTTAAAGTTAAGAAATTCACAAGTCACTTGGGAGATGTTGCAAAGTGATGTCAAGTTATAAGGAAAAAAATATCATAAGGCAAGATGTAGAGTTCCAATGGTAAAGCTTGGCACGTTGGTAGAAGAATGGTGATATGATGACTTATATAGGCTAACTCAATATGGAAAAATACTACAAGAAATTGAAGTGGAGAGTTCGTGGTAGTGAAATATTCCCCAAATCATGGAGTTCAAAGAAATTTTCATGGCGGATCAATACGTGATTTCATCATGGTGGCTAAAAGGGAACTCGACATGGACTTGGCTAACAAAGGTCAATCAATTTGAGTGCAGAAAATGATGGGTGATTAATTTATGCCATGAATGGGCCGATACTAAATTGGATGAACCTAAACAACTCACTATGAATATCTCAGAGTTGTAGAGCTTTGAGTTGCATGCAATGTGATCTCGAGTGCCTTACTGTGGATTTTTATCACAAAGGATAAGGAAAATGGTTGCATAGTGATTTCAAATGGAGATAACACTAGGTCGCATGGCGAGGTGTTCTACCTCATCCTGGTATAGAAGATGCATCTGAGCTACATAGAAGTCAAGAAATTTTCAGGAGATTACTGTTATCCCATTTTCCCCCTTAGAAAAATTGATCAACCATGACCCCACATAAGAAGAAGCTAGATAATTCACGTTAAAATCCTACAATCAGGCAACAAAGAAACTCTACAATGGAGTGGAAAGGCATGCAAAATATCAAATGACCCCGTGCAAGAAGAAATTCAAGAAATGGATTTGTCGAGCGAACCCGTGCTTCAAATCCAAAAAACATATTACATGCGGGCTTAGAAATGGAATAGTAGGGTCAGAGTAGGAAGCCGATTAGTTTCAAAAGAACCAGAGGCTCAAAGGAAAATAAATGGTGAAGATTCAAAGTCTTCGGGCTTCGCAAATGGTTCAGAACAATCCCGAAAATGATTAAGCATGGAGGAGACAGCGGAGGGAGCCAAGTGTCCAAATGGTGCACCTTCAAAGATTAAATTCAAAGGGGTAGACCCAAACGAGCTCCAATCTTCCACATGTCCAGAGGCAAGTGTCAACATGACGTTATTTCATAGGTAAAATTTGGGGCGGGTTTCCAAACAAGTGCAAAGATGCCACGTGTCCAGGGTCAGAATTTTGGCCCTGCCAAGCAAAGAGACTTAGGAAAAATACAAAGAAGACCAAGGAGCATGCAGAGGCTGTCACTAGGACCATGTATGGAAAAAAACTTTTAAAAATATTGTGTGCCCGCGATCCAAATATTTAAATGGCCATATCTTTTGACTGAAGACTCATATTTGGGTAGGAGAAGACTTTTTAGAAACATCTCGACACCCTCTATGCCATGGAAACATAAAATATCATTCTTAATAGGGTTTGTTAAGTGAAAAATGGGAAAAATTCTTCCAGGACATTAATACAAAGCCCAATTTCTCCACCTACTAGATCTAATTTGATTTGATCCATCGAAGAACCAGACATGACAAATTTGGGGCAGATTTGAGAAATGCATTGATTGATAGTGGTTGAGTTTTCAAAGTATGATTTAACGTATATCTATAGGTGGTTGAAGTAGGATTCTAATGCTTCCCTCTTCTCTCTCTTATTATTCCTATATATTGTAATGAAGGGGCATATTCAAAGGGTTGGTTGTTGATCTTCCCTCTTCTTCCCCCCCTCTCTTTCTTCCTTAGGGTAGAACACGGATTCTAAGCCTCCTTTCACAGCTCTGTAATGGAATTCTCTTGCCTCTTTCCCACTAATGATGTACTGTGTGAATGTTTAGAACAATAAAATCTGTTTTGTGATGCATCTATCCATCCTTTTCTTATTTTATTGTCTCTCTTCGTCTCTCGTCATTATAGGGTATATTGTGCATATTCTGATGTTTGTTTTAGGTTCTAGGAGCTATGTTTAATGGGTTTTAAAGTGGTGTTCTGTGTTAAATCTATCTCTAGTATATGGTGTATCTTTTCCACCCTCTCCTTTGCTCACCTCTCTCCATTTTAGGTGGTCAGGTCTGTGATTCAACCACTTCCTTTTCTGGTGTATCACCACTTAGTGTATGCTCTTTTACCCTCTCTCTCTCTCTCTGTCCCCTTGGAATGGTTATATTAGGATAGGATAGGTTCTTCCTGCACTGGAGTAGCTCATGGTAGGTAGATTAGGAGGTGGCTTTCTCCGGAGGTCCATCTCAAGTTTAGCAAGCCCCACAGCTTGAGAGATGGTCCCATGTTGTGCAATCACACCGGATTCCCCACTCCACACACGGGCCATTCGAGGGTGCTATGATTTTGTGCTAATAGTTTTGGCACGCATGGTGGGATAGATCTAAAGCACCTTACCACTTCATCTTAGTAGGTTGGTGTGTTCCTATTAAGGTTCAACCTTTTGAGGCACATGCAAGCACATATGGTGACTCCATCTGGTCAATAACCCATCCTTTGAGTTGTATACCTTTTCCATCCATTTCCACTCATTTTCATCCATTTTCTTCTTCCATCTCTTTCAATTTCTCCCATTCCATGAAGTTGTTTAATCATGACTTCATTCCCTTTATAGAACTCACACTTGTAGCAACAACAGTGTAATCCACCTCTAATAAATTTCCCAACTCCTCCAAATCAGCATTATGATCAGATCCAGAGCCATTATGCTTACCCATATGAGTAGGGTTAAAATCAATTTGGCCATAGAGCTTCTCAAGAACAAGGGGGCACATACAATGGTAGAAACTACATAGAGGATGTTGGTATGCTGGAGAAGATTCAAAAAATGGAGGCTAGCATGGTGTATTCTAGGGTCATAACACAAATGAAGGCATTCAAGATTGGTTGCAGGGAACATTTTCCATGGGGAGGCCCTTTTCCAAGACATTACAGCCCTCAGGATAAGCTAGACTTCATGGTTAAAATGCTGCCCCAACTTTCACAATGGACTAAGGATATCGAGGCTTATGAGTTGGATTCAAGACAACCTTGTCAATGCGTAAGTCCACCATCTCATAAATTTTCTTTTTCTCTTTCTCAAGCAGCACTATCTCATCCCAATCTCCAATTTCCAAGCTTCCCAGTTTCTTCCCCAAGTGTTGATTCCATTTCTCCATTCCCTAGTCTTTCACCCCATTTCAGTTCTTCTTCCATTTTTCCTTCCAAACAATCATCCTCTTCGAATAAACAAGAAGTTCTACCTCCATCCCCACCACAAACAATTGCAAATCTAGTTGAACCCCAACCTTCTACTCCTCTTCCTTTCCCAAGTCCATGTTGGGAATATACTCAAGAATCCAGTCAAGGATAGCAAGAAGAGAAGCCTAACAGAAAATAAATAACAGACAATTTGATGAGTTGGGCTGCTAAATTTGGGTTTACAAAGATCCCCATGATGGTCAATCCAATATAGAAGGTCAAGTTTGAAGATCCAGTAGTGGTTGAGGTTTAATTTTCAGAAGAGGAGGAGGACCTTACAGTTTTAGAGACCCCAAGTGTGGAGCAGGCTACATAAGAACCTTCAGTTCTTCCTCCCACTTCATCCCCTTCGAGCTCTGATGTTGAAGAAGAGTTTGATCTTTCAAACTTCCTATTTGAGGAATAGGGAAACCATGGTGAGAAAGTTTCAAATTAGGAGGACACCATGGAGGAGGTTGAGCATATGCAATAGGACAACAACAAGGAATATTATCTGTCTGACTTGGAGGATTGCTTTGATGGAGAAAATCCCATGGAGATCACATGATTTTCTCTTATATCATCCATCTTCCAAGCATATGAGCTTGTTTCCATGAAGGAGGGTATTCAAGAGTAGAAACCTATGTCTCACAATGTATATCTGGAACCAAGGTTGGAAGATATGAGTCTTCCATGTTATTCACAAGAGAAGGAAGAAGAACAGCTAGCTTCAAGCTGAGTTAAAAAGGATCATATGGGGGTGATCAAGACAAATTAAGAGGAATTAAATCATGAGACAGTTCCACAAGAAAATATAGCCCACTCTCCCATTCAACCGCTTCAAAATTCTAATCTTTTGGAGGATCATGAACTCATTAGCTTCATATAGTGAAGAAGACAAAGATTTTAAGATCACCATGCAAAAGGGAGAGACCTTGTTATAGCATGACAGTAAATAATTTGATTTCCTACCAGACTCAAAAGAATGTTTTGAGTAGAGGGACCCAGTTGAAATTGTAATCTTTTCTCCCCCATCATTCATTCTTCAATCACAAAAGCCTACTACCATGGAAGAGAGCATGCAAGCACAACCAGTTGTTTGCAACATGCCTCCTGAATCAAAGTTGGAATATTTTGATCTTCCAAAAGTCACACCTACTACAAGGGAAGAGAAATAGAATGAGGCTATCATTCCTTCCACACCATCCATCCATGAAGGTCAACAAGAAGGTTCCATTCTTGGAGTTAGAGTTCAGAACCATGGGAAGATTGAAAGGACATACCTTGCCCAATGAGATTTTTGGCTTCATTGGAGCCAAGGGAGAAGCCAAAACTAGTCATGCCTACTTCAGGGCATGAGGATGAGTATCAAATCACCAAGAGTCACAATCAACACCTCTAGGAGTCCTATACAAATTAGCTTGAGGAGGTATTTTCCATTAATGTTGATACCTTGCTGATATGGGTGGAGGATCAGCTTAAAGTCAAATTTTCACTCATATAGGAAGCCATATTTAGTGTCAAATCATTTGTATGGCTGCCTCTCTTGATAAATGGAAACTAATTCTCCCTACCTATAATAGGCTTTATTTATCCCCTTTTCTCTCTGGTTAGTTTAGGAGTAGGAGTAGACTTTATTTCCAGAAGAAGAAGTGCTTGTGCACACTCTGCATTAATAATTTGAGGCATGTATGATTTTTTCTTTATACATAAGTTTTGTTCATATTGCTTCAGAGCTACTGAGGCTAGGCCCTTCACTATTCATGGCAGAAGACTCATAGTTTCCTATAACAATTGAAAATTTCAAAAAATGTAGAGAAACTAAAGAATGTTTTCAAGACAACCCATTCAGGGATAGAAGAAAGCCCTAGGTCAAAACAATTTTCTACTCTCAGAAGCCTTGTTTCAAGATCTCTTATGAAAATAGAGAGTGCAGATGTGTGGGTAGGCTCAAGGTCAGGAAAAACTGAAAATTAGGTAATCAAAGAGTCAATTTTGAAAGAAGGTCAGTACCAGGCCATTAATTGTGACTCCATACCCAATGGATGTTTCAAGGAAACTAGTCCTCTCATCTAGCATGCAGACACCCCTGCGAGTTGCCAATTTTTTATCCATATTTTTTCCCTAGAAAAATTGATCAGCCATAACCCCACACAAGAAGAAGCTAGAGAATTCACATTCAAATCCTACAATCAGGGAAAAGAGGAACTCTACAATGGAGTGACAAGGCATGTGAAAGATCAAATGACCCTGTGTAAGAAGAAATTCAAGAAACGAATTTGTCGAGTGAACCCATACTTCAAATCTAGAAAATAGATTACATGCGGGCTTGTAAATGGAATAGCAGGGTTGGGATAGGAGGCTGAGTAGTTTCAAAAGAACCAGAGGCTCAAAGGAAAAGAAACAAGGAAGATTTAAAGTCTTTGGGTTTCGCAAATGATTCAGAATGGGCCCAAAAACAACTAAGTATGGAGGAGACAGCGGAGGGAGCCAAGTGTCCAAATGGAGCACCTCTAAAGATTAAATCAAAAGGGGTAGACCAAAATGAGTGTTAAGATTCCACGCATCCAGAGCCCCAAAAAATTGTACCAGCCGTTGAAAAGTCTTCGACTTAGCGAAGGGAGCAAAGTGTCAACACGGCGCTATTTCATAGGTAAAATTTGGGGCGGGTTTCCAAACAAGAACCAGGCTGCCACATGTACAGGGTTATACTTTTGGCCCCACTAAGTAAAGAGACTCAGGAAAAATACAAAGAAGACCAAGGAGCACATCAAGGACGTCACGTGGACCCTGTATGGAAAAACTCTTTAAAATATTGCGCGCCCGCGATCCAAATATTCAAATGTCCATATCTTTTGATTGGAGACTCAGATTTGGGCGGGACAAGAATTTTTGGAAATGTATCGACACCATCTATGCCATAAAAACAAAAAATATCATTCTTAATAGGATTTGGTGAGTGAAACATTGCAAAAAGTCTTCTATTCCATTAATAAAAAGCCTGATTTCTCCAACTAGCAGATGTGATTCAATTTAATTTTCTAGGGAACCAGACATGATAGATTTGGGGTATATTTTAGAAAGGCATTGATTGATAGTGGTTGAGCTTTCAAAGTAAGATTCAATGCACATCTCTAGGTGGTTGAAGTAGGATTCTAATTTTTCCCTCTTCTCTCTCCTATTATTCCTATATATTGTAATGAAGGGGAATATTCAAAGAGTTGGTTGTTGATCTTCCCTCTTCTACCCCCTCTCTCTTTCTTCCTTAGGGTAGAACCCAGAGTCTAAGCCACCTTTCATGGCTCTGTAATGGCATTCTCTTCCCTCTTTCCCACTAATGATGTACTGTGTGAACTTTAGGAGCATAAAATATTTTTTGTGATGCATCTATCCATCCTTTGCTTATTTTACTGTCTCTCCTTACCTCTCATCGTTACAGGGTATACTATGCATATTTTGATGTTTGTTTCAGTTCCTGGGAGCTATGTTTAAATGGTTTTAAAGTGGTTTTCTATGTGAAATCTATCTCTAGTCTGTGGTGCATCTTTTCCACCCTCTCCTCTACTCACCTCTCTCCACTTCAGGTGGTCAGGTCTATGATTCAACCAATTCCTTTTCTGGTGTATGACCACTTAGTGTAGGATATTTTACCCTCTCTCTCTCTCTTCCCCCTTGGAATGGTTAGATTAGGATAGGATAGGTTCTTCCTGCACTGGAGTATCTTGTGGCAGGTAGATTAGGAGGTAAGAACCCACTTTCTCCAGAGGTCCATCTCAAGTTTTGCAAGTCCCATAGCTTGAGAGATGGTCCCATGTTGTGCAATCACACCAGATGTCCCACTCCACACCTGAGCCATTTAGGGGTGCTGTGATTTTGTGCTAAAAATTACATGGTTCGAGTTAGTTGGGAAGCTCGTGGTGATTTTTTAGGTGGAATATTACCCACTCAAGATCAATAAATCCACTAAGGTAGGAAGGAGGGTGAACTTAGGATGTGTATGAGTCATAGATTTTCAGTTATAGAAGGAATTTTTTAGATCGAGGAACTTTGGACCGAGATATTTTCAATATAGCATGGTGTTTGGTGAGCCTTTTCAAAATGAGCTTAGTGGGTGAAAGATTTAGTGTAGCGAAGAGAAGTTTGGAGCTCAAAAAATTGGAACATAGGGTAAAGTATGTGGAGGTCCATAAGACATAGTGAATGAACAAAAGAAAAGCTCAGAAGAATGGGTATCCTCACATGTAAAATATGCGAGTCGACACAAGAAAAATTTTCATAGTTTGATGAGTTGAGATACATTCCAAGCAGAAGATTTGAAAGACATGGTGTTGAGATAACTCGGTCATCGAAGGGAAGTTAGTAGCAGGTACACAGTTAGCAGAAGCTCACGATAAAGAGGTAGCTAAGAGTCAATTCAATGTGTAAATGTCTCAGTGTGAACTTAGTGAGTTAGCTCATTCAACCAAGATAAGATGAGTTAGGTAACATGTAGAGGTAAATTTGCATGGTAAATTTGGGGATCCACGGTTGGTCCAAGTCACTCTAGGAGATCGAATTTGCCGATGATATTTTCTAAGAAGTGGGTAGTGTGGTGAAACTCATCTGACAAGCCGAGTTGGGGAATTTCTAGACTACTTGGCATGTGGAGATTCAGGGAAATCAAGTCAGGATGTCATGCCCAAGAAATGCAAGGAACACATTGAGAAGATGTGACAAGGGGTGGGAGATTCTGGGGTGAATTGGTTTACATGGCAGGTTTTAGTATTAAGGAGGAGATCACTCGCAAAAAGTTGTCATTTTTAGTGTTGATTTTCTTGGTCATTTAATGCATGAAAGTATGGTAATAAGCATCCACGCAAGTCAGTTGGAAAGTTCATCATGCTCGAGTTAGTTCCAAGTTAATAAGGTGATAAGTGGAGGTTGAGTAGCTAGTCAATTCGGTAGGGTTATTAATTTCAATGAAGCTTCCATATAACTGGTGTTGGACATGGCTGAATGAATGATCTCAAAACTATGCAAAGTGGAATAAAAAAAGAGCTTTCCATGTAATGCAAAGCATCCAAATAAAGTGCTCGATGTGATGTAAGGTGAAAACCTAGTCAAAGTGGAAAGTGGCCATTGAGCATTGGAGGAAGAGCTCATTTGAGCTAAATGAAAGTGGTTAGTGCAATATTCTTGGGAGCCCGCTAATGTAAAAATCAATGTGAAGAGCCATTTTGAAAAAGTGTAAGGTATCTCACCAACCACCTCAATGAGTTGGTTGGCAGGTTGGTTGTTGAGTTAGGGATTAAAATGAGAATAAGAACCCCTTCTAAACATAAATAAACTAAGTGCTCCCACCAAAGTCACTTATGAATTTTATTAATAATGTTATTTTTATTAAAATATTTTATTTAGAATATTAAATCCAAAATTTTGAGTTTATGACGGCAAAGTGGTAGAATGTTCTTCTCATGTGTAATTTATGATGTAGTCAATTATGGAGACTAGGTGCCCATAATTAATGCTTTCTTCCTTCTTTCTCTTTAGGGGGATTTTCTATAAATGTAATTTAGAAACTTAGTTCAAGGGATTGGACATTTTTCAAATTCCTCTCCCTTTTGACAAGTTAGTCTAATTTGGATTGTGGGAACTTTCAAGCCTCTTTTCCAAGATTGTAATGGAAAATATTTATTCTTTGTAATGTAATGATGCATTATGCGTGTGATTGAAGTAATAAAATTGTGTTCTATGACTAATTATTGGTCCTTTCATCATTCTATCTTCTTCGTTCTTATTTTCTCATGTTTGCAGGTATACTATGCAATTTTAAGTTCCATTGCAAGTTTTGGGAATTCTGTGCTTTTTTTGGAGTGAAGCTTGTATGCATTTTAGTTGTGGTGATTGTTCATCCTTCTCATTTTCATATTTCTTCACTAGAAGACTGAAAACTTATCTAGCAAAACTCTTTCTTTATGCATCACCACTTCTAGTATAGGTTTTTCTTCTTGTAAATCTCTCACCATAAATCCAATGAAGATGTTACTATAGGTCTAGTTAGTTGTTTTATTGGATTAGGAGTAGTATAATTCCTAGTTTAGGAAGACTAATTTGGCCTTCTCTAGATGTTCACCTCAAGCCACAAGTCCCACAACTTGCGAGGTGATCCCATGTTACCCAATCACATCGAACACTTTATCCATCACTTGGCCATTCAAAGGGTGCAGTGATTTGGTGATAACAAGATGGTAAAATATTTCTTAAGTAATGAAGGTGTGGAAGACGGATAAATCTACACTCTATAGTTTCTCACCCAGGGAAGTCAAATATCAATCCTTATTCATTTTTCATATGTGGGCTAAGATGGGGTTGAGTGTTGAGCATGTTTTTGATAAGAATACTTGGAGGTCACACCAAGCTATTTTTTTAATAGGTGGAAGATAAAGCACCATGATGAGTTAAGCTAATAATAGGATTATAACTAGAGTTATTTATAGGTAATATATTATCAGGTGATTCTTGCATGCTTCCTAATTTATTTTGTATCAACACATGAATATTGTTAGCATGAAACCTATTTTGAGAGTGTATGAGTAGTGAAGGGAAATTCCCCACTACATATATATGTGTATTAATTTTTACAACTTAAGAGAGAGATGATGAATCGTGTGTGAATGATTATGTAAGGTTATGTTGCTGGTGTATCTATGTGCTTGAGTTATTGATGATTATTATGATGTATTCAAATATTGATTTTACTATGGATTAATACAATGGATCGTTGTGGATGGATTCTTGTTATTGATGTTGTTTTTGATGTATCATGTGTGGTAAATTTGTTACTAGTTCTTGTTTGATTCTCTATGCACTATGGTTGAGATCTAGATTTGTTTATGATTTATCTTGAATGGTTAAAATGGATTTGGATTTTATGTATTTTCATGCTAACTCCTTGACAGAATTGCCATAAAAGAGGGACCTAGTACCCTTCTGTGATTCGAGTGAGCACTCAGATCTATGTGAGTGATGTTCCAACATGCCATGGGTTGTTCTTAGTAGAATAAAAGACTACATTTTGGTTCCGTTTCAGTTGGATTTTGTTGTTATAGGAATTTGACTTTACATTTTTGGTTAAACCAGGAAAAAGTAGTTTTGGACCTGATCATCGATCAAGGATTAATTCAGGAGAGGACACACAAATCATTGAGGATAAAATGTCAGATGCACAACTTTTCAAATTGAACCACGTGCCCCATGACTTAGAGTATATTACGGTATTTTACATACTAGTGTGGCACCAAAAGGAATGAAGGATTTAGAGAAAAAACAACTTGCTATACGAGTTGTGCCTTACATGTTAATCGGTGGAGATTTATAAAAGTTAGGAAGTGATGAGGTTTTGTGATGGTGTGTACTTGAACATGAGCGTACTTCCATTATGAAGAAAGCTTATGGAGGGATTACAGGGGGACATTATGGAGGAAATTATATGGCACACAAGATTCTATTAGTAGGCCTTTGCTGGGAAACAATTTACAAGGATTCTATAGAATATTGTAAGGCCTATGATCATTTTCATCGCATTGGAAATCCTGGGCATAGAGATGAAATTCCTTTGAGGCTTATTGCTAGCGTAAAACCTTTTGAAAAGTGGGAAATTGAAATTTTCGGTCCTATTTTTCCACCCGTGCGCATGACTAGATCACGCTATATTAGAACTTGTATAGACTATCTTACAAGGTGGGTAGAATCATTTCCTACAAATTATTGCACGACATCTATAACAAAAAGGTTCTTGTGGGATAACATAATCAACATGTATGGATGTCTGATAAGTGTGACAAGTGATAGGGGAATTCATTTCCTTAATGAGACTGTCTATATATTACTGGTAAAATTGATGGTGGTGCATTACAAGACAATGCCCTATCATCCACAGGCCAATGGGACAACTAAGGATTTCAACAAGATATTGGTACATACATTGACTAATATCTGTGATGTTGGAAGGAAATACTAGGATGATAAAGTCACTGTTGTACTTTGGGCATACATAATAACTTATAAAAGATTGAACAAAGACACACCCTTTCAATTGGTGTTTGGCACGGAGGTTATTTTAACGGTGGAATGTATGTTACCCTCTCTTCATATTGTGTGCGTAGGGAGATTAGATGATGAGCATGAAATTGAAGAGCACATTGATAAACTGATGTAGTTGGATGAAAGGCACACTACTACACATTGGAGTCAGAGGATAGAAAAGTCTAGGAAGAAATCATGGCATGATAGGCATATTAAGAATAAGTAGTTTGAGGTTAGACAAATGGTTCTTCTTTATGATTCCAAGTTTCTATGCAATCATGGAAATTTCCAAGTGCATTGGTTGGGGACATATGTTGTGACTTATATACTTGATTCAGGAGCTTTCCAGTTGCAGATATTGGATGGCAAATAGTCACCTGGTTACTTTAATAGGAGTAGGTTGAAGCCCTACTATAAATAAGTCTGCTAGGTGTTTTTAATAAGGAATTATTACCATTTATATTAGATTTCCTTTAATGAGTTCCTTTTATATGTGTTCCCTTTCATGTCGCTATGCTTTATGCAAGTTATGTGCAAACTAAATTAATTTTCTAGGGTATTTATTTAATCACAAAGCTCATGAACCATAACTTAGAAATTTTGGAGCAAGTAAGAAGCTGTGTTTGGAAATATTACATAAAATAAGAGAAAGGAAAATGTAGAATATATAGAAATAGCAAAACACGAGAGAATGCAATTTACAATAAGTAGATCTTAGAGCTTATTACAATAATGAAAAATAGATAAATAATTTAGAAATTTAATAACTTCGAGCGAATGAAAAAGAAATGAATTTAGATTCAGATTTAGAGTAACACAAAGTTTACCAAAAAATTCTCATAGAATGCACAACAAGACTTCTCGGACACAAAGTTATTTCAAAAATCCAACTTCTTCTTATTCAATTCTAGCCATTTTACACAATGAATATTAATAATATCAACACAAAGTTTGAAATCTTAAATGTCACATACAAAACTACAACACCAGATTTCCAAAAAGGTCTCCTCCTTATCCCGTAGGATTTCTCCTATATTTATAATATCTAGAAAGATAGTATGAATAAGAGACATTAGTTATGCCCTCCACACATGCATAGCTACAAAAATGCAAGAATTTGAGAAACTTTCTCCTTAAATTTCTCTTTATTTGGCATGCGTGATGTATAATTTAAAACAAAACAAACTACTTTGCATGTAGTGCCAACTATTTCTTAGTAATTAACTTTTTCAAAATAGCTTGAAGTAATGGCTTTTAACTGAATTACTTAAGTTTTACATCTCAGCTTGACTATTAAATTTTCCTAAAAAATGATAAGAATAAGTAGAAGAAGAAGAAGAATACATTATTCCAACTAAAGAACCTCAGTCCTACTTTTATCATAGTACTTAGCATATTGATCCAACAAATATTATATGGCCTTCTCAACTACTTTAACAATTGTTGGCATTTTCATTTCATACATGAGGAGTTATTTTGCTAGGATATTGTTGAATACTTTTACCTTTAGCAAGCTTAGTTTCATATTTTTTACATCATGGTCAAAATTTATCAATTTCTCAATTGAATTGCAAGTGAAAGGAGTAATGAATACATTTATAACTTTCTAGAGAATCTAAAGAAATTCTTCAAAGGTACTTGGTGGTTTGTCAAGGATATATCTTCTGATGTAATATATACAATCATCAAGTTGATAAATAGCTTCCTCCATTTCGTCCTCTAGAATATTCATTTCTTACATCATTTTATTTAGTAGCTTCATGAAAAAGGAAAGAATTAACTCCTCTTGCTTTCCCTTTTTCATTGACCCCTCTTGTACAATAAGTTATTTAATTAATACATTTTCCGGTAGTGACTCTATTTTCAATAGGATATCCAATTGGAGCTCACCAATCCCATTCTCATTGTCAATTTCCAATTCTAAAAATTTAAATTTATCCACTTTTAAGATATTTCCATTTATCTAGTACTTTTGAGTATTCTTCTGCAGCTTTTTTAGTAATGTACTTTATCCATTCATCCACAACTTTATATTTGTCTCCTATTCTCTCAACTTCTACAATGACTAGAGAGTTAAATTTTTCTCTAAATATCATGAGAGAGTGTATGAATTAAGTTATGATTATCTTTCTTTAATCTCTCTATGGTGAAATTTCCTTATGAAAATATTGTCACAACTATGTCTTCTTTGGTCAACTTACCTTTTTTCTTCTTGGCTGCTAGAGTTAATACTTCAACAAACTTCGGCCATGATGATTAAATTACCAGCTTTAAAGTTATGATAACAATTTTATATTTATTCCCTTTCTTACCCAGACTTCCCAACAGCTGTAAATCCATTTCTTCAAGATTTATTACCTCTTTTATCTCTAGAACTGTTTGCAATGCCAAAAAATATGAGAGGTCTTGGCTTGTAGAAGTAGGATCACTTGAATGTACTACTATCTCTTGAATTTTCATTTTTGTACTAGAAGGTAAAAACATCTCCTAGTGTAGACACCTAAAATCCACTTTCTCAATCTTATTACTAAAATCGCACTAATTACTCTCATTCTTACCATTTTCGTTATAATTAGTGATTTTTGCTAATTAACTAACATTTCCGTCTATCTTGGTTTATTAACTATGCTTTGGTGATTAACTAACCTCTATCACATTTAGGATTCCAATTAATGATAAATCATTAGTTATAATCCTCTTCAAATATAGAAATTAGATATTATCAGCTAATTAATCCTATTTACTCTTGTTTTGATCAATAAACCCTATTATTGGATCAAACCCCTCTTCCAACCATTTAAAATATTATCCTAGATATTTCAAAAGGCTTCAAAATCTTATCCTAGCCCTTTAATTGGTCAATTAAGGCTCCTCACATGCTAATCACTTGTTAATTCACTGATCATGATTATCAAGCCTTAATCTTCTTTGTACTTTTAGTCCTATATGCACTAAGATGAAATTTTTTCTCAAATGTACAAATATAAATAGGAATATGTAACTACCATCCAAATTTACACCATGTTTTGAATAACATCAGTCATATCACACATATGATCCTTACTTCCTTCTAGGATTAGCTTGCTCAATCTTTACATCCAAATCTCCATTTTGGTAAGTAGAGGGATATCTAACATAGAATTGTAGTCTTGTGTTAGAGATATCCTCTCACCATTTATGGAGTAGCAACAAACATAATTGGATTTCCCTTCGATCTAATTAGGTCTATGTTAATTAGTAATCATCTCACATAGGTAAGGATGTTTGTAGATTGAATATTGAATTTCATTTAGTTTCCATTAATGCATGCTTTTAAGCTTTGATATTGATGTTTCATTCTTAAGCTTGTGTTTGGTTCTAGGCTATTATGGTGTTATTAGCCATTACTAGTTAGTCATATCACAAGAGTTTTAGAGTGTTATAATTTGGCATGCCTGGTGGGACCTTTCCCCATTGCATTCAATTCATTTGAATTTTTCTACTTTAAGTTTTAATTTTTTTATAGTAAATATCAAAGTTTTGTAGCTTAATTTTAAAATTTAATAGTAGATTAGTAGTAGATGCTTTATTTTCATGTTCTTTGCAGGATCTAAGGAGGTAAAGTGTTCTCAAAATTACATAACAAAGTCAAATATGTGAGATTTATCATATTTTTCTTGTCAAAATTTGTGTTTTGACCACTTATAGGAAGAGGCGCACTCACGTATTGAAGGCCACACTCACGCTTCAAAGTGCACACTCATGTTGTTAAGGTGTCCCTCACACTTTAAATTCCATGCTCACACTTCTCTGGATGTTCCTGTGTCCCATTGAATTTTTCACTCTGTGTGTTGGCTACACTAGTGCTTTTAGGTGTGTACACATACTTTTCTGTCTACGCTCATGTTAATAGACTCTGCATTTTTGATAGAGGTGTACTAGTGTGCTTAAGGCCATGATCATGTTTTTTGAGGTGTGTTGGTGCTTTCAGGGCCAAACTACTTTACTAAGGGGCATGTTGGCATTCTAAGGTAAATTTAGCTCAAATTTAAAAGTTTCAATTGATATTTCTCTGTATTCCTATTATTTTTCTAGAGTATCTAGTTTCTATTACTGTAATTTTTTATTTAGAGTAGGTTTTCTAACACATTTACTTAGGTTTTGATGAATTAATTTTGTTTTCATGTTTTCTATGAGTTTGAGATAGGGTTATGTATGTTATTCTCTTACACCTTGTGTGATCTTGAGAATCAAAAATAGCTTTAAACCTTATTTAGTTTGAGAATCATGCAAACTTTAGTTTAATATCTTTCATTTGATAAAAAAAAAAGGATAAAACTTGTGTATGCTCTTCTCTTACACCTTGTGCGATCTTGAGAATTAAAAAACAAATAGTTTTTCACTAAAAAAGAACTTGGATTAATTGGGAATGAACATTGATTTACAAAGAATTATGTTGGTTATTTGATTTATACTTTTTTCATTGTTATCTATGTAAAATAGGGACAAAATCCTGGATGATTTTAGTAATAAAAAATCAACATGTATAATAGTTTTTGCTGCAATATTTATACATATTGGAAAACAATATACAAAAAAAATAATGATGTTGCACATGTGCAACAATAAACAAAATTACATAATCTTCGAAAAGAACATCTGGGAAGTAGAATAAATCAAACAAATAATTTTTACAACTATGTAACAATATAACATACGAGATAATATGATAAATTTGGTTAACAAATGATATAAAAATCAATAATTAAATAAACTAACTATAGAATACATAATTATCCTAAGGTAAAATATAGTTACCTAATATTCCCCCCTTAATTTAACATTGCCTCAAGGGATGAGGAGAGGAACTCTCTAAATATCTCGAACTTGTCATGTTCAAGTGACTTTGTGAAGATATCTTCTCGTTGTTCAACAGTTGGAAAAAATTGAAGTTGTATATTGTGCTTCAAGACATGTTCACATATGAAATGTACCTGTACCTCAATATGTTTTCTTCTTTCATGAAAAACTCAATTGCAAACAAGTTTGAGAACACCTTCATTATCAGCATATAAGGTGCTTGGTTTGTTCAGTGGTATTCCAAGTCCTTCTACTATGTGATGTAGCCATATCACTTCACATACAACTTCACCTGTAGAATGATACTTGACTTCTAGGGAAGAGTGAGAAATAAAGTGTTATTTCTTGCTTCCCTATGTTATTGGTCTAGATGCCATAAAGAACACAAACCCTACAGTGGATTTTAAGTCATCAATGTTACTTGCATGTTCTGAATTTGAATATCCTGACAAGAAGAAGCTATCGTTATTCATGTACTCTAGACCAAGATCCACTGATCCTTTAAGATATCTCAAAATGTACCTTTACGCCTTCCAATGACAAACTTTGGGTTCCTACATGAACCTGGATAGATAGCTCACTACAAATATGATATTTGGTCTAGTGTAGGTCAGGTAATTATTGAGTATGGAGCTAAATTACTATGTTTTAGCATGCAATTGGAACTTGCTAGAAAATATAGTAATCGGCATCAGTCAGGGCAGACTGACATCAGTTAGGGTTTGACCAGCATCGGTCAGGGAAAGTTGGAACTGGTGACGGTTGGAAAGAACCAGCATCGGTTACCTGTGTGACGATATTTTAATTAACTCTCAGGTTTTATTTCTTATTTTTAGCATTCGAATAGATTTTATGAATGTAATTGCATGGCTAAGTGCCCTAAAGTCTTAAATGACTATTTAAAGCATAAAGCTAGGGTTTAGAAGTAGTGAATTGATCATAATTACAAGATAATTGTGTAAGAGATATTTCTTGGAAGAAGAAGACAAAAGCTTGAAGGAAAATAGTACTAAACATCTGAGAGGTGTGGAAGATTGTAAATCTTCATTGTATATCTTATCAAAGCTTTGGATAATAGATTGACTTGTTTCTTGGTGGACATAGCCCACGCTGGGTGAACCACGTTAAATCTGGTGTTGATATGTCTCTTTTTTTGTGTAATTCTTCTAGTAGAATATCCACTTTTATTTGCATGTATGCTTAGATCTGATATATTGTCTGTACAACTGGTGTGCTAACCCCAACAACTGGTATCAGAGCTTTGTTTGAGGGTTTTTTGTGTTGATAGATTTACTCACAGGGGGTTTTCTGATTGAGTGGGAGCTACATAAATGACAGAAGATAATAAATACAAGGTAGATAAGTTTGACAACTGAAATTACCAATTATGGAAGATGTAGATTGAGGATTATCTATATCACAGAGATTTATACTTACCGTTGGATGAGAAGTCTAGACCTATGAAGATGACTAATGAAGAATGGAATATTCTTGACAAAAAGGCTTTTGGATCTATAAGATTGAGCCTGGCAGCATCCGTGGCTTCTAATATTATAGAAGTGACTTCTACGGTAGACTTAATAAAATCTCTTGCTAATTTATATGAAAAAACCTAGTGCTTCAACTAAAGTTTATTTGATGAAGATACTTCTTAGTTCTAAGATGCTTGAAGGTGAATATGCCTCTAGTCATTTGAATGATTTTTGATCTATTGTAAATCAGTTAAAATCGGTTTCAATACCATTTGATGATGAAGTAAAAGCACTTTTATTCTTATGTTCTTTGCTTGATAGTTGGAACAACTTGGTAATGGTTGTTAGTAATACATCATCTGCTAATAATATTTTGAAGTTTTATGATGTGGTTAGTATAATCTTGAATGAATGAATTCATAGGAAGAGTACAGAGGAATCATCATCTGGAAATGCTTTGAATGTAGAAAGCAGGGGTAGGCAGAAGGAGATATCCAAGAGTAAGAGTAATGGGAAATCAAAGTCAAGGGATAGCAGATCTAAATCTAGAAGTAAGGGAGTTACTTGTTGGAAATGTGGAAAGAAAGGACATGCAAAGAAAGATTGTTTGTCAAAAGATAAAGAGAATCAACAACCAGACAAAGGTAAAGAGGTGAATTTTGCTGCATCAGAGGTAATAAAAGATGCTCTTATTCTTTCTTAAGATAGTAGAATTGAATCATGGGTTTTAGATTTAGAAGCTTCTTTCCATGCAACCCCTACTAAGGGTTATTTCAAAAATTATGTCTAGGAAAATTTTGGGCATGTCTATTTGGGTGATGATGAAACTTGCAGTATTACTAGTAAAGGGGAAGTTCATCTAAAATTACAAAATGGAAATACATGGGTATTGAAAGATGTGAGGCATGTGCTAAGCCTCAGGACGAATCTTATTTCTGTAGGGTAACTAGGTGAATCTAGTTGCATGGTTACTTTTACAGGAGACTCTTGGAAAGTCACCAAGGTATGGGTTTATTGTATTAAACATAAATCTAATGTTTTTCAAACTTTTAAAATATGGAAAGCCCTTGTTGAGAATGAATCAAATTATAAGTTAAAGTTCCTTAGATTTGACAATGGTGGTGAATATTGTAGCAAGGCTCTCAATGATTATTGTTCAGTGAATGGGATACATAGAGAAAGAACGGTTCCAAGTTTACCACAGGAGAATGGTGTTGCAAATAGAATGAACAAGAAAATCATGGAATGTGCTAGAAGTATGAGGATACATTCTATATTACCCTTGTAGTTTTGAGCAGAAGCAGTTGATACAGCAGTTTATTTCATTAACCATGGCCCTTCAAGTTCACTAGATGGAGGAATACTAGAGGAAGCATGGACCGGAAAAGAGGTAGATCTTTCTTTTCTTAATTTTTTTGGTTCAGAAGCTTTTGTGCATGTTGAGAGAGAAAATAGAAAAAAGTTGGATGTAAAATCCAAGAGGTGCACTTTCATTGGTTATGGATCTGGTGATTTTTGTTTTGGTTTTTGGGATTTAGAGAATTCTACAAATTTTAGGAGTTGTGATGTTGAATGGAATGAAAAAGAATGTACAAGGATCAAATTTTGGTACCCAAGGATGAGAAAATTGAGAAGTTTATTGATGAAAAATGAACTCTCGGGTTCTAAAGAAACACCTACAGAAATACAAGGTAACCGTGGTCAGTTAGGCCCTGACCGACATCAGTTAGATGAACCGTTGACGGTTACAGAGGATCAGAAATGGAGTCAGTTAGCCGAATCAACGTCGGTTAGAGGTAACTGGCATCGGTCACTATCAGAAGTTGATACTAATGTCTAGGAGGTCCAGATTGAGCCTACGGTACCCCAAACTCCTGTGAGAAGGTCACAAAGGGTAAGTAAACTTCCAGAAATATTTTCACCTTCTCTATTTTATCTATTATTGACTGATAGTGGTGAACTAGAAATCTTTGAAGAAGTAATGCAAGATAAAACTCACGTTCAGTGCGAGCATGGCATGGATGAGGAGATGAACTCTTTAGAACAGAACCAGATTTGGGATTTGGCTAAATTTCCAACAAGAAAGAGAACATTGCAGAACAAGTAGATTTATAGAATTAAGGAAGAAGAGGGTGGACAAAAAAGGTACAAGAAAATTCTTGTAGTAAAGGGATTTGCACAAAAGGCAAGTATTGACTTTGGTGAAATATTTTCTCATGTTGTTAAGATGACTTCTATTTGTACTATATTGAGTTTAGTTGCAGTAGAAGATTTACATTTAGAGCAACTAGATGTGAAGATGGCTTTCCTTCATGGTGATTTGGAGGAAGAGATTTATATGCAGCAGTCACTTGGGTATGAAGTCAAGGGTAAAGAGAAATTAGTGTGCACGTTGAAAAAGAGCCTATATGGGCTCAAGATAGCTCCAAGGTAATGATACATGAGGTTTGATAGTTTTATGTATGAGCATGGTTACTTGAGATGTGAATCTGACCACTGTGTTTATTTCAAGAAGCTTGAAAATGGGAGTTATGTTATTTTGTTATTGTATGTGTATGATATGCTTATTACAGGATATAGTATGCAGGACATTGGTGAGCTTAAGAGAAAGCTAGCTCACACGTTTGTAATGAAGGATTTGGGAGCTGCAAAAAGAATCCTTGGCATGCAAATACATAGAGACAGGAAAAACAAGAAATTGTATTTGTCTCTGTGGAGGATTATATCTACAAGGTGTTAGAAAGGTCTACAATTCCATGTAGAATGTAAAACCTGTTAGCACACCTATGGCTGGACATTTCAAATTGAGTAAAGATCAGTGTCCTTCATCACAAGAGGAGGTCAAATACATGACATGAGTGCCATATGCTTCAGCATTTGGAAGTCTCATGTATGCTATGGTTTGTACAAGACTAGACATTGCACATGCAATGGGAGTTGTGAGTAGATATATGGCTAATCCAGGTAAAGAGAATTGGAAAGTAGTCCAATGGATACTCAAGTATTTGAAAGGGACATCTAGCATGTAGTTATGCTATGGAGGTTTAGATATTTCATTACAATGGCTATGGTTGGATTTAGCAATAATCTTTCCTTGTAAATTATGGATGGTCCAGGAGTAGCAGTACCAGATATATGTTTAACAATAGGTGGAATGACACTTAGCTAAATTTTAAGGGAGATCCTCAAGATTCCTACACCTTTGTCTACTATAGAGCCTTAGAGTATGTTGCAGCTACATGATCCTATCAACTGGCCCATAGACTATCCAATCATCTAGGTACACCTGGAAGAGTTGGGAATTTATGAACAGTAATTCCTTAAAGGCCTACACAATGACATGAAAGAGTGTAATTCATTTGGAAAATATCACATTCTTTCAGTCCATAAGGGCACAACACATATAGTTGCAGGTATCACTATCCCACAACATGTCATTGGAGGATGGATAGTCTGAATCTGGAAAATATTCACTTTACGAGTATGCACACCTGGTGGATAACCTGACAAACCCATCTAGTGAAAGAATATATCTTGCACGCTACAAAAATCCACTTCTATTGGATCTTCAATTTTGAGGCTCGAATGGGGTAGAAACAAAGCTAATCAATGACACATGTAGATGGTACTGTACATCTATAATTTTGTAATCTATACCTCCTCTTCAAGTGGTGTGTGTATTGTTGACCTATGGAGCTTTACCTAGGCCCCTCTTAATTTTATTCATGCCCCCTTTTTATTTAATTTACAGATATCCCACTTAACTTATCCTATCGGTCAGGGAATGCCCATCCAATCCCCATTAGGGTAATTAACTGGAATTGGTCAAGGCAAGTTGGATATCTCATGCGACGGTTGGGAACAAACGGCTTCTAGTTACCTGTAGCGACGAGCTTTTATCCTTACACATACTTCCACTTTATATTTCTTTCTTTCTTATCATTGGAATATCTTTAATCCCTGTAATTACATCCCCAAAAATCCCTTTCCCGTATATATGTCTTCAAAGAACTCTTCCCATCTTTAAGCATAAATCTAGTAGTGAATCCTGATCATAAGAACATAAACAACCCTATGTAAGAGAGAATTCTTGGAAGAAGAAGACCCTAGCTTGAAGTGACTGTCGATACTGAGACAACTGAGAGGTGTGGAAGCCTGTGATATCTTTATTGTATATCTCAATCAGTCAAAGAATTGGACAGAGAGATGGGCTTGCAATATTCTATAGATATTGCACGTAGCCAAATACACATAGGAGAACCAAGTTACATCTGGTGTTGACCAAATGCAAAAATGTTTTATATAATTCTTCCAATAGAACATCCGGAAGCAGGAATTAGAAAAAGACAAATATATTGCTATAAAACTGATATAACAATATGAATACAAACAAATATGGTGTGATTAACCCCATACAATATGGTATAATTTATTATTTAATTAATTAATAATTAATTAAACTAAATCTAGACTATGCATAATTAATAATGAGGATAATATATATTTATCCTAACATTCCCCCCCCTTAATTGTAACATTGTCTGGAGAGATGAGGAGAGTAAATGCTCTGAACAACTCGAACTTGTCACGTGCAAGTGACTTTGTGAAAATATCTGCTCATTGTTCAGCTGTTGGACAAAATTTGAAGTTGGATATTGTGCTTCAATACATGTTCGTGTATGAAATGAACCTAAACTTCAATGTGCTTTGTTCTCCTCGATGAAAAACTGGATTGCGAACAAGTTTGAGAACACCTTTGTTGTCAACATACATGGTGGGTCGGTTTGTCCTGTGGTATTCCAAGTCCTTCCAGTATGCGACGTAGCCAAATTTCTTCACAGACAGCTTCTCCTGCAGAACGATACCTCGGCTTCTAGTGGAAGAGCGAGAAACAAAGTGTTGTTTCTTACTTCCCCATGATATTGGTCCCAGATCCCATAAAGAATACAAATCTAGAAGTGGATTTTCTAGTCATCAATGTTACCTGCATGATCTGAATCCGAATATCCAGTCAAGAAGAAGTTGTTCATTCTTCTTGTATTCTAGACCAAGATCCACTGATCCTTTGAGATATCTTAAAATGCGCTTTGCTGCTTTCCAATGACAAACTTTGGGTTCTTGCATGAACCTGGATAGATAGCTTACTGCAAAGCTGATATCTGGTCTAGTGTAGGTCAGGTAAATGAGACTCCCAATCACCTGCCGATAGAGAGTGGCACTTACCTCAGGAGATGGATCTGAATCGAGATAACTGTAATCTGTTCTCCATAGGTGTAAACAATTGGTGTGCAATCCATCATCCTAAACTTCTCGAGCATTGTCTTGGTATATTTCATCTGAGAAACAAAGATGTGATTCTCTTTCTACCATACTTCCAGTCCAATAAAGTAGTGCATAAGCCCGAGATCTGTCATGTCGAATGATCGCTTAAGATCTTTCTTTGTTTGCATCAATCATCTTCACTGAACTGCCAGTGATGACTAGATCATCGACATAAACTAACAACATATCACCATCTCCCCCCCTTGCTTTTTTGAGGTAGAGATTGGGATTGTATGGATTTCTGACGAATCCATGTTGTACGAGATGCTCATCAATCTCTAATGTACCATGCCCGGGGTGCTTGTTTGAGGCCATACAAAGATTTCCTGAGCCTGCATAACTTTTCTTCTTGACCAGGTACAACATATCCCTCAAGTTGAGTCATGTAGACTTCTTCTTGTAAATCTCCATTCAGGAAGGCACTTTTTACATCCATTTGGTGAACTTTCCATCCAAACTGAGCAACTAGAGCAAAGATCATCCTGATCATTTTGATCTTAGATGTGGGAGCAAATGTCTCCTCATAGTCAATGCCTTCTTTCTCGTGCGTACCCCTTTGCTACAAGTCTTCTCTTTGCACTTGTCCACTGTCCCATCTGCTTTGTAACTTAGTTTTGAATATCCCATTTGTAACCAATGGGTTTCTTCCCCTGGTGGAAGATCGACAAGCTCACCAAGTGTTATTCTTCAGCACTGAGTTGATATTCAGAATCCATGGCATCTTTTCCAAGCTTTTGACTGTAGGGCTTCCTAGAATGTAGATGGCTCGTCTAGTTTCAATAACTCTACTCATCAAAGCAAAGTTAAATTCTTCTCTTGCTTTACTGCGATGTCCGTGGTCTAGGGGTGGATGTATCCGGTGGAGCATCCAATCTTGCATCTCGTAACATGTACTTGTACACCATTTAGGCATACGTTTGAGCTGTTCCCATGGGTTGTGGTTCTATCTGATCAACACCATCATCCCCATCATCACTTTCATCTTCTGAGGGAACATTTGCTTCAGTTTTTACAACTGGTGAAAAATCTACATCTTGTGAGTCTGGAGGAGGAGTCTCTGCTTCCCTTCTTCTCAAACAACTCAACATCTCTGCTTGTGTAGACTTTTCTGGTCTTTAGGATCCATCAGTTTGTACCCAAGAGTCTCTTCACTGTATCCAATGAAGATGAGATTTTGTGACTTCATGTCCAATTTCTTTCTATTCTGTTTGGGTATGTGCATGCTAGCTTTGCACCCAAATACTCTAAGGTGTGCAATGGATGGTTTCCTCTTTGACCATGCTTCTTGTGGTGTAATTCCATCAAGAGCAGTTGTGGGCGCTCTGTTTAGCAAATACACTGTTGTTTTTGCTGCTTCTGCCCAAAATGTCTTTGCAAGTTCGGAATCATCGATCATGCATCGCACCCATTTCCATGATAGTACGATTTTCTTCTCTCGACAACACCATTTTTCTGCGGTGTGTGTGGAGGAGGAATTTGGTAGATAGTCTCTGAACTCATCACTGGTGAATTCCCCCCCTCGATCTGAGCGGAGAGTTCTGATGTGACGACCAGTTTCATTCTCAATAGATATTTTGAACTTCTTAAAGATTTCAAAAGCTTCACTTTTCTTACGAACACAAAAAATCCACATTTTTCTTGAATATTCATCAACACAAAGCATGAAGTACTGATATACAGAATGAATCGGTTATATCGGATCATAAAGATTAGTATGAACCAAATCAAGCTTACCATGAGATCAAAAAGTGCTCTTCTGAAATGAATCTCTATTTTGTTTTCCTGGTAGGCAGTGAGGAAATTTATATGTATCCTTCTGAAGAGATGGTAAACCATGTACCATATTGCATCAACAAATTGTCTCGAGATACTTGAAACTAATATGACCAAGTATCTGATGCCACAATTGTGTAAAGGTAGAGTTCCTACCCAGAAGTTCATGATCATCTCTGTGGACAAAATCAAGCTGGAACATGCATCCCACATTGGAGGATTTTGTAACTATTTTCGAGCCTCATGATTTGTCTCGAATTAAACACATTTTCTTGCCAGAATGACTATCAAAGTCTATTTTCAGGTTGTGATCTAGGAGTTGACTGACCGAAAGAAGGTTCTTTGTCAACCCCAGGGACATATAGAACATCTGATAGTTTGCATTTGCGTGAACCAAGGGGTAGAGAAATGTTTCCAATCCCCTGTACTGTATATGAAGAATCATCTCCCAACAAAAACATGATTTTTCGATGGCGTGTCCCTCAGTGAAATAAACCAGTCTCTGTGGCCGGTCATGTGTTGAGTGGCTCCCAAATCAACATACCCAGACATCACTAGATGACGTGGAAGGTTCACTTGATCGAGCAGTGATACAAGTAGTCTTCATTATCTGAATGTTATTTTTGCTCAGCAATATTTCCTTGCTGAAAGGGTTTTCTTTTCCAGTTCCCCTTTTTCTTCCCTTGATTGTAGTTCATATGTCCCTTGTGAGATTTGTTGGTGTTGAGGTCCTTAGAATTACTTGATGAACCTTTCTTATATGTATTATACTAACAATTCTTTTAATTCATGTCCTCTTTTGCAAATTGGACATTGCTTCTTCTGTTGATTGTCTCCTTGTTGATCCTGATTCTGATTTTGGGACTTTTGATAGGAATTAGGTTTTCCTTTCCCTTTTCCTTTCCATTTTTAATGAGAAGAAAGTGCCTTCTCCTCTTCATCATCTTTATTATACATTGCTTCCTCTTGTTGTAGTAGATTTACTAATTTGTCAAAACTCGCTGTCTGTATCTGACAAGTTGAGTGTTGTGACAAAAATGCGGTATGAAGAAGGGAGAGCTCCCAGAACAATAGGAACGAGAGATTCATTTGTGACCACTTCTCCTAGGGACTAGAAGTGAAGCCCTCAACTCTGCAAATCTTCTCAAGAAAGCTTCTATTTTTTCATTTTTCTTAAAATTCAATGTGTGTAACTGAATTCTGCAAATTCAATATGACATTCTTGGTTTTCACCTCATATACTGTGCTCAACTTTTCCCATGCTTCTTTGGCAGTTTTAGCATCATGAATGTGGAGGTTGCACATCATCAGAAACTCCAAACAAGATGATTAGCTTGGCCTTCTGATCTAATCTATCAAATTTGTCGTTGTTGTGTTGTATCAGTAGTTGATCTGGTTAGAGTACCATTCACAACAGGCCAGATTTCTTCAAACTCAAGCTGTGTCTTGTATTTTTAGTCTTCAATGCAGCATATGTATGCTTCCTCTGAGTAGTTGTGAGTCCGGAAGAAAAAATTTGGGGGCATTGGTGCCCATTTTGTAGAATCCACTGACAGGGTTAGGCTCTTATCACTCCAGGTATAAGGTCTCCCAATCTATATACCATGTCAGCCCATGATATACCGAACCTTTCTATATACGCGCCCTTCCGATATACCCGTCGGTACATGGAAGAAGACTCGCCCTTTCTATATACCTGGCGGTACGTGAAAGAGGCGTTAACATACATGAAATAATTCGATACGTGGTACCAAGACAGTAATGAGAGGGGTCTGTGTAATTATTGACACCGGCTCAAAGAAATATCCTCATACATGCACGTAACTTTGTCTATATACTTGGATAATTTCTCAGTCTGGATTTACGTCATGTAATCATTCACAGATGGATGGGATGACTCATAGTGTGTACACTATGTCCTAATTACCCCCCATAAATTTAAAGGGTCAATGCCTAGATGATGTTTGTTGTACAACTATATTAGGCATTAAGTGCAGTATTAGTTGCGATGAATTTACCCTTAACTGCACTTCCCAGGGGAACTGTTTATACCGAATGCTGCGAATGAGTTCTAGGATATTGTGAGTGTTTTAGAACCAAATTTCACTATTTTGTATTACAATTCTCTTCCAGTTTTTTGACCAGTTACAATGTTTCAAGTTCACTATGAGAACTTGCAAATTATGTACAATACACTGAAGTATACAATTCCATTCAAAATTTTG
The DNA here is from genome assembly GCA_019776745.2 of Taxus chinensis. NCBI lineage: Eukaryota > Viridiplantae > Streptophyta > Pinopsida > Cupressales > Taxaceae > Taxus > Taxus chinensis. The sequence goes on from CM034151.1 coordinate 840,665,526, forward strand.
GAAAAATTGAATGGCAGACAAAATTTAGTTTGTTTTTTAGGGCCCTGGTGGCCTCCGGAGCCTAAATATGACCCATGCATGAGAAAAATTGACCATAATTTTTTTTTTGGCTGCATAATACAATTTTTCCAGGTGTCCCTCCTTTGGCAAATGTTGTCTTGGGATAAAAAAATAAGCTAATTACAAGAGAAAAAAAAAATTGGCCCTGATTAGTGTTTTTCTCAATAAATTTAGTTAGTTATAACTAAATTTGAATATTCCACTAAAGTTAGTGGTTCCACTGAATTTCCTTTCAAATTTTGTAGTGGGTGAGGGAGGGGGATTTGACCCCTTCACCTCTCTTAATGGGAAATGTCTTAAAAAATTTATGCTAGCCACTTCGGTGGCTAAGCTAAACAATGTATATATAAACATAAAATTGTAATTAAACACTTACAAATGGTAAAACCATACCTCTTTTAAAAAACAATGGTTTGGGAAAGGTGGTTTAGAACAAAAATTATAGCAAAGAGAAAAATGATAGGTGGTTTTTGGTGAGAATGCAGGTAGTTTTAGGTGTGTCTAGCACCTTAGATCAATTTTTCTTCCTTCCTTTGTGCTTGTAATCTCTTCCTTGGTGTATTCTATCCTCCTCAAAGTTAATTACAATAAATAAAGGTGATTTTGATTAATTGGATGGCGGTTTTGAGGAACTTGATGATGGTATTGCAGTGGATGGGGATGGGAAGTTACAAAGGTAACTCTAACTCTCATTTTCTTGCATAAGCTTCTCCAATGCTCTTCAAACTCTGTTACAATCCTCCAATATCCTTCAACCTACTCTAAAACCAAATGTAAAATAGGGACGGAAGCCTGGATGATTTTATTAATAATCAATCAACTTGTACAATAGTTTGTGCTATCAATATTTATACATATTGAACAACAATATATAAAAAAAGAATGATGGTTTCATAGGTGAAACAATAAAACTAGATTACATAAGCTTCCAAAAGAACATCCAGGAAGCAAAATAAATCAAACGGAATAATTCTTATAACTATGTAACAAAATAACCTACGAGATAATATGAAAAATATGGTTAACAAACCATATAACAATTATTAATTAAATAAACTAACTATACAATGAGTAATTATCCTAAGGTAAAATATATTTACCCTAACAATCTAGTTGGAATTCTTGTTGTGTATGCTCTTTTCTTGCATCCCTGGACGATCTTGAAAATCAAAAACAAAATTTAATCCTCTTTTATGACGTTGTAGATATTTTCGATAACTACTAACTATTTGTGTGTAGAACCTAACACTTCCTAAAGAAATGAGAATCTAAACAAAAATCTAACATACACATGTGTTTTAGGTTGCTAAACGGTGGTTTAAACCAAATTTCTTAATCCAAAAGATAAGAAAATACACCACTTTGTAAAACATTATGTGTACAGGTTCAGTTAAGGTTTAAAGCTCATCCATAACTAGGATAAAATTCCTTTGGCATAAGCCTTAAGATAATAAGAGGAATGCTCCTAATAACCTCAAAGTACTTCACCTAAGAGGGAACCTTGTGAACAAAACAAGAAAGTGCTCCATTACCCAACTGATTAGTACACCTTGATAAGATTAGAGTCAAAGTTAACTCCATTGACACCCCAATGAAAATACAACTGAACGCATTCATTTCTCATTGTATTTAAGGGGGTAAAGTAAATCCAAGATACTCCAAGAATATTCAGTGTGTCTTTCTTGGTAAATCAAGCTCATGGAGGTAGTTTGTGACACCTAGAGAGTGAAGTAATAGGAAGCTTGTGGCTTAGAGCCAATTTGACTTAGACATCATGTTTCAAAGAGCTCTCACAATGTGAAAAAGTTTTTACAGTATAAACCTTGTTATTCTAATAAGGGGAAGAGTCCCTTAAATTTTAAACCATGTGTTATTCATCCCGAGATGTACAATGTGTTACTTTTTCCTAGTTTTTCACTTGTCCTCAGACAAGGTGAAACTTTGCCAAAGTTACACTTAGTTTGTTTCATCACCACTTGGTTTACACCTTTGTTTTATTATTGTGCATTTGGGAAAAATAAGAACAACATATGTGGATACTGCTAGAAATAATCATGTCCATCACTTTTGTACTCTACTTGTGTGACTAGGTTGTAATGCCAAAATGCAAGTGTTGAAAGTCTTAATGGTACATCTTCATGTTCTAGTAGGCCCTTTGTCTCACACCCATATTGAGACTAATTATAATTTTAGTTAGGTGACATCATCATTATATTCATTTGAGTTGTTACGTTTTCCACATTAAATCCATATAATTGTGATACTTAGGTATTTTTTCCATTGTGAAACTTGGTCTAAGTCTCTAAATTGTATTGTTATGCTACTCACATGCATATTAACTTCTTGATATATTTAGGCTTATTTTTTGATCAAAACATTGCATTGATTTTTGTAGAGTGTTGAGATTACATTGTTCACATCATGAAACCATCATTTTGATACTAAATATCTTACTTTCATCGCAAAGTTTGGTTTATGTGTCTAAATAGTGTTGTTACACTACTCGCATTGCTAACTTCCATTTTTAAAGACTTGGAATTTGTTGGTGTCCAAAACTAGTTTTAGTATACCTTGTTGGAGGATCGCGTCTACATTTTCTTAGCATTTAGGTCTTATTTTTTTAAAACTTGATCTAAATGGTGATATTGTTTTGTCCCTATTTTCTTTGAACCTATCTTGGAAAAATGTAGGGAGTAAACTATTGTTGTAACTAGATTTGAGTCTATTGTACATCATTGGATTATCCTAGATACTTCTTGTCATATATTACATCGGTGTGTATTATTATTTATTCTTTATCCTTGGGTTCATATTGACCTTTAGATTTGTGGACATTTAATATTCCACATTATTTGTGGTGACTTCACTTAGTTATGTTGTGGAAATTTACCTAGGGTTCATTTTTAGTCAACCTTAGTAAAATATTTTGTGCTATGCCTCTTACCACAAGAATGAGGCATCCAAAACTAGGGGTAGGTCCCTTTGAAAATTACATGTTAAACCCAATTTAAGAATACAATATCATGGTTGATCACATTAGTGGTGAGGAGAATTATCCTCAAGAAAAATTTGAGTTAAATCCCTCTCACTTTAATGATTATATATACCAAAATAAACATGAGGTCCTAGTAAGTGTCATAGATCTTGGAGCAAGGTTACTCTCTGCGGTTCACCCTTCCCTCATTTATAGTATGGTTCATGGAGAATATTAAGTAGAGTTTCCTTCTCAAAATATTAATGACATCTTAAACCTAGTTCATGTCTCTACTTTTGGATGATAGTATGATGAGGAGGTACCTTTTGAAAAAAATGGAGACTACCAGATACCTACTATTAGAGTCCATTGTTAGAACCATGAAGAGCGTGCTCATCATGAGCAGCCTCCTCCTTATGAAAATCATAAAGAAGTACCCATTTAGGAAGTAACTTTAGAGCAACAAGTGTAAGCTCTCACTCGCAAATTGGCAAGTTTGGCTTCGCATGTAAACATGGAAAATTTGAAACCTTTGAAACAAGATATACCAAAAGATAAACCAAAATCTTCGTACCACAAATTCAGTACCAAATCTCCTCATCAGGAGTCACATAAAGAACCTTATGAGGACTTTTATGTGGAAAATAAAGGTGGGGATACAACTAGGTTTAATCATTTGTACAGGTCCACCCTACCTACACAAGACCAACTCTTTAATCAAGAGTGGTGATCCATGAAAAATGCACTTATAGCTTTAAAATAAGGAAAAACAAGAAATAACAAAAATTACCAATTTGAGGAGTTATTCCCATATCCCTTTGATAGAGCCATGTTGTAGGTACCTTTCCAATGGCATTTTGACTTTCCAAAGTTAGAAAAATACAAGAGAAAGGGTGACCTCATAGACCATATTAAGGATTTTTATATGGCATGTCAATAGGTCGGGTATATCGATAATTATCTCATTTTCCTCTTCCCATGAAGTTTGGGAGGTCAAGCATTAGAATGGTTTTTACATATCCCTAAGGGATCTATATCTACATGGCCAGAACTAGCCGAACACTTTATACATCACTCCTCATTTTATATAGATAATGAAGTCACCATGCTAGATTTATGTAACGAAAAATAATAGAATAATGAGAAATTTTCTATTTCTTACAGTGATGGCGAGGGATAGCTAGCCATTTCCCTTGCTTGATACCAGAGAAATAAATAATTAGTATATTTGTATCCAATCACCAACCAAAATTAGAATTCCACTTGCAAATGCATTATGGTAACACATTTGAAGAGGAGATCGAAAAGGGAAGTCAAATAGAAAAACCATTGTTAGTTAGAGGAACCTTAAAACCCCATTTGCATGACCATGATCATAATGATTCCAAACCTAATGAAAAAAAATTCTTTCCTGATAAGAAAAAAAAATGTTGTGGGTGATGGAATAGTAGAATCTAAAAGAGTAAAAGTAGTTCAAAACCACACTCCCTTGAAACTAGCAAATGGAACTCCACCTACAGAGTATAAATGTCATAACTTCACCCCTCTTTTTGATTCTATGTCGTCAATATTAAAACAAATAGAGGAAATTAATATGGTTAGATATCCTAAAACTAAACCTTATGGGGATGACACACCTAATCCATCATGTTTTAGGGAAAATAAATATTGTGTATTTCACCACCTCAAAGGTCATAAAACCGATAATTGTTTAAACATAAAACACAATATTTAGGATTTGATTGATACTGGTGATGTGGAAATGGATTCCACTATCCCTACTAAATATCCTAACGTAAACATGGGGATATTCAAAGAAAATTTCTCAAATCACAATAAAGTAAATGAAAATTCAGATCAGGGATAGTCTTCCCAAGCCAATAATGCCAATTATGTTTCAAAGACAGACCATTTTGATGCCCTAATAGGCTGTGTCAATCCACCTATTCAGCATATCAACATGATCAAGATTAAATCAAGAGAGTGCACCATGGCAACGCGACGAGATCACCTTGTTATTTTAAAAACTCCCCCTACTTCTCAAGATAGTCAGATAGTCATTATGATGTGTTATAATAATTAGAGAAAACCACGACCAAAATTTCAATTTTGAACCTTCTTAAAATTTCTAACATTCATAAAGACATAATTTATAAGACATTACAGGGATAAAATGTAAGCAGATAAAATTACCAAAATGAAAGATTAACAAAAAAAATGAAAACTACTAGTGTGAAATGACAGTACCCCCAAATGAGTTATGGGTCTAATTTTCTAAGACAGACTCATTTGGTGTGATTTGCATAACATTGGACCATCTCTCAAGCTTTAGGACTTGCAAATGGGAATGATCCTCCAGAGAAAGCTGGTTCCTCTTCCTAATCCTAGCGGTAAACTACTTCTAAGGAAGGAAATGCGACTATCTACTCCTAATCTAACAATTCCAAGGGACCAAGGAGAGAGAGAGAGAGAGAGCATGAAAATACATAAATCCTACACTACAGAGGTGATAACACCAAGAAAAGGGAATTTCTGATCAAAAAACCAACTGCATAAAATGGAGAGAGGTGAGAAATGGAGAGGATGGACATATGCATCACATACCAAGGATAAAGTTCACACAGAACACCATTTCAAACCCCTTAAACACAGCTCCCAAAACTTGCAATGGACATCAGAGATATGCACAGTATACACTGCAATGGTGAGAGGTGATAAGAGACAAAAAAATGAGCAAAGGATGGAAAAAACGCATCACAAAACATATTTTATTGCTCCAGGAGTTCACATAGTACACCATTAATGGGAAAGAGGCAAAAAAATGCCATTACAAAGCCAAGGGAGGAGGTTTAAACTCCTCATTCGACCCTGGAGAAGAAAGAGAGAGGGGGAAAGGAAGATGAATGAACAAAAATGCTTTTGAATCTTGCCCCTGTATTTATAGATTCGATCAGAGAGAAGAAAGAAAGAGAGAGAAGCAGGAAAAGTAGGTCGAAACTTAACCACTGTTGTTAATGCTTCCGATAAACTCTACCCCCAAATCCATCTTTACTGCATCAATCCTTGGTTCAATTCCTTGAAGGAAGATGAAATGGTAGAAATAGATCGAATCTGATCTGGTTGTTGAGACAGATGGATCTTGCATTGAAGGCCTGAAGAAATTTCCTCCATCTGGTTGGTGAGGCCAAGATCTTTCCAACGACATTAGATTTGTAATATTTTGAGCCCTGAGCTGAAATATATGCCACTTCAAAGTTTGTATCAGATCGATACAAATGGACAGAGAAAACATTTTAAAAATGGGTCCTGCTTTTGAGATGGGACACATGGCAGTCAAATTAGAGAAAAAATCAAGTTTATGGGTCCATAATTTACCTTTTCCCCTTTTCGTGAAGTGTAAAACTCAGAAAACCCCTGCGGCCCTAAAGCTCTTCCTTTTGACTCTGCTTGACCATTTTCCCTTGCCTCCATTTCTTCCTGAGACATGTGGAGATGCGGCACTTTTTTGATCTTCTCTTTTTGGATTCACCTTTAGAGGAGCATCGTTAGGACACGTCATTCCCTCTACTGACTCTTCCATACTTAGGTGATTCTAGATTCTTTCCTGAATGGTTTTGAGCCTGAAGACCTTAGATCCTTGCCATTTTTCCTTTCTTGCTCCTGGCCTCTCTTGCAGCACTGGCCCTTCTTCTCTGGACCTGCAATTCCATTTTTGAGTCCTCCCTCAACCCTTAAATAGATTTAAGACATGGAAACACCCAGAAGAACTGTTTCTTCTTTTTCTTATTGTACAGGGTTGACTTTGACTTTCTCGGGCCTCTATTTTCACTTTTCCTAGTTCTAGAACTTGAGTTCGTGGGTCTGAATTGTTTCCCTTCATGTTTTCTTTATGTGTAAGGATTGTTCTGACCAAACTTTTTGGGGGAAAATTTGGGATAGCGAAAACCTTTCCTCAACCTTCTGTACAAACCTCAGATTAAGGGTCTCCTGTGAAACGTTACAGAAAGAATCTCAAAAGTGTTTTATGGGTGCTATTGAGTACTCTCCAAGAATTGAAGGAAAATGTGATAGATACAATTCAACAAAGGTTTTGTGCTTCAAATTCAAGAGGGATTGGAAGGAAGGTAAGCTTGTAATTTATAGAAAAAGAAGTTAGTTGGAATTGGTTACACGGATAAATAACATGCTAAAAATATCATTATGGGCAGTTGTAATAGTGTCGGGGGAAATAATGAAATTAATTACAAAAATCTACATCCGGAAAGGTGGTTGTACGTGCATTTTAATTACCTCCACCTTTCTAGGATTCTAGAAGTGCAGTTAACTAGGGTAGTCAAAGTGGAGTCAAAGTGGAGTTTGATCAAGTGGCAGATGACTAGGATGTGTACACACTTAATTAATTATTTAATTAATAAATAATAATCAATTTAGCCAAAGAAGTACAAAGGGTACATGGGATTAATATAATTAATCCAAAGGGGTAAAATGTGCATCAAATAATCAATTTAATTAATTAATTGCAAATGGGTGAATAACAGGGTGTATTAGCATAATACTAGGAACAAGTGGAAACATGAATGTAAATTTGGGGTGTCTACATTTTTCCCCTCTTTAAAGTGCTATTACAGAGTAATAGTGCTTTAAAGATAGTAGACGCATGCAGATCAGTGAGAGGAAATTTTTGAAGCATTAGGATGCCCAAGAATCATAATGGTAGAGTAATGCCCCCTCAAGTGGGTGGATGACGCAACAAGGTGACGAACAACCACTTAATAAGAAGAAGTCAAGGGATTAGAACAAGGATGGGAAAGGACTGTGTTCGTAGCATGAACATTAATTGGAGAGTAAAGTATTTATAACAACCTGATTTTTGTTGTTGCACAATAGAGTTGTCATCATGATTATGAAAGAATCAAGATGGTTAACCTAGATGCGCATAAACAAACACACACAGCAAAGAAAAGATAAAAAAGGATTTAAAAAATCTAGTATGCAAAGTAGGTGTCAGCATCAGGGTTATAAAGGAACCAAGATGTGATCACACTACTTGTAAGTGGTCCAAAAAGAGTAAACATCAACAATGCAACACAAAGTCAAAAAAGAAGACAATCAACTATGCCCCTAATGCGTGCCACAATGATGATTAAGTAGATAAAAATTATCCCAAATTGGTAATAATGATCAAACTAGAAGAGTGGAGTTAAAGTGAATCCTTACGACACTCTTGTTGAATCCATTGTGAAAATGATCAAAGTTGAAATTACCCCATGTGAAGTTATATCATGAAGGAAATTTTTTTTTGTGACTTACCCCAAGCAGAGTTAGCATATCATGAAAAAGGAAAGAAGAAGTGATAGTTGTAAAATTTTCATGAGCACTAGAGTAATAGATAAAATTATGACATTTATCAAGATTGTATTGAGATGCTGAACGATTTTACCTCAAGGGTTTTCCAATTGTATGATTTTCCATGAGAAGTGAATGTTTGTTCAAATTTTTTGTGATATTTTTTTTTTTTTGGATTTTTGAAATATTTCATTTTTGTTTGGATTTTTACAAGTTTGGAAATATAAATGCAAAATAAAAAAATGAAGAAATTCCATGGCTTAAAACAAACCAGGAAGAAAACACAACACATGTAAAATGAAAAATATATATAAAAGAAGTAAACAAATATAAACCCAATATGAACAGGAAATAACCACACCAAAGTTATATGTGAACTAGGATGTGAATAAATTTCTTGCAATTGGTCCATAAGCGAATTCTAGATACACAAAGTATTGGTTATTCAAACTATCACACATAAGAAAATAAGCTAAGAATATAAAATACAAAATTCCATATGTACAAAATGTTAAACAAGCAAACAAGCTAGGTGAACAAAAACATACCAATGTAAAAATTCTAGTAAAGAAGCAAATATATACAGATGTCAAGTTTTCCCCCAAGAGAAAGCCAAATCCAAGTGATGTCCCTAGGAAAATTTACATTACAAAGAGTGGCTTGATTGATTAGTAAAGATGATTGGGAAAAAATCAGGTGAAGAAAATGGTGAATAAAATGGTGATTGCATGTTTCATTTTTTTAAAAACAATTTTATATTGTTTTTGGGATTTTGAACAATTTTTTATATTGTTTTTGTAGTTTTTTCGAGACATTTTTTGAATTTTTTTGGTTTTTTTTTGGAATTTTGAACCACACACCAAAGAAGAGGGAAAGGAGATTCCCAAGTCAAAACCGACATGCTAAATGGAAGGTGAACAATGGTGGTAGAAAATGGGTATGAAAACCTCCCAAGGAGAACATGCAACACACGATGAGGTGAAAAGTTACAAGCAAGAAACAAAATGAAATGACAAAACAAGTGGATGCACTGACATTCCCCTAGTATAAGGGTTACTCTTCGAAGACTCAGGAGTAGAACTTCTTTAGCTGAATGGCATTCATAGGCTCCTTCAACTCTTTTCCATCCTCGGTAGATAGTTTGTATGCACAAGATCCAAATTTAGTAGTTATAATATAAGGACTTAACCAATTAGGCTCAAATTTTCCCTATTTTTCTCATGGTTTTTGTTGTGTTCTTTTGATTTTCCTTTAGGATTAAATCACTAATTTTCAAACTATCAAGGTTTGATCTTGCAATTATAATTACATCATAGACTATTCTGATATACCTTCATATGGTCTAAGGCACGAAGTCATATCTCATTGAGTAATTCCATATTTGTAAGGTGTGCAACACGGTAATCCTTTTCATGAATGATATGTTAGAGGGATAGAAGAAGTGAAAGAAGCTCAACTTCGATAGGTAATATGGCTTCAGATCCATATACTTGGGAAAAAGGAGTAGCTCCTATAGGTGTATGGAAGGAAGTGTAGTAGGCCTAGAGGGTAGGATATAACTGGCGTTATGCCAATTATCTCCATGTTTAATGACAATATTTTCCAAAATAGACTTGATAGTCATGTTTTATGCTTCAAATTTACCATTGCATTGTGGTATGATAGGGTGTAGCCAATTTTAGGCAGATATTATATTTCTTAGCTAGGGCCTTATGATCCTTATTTTTGAAAGAGCCACCATTTTTTAGTGACAATAGCAACATTTAGAAATATGGTTGAAGATGAATTTCAAAATATGACACCAAGTAACATTAGTAAGAGGCATAGCCTCAACCCACTTGGAAAAATACTCAGTAGTGGTTATAATAAAAAGTGTGGCCATCGAAAGATGTGGGCTTTATTTTTCCAATCAAATCACGTCCCCATTTTGAAAAAGGCAAAGGTGAAGTAATAGGATGCAAGGCTTGGGATGGTACATGAATGAGATTACTGTGTTTTTGGCAAGCCTGACATTTCTTCACAAAGTTGTATGCATCTTCCTCCATTGTGGGGCCACTAGTATCCAATGCGTTAAAATATTTCTTTTCAAGGACTATTCCACTGGTATAGGCACCACAAATACTTGAATGTACTTCAGCTAGCGTATAATTAGCTTCATCTTGATTGAGACATCTTAAGAGGGTCCCATCATAGCCTCTTCCGTACAAGGGTGTCAACAAGAAGGGTATATCGTAAAGCACATTGTGCTAAGGATATTTTATTAGCTGAATTAAAATTAGGAGGATAGGATTTAATTTTAATGAAGGTGTATATATCGTGGTACAAGGAATGATCGGGGATCAAAAATCTCAGAAACCATGCTGGAATTCAACAATTCGTATGCGGGCACCAAAATATGTTCAACAAGGAACTCGTTATGAGTTTGATTAGAGTTCGATTGAAAGAATGGAAGTGATAGTTGCCATGACATCCGCTTCTTTGTTTTTTTATGTGAGGAACTTGTTCAAAATTGATAATCCGAAAATACCCTCTAAGGATATCAACCATTCTTTTATAAGGTAGGATTATTTTCATCTTTTACCTGATATTCTCCATTAACTTGATTAAATTACTAGAAGAGAATCACCAAGAACTGTCAATTCTTGCAGGGTGCCCATGAGATAGCAAAGCCTAAGCCTGTTATTAGTGCTTCATACTATTCTATGTTATTTGTGCAAGGGAAGTTGATATGATAAGCTTTAGGTATGAGGTCTCCATCTGGTGTACGCAAGATAATTCCTACTCTAGAACCATGGATGTTGCAAGATCCATCAAATAATAATGTCCATAAGGGTGGTTGATTTCTATGTTACAACAAGTCTTTATTTTGGAAATTCAAAATTTAGCGGTTGTGAACTTGGTAATGGTGTTGTGGCCAATTGATCTACCAATGCTTGACCTTTGATTGCCTTTTGATTGACAATTTTCAATGTCAAATTCACTGAGTACTGCAATCCAGCTAGAAATGTGTCCTGTTATGATTGATCTCAAAAGTAGGTACTTAAGAGGATGAACCCATGAAATTATCTTGGTGGTATGATTTAGGAGATAATTTTACAGCTTGGAAAAAAGTGTAAACAACTGCTAAACAAGCCTTTTCAACGTGTGAGTACTTGGTCTCATGTTCAAGGAGAGTTATACTCAATTAATACATAGCTTGTTCCTGACCCTTATCATTGTGTTGCACCAATAATGCCCCAATTGCATGTTCTATTGCAAATGTATACAACAACATAGGTTTATCATGTATAGGCAGCATGAGTACCAGCGGAGATGCTAGGTATTCTTTCAATTTTGTAAAGGCATCTTGACAGTCTTGTGTCTATTTGAACTGGACATCCTCTTTAAGCAACTAGTTGAAACGATGGCACTTATCTGCTAATTGGGGAGATGAAGCAATGAATAGACTATATTTTTTCCTTGTCGGCCACTTAATTGTTGAAGGTTTTGAGGAAGGGTGGCATATATATTATAGCTTTGACCTTGGTAGGGTCCACTTCAATTCCTTTTCGTGAGACAATGAATCCCAGAAGTTTCCCTAAACTGACACCAAAGACAAAAATTTTTTGGATTAAGGCGAACCTTCTACTCCCTTAACCATTAAAATATACACCTAATAACTATTGGATGATCCACCCTTAGTATTTTATTTATCAATAATATCATCAACATAATCTTCCATTATGTCATGAAGAAGGTCATGGAAAATAACAGTCATGACATGTTGATAACTTGCACCAATGTTTTTAAGGCCAAAGCACATTACCTTGTAATAAAATGTCCCCCATGGGGTTGTAAAAGTTGTTTTATGTTGGTCTTCTTCAGCAATTTGAATTTGGTGTTATACCTAGAAAATCCATCCATAAGGGATAAAATCTCATGGCTTGCAAGTAGAAGCGACAATCATGTCAAATATTAGGCAAAGGGAAATCATCCTTAGGACATACCTTGTTAATATCACAACAATCTATACAAGTACAGATTATGGGAGTCTTCTTCACAATTGGTACCATATTAGATATCCAATCTAAGTAATCAATGCACCGTATGAATCCCTACATCCAATAATTTTTGTGGTTTAGCCTTAACAAGCAATGCAACCATAGGATGCATTTTACGTAGTTTCTACTTGACAGGTTTTAGCATCTGGGTGCACCACAAGGTGATGAACCAAAAGAGAAGAATCAAAGACTAGGAATATCTTTATAAGACCAAGTGAATACATCCTAAAACTTGGTGAGAAGTGTTTTTGATGGCTTTGATTTCAGTTTTTGATAAACTGGCACATAGTTGTAACAATTTTGGTTGGTCTTCAGTTCCAATGTTAATGGTTGTCGTATCTTGTACCAACAACTTAGAAGTGTCTTTATCTTGAAATGATGCTAGAGGCTTGTATAGATTGTCAGATATTCCTAGATCAAAATATCCTCTCTCTAGTGCTTCAGAAAAAATTTTCAGTAGGAGATGCATCCTTTATTTTTATTTTTTATTTTTTACTTCTCGTATAATGCCTTAGAAAGGTTTTCACTATGTGAGAAATAATTTGTATTTTTTATATGTTTAATTTCTTTTTCTTTAGGACTAGAGATATTAAGTTCTTCGCCAAAGTAAGAGGTAGCATCAAGGTTTATATTGAAACCCTTCTTGTGATCCGATAAGGGAAAAGGGTCCTGAGCCCCGAGGAACTCCTGGATGGACTCATATTTTTGAAAGAGATCCATGGAATATATGACACTTTTGGTCTTGATAAATGAGGGAAGGATAAAAAAAGTCAATGCTCTGAACAAATAGCTACTATAGGAAAAGTGTAGTTTTAGCTAGGTCTTCAAAGAGGCTATGTGTGGATCTAGTCTTAATTTCAGAATCTAAGTCTGCATCGCTAGATAATACTTCAAAGACTATAGGCATATTCTCATATGTATCATATCCTAGACTTGATATTAATAGGTTCAAGAACACCATGCCCCTTGTGTTCCAAGGCCTCTTCCTTTCTAATTCATGTTTTTCATCATTTTATGGCCCTTGGTGTAATTGGTGGATTCGTAGCATCCTACCATCTTATCATCATATAGCTAAGAGTTGCCATATCATCTTCTAGATATCCATATCATCTCCAAAGATTTTTTTCCAAGATAGTAAGTTGGATGTTTTTGTAGATGTGAAGCGTTAGGACTTCCATAGCTATGAGGTGATAATGGGAGTTTTCAATCAAGAAATGTATTGTGAAGTGCATACTCACCTAAAAATTTATGAGAGAATGTAATTCAGGTGACACCTTAGACGTAGATGCTTCAGAGGAAGGTGTGGAAGCATGAGGTCTCAAGATTATATCTGGGTCAATACAGTTGGTAACAATAGGAGTTGGGCTAGGTTTGGTTGTCGGCTATCAGTAGATAGACAATAGTTTTACTTTTTGTACCTTGCTTCAAAAAACTTACAGTATTCAAAGGGGTTAGTATCGCCACACAAGGAGAACTCTGCCGTTATGTGGAAACTTTATGCATTGATGGAAAGTGGAAGGTACGGCATGCATCGCATGTATCTAAGGTATACCCAGAAGAAGGTTATATGATGTGTCTATGTCAACTACATGACACATAGTGTCAAGGAGTTGTAGGCCTACTTGTATGGGAAGAGTGATGGTGCCACATGATTGGTGCTCAGTATTATCATAACCATGAATGGTGATGATGTTAGCATCTAAGTCATCTATTATATGACCAAGGAAACAAAGCATTTTTATAGAACATATGTTAAGGGGCCGCTCCATTTTCGATAAGAACTCTCTTGAATTTATGATCGGTAAAATAGGATTCTATGTACAAGGAGTTTTTGTTAATCAAATTCAGGTTCAAAATATCTTGAGGGCCAAAATATAGGATAGAAGTTTTAGGTGTAAGGTTCATGATCATATCTTGAAACTGTTGAACATTGAGAGTATGAGGAACACGTGATTCATTTAGAGCACGAGTGAGAATATCTTGAAATATAGGTGACTCTTTTAGTATTTCCATAAGAGAGATATGTGCTTGCATGGTTCCTAATTGTTTGATGAAAGTTATACTGACCAGGAGTGGAAGATTTGGCATTAGAATTTGACTTTGGGTTTTAAGGAGCTGTTGGTTTGGACGTTTGAGGTTCTACAGAAGACGTAGAAGGTTGGTTTTCCATAGGAACCCATATCTTTCGTTGGCATGTGGTCATGACATTACTTGAAGGTGTGAATTTAATGGTCACCATTGTAGATGGTACTTCCTCAATAAATGAGATATATTGAACAATTAGTGTTATTGGCAAAAGGAACTTTGTCACCATTTTTATTGTCAATGCCATATTTGGGAAATGGGTTTGAAAACACCTTAATATTGTCTTTGGGTGTCTTATTTGGTGATGATTTGTCATCAGTGATATCACCACTATCAATGAGATCTTGGACAAAGTGATTTAAGTGAAATCATCAATCAGTTGGGTGACTGGTCAATGTGATGACAATCACAATAAGTATCATCCTTGTACCAAGTAGGATTGGGTTCTCCCTCAACCTAGGCTCTTGTGATGGAATAAGTAACCATTTTTGCATTAATGAGTTGTTAAAGGACAATTGATATAGGTTCTCCCAAAGGAGTGAAATGAAGTCGTTTAGAATTAGGAGAGGATGAAACCTCTTTGCTGGAAACAACAAGAGGTTATTTACCTTTTTTTTAGTCTAGTCTTAGTGTTGTGGACGTTGTGGAAATTATGGTTGTCTATAATACCATCATTGGCCTTATTACGATTGTGGTTAACATGTTTAGATTTATCTTGGTGAGAGCTATTAGAATGGTTACTATGTTTCCCATTGTATTTTGAATGAGGTTTAATCAAACCTTTTACAATAAGGGATTTTTCAATCTGCAATCCTTTCTCAATAACTTCTTCGAAAATGTTAAGTCAATGCATTTTCATGTGAAAGGATAACTCACTGTTGAGATTCAGTACAAATATTCTCATGAGCTACTTCACAAGCATGGAGCATGGGAAATGACTAGAAATCCCACACAATCTTTGTAGGAATTGTGTAAAGGTTTCATTTGTTCATTGTTTGGCATTACACAATTCCATCATTGTAATTTAAAACTCTATATTGGATGATAAATGTTTGAGGAAATTCTCTGAGAGGTCCGCGAAATTTTACACAGAGCCCTTGGGGAGAAGTAGGAACTAGTCCAAGGATTGTCTTCATAAACTGTGTGGAAAAAATATGCATTAAGAAGACATCACTATAGGCCACCTCTTGGTAAATCCATATAAAACTCCTTTATATGCTCTTTAGGGTCACTCTTGCCCCTGTATTTTTCAAAGTTGGGTGTCTCAAAATATTTTGGAAAAGGAACATGCATAATGCCCTTATCGAATGGGTAAGGACACATTTCTTCAAAGATAAATTGTTTTCCTTGATGTTTCATACTAGAGATGGTATCCTTCATCATTTTCCATTCTTAGTAAAATGGTGAGTTATTCTATAAGAAAGATAAGGTGCCATAACTTGTAGAGTTATTTTTATCTTTGGTGTGCACAATATGACTCTTAAATGAATCACTAGATTTATTTGGTGCCTCCTTGTCATGGGAGTCATTGGTGACTTTGGAATTTAAAATAGCAAGTTTTTTATCCATGTCATTAATTTGATTCATGAGGGCTTGAGTAGGATCAATGGCTGAATCAGTTGATTTTCCTTTGTTCCTTTCATCAGATTTTTCTTTGTTTGATTCATTTCCTTTGGTGTTGTTCGAGGTGGACTTGTTTCAATCATCATTATTCATGTGACTAGGTCCTACCTCATCGTCATTATTTGTCGAAATGAAAATTTCACCCTTGTTAGGTGGTGGTTTTCCAAGTAATGTTCATAAAATTAGCTTCATCAAATTCAAGGGGTAATTTTTCTCCCATCTCAAGGAGACGAAGCAAAAATATGGTCTTTATTCATACGTAAAGTATTTTCAACATGGGATTATTCTTCAAGTGAGATGTCATTCTGATCATCCTCAGAGTTTTGCTCATTATCACTATCAACATTTTCCAAAAGTATTTTATTCTCCCCTTCCAAAAGGACTATAATCTTTGTGTCATGTTTCCCACCATTTTTAAAAGAGGGAAGGAGCAAAAGAGATATGCGAAAGATAACTCAACCCGCAACAAAGTGAATGTGACGATGGAAGAGAGGTATGCAATGAAGTTTGATAATAACTTGTCCCTTAACAAATTGAATGCTAATATGTGCAAGAGGTTTGGAAGATATGAGTGACATAAACCCTTAACAAAGTGAATGTCAAGATGGAAGCGTGTGAAATTGTTTGATAAACTAGACCCTTGACAAAGTGAATGTCAAGATGGAAGAGTGGCGCGATGTGATGAAGGTTCTCATCCTATAACAAATTGAATACTATAATGGAGGAGGGTTATAGTTCCAAATTCTGAATGTGTTCAACCTCTAACAATGTGAATGCTAGAGTGAAGAAGCGAGGATAGATTGATTGCAAAATTCACTCTACCACCTAGCAAAAAGGAATGCTAAATGGGAAGAGGGTATGAAAAAAAAGGATTCGAACCATATGTGATGTGCTCAACTCTTAACAAGAATTAGTTAAGAATGAATATGCTAATGAAGAGATAAGACTCAAATGCTGACAGTGGAAGTGTTGAAAAGAAGATATGATGAAGTGTCTAGAATGTAACAAATATGTTGTCAAGTTAGAGACATGAAGAAAGAAATCATATATAGTTTAACAATGATGTTGTCAAAATAAAGGTCATAAGAGGAGAATGAATATAAAATGTGATGAAATAAGTTGTGGCAAAGTGAAACAAAACACCGATAAGATTTGAGTTGTAAGATGATAGTACTTGAGCGAGGACGTGGATATCTGCAACTCAAGACTTGATGTCAAAAAGATAATGAAAACTTAAACTTTAGGAAATGTAATCCAAATGTTTAAGTGTTGAATGAAATGGGAGATGAAATCAAGGAGGTGAATATGACAAATAGAAGGATTTGATAATGGCGATAGGGGAAGAATCGAATAAGTGAATAAAAACTCCAAATGAGTGGAAGAAGATCAAATGGAGAAGAAAATGAGTATGAAAAGAAGAGAAAATTGAAAACAAATGAAAAAGTGATGAAAAGTTTTGAAAAAGGGAAAAAATGAAGGTTAGTGAATGAATGATGAAAAGAAGAAAAGAAGATGAGAATAGATGAAATGAGAATGAAAGTAGAATCGAAATACTGATTGTTTTTGAAAAGGAAAAAAAAGATAAGAAAAGTGAAATATGAATCCCAAACAAGGAGTGTTTGGGAAAAAAAGAGTGTGGAACACTATGAGAAAAAGGAAACAAAAACAAAAGAAGAAAGTCGAAAATAAAGAATTTTTTGTTTTTGAATGTTTATTTGTGGGCCTCTACCTTTATATTGGCTTGGACAATATTTGGATTCTTGGGTGGCCCCTCTCAACTAGGTGTTAGAAAAAATATCAGAGTGGGTGTGATGTTATTTCTAGCCGATGGATTTACTTCATCCCCTTTTAAACCCTGAGAAAAGACCTTTCTCAGAATGAATCGGACTGGGGTCGCCACTATGGATATTCTTTGACTCTAAATAACAAAGGCTTTACTAGTCAGGTAGAAGAAAAGGTTCCCATTTCGTCCACCAATTCTCTTAAGATGTGGACTACTTTGGGGTTCCTAGAACCAACCCCTTTGTTATAGCTTAAGGCTTATGCCAATGGGGTTATGTTCTAGTTTAAGCCGTTCGAGTCGTAGCTCTTAATTGAACCTGCAAATGCAAGTTTTTTGAATGTGGTGTTTTTTTTTATCTCTTGATTTAGGTGTGGTTTGGTTGAACACATTTGGCAACCTGTAGTTAGTAGTTTTCAATGTTTTAACCACCTTGTGTGAGATCGGGTCCTGCAAACAATGATTAGAATTTTTTCCGGAATGAGGTAAAAACAAAAAAAATGAAATAGAGAAGACAATATAAGTGAAACCCACATTTTTTATTTCCAACATCGCTTAAAAAGTGCGAGGAAAAGAGTATACGTGTGGGTTGGAGCTTTGTTTAAGTGAATCTTTAATTCCCCCAGAAACAAAAAGGAAAGAAACGTCCACATTTTTAATTCCCAAGATCACTTGAAAAAGTGCAAGGGAAGAGCATACGCTGTGAACGATTTGTATTAGTTGTAGAAAAACAGAAGAAAATGACAAGCAAGATGCACACAAAACACATTAGAAAGGGTTAATCTAGTTTGAAAAAAAATGACTAAACATGGACAAAAAAGACAAAAAAAGCATGAAAACTTGGGACTCGAACATCTAATAACGCTAAGTTGGCAACCTGCACAGTTAGTCAATAACAATAAATAAAGAAACTAGTTTAAGTGCAGCTTAAACTTAAAAAAAATAAACAGTAAATAAATTTAAATAAAATAAATAAGAGAAATACCTAACCCTAAAATGAAAACTATAGTTATGTGAAAAATAAAAGAAAAAAAAACTAATGCATTTTATGTTTGTGTGTGTGTGTAGGTTAGGGCGAGCTAAGAGAGAGAGAGAGGGCTTGGAGGGAGCTCAGCTGTGGAGGGCTCGAACAAGCTAGATAGCAGGTCAAGTGTGGATGGGATTGGGGTGGAAAGATCGGAGCTCGGGGGGGGAGGACAAGATGGGAAATGAGGTCAAGGAGGGGAAGGATTTAAAGGAATTGGGGTTGGGAGGGCCGAGGGCCGTAGTAGGGAGGACGTTTATGGGAAATGAGGTTGTGGAGGGGTGGGATCTATAGAGAACGTAGTTTGGAGGGCTGAGGGCTGAGTAGGTAGGAAGGGATGGGAAATGAGGTCGAGGAGGGGCATGATCTATAGGGAACAAGGTTGGGAGACTTGAGGGCCTAGTAGGGAGGTCAAGATGGGAAATGAGGTCAGGGAGGGGCAAGATCTACAAGGAACGGGGTTTGGGAGGGCCGAGGGACGAGTAGGGGTGGATAGGATAGGCTGTGAGGGACTCAGGGTAGAGGTTCTATGGGAGGGATCTGTGAGGTGGTAAGGAGGCTCGGTAGTGAGCTCAGGGTAGGTCACGACGGGGAGGGCTGAGTTGGAGTGAGTGGGGGTGAGGATGTGAGGTGTGTTGAGGGAGTTGATCCTGTGGAGCTATGGGAAATGGGGGAAGAGGTAGGTCTGGGAGGGGAGTGCCTCGACTGAGTTGGATAAGCTAGGTAGGGGGGTAGGGTAGTTAGGTTTTCAAAAAAAAAATTGATTATTTTCAAAATTTATGTTTTAAATATTTTTTTTTAACAACTTTGCTTGAAATCTAAATTAGATTTATTAAAAAGTGAAAAATTATTTTTTTGAAAATTGAAAATCTAACAAAAACGTTGCTTGTTGTTATTGGATAAACAAAAAAAATCTAACTGCATTTTTTTATGTTGTAGGTTGTGCAGAAAGGACACACAGTGTAGAAATGGAGAAACTAAAAAGGAAACCGCTATAAGCATAGCTCCTACCTGTAAAATTAAAACAACTCTTACTTGTAAAAAGTAACACAGTAAACAATACCCTTCTAATTCAACTAGTAAAGTGACACAAAAACAAGAAGATTTTTTGTGAAACAAATAAAACACCGGAATAAGAAATAAAACCAGAAACAAAATGAAATGGGGGTGCGACTGCCACCAAGTGTGCCAAAATGTAAGAAGAGAAAATTACCAAAATGAAAGATTAATAAACAAACATGCAAAACCTTTCAGCAACCCTTCTATACAAACCTCAGATTAAGGGTCTCCTATGAAACCTTGCAGAAATAATGTCAAAATTGTTTTTGTGGGTTTTCTTGAGTGCTCTCCAAGATTTGAAGGCAAATCCTACAGACACAGTTCAATAGAGGTTTTGTGCTTCAAATTCAAGAGGGATTGGAAGGAAGGTAAGCTTGTAATTTATAGAAAAAGAAGGTAGTTAGAATTGGTTACATGAATAAATGAACATGCTAAAAATAACATTATGGGTAGTTGCAAATAGTGTCAGGAGAAATAATGAAATTAATTACAAAAAGTTGCATCTGGAAAGGTGGTTGTACATGTATTTTAATTTCCCCCACCTTTCTAGGATTCTAGAAGTGCAGTTAACTAGGGTAGTCAAAGTGGAGTCAAAGTGGAGTTTGATCAAGTCGCAGATGACTAGGATGTGCACACACTTAATTAATTAATTATTTAATTAATAAATAATAAATAATTTAGCCAAAAGGGTACAAAGGGTACATGGGATTAATTTAATTAATCCAAAGGGGTACAATGTGCATCAAATAATCAATTTAATTAATTAATTGCAAATGGGTGAATAACAGGGTGTATTAGCATAATACTGGGAAAAAGTGGAAACATGAATGTAAATTTGCGATGTCTACATCAGGAGTGTTGGTTGATATTGACCCCACATACTTGTAAGAAATGGTAGCATAGATTACTGTTATCAAACATATAACCTTTAGTCCAACAGAAATCCCAAAAGAGAATCCATCTCATAATTTACCATTGTATATTGAAGTCATAACCAAACGTAAGAAGGTAAAAAGAATTCTTGTGGACAGTGGACCAGGTTTACATATTTGTACTCTAAAGCTAGTTCGATAACTGGGGTGTACTAAAGCTAATTTAGAAACAAAGGTGTTGAGAAGACAAAGTGGGATACTTAGTAGAAGGCACACAAAAGGTTCACGCGAGAGAATAGGGAGTAGTCAAAGGTGTGAAAGGATAGGGGAGAACACGCACGTGAAATATAAGGGTGGATTTGGGACTTATCTATTTTTACATATACGTGTTATTTTTGGAGATAGTGTGCTGAGCACATGAACCAGGAAAATTACTTGTGCACCACACACGGGATATTTTTGGAAGAGCAAATACAAAGCACTTTGCATTGGTACGAGCTAACAAAAGAGTTGTTACTGCAAGTTAACTAGGAGAGATATATTGTTAGCACACTTGCATGTGTGGCTATTATTATATTGGTATCCAAATTTATTATCCCTTGGAAACTGAGAAACATCAAAGATTTAAATAGAACAATGAGAGAAAGACAGATCATATTATGTGTCATTTTGTATCTAGGGAGGGGATTTTTCTGAGTCTTTTGTCACTCGAACATCGAAGAAATGGATAACACTTTCAATAAGGATTTGATATATCCTCACTGATTTAGGCCGTGCCTTTCGACCAGGGTGAGAGGACCCATTTTGTAACCTTTTTCGGTGAAGGAGAATGAAGATATTCTTCTTTGCACAAATATGAAAGGGGACCCTGAGAAAATATGATCAATGCACCACAATTTAACTCTCATGAGTTGTCACTTCTAAAGAATGGTGATATTTCCTAGACATGGCTAAGGTTACTAAAAAACATTATGGAATCCTAATTTCTTCTGCATATTTTAGCAGTAGAATTTATACATTTGTGGACACACAGGGAAAACAAGGGTAGTTCAGGATGGATTCATTTTTTGTTAATAATTTTGGTGGGAGATTAAGCAAGATAAAATTTATTTATACTAGATCGTTGAGAGAATTCACAACAATTGAAAAGCTAAATGACAGAAAGCTTTGGAATAGCTAAAATATTCCTTCAACCAGAAGGTGTGCATCAATGGAGGCCCATATTTGCATGGTTTCACACAGATCTCCAATAATTTAACGTGAAGGATCGAGCTAAAGACTCAATTAAACATCAAATACCCCTTGTTCATCATGCCTAAGATACACTCAGAGGCTTACAAACAATCTTTATCAACAAATGACAATGAATTGATTTTAAATTGTTTATCTCATTGTAAGATGAAGGCTCTTTTTGAAATGAAATTGCAAATGCCACTAAACTGTCACAGGGACAAGATGATGTGTGATTCAAAGGGACTTTAAAACAAGATTGCAATAGGAATAAGAAAAAATACTTGAAGACATTCTGAAACAAATAAGACACAAATTAACTTGAAAGTAATTAGATTTGTCAGCAGGGGGAAAGTTTCTCTTTGAACAGTATCAGAGCTTGTTAATGGTTGTACACTCGCAACCAACTTGACGTGATTGAAATCTAAAACACAAGAGATTAATAGGTTTCTTAGATTGGTCTCTCAGGAATATGGGCTCTCTCAATTTTTCTCTTAAGAATTCAACCCCCGATCTTTTGCAAGGAGTATTCTCATTGCATTTATAAATTTCACTTGCTCAATTTCCCCCCAAAAAGAAGAATATTCGAGTGAATTTTTCTTGTTACCAATTTGTCTTAGAAAGTGACGTTTAAAAATTTTTTCAATGAAAATTTTCCAGTTGGAAAAATCATGAAATGATCACATTTCCCAAACCCTCGACTAATGACTAGGATGTCATGCCACAACATTTTGATAGTCCTTCTAATCATTCTGATTCTATCATTGGTGAAAAATCTCCATTTTAATCATTTTCGGAGGCTCTGTACAGTTGGACTCTGATAGGTAATCCTTTTCACCCTTGAGGCAACACCTTTTTCATCCTTTTTCACCTAGAACCTCCATCATTTCATCCTTTTTCCCTCTCTTTCCTCTGCAACTTTGTCCCGCATCCAGCTTCTCTGGTAATTCACATTTTTGCAAGTACCTGAGTAATTCCAACTTTAAAATATCAACCTTAACAATCCTTGGACTCACAAAATTAAGTTCTAAATCCATTCAATGACACTTTATAGACAAAAATGACAAAGAATTTCATCAAAAATGATGAAAAATAGTGCTTATTCGCATCTCTAGGAATCTTGGAGCAAAAATGGCTGAAAAACAAATGTAATGCACAACAACCATTGATTTTTCCTCTTATCAACTTTAGATTAGAGCCTTCCACATGTTTCCTTGGCACAAATGCAAAGGAGAATTACAAGGGAATGTTTCTAGACAAGTGCAGACCCTCCATGTGCCCTGGGGCCCAAGAAAAATGCCTTTTGGCCTTTGAAAAAGTCTCAGTAAAAAAGGAGACAACAGAAACCTCAATGTGTCACCTTGGCACCCCTTTGGTATGGTTCTAAAAATTGGAGACCCTAAAAAAGTGTGGGCTCCACCACGTGTCTCAGTTCGATAGAGTTGTTGAAAAAGTTGAAGGATCAGTGGAAGGCGCCATGTGTCTAGGGCAAAGATAGTTTTCCTTAGCCTTTGAAAAGTCCAAGCAAGGACAGAGTGATCAAAATCCTCCAAGTGTCCTCCTGGAACTTCTTTAAAATAAAATTTAGGGTCCAGTCCCCAAACAAGCATGGTCCCTCCACGTGTCCTAAGCCTTAGAAAGTTGATTGAAAATTTTAAGTATAAAGAGAAGCCGGTAGAAGCCTCCATGTGTCTCCCTGGTGCAACTACTATGGTAGGATCCAGAGGTGGATCCTTAAATGAGTGCCAACCCTCCATGTGCCCCCTGGTCTGACAAAGCTACACCATCCACATCAAAAAAAATGTCTAATTCTAGGTGATGGCAGCAGAAACCTCTACATGTCTCCTCGACACAACTCCAAGGTCAAACCAAAAGGTGAATTTTTAGATGAGCATCGGCCCTCCACGTGGAAAAGATTTGAGTTGAAGTTGGCCTTAGAGTTTCAAAGTACTCCATCGAGCCACATCTAACTAGAAAGGGCCACGTTTCCACATATGTGGAGCTATAACTTTGACAGGGAAAACACACCCGTTCAAACCATAAAATGTAGGAAAATCATCATTTGCGCCCAGAAATGAATCTTTCATTAAGGGAAAAATAATTTGGAAATGATATAAGGCCCAAATGCGATCCAGTGAACCACATCTAAATAGAAAGGACCACTTTTCCATAGGTATTGGGACAAATATTAACAGGGGAAAACAAAACATGACAGTGGAAAAATGAAAGGAAGGGAAAAAACCCAATTTTACACCCAAGTTACAAATTCTTCCACATGGAAAAAGGAACAGAAAAAAAAAATTGGACTTAAAGTAATCCTCAAACAAAGGAAGGGACTAATCATGGAGACCAAATGGAGGACAAATTTTTCATGCATCAATACGGGGAGATAGAAAATATGACATATCTCGCAAACTAAAGAATTTCAAGGACAAACGGGGCAAGATGAATTTGAGCACTAATTAATTGTAAAGGCATGTGGCTATTTCCATCATGTGATCTGTTTTTGGAGTTATGCAAGTGGTGAAGGGAAAGTCCCCACCCTTATAAATATGTAATGATATGCATAGCATAGTAGATGTGTGTGAGAACTGAATTATTGTGAAGTCATGCTGTCAAATTTGATGCGTGCATAAACTATGGTATTATCTATTGTAATGAGCTTATGTGTATTTATCATGTTTAATATAATAGAGTGCATTGGATGAAGGATAGTGTTAATTATTAGTATAATTGGTTCTTACATTCTCTATTTCATCATGGTTATCATTTAAGTCTATTATTATTTAGATCTAGATCTGAACATGTACTGTAGAACGATATATTAATTATGGATCTGAATGCTTTAAGTTTTCATCATGCCAACATCCTGCAACAAAAACCCTAAAGAGGGGCCTAGTACATTTGTGCACTTTGGGTGAGCGCTTAGTCTAGGCTGAGTGATGTGCGAATGCGCCTGGATCAAAAGGTCATCACCATAAAGGCGTATGATAACAACAGAAAAAATCCAGCCATTATGATCATTTTCTCACTCGATATAGGTCCTATTAATCAAGATATGAAGTTCCATGTCTTAGACTTGGATCTCCTTTACAACATATTACTTTGACACCCATGGAATCATGCCATGCAAACCGTACCTTCAACGTATCATCAGTGCTTGAAGTTACACCATAAAGAATAGACCCTAACAATTCAAGGATATCCCCAACCATTTTCTCATTGCAAAGCATTGTCAAGATATTTTCCTACCATTTACGAATGTCCTTCTACAGAGATAGTTGTCCTTGTTCATTCAAAGGGCCTCATTTCACAAGTGGACCCAGATACCTTGTCTCCCAGCCAAAGTGGCACATCTACATCAAAGTCTCCTTTTACTGCGTGGGAGATGAAGGTTAAAGAAAATAGGTGTGGAGCATATGATGTTGAACATGTTATTCTAGTTCATAACCTTCCCTTATCATCCAAAGCACGTGGTAGGCCATGTTACAAGTTTAAAATATCCAATGAAATTTTACCTTTCGACGCTTTAAATCCTAGTGGATTATTAGAAGATGAAAGTTTTCTTAAATATATCGTATTTCATCCAAAAGATGATGAAATGGATTTATGTTATCAATCACCTAGGTATATTATCCTCAATAAAATAATGCACACTATGGGATACAAAGGAAGTGGTTACAGCCACAATAAAAAAGGTACACTTAAAGCTATTTTGATACCTCATCGTATAGTGCATAAACATGGTATTGGTGTCTAGCTGTATGGGTCTCATCCCATAGAGTTCGAGGATACCTCTTCTAAACAGGAATATAGTCCATCCGAATGCAAAAGTGAAACACATTGTCGGTGTAGTCTTTACGAAAACCTTATCTCCACAAACCTATTTTCTGATGTGGTTATCCTAACTATAACCCCTGTTGTATCCCATACCACTTAGACACTAAACTTGATTTACCCATCACTCATGAATTGGGACCAACAACAACATGTTCCCATAGAATTATTTCAAAATCATGAGGCTATGGGTGAGCTCTTTTGCATTCATGATAGTATTCCAATAAATGACCACAATAAAGGATTCTTCATTCATCTCAACACATGTGCATACTTTGGGGCGGAGGCAACATTATGAGGTCATTTAAGAATAAAGTAAGGAAGGGTAAAATATCTACAAAAAATCCTTGCAAAAATAACAAGTCCAAGTCCTCAAGTGAAAACTTCTATAAGGTACTTACAGACAAAGTAATCGATCCACTTGAAGGTGAAAATCTCAATGAACCTCCTTTAGGAGAAGAGGCTATTAATTCCCCCCTAATCCTACATACATGGAGGATGATTCTAAGCTACTGGTAGAGGAGACAATAGATGTCAATATTGGCACAGAGTAATTTCCCAGAATAGTTAAGTTGGAAACTTTGCTCTCAACTCAATAACATAAACATTTTGTGTTGCTTCTAAGAGAATTTGCATATATCTTCACTTGATCTTACACATACATGTCAGGACTTGATCCTGCATTAGTGTTGCATAATATTGTTATACACTCAGATTCCAAACCCATAAAATAAAATATCTAAAAGATGCATCCTCGCGTCACCTTATTGGTTGAAGAAGAGATAGAAAGATTATTAGAAGTAGGCTTCATAAGGCCTCTTGACTATTCAGAGTGGATTTCCAATGTAGTCCAAGTACAAAATAAAAATGTTGGTATTTGAGTTTGTAAAGATTTATGAGATATTAATAAATCTTGTCTTAAGGATGAATTCCATCTTCTCAACATCGACATGATTATCAATTCAACAGCTAGGTACAAGATGCTATTAATTATGGATGGATTTTCAAGATATAACTAGAAAAATATTGTTGAAAAAGACCAACATAAGACAAATTTTACCACCCCATGGGGGACTTTCTATTCTCAGTCATGCCCTTCAGCCTCAAGAATGTAGGCGTGACCTACCAATAGGAAACGAATATAATATTTCATGATATGATTAGTGACATGATGGAAGATTATGTGGATGACGTATTGGAAAAATCCAAGACTCAAGAAGATCATCCAAAGATCTTGTAATGTATCTTTCAGCATATAAGGGACTATAAGGTCCACATTAACCCTAAGAAGTGTGTCTTTGGTATATTATTTAGGAAATTATTAGGCTTCAGTGTTTCATAGAGAGGAATAAAATTATATCCAGCAAAGGTTACTACTATAATGTAAATTCCTCCTGCAATGAATATCAGACAATTGTGAAATTTGTAAGAAAATATCTAAGTAATTATAAGGTTCATCTCTCAACTTGTAGATAAGTGTCACACACTCATGCATCTTCTCAAAAAAAATATCAGTTTTAACTAGGGACCATAACAACAACAAAAAGAATTTGTGTTGCTCAATGTATATTTAGAAAAACTCCATTTTCTAATGCCACATGTGGTAGATGAACCGTTGTTACTCTACATTTAAGCCATGCACTTTACAATTGGATCACTATTGGCCTAGTATAATAAGGAGTAGAGATAAAATTTTATGTATTACTTAAGCTGAACGTTGATAGCTTACGATCTAAACTACCCACGGATAGAAAATGCTTTCTTGGCCATGGTTTTTTATTTTCATAAAATATGTCATTATATGCTAAATAATAAGGTCAAACTTATCTCAAAAGTTGATTCGTTAAAATACTGGTTGTCAAAGCCCGCACTCACAAGAAGTATGGCCAATTGGATAATCTTACTCAACAAGCTTGGCATCAAGTATGTACACTAGAAATTAGTCAAAGGACAATTTTTATCAAATAAACTAGATGAAACCCCACTACTAGGTACTAAACCTTTGAGTCTGGAAATCCCAGATGCATCCATAATGTACCTTGAGGAATCTATTTTATGGAAACTATATTTTTATGCCTCCTTTACCTTTCATGGTTTAGGTCTCGGAGTTGTGTTGATCACTCCTTCAGGAAACTTGATCCCTCGGGCATTCCGACTTCGGTTCCCATGCACCAAGAATATAGAAAAATATGATGCCCTTATTATAAGGATAAAACTAGAAATTAAGTGGGACATAAGAAAAGTGAATATAATCAGTGATTCCATACTGATTATAAAATAGGTGACATACGAATAAAAAGTTAAAGATGAGAAAATCCTTCCATACAAGAAAATGGTCAATTCTTTAAAGGGGTACTTTGAGTAGATTACATTCAGAAAAATCCCAAGAGGACATAATAGAGAAATAGATGTTATGGCCACAATGGGGTCTATGTTGAGTATCCCACCCATGAAAAATGTTATGCCATTATTCATTGAGCATCTATGAACACCAGTATATGACATGCTAGATTCATGTTTGGTATGCAAAGTTGTTAGTCCCTTTTCCCTAGGGTACGATGAAATCTTTAATTACCTTCAGGATGGAACCTTTCTCGTAGACATTTCCCATGATAATAAAATAAACCTCATCTAGCGTATATCCCTCTATACCCTACTTGGGGGCACTCTCTTCCTTTGAGGATATGATGGGAATATTTTATGCTTTCTCAATT
The DNA here is from genome assembly GCA_019776745.2 of Taxus chinensis. Lineage (NCBI taxonomy): Eukaryota > Viridiplantae > Streptophyta > Pinopsida > Cupressales > Taxaceae > Taxus > Taxus chinensis. The sequence continues at coordinate 840,694,170 of CM034151.1, forward strand.
TAGACGAATCCATCTTAGAAATCAAAGAGGTTCATGAAGGAATCTACAGGGCCCATAGTAATGGGATCATCCTAGAAAAGAATATAATCATAGTAGGCTACTATTATCCTACCATAGAAAATGATCGCTGGAAATATGTAAATAAATTTTTACATTGTCACAAGTATGAAAATTTGATACATGTTCCAACATAATCATTACAGCCTATCATGACACCTTGGTAATTCTAAAAGTGGGGGCTCAATCTCATAGGTAATATTAACCTTGTATACTCAGATGGCAACAATTTCATTATCACTGTTACTGAATATTTCAAAAAATGGGTAGAGGTTGTTCCTCTTACCCATGTCAAAGGTGCGCAGATATCCAAGTTTAAAATGAACCATATTACTTGTCGATATGGTATCCCCTCTTCCATTATATCCAAAAAATGTTAGTCCTTCAAAATAAAATTATGAAGGCATTGTGTAAGAACTTTCAAATATCTCTTAAATTGTCAACCCCTTATTACCCTCAAGGTAATGGGAAATCTGAATCTTCTAATAAAACCCTCATCTTTATTGTGGAGATGATGATGAATACAACAGGCCATAACTAGCATTTACAGATTCACCCTGTCTTTTGGGCATTCAAAATGTCTATCTGCACTCCTACATGTGTTAGTCCATACTCTCTAATATTTAGTACAGAATCCATGCTACTCCTAGATATCAATATCACCTCTTTTTGTATAGATTTGAGAGATTACCTGAATGAAGAGGAGGACTACAGAGTAGACAGACTGGCAGATTTGGAGCTATTATATTAGAAACAAATTCATGCCCTTAATCATCTTAAAGTGTATCAGGATCGAGTGTGGTGAAGTTACAAATAAAGAGTGATACCTCATCAATTTGATGTAGGAAACTTGGTGTTAAAATAAAATTAGTTCCACACCACCAAGGATTGCAAAAACAAAGGGAAATTTGAGCCTAGCTAGTTGGGGCCATATGTTGTGGTCACCAAGTTTAGTTAGGGAGCCTACAAGTTTACTTACTTAGATGGTTAGGAAATTCAGGAACCCATGAACACAATGAATATTAAACATTTCTATGCTTAAGTGTGGGGTCCCAAAAATATCAGAAAATCATAAAAGTATTAAAATAGAAAAAAGAAAAATAAAAAGAAACAGGTGCATCCAATAGTAAAAACCACACAATTATGGAAATTTGGACACATCCTTTGGTGAAAGACCAGTTTTCGGCACCATTAGAGGGTCCTTTTTTCACAATAATTTCAGTTTTAGAATGGTGATAGCTTTTTTCTAAAGCTAGTATTTACGTTACGTCTGAGCTACTTCTGAGCCTATCCCTCTTAGCCTTGATCTAGCTGATCCTAATTCTATGTGTAAAGAGTGTGCCTTTGTATATTCCCATCTCGCATTGGGGGAAAATTCACATCGTCACTTCTTGCACATAACACGTAGCATTCTTCCCTTATACATCCCATATAATGCTAGGGGCACCCACGTTTCTTCATTTCCTTGCATTTAGTTTCAGAAAACTCCTTGGAAAACATAAAACAAAATCCTATAACTTTGTGAAAATCCCAAAACATGAAAATATGTTATTCATAAATTCCCAAAACATTCAAACACATTTTGTATAAAAATCCAAAGCAATAGAACATTTTCTGGAGTTAATACCAAAAATAGCAAAAAATATTTCAAAACTATCCCATAAAAACGAAGTTGTAGTGTGCTTACTTTTAGTTAGTGGTTTGTATAGTTTTGGGTTGCATTTATTTTTCGATTTATGTGATTTAAATTAGATTCATTTGATTACTTAGATTGAGTGTTACTTTGATCTATAGTACATTGCATCAGTTCATTTTATCTTGCATTCTTATTGATAGTTGTGTTGCTTTGATTAAATTTGATTAATTTGTGATTGTTGTTTGCTTGTGTAGTTTGTTGTCATTTCATCATCATATCATCTATCAACACATCTATCTATACATTATATGTCAATAAAGGATAGGCTATATAATCATGAACATGGAAATTAAAATGTATGCTAAGGTAACATCATATAATATTGCCATGAGGGGTAAAAGGGAACATCTTCTATCCCCCCTCAAACATAGACCATAATAAAAATGTGGATTAAACATATTGTCTTATATACAAAATGTGATAAGTAAAACACAAGGTATATTATCACCATGCAAAGTGATATCATCATATGCTATAGCATAATCTAACAACATGTGATACAAACATAACCTATAATAAACATAAAAATTAACCATGATATCTCATAATAAAAATATGATACATGAGTAATCCTTCAATCATCATATATCCATAAATATCAAATGTCCATGTATAAAATAAATGTGTCTCGATACATATTAGATACAAAACACCATCATTGGCATGTGTCAAAATGTGCCTTCATCATGAGGAATAACTAAAAACAATATATAAAGTACATTTGTACAAAAATATGCCTTCAATCACAAGGTATGTAAAAAAACAATACATATACATCATGCAAAAGTGTGCCTTCATATCGAGGTGTAAACCATCAAGATACATATATAATTGAGTGAACCATGACTCTCACCTTCTCCGAGATTGTTGGCTCAAGAGTAAAACTAGGTGGGGAAATCTATTATGAGGGACATGCAGAAGGTTCTGCACCATGTTGTGTTGAACCATGATGCTCTAAGGCCTACTTTGCTAAAGGACCCTGTACTGATTGCAATGATCATGATGCCTTCTATGATCTAGACCATGACACACTACCTACTATTTGTCTATAATCTAGAGCTCTCTACTTAGCTAGGATGGCCACATGATACTGCATCCTGTAGTAAGTGGCCTCACCTACTGTTTCACCTGATTCTTAGAGTGTTTCTTTGAATATTGACGAAAAAGATAAGAGTAAATGGGCTAGGAGAAATACCTGTTAAAGCTAGTTGGAGGTTATTACACACGTATGAATTCTTAATCCACAAATGATCGTGAGAGCTTCCTTTTGGCTAGGAGAAACTACTTGAAATAGAAAACAAGACCACCAAATGAAAGTTAAATAGTATACGCAGTGGACTACTTAGCACATGCTAGATCTGGGAAGTGTGATACTCCCTAGATGGTTGTCAATCCACTGTTTAAAACAATTCAATGTTAACAATAAATGAAATCCTACTATAGTTAAAATGATTTAGGTATCTCATTCGATTACAATAATAAAATTTGTTCACAATAGGCTAAGTTATGCTCGAATCTGAAGGGTAAGGTCTCTGTCAGAGTACTAGTACTGGTCAAGGTATTGTTTTGGTCTGTTTTGGGTATTCGGTGGGGATTTTAGGCTCTCTTCTTGGTCTAAAGGTAAAACACAGAGACCAACATCGGTTTGGTATAACTGATGTTGGTTTAAGTGAAACCGGTGTCAGTTATGGGTAACCAACATCGGTATGGTCGGGGTAGAGGAAACTTATTAAAATCTTGGTGTGAGGACAGATCTGAGGCTAAATGGAAATGCAGATGGCAATGATAAGGTCTGTGGAGATCTTAGGTGTACTCAGAGATATTTAAAAGTTGGGTATGGTCAGTTTAATGGTTTGGGTGAAGGAATGATCAAGTTTACATGAAGGTAAATGGTGGGAGAAACGGTGTGCAAGTAGTAACTGGTAACAAAGGTAACAGAGCCTACTAAAATGACAGTAGATGAATACTGGTTAACAGAATACTTACTATTGTATAAGCTTGATGGTGTGATGGCTATGTAAGTTGATCAGATGGATGGAATTTGGTATGGTGATGGTGCTTCCTCAGATGCTCCTGTGAATGCAAATGGCTCTGTGATTGCTTTTGATGCTGGCTGTGGATACTCTGATGCGTGTGCGAATGTTGGTTCTGCTTACATGTAGCTCTTGTTTTGCCTCTCTTCTCAGAAAATGTGCCGACCTCAAAATAAGGTTGTTTTGGGGAATAAATGGTGATCGAAGCTGGTTTTGGGTTGATCGGTGGCATTTTAGGGTGACCGGCGTCAGTTAGGGTAGGATTTTCTAGGTTTACTAAAATGGGCATATTTGGTTGATTTCTTGGATCTTGCTAGTTTTCCTTCACAGATTAGAATGGAAGATTGTTTCTTAACGAGTAGAAATGTGGTTAGAGGGAATGTAGGCTTTTATTTTTAGGGTTTAGGTAGGTCTTAGTTAGTTATGGCAACATACTAAGAATAGATTTGGGGTGATATGGCTAGATGAGGTGGTGGTGTGATAATTATCTCAATTAGGATATTTAAATGATAAATATTATGAGGTCATGAGTTAATTAAATTAATTTTATTAAATTAATATTAGAGTGGGGTGAAATGGGCCATGGTTAGGTGAGTGTGTTCAAGGTGATTATTTGACAAGGGACCAAGGTGAGTGTGACCCAATTTTGGTGTCTACATTTTACCCCTTTTTGTTGCGTAGCTTGTATTGGTAAGAGATGCTGACAAAAATAAGATGTGGTTGCCCTATGTGTTGGTAAAGGTGATCCCCCTCAAACAAGGAATTGATGAGGCAGAAGGTAGAATCGGTGAGTGGTTTGATAAAAGGTAAATGTGATGAAGATGAAGGTGGGAAATAGAGGTAAATGGGTAAAAGGTGTCATCGGGTAATCTAGGTAATGGGTCAAGGTCAAAGGTAGTAACATTCAAACACAGGCACACGTATAATCTGCAGCACGGTACAAGGTTAAAGAGCATGAAAAATCTACATTGTCTAAGGTTGATAGGTTTATCCAAACAAGGTTGAGGTGATTTTGGTATCCAAGGTATAAGATATGGTCAGGAAACACATTACAGGAATGTTTAGGTATGTTCCGGTACACCAAAGGTTGGGTTAGGATAAATGGTCACGGAAAAAGGCAATGTAATGTCAGGAGATCAAATAACATGGGTAATAGTGTCACAAGGTATAGTGAGAACATGAGGTCACATGTCACTAGCAATGTTCCAGGCCCAAGTATCTGGGTCCTAACAAGGGTAGGGCCGAGGTATGATTGATATGATAGGTATGGATGTTTTATTTATAAAGACGATGGTGATTATGGCATGATTCATACATGGTTGTGGTTATGTTTCTATTTTGATTTGTATATGTGAGGGAAACCAAGTAGTGTAGGCATGATAGAGTAAGGTCATAGGCATGGATGGAGTCAGGTCATAGGCATGGATTGGGTCAAGTCATAGGTGTTTCACCTTTCTCTTATATTGTTTCTTTGAAGTGTTGACAAAAAAGATAGGGTAATGGGTGTAGGAGGAATACCTGTTCAAATGTTGGTTGATGGGTTGTTGTGCACGTATAACTTCTGAATCCATAGCTAATTGTTAGAGCTTCCTTTTGGCTAGGAGGAACTACCTGTAATGAAAACAAGACCACTAGAAGGAATTAAACAATATGGGCAGTGAACTGCCTAGCTTATGCTAGATCCAAGAAGTGTGATACTTCCTAGATGGCTGCCAGTCCACTAATTTAAACAATTTAATGTTGTAAACAAAGTAAATCCTATTTTTATTTTAAAATTATTTAGGTATCTCACTTAAAAACACAATAAGAAATAGATCTAATATAAAAGGCTAAGCTAGAATAGAATCTAAAGGTCAAATGATTGGTTCTGGGTCTCTACAGGTTTGATAAAGGTCTTGGGTAGATCATAGGTGAATGGGGGTGACGTGAAATTAGGTGGGTAGGTATTTGTTCTAGGCTATGTGGGAAAACACAGAGACCAGTGTCAGTCAAGGATTACTGACGGCGGTTACGTGTAACCGGTTTTGGGTACTATCAGATCTGGAAATGTCAAGAACAACTTTTGGTCTCCTTTGTGATTGTACGAAGGACTTTTGTTGGTTGGGATGAAATATTGGGTGACTGGGATAGGATTTGGTGAGATTTTAATGGGTATATGGAGGTGAAAACGTGGGAAAAGGTCAATAGGGGGCAAGGTAAACAATTGATGATAAAATGATGATGAAATGAAATAACCAGGAAAGTATGATGTTGTACTTACTTGGATTTTGTTCTTGAATGACTGTGTGTGAGGGATGGAGGTTATAATGATGGGTTTGAAGGTTTCAAGTGATCACCAAATGAAGAAAATATTCTGTATGGGCTGTATATACACTCCTCTTTGCTTGGATAGATCAGATCATGGCTGGGATGGCTATGTAGGAGAATATGCTCAATCTCCTTCCTTGGGTGTGAGTTTTCGCTGGAATTTAATCTTTGAAGATGTGTTATCTCTCTGAGATGTGTTCTTTCTCATCAACTTTCTCCCAATGTTTTTTCCAACTTCCAACTTCTAACCTTGAGAATAAGTTTTTTTGGGGTTAAAAGGGTAACCGACGACGGTTATGGCTTAATCAGCAATGGTTAGGGGTAACCGACATCAGTCAAGGCGGAATTTTCTAGGTTTACTAAACTAGGGAGATCCTCATGATTTCCTTGGATCTCGTGTCATTACCCCATGGATTAGACTGGGATCTTATTGTAAGCATGCGGGAATGTGGTTAGAGGGAATGTAGGCATTGATATTTAGGGTTTGGGTAATTCTTAATTAGTTATGGCAACTTACTAAGAATAGGTCTTAGGTTGAGTTGGATTGATGAGGTGTCTAAGTGAAGTGTGTGTGTGGATATTATTTAAATAAGATGTTTAAATAATAAATATAGTGAGGATAAAGAATTAATTTAATTAAATTAATATTAGTGGGGTGAAGGGGGGTCATGGCTAGGTAAATGTAATAAAGGGTGCTTATATTTCAAGGGACAAAAGGGGAGTGTGACCTAATTTTAGTGTCTATATTTTTCCCCTTTTGTTTCATAGCTTGTATTGGTAATCGACGCTAACAAAAATAAGATGTGGTTGCCCCATGTGTGGGTGAAGGTGATCCCCCTCAAACCAGGAACTGACAAGGTAGCAGGATAAAGCAGTGAGTGGTTTGAAAAAAGGTAAATGTGAGGAAAAGGAAAGTGGGTACAGGGTGAAAGGTCCACTCAGGTAATCTAGGTAATTGGTCAAGGTTACAGGTAGCAACAATCAAATGTACGCACATGTATAAACTATAGCACGCTATTGGGTTGAAGAGTAGGAAAAATCTACATCAACTAAGGTTGATAGGTTTATTCAAACAAGGTTGAAGCGAATCCGGTATCCAAGGTATAGGATATGGTCAAGAAACACAATGTAGGTTAGGTGCAGGAACGTTTAGGTATTTTCTGGTACACCAAAGGTAGGGTCAGGATAAACAGTCACAACAATAGGCTAGGTAAGGTCATTAGGTCAATCGACACAGGTAACAGTGTCATAAGGTATAGCGAACACATGAGGTCAAAGGTCATTAGCGATGGTCCAGGTCAAAATATCTAGGTCACGGCATGGGTAAGGCTAAGGTACCTGGGTAAAATAATGAGTCCCTAAAAGAGGAAAAATGGAGGTAGGAAGTGACGAGGTCAGGAAAGGTAAGGTAATGGGTTGGGTAAAGGTTGGATGGGATAAAGGAGCAAGGTAAAGGGTGGGGTAAAATGGAAAAGTAAGGGCAATGTGTAGGTGAGGGTGACTGATGGTGGTCATGGATAACCGACATCGGTATAGGAAAATTGACGATGGTTAGGTAGGGCACGTGACCGATACCGGTCAAAACCGACATCGGTTAGGTCGGTTTTGCTATAAAAATAAAAAATATGTGTTTTTATTATTCATATGTTATTTAAGGTGTGAAGAAATGAAAAAAAGAGAGAAAAGAGAGAAAAAGTGTCTGGATAAAATGGGAGAGTGAGCAAGCAGTGTGATTTGACGAGGGTTGGGTTGGTGAGTAGCGGGTTCACGGGATCAGGGCGAGAGAGTTGATTAGTTAGAGGTTGCGAGTAGATATTCGGTGATGGCAGAGGTGGGAGAGGGATCAGGAAAACCACTAGCTTAGTGGCCAGACGTGCCACCGAGATGGTGGCATCATGATGAAGTAAGCACCCAACTATATATTGTAGATTAAATAGATTATAGGTTGTGGTTATTTATTATTTGTAGGTTTTTGTTGGGTGTTTTGTATTTTGTATTTTGTGGGTGGGAAAAAGTGAAATGTGGGTATGGGAGGATAACGGGCAAAAAAGAGGGGGGGCAGGGTAGTAAAGTGTATAGGTGGGGTGGGTAGAGATCCAGGGGTATTTTAGGTCATTGTAGGTGGGGTAGAAGGGGTAGGGGGAGGTTTATAGAAAAGGGGGGTTTGGGAAGTCATGAAATTTTCCACGATAGTGACAGGCATTGGTCAAGCTTGACCGGTGTCGATTGGGTAGAACCAGTATTGGTCACCAAACAGGTGACCAATGCCAGTTTAAGGGTGACCATGGTCGGTAAAGATGAACCTGTATCGGTCACCAAATAGATGGTAGATGCCATTTTATAGGTGACTGAAGTTAGTTAGGATGAACCGGCACCATTCGGGATTTTAGGCACAAGGGTCCAAAAGTGATGTAGGTGAGGTGGTTGAGGTTGATAGGGTAAAAATAGTGTGGTGGGTAATGATAATTGGTGAAGATGGTCATGGTAAAGGTAGATTAATGTTGTGTTTGGATTGGCTACAGGGGAGATCGTAGTTACATATGCGGGATAGGGTTCCACCTCTACTGGTGACATTGTGCGGCTCAGAGACCCCTTTAGAGCTGCAACATGTGGAGGCAGTGGGCTTGAGTGGTATTCGGAACTATCGACATGTTGTTCGGTAGCACAACTTGATGGTCATGTTCATCGATATATGGGATTCCGCAACCAACATGTTCCACCTTCCCACGGGTGAAATGACTATCACCTCGGAGGACATGTTCCAGATTTTGCGGTTACCCATATTGGGGGCCTAGGTTTACTCTATCTCCTCCAAGGCCTTAGAGGAGCCGATCGGGACAATTTTTGGTAAGGGGGTGGTGGAGCTGAGATTCCATAGCGCCTGTTCGAGCTATGGTGAGATGTACCTATCCCATCTAGATGAGACAAGGATAGTGGTTCTATTGATGGAGGCAGTGTGCTATTATGCACTACCTGATGTAGAGGGTGGACATTTTCCCTGATCACTAATGGGCGTGCTCCACGATATGATGGTGCATGAGACATAATTTTCCTGAGCACCAACATTCTTTGTGCAGGTATACAAAGAGTTGTGGGCATATGGGCAGTTGCACAGGTTTAGCATGTGTTGTACCTTTATACTGCACTGCTAGGCCTACGAGCATATAGTCTGTGTTCGACCTATAGGGATGCCCTGAGTAGATGAATTTCCCACGAGATGTGTGTGGGTGGGATATAGGAGATGGGTATCGGTTGTAGGAGAGAGGAGATCGGATAGGAAGACATATGATGTGGCCCATTTTCGGTAGTTGTTGGAGGGGTTGTCTAGAGTGGACATTATCTGGAGGCCATATGTGGGATTTCCCTCATATAGTCACATGCATGAGGAGCTAGCTAATCTCCAGCTAGAGAGGTGGATACAGGGTCACCGTGCCAGGGAGGATGAGATGATCCCAGTAGACAGGGTTTGACGACAGTTTGGGCTTGTACAGGATATTACTCCATCCTTCCCATAGTATTGGAGAGATGATGTGGAGAGGCCTCTACCTCTACCATAACCTATAGTGCCTACAGAGGAGGAGAAGAAGCCAGTGGATTGGTGGATAGATGATGTCAAATGTATAGACAGGTACAGGTAGTATTGGGTGGCACAGTTACGAGTCATACCACCTAGACTGGGGCAGCCTGAATTAGCTACCATTATAGTGTAGAGAGATGTCCTACAGGTGCAGGTAGTGACATTGATCACGCATATAGGTATACTATAGACATAGCTGGAGGGGTCAGAGGTGGAGGTAGTAGAGCTATGAGTATAGGTGGCCACTCTGTAAGCCCAGATGATAGAGGGAGACGGTGGAGGAGATGGAGATAGAGATGGTCAGGTGGCAGCCTTACTGGAACATGTGGTAGGTTTACAGGGCTAGTTGGCCATAGCCTAGGCATAGATTGGGGCCTTACAAGCCCATATACAGGCACAGGGAGTTGGTCCCAGTTCAAATGTTGGCACAAGGTAGGTCGCAACAGGGTAGGCACAGGGGCTGAGACCTATGGGACCACCACAGACTGTGCATGTATCCAGGTTATGGTATGCCCTAGGTGAGGTGAGATATTATTAGGATCAGCTCATGGCAGCTAGGATAGACTTCCTATCCTATGGAGATTACAGAGCATAGCAGGTGTCTAGTGAGAGGACAAGATCCCACACGCATAGTGTGGAGAGCATAGGAGGTCAGCGAGCTCTGAGGCCCGATCAAGGAGAGGCCACCAGTGCATGGTGACCAAAGCTAGGTGATGTGCCAACAAGGCCACATGAGGCCAAGGGTGTAGGTGACACAGAGATGGAGGACATCCAGTGAGATATCTTATATGTGGCCACCCAATTGTTCATGTATACTAGTGATTTTTTGATATATATGCCGGCCTGCGTGTGTCGAAGATAGTTGTATTTTTATCACATATTGGCCTATGTGCCGAAGACAGTGACGATGTAAGAGTGCTTTTTTGTATATTTTGAGCATATACCAGTGTGCGTGCCCATGGAATTTTGTATTGTATATCGACCTATGTGCCGACATGTTGAATTGATGGTCATGATGAGATAGGCATGTATTTTGAGATACACATTTATTGATTTATATGATGAGATTCATGGTATTTTGTGATGTGTTAATGTGTTTATGAGATATTGGTTTATGGCTTGTATTAGATGAGATATGGATTTGTTATGTTTAATGTGGACTAAAATTATTTAAGTTAGGCATGATGGAGTTAGGTTGGTTTAGGCATGGATTGAGTCAGGTTATAGGCATGGATCGAGGTAGGTTATAGGCATGGATAGAGTCAGGTTTGGTTAGACATGGATCTAGTCAGGTTATAGGCATGGATCGAGTCAGGTTTGGTTAGGCATGGTCGAGTTGAAAGTAGGTTTAGTTATGATGCATTATTTTGGCAATGAATGATACTATGGGTCATATGTGAAATGTTGTATAATCTATGCATAGTGATGATAGAGGGATGGTGGGTGTAATAAATGTATGTTGTGGTAAGCAACTTGTTGTGTATGTGGCTTAATTTCCAATTTTGTTAGAAAAGGGGAACTAAGGGAAATGTGATGTAAATGGTGAGTTAGGCATGGTTGATGAATTGTGTTAGGGTAGAGAATGGATGAGCTATCCTTCAAGGGCCCCATTCCCTCGGAGTGATGCCTACATAGTCCTAGTGAAAAGGGACCTCAGGCCAATGTAGTTCTCCCTTGAGCTAGGGAAGAATATGAAAATGAGTTTGTAGGTTTTTGGGCATGTTGTGGGTTTAGGTTTGTTAGGTTCAGGTAGATTATAGGTAAAAGGATGCAAGTGAAGATGATTATGGTGAAAGGGGAGGACTACCTCAAAGATAAGCATCGAATACTAAGTCTTGTATAAGGTAATCAAAACATAAACAAAGATGGTTAAAAGATAAGAGGGGGGTAATAAAGCCACCTGATTGGGTATGATCATACCAAGTAGATCATACCTTGGAGGGGGTGATGAACATAAGACCCGAAAGGCATTGGATGATTAACTATTCTACGATGAAGGTAGTCACAAGATCACCAAATTTATAAATTCCAAGATGTCCCTTCAGGTGATTGAGGAAAAAGAGAGTGGAAAGGGTAAGGTGGGTGAAAGGTAGTTAATTTTATATGTTTTGAGTGACAGGGTTATTAGGCAAGAGGTCCTAGGTCACAATAGGCAAGTCCATGACTAAATTTTTTTTTTATTTTGATAGACTGATCGATGCAGGAAGTCTATATGGGATAAATAATATGGTACTCCTTGAGGTCTTCAAGAAGCTGATCGATGCGGGAAGCTTCGGTTTCTCTTTGTTTTTTTTAAGGCTTTACATAGCTACCCTTTGAGGGAGCAGTCTATTTATAACAAGAATTTTGTCGAGAGGAAGATGTCCTTTTGAGGGAGTCATCTTTTATTAGAAGTCTGACTCAAGGAGTTTGGTCTCATGTGAGGTCTTTGAAATCATGGAAAAAACCAAGGTGGAGGATAGGACTCTTGTTCAAAAGGTAAGGTGGAACGACCATGGGATCTCATCTAAAGATAGATGAAAATTATCCATGAGAATCATGTTATGTGCAGTGCCATGATACACATATTCAAGAGAAGATAACAAGTGACGAGTACTCACATGATTCTTGTTTAATCATTAGGGAGGTGTATGGAGTGGATAATGCTTAAGGGACAATCCTGTAAAGAGACAAAGGGTGAGTTAGGAAAACAAGTCAACAATAGAATGGTTGAAGATGCAATGTGTTAAGGGGCTCAGGTTTGGGTTTGCCATCAAGTGACGATAAATCATAGGCACCTGATCCATAGGTATGAGTTATGATATATGGTCTAAGATAATTAGGAGTGAATTTTCCCATTTACTTTTTTCTGCTTTGGTTACATGTTGATTTTCTTTCAATACAAGGTCACCGACTTGGAAGGTTCATACATGAACACGTTTTTCATAAGCATGTTTGATACATTGTTGGTAAACTTGAAGGTGATCCAGAGCATTAATACGACGTTCGTCTAATAACTCTAGTTGTGCTAAGTGGTCCTAACGAAATTCATCATCAATAATCATGTCATGGAGAGAAATGTGGAGTGAGGGGATCTGCACTTCGAGAGGTAGAATAGCCTATGTACTGTAGACCAGTGAAAAGGGTGTAGTCGCAGTGGAAGTGTGAATAGTAGTTTGGTATGCCCATAGGGCAAAAGGAATGTGCATATGCCAATCCTTCCCAGTATCATCAAGCACTTTTATGAGAAGTTTGTTGAGAGTTTTGTTAGTGGATTTGGCTTGGCCGTTGGTTTGTGTGTAATAAGGTGATGAGAAACTAAGCTAAATGTCGAAGGCGTCGCAAAGTTTTTTGCAATTTTTTGTTTTTGAATTGTTTTCCATTGTCAGTGATGAGGCGATGAGGAACACCAAAGTGATAAATGATGTGATGGTTAATGAACTCGCATATCTTCTTAGATTTTTTGGAGATGAGTGGTATGGCTTCCACCCATTTTGTGTAGTATTTGGTAGCATTTATGATCCATTGATGGCATCAGGAAGAATGAGGATTGATTTCTCTGACAAGATCCAAACCCCATTGAGAGAAGGGCCAAAGGTCATGAGTGACCTATAAGGCATGAATGGGTGTATGACGAAGGTTGGTATGTTGTTGGAATTTTACACAACGTTTGACATAGTTGCAACAATCATGGTTAAGGTTCGGCTAGTAATAGCCTAGGTGAAGAATATGCTTAGCAACAATAAGGCCACTAAAGTGACCTCCACATATGCCATCATGAACTTCCTTAATGGTATAAGGAATTTCAGAACTCGTGAGGCATCGTAAGAGAATACCATCAAAGCCATGCTTATAGAGGATTCCCCCAAGATGATGAAATGAGAGACCTTTTTAAGGAAGGCATGTTGTCCATTATGGGTGAGATCAGGAGGTAAGATGGAGAGAGAAAGGTAGTCGGAATACTATTTATACCAAAGGTCACTCAGGTCAGGGGTTTCGGCTCTGATTGAGTAAACATCATGAGGTAAATAAAAAGGTGAATGGAGGTGTTGTACGGTGACAAATATTTTGGAATCAGTAGGGGAAGTAGGTATTTGCAAAGCTAAGAAGGCCATGGTATTGGTGAATTTGTTGGTTGAACGTGGGATGGTTTGAAGGGTGTAATGATCAAAGGTGGTCAAAAGTATGTTTACATGATGTTTATACTTTTGAAGTATCTCATTACGATAATGATATATACCATTGACTTGGTTTACCACCAATTGTGAATCACCAAATATGTGGACTGATATTACATCTAGGGCATATACGGCTTGGAGACCTAGTACAAGTGCTTCGTACTCGGAAATATTGTTGGTGCATTCAAAGTCTAGTTTGAAATACAAAGGCATGGGTTCTCCATCCAGAGGAATGAGGAGAATACCAGCCCCTCCCCCACGTTGACACTTGGAACCATCGAATAATAGTGTCATTTGGTAAGGGGGTTCATCCAGGGAAAGAGTAGCAATTGACTCATCAGGAAAGTCAAAACTAGAGGGTTGATCGCCAGAAATAGGTGCGTCGGCCAGTTGGTCAGTGATATCTTGGCCCTTGATGGAATTTTGATGAATGAATTCAAGGTCAAGATCGGCTAAAAGCATAAGCCATCATGTGGCATGCTGATTTTGATAAGGTTTTGCGTACATAAAGTGTAAGGGATCAGTGTTGGTCACGACATAGGTTTTGTGGTTGAGTAGGTAATGGTGGAGTTTGGTGGAAACAAAAAATAAGGCTAAGAAAAGTTGTTCTGAATGGTTGTATCAGGTTTCATAGTCCAAAATAGTATGGCTTATGTAATAAACCACCTGCTCCCTGTGTTGTTCATCATGTTGAGTGAGCATGGCTCCTAAGGAATGATCGGTAGCTGATATGTATAGGTAAAAAGGTTAATCGTATTTAGGTGGAATAAGTATAGGTGGTTGGAGAAGGTATTGTTTTAGGGCCTCAAAATATTTGTGATAGTCATCATCCCATTTAAAGGAGACATCCTTCTTAAGCAAATGATGAAATGGTTGACACCGATTAGATAATTGTGAAATGAAACAGCAAATGGACTTCAATTTACCTTACAAGCTATGGAGTTGTTTAAGGTTAGTGGGCAGAGGCATTTCTAGAATGGCCTTAACTTTAGTAGGGTCAACTTTTATACCACGGAGGGAAACAATAAATCCAAGGAGCTTTCCTGAGAGAACCACGAAGATGCACTTTTTAGGCTGAAGGCAGCTGCACTATTTAATGAGGCAGTAAAAAATGGTTTCGAGGATGGTGAGGTGCTTGGAGTGATGTTTAGATTTGACCAAGATATCATCCATGAAATCTTCCAATATGTGATGCATTATATCATGGAAGATGTAAGTCATAGCACACGGATATGTAACACCAACGTTTTTAAGGCCAAAAGGCATGACTCGATAGAAAAAGGTTCCCCAAGGGGTGATGAATGCAGTCTTGTGTTGATCTTCTGGGGAAAGCAAAATTTGGTTATAACCCAAGAAGCCATCCATGAGTGAGAGAATCTCATGACCAGTAGTGAGGTCAACCATTTGATCAATACTAGGCAAGGGAAAGTCATCTTTCGGGCAGGTGAGGTTGAGGTCATGGAAGTCTGTGCAAATGCAGAGTCCCCCTATTGCTTTAGTAATAGGGACAATATTAGAAATCTAATGAGGATAATCAATGGATAAGATGAAGGAAATAGAAAGAAGGCACCGAAGTTCTTCTTTGATGAGAAGAGCAATGCGAGGGTGCATTTTCCTCAGCTTTTGTTTGATGGGTTTGGCATCAGGAATGGTTATGATATTATGGACCACTATGGTGAGGTTAATACTGGGCATGTCTGTGTAAGACCAAGTGAAAGCATGGTTGTGATCTCAGAGAAAAGAAGTGATGGCTTTCTATTCAACAACATCTAAATATTTTATGATCTTTAGGATGTGTGGGTTGTCCTGAGTATGAATGTTGATCTCGATAGTCAATTCATTCAACATGGTTTTTGTCTCAAAGGGTAACAACTAATGAATAGATGAGTCTTCTACACCAAGGTAGGTGAGTATGGATTCATCATCCTGACATTGAATGACGTTAATGGTAGGCGCGTCATCGTCGATCATTTCAAGATACAGGAATGGAAGAGTGGAAGGGGCCTCGCCTTTGAATTGATAAGTCAAAGGCCCCAAGGAAATGGTGTTTATGAAAAAAAAAATTATCGGGGATAGATTCAGGATCCATCGACTCGGTCGGTGAGGGTGGTGATGAAGGTGGAGCGGGTGAAGGTGGTGATGAAGATGAAGGTGGAGGAGGGATAGGGTCTTCAATGAGTTCAATCCGGGCCAATTTGGTAGGTGGTTCAAGAAATCCAATACCACTACGGTCGTTATGTTTGCAGGTGGTACATGGAATAATAGTATGGAGGCCTTGCTCATAAAAGACAAAACCAAAACCCTTCCACGCACAGTGGTGCAGGAAGGTACGAGAAAAATGGTGATTGGTAAGTAATTGGAAGTCAGTGGAAAATGTGCGAGGTTGTGATGGTGGTTCAGGTGTGTAAGTGGTAGTATCAATTCCCCCATAAGTGAGACTAGTACGAAGATGAGGAGGACCATAAAGGAGGCGTTCTCCTATACGGTGATCATAACGAGGGTTGGTGAAGGCTTCCATAGTTGTACGGAGTAAGGAATGTGTTGATACTATAGAAGCGGTACTCCCCAAGAGTGAGGCATTGAAAAACACCTTCCAAGGAATCATTGGTTGGTATATAGGTAGCTGGAATGGATGATGTGTCAGAGGTCAATGCAGAGGTGGAGTTAAGGGATTGGAAAGCTAATGGGTCAGCCGTGGAGGTTCTAACAACAGTAGGAATGGAGGAGGTATGTACAGTGAAAGCAGTGGCTATACTAGTAGGTGGAGGTGTAGGTGAAACTGTATTGGTTGTGGAGGTAGATGGCTTGACAGGTATGAGCACATCATTAGGTCGATAAAGCATGTTGCATCTTTTGAAAGGTAATGGGTTAGCTGGAATGGTATAAGTGTGTCCTTCGTGTTCAAACTTTACACAATGGTGAAAAGTGGAAGGAACGCAACCCATGACACAGATCCAAGGTCTACAAAGCAATATGTTATATTGGAATTCCCCCTCCAAAATTTAAAACAATTCGGGAACAGTGCAGGGGCCCACACGAATGTGGAGGATGACGGTGCCTAGTGTAGAGGTGATAGCATCATTGAATGAATGCAACATGACTGTATCTTTATGCATGTAATTGTCAGGTATGTGCATTTGAGCAAATGCATGGGATGAAATGATGTTAATGCTAGTGCCTCCGTCAATCATCACACGGCATACCCGTATGTCATTAATGTGTACAAAGATGAAGAGGGTTGGGTCTAGGTCATCATTTTGGTGTGGCGTGATCTCCTACTCTGAGAAGTTAAGGGAGGCCACTTGGTGAATAAGGTGAGGTGAGGATGAAGGTGGTAATTTGGTAAGAGAGGCTACATGATGGGTTGTGATAATGGAGGCTACGGGTGTAGGGTCATTGGGTAAAACCTCAATGGATTGAAGAATCTCCATGAGAGCCTGATGATGGGATTCTGAGCTTTAGATGAGGTCATATAAGGACATTTTGAGGGGAGATTGGTGTAGTTGTTTGAGCATGGTGTGATGTGTGATGCCATTATAAATGGGGTATGTGGGGCCGCGGATAGTGATTTTAGGTATGGGTGCAGATGGTATGTTGGGTATAGGATTGGTTGGTGGGTTAGTTGCCTTTTCTTTTCCCTTCTGCGTATATGTAGTGATGTGTATCATGTTGATTTGAGGGGATTTGGAAAATGGAGAAGTTATAGGATGAGTGGTATAATGACATGAAGGAAAAAAACCTACCGAAGGAGAAAAACCCTACGAGGTCAGTTGGGTGCAACAACATTTGGGTGGTGGTGTGGCAAGTTCTTTGATGTGAACCATGTTAATTTCAAATATTGAGGGTGGCTCTAGGAGTGGTGAGGGTGGAGGTTGTGGTTGTTGAGTGGGCAGTGTGGGAATGGGTGTCGGTGAAGAAAGATCCTTGTCAAGAAGGTCATCGTCATCAAAGTTGGTTTCCGGTGGACACAATTATATAAGGACGGTTTTCAAGGCCTTGTAGTTCTCCACATCATGCCCTGGCACATGATGGTATGCATAAATTTTAGTATCATCAAACCCTTTTGGCTTGGGTTTGAGGAGTTCGTAAGGTCAGAATAGTGGTAATGTGATAACAGAAGTCTCGATGAGGTTGGTTAAAGTTTTGGCATAGGACCCTGCTAGTGGATCACAATGGGAACTGAACATGGGTTTGGGTGTAGGTGTGGTTGATTGTTGAGGAACTACTTTTGGAAGAGTAGGAATGGGTAGAGTTATGGTTTTAGGTGTTGACGTGGTTTTAGGTATCAGTCGTGTTTTTTTGGGTAGGGGTATAGTAGATGGATGGGTAGGAGGGTGTGGGGTTGTTTTGACTACCTTGTTGTGGGATAGTGGGGTTTTTTTTTGGGTTGCACCTTCTTAGGTAAAGTTGATGTGGGTGTACGAGGTCTAGAAGGAAAAGTAGATGGAGGAAGAGGGTGAGTTACCCACGGGGATAATGGGGGTGTTGTGTAGGTAGATGACGCAGGTCGTACTTGGGGTGTGAGGGACAATGACTGAAGTGTAGTGGGTAGTGAAGCAATAGCTGAAGGTATTGGAGGTATTGGTGGTAAAAAGACTGTAGGTGCAGATGTAAGTCGTGTTGTGTGCCTGGTAGGTTAGAGGTTTGTGAGGAAGGAATGGGTTATTGTGTTATTGGTTTATGGATGGGTGAAGGTTGCTTGACCATTTTGGGTAGCTGAGGTCTTAAGATAGATGATACAAGTGTGGGTGTGATTGGTGTGGTTGGGGTATGAGGTCGATGAGTTTGTTTCTTTAGTTTGGGTGTCATAGTAGGTGCGGTTTTAACATTGGAGGATGTAGCTAAATCCAGTTTAATAGGTGGATGAGTAAGGCTAGTGGTCGGGGTGACCCCTAAAGTGGTAATAGGTTTAGTTGAGGAAAATGTTGTAGGTGTGGTTTTGGGTTTAGAGGTAGGTTGGGTTATGTGTAAGGGTGTGGTGTGAGTGCTAATGGGTATCATGGAAGGGGTTGCGACAGCGGTGGTTGTATTTGGTTTGATTGGTCAAGATGTGTTTGGGTAGATAGTGGATTTATCAGCAAGGGATCTCTGCATATGTGTTGAGACAGGGAGTAAGAGGTGCCCCCATAGTAAAGCCCTATCCACATAATCTAAGTGATTGGCCAAACGTGAGAATGACATGTCTGTGGGTGGATTTGGTGAGGACCTAAAAGGAATTCCCGAAAAATGTATCTTAGAGACGGGGAATTAGCTAGCTTCAGCTTCCGTGGGTAAGAGAGCCGAAAGTAGGTCTGTTGGATTTTGGGTAGCTGATGGAGAATGCTCGCCAAGAGGCAAAGGTATATCAACTGGTTCTATGATGGGTGGAGGAGATTATGGGAGCTTCTTTACGGGTGGAGGAGATAATGGGAGCTCCTCTATGGGTGGAGGAGGTATTGTAGGTAAAGGTTCTCTAAGTGGTGAAGCTAGGGGTGAGATGGTATCAATGTTAGTGGAAGACTCCTCCATTGGTGATGAAGGAGATGAAAGGTGTTCTTCTGTGCATGAGGGAATAGGGGAGGTTGGTTCCAATGCAGAAGGATGATTTTGGGCTAGGATCTCTTCTATGGAAGGAATGTGGGGTAATTGAGAGGTGACAGGTACCTCGTTAAAGATAGCATGAACCTTGTGGGTATGGGTATCGTGAATTGATGTCTCACCGGTTTGATTGGATGAAGGTGCATGGTTGGGAAAATTTTTTTTGAAGATTTGTAGATTTTGGTTAGGGGTGGCATTGGGATTATCCACAATTAACTCACCTTTCTTGAGCATTTCTTGGACAATATTTTTGAAAGTGATACAATTGTCGTCACTATGACCCTTTACTCGATGACAGTTACAGAAATCATGTTCTTTATACCATGCGGGCATGGGGCAAGTAGGGTCAAAACCAGTGTGTGGTTTTATAGATGGAAGGTTGATGGCTCCAGCTTTGAAAATATTTTATAAGATAGAAGAGTAAGGTTCCCCAATTGGGGTATATTTTTTTTCTCTCATCTGAATTGAAAAGTCTTGATAGGTGAGAGATTAGATGCGGGTGTAGCCTAATTTTATGGATGAGCTGGGCTGGCCTTGAGTACCACTGTGTTAGTGGTGCCCTTAGCTTTTGAATAATTGGTTTGTGGTTTGGAAGAAGAAGAGGTATCATTTGACTTGAATGCCGAATTCTTATTTCGTAATTAGATTTTCTTCTCTTCGATGGCCTGAATCTATAACTTTCATGCCATAGTGAATGCCTCATCGAATTTTCGGAGCGTTTGGACCTAAAAGGTCAGGGAGATATGTCTAGCGCAAGCTCATGTGAAGAGCTTTATGATTTTAGTTTGTGGCAATTGGAAGGAAAGCGAAAAAATCTGTGATAGATTCATCCTCATACTGACGTGTGGAATATAGATCAGTCATGGTAACCTTCTTGACGATATTGATAGATAAATGATCCAAGAAGGCTTGGGCTACTTGATTGAATGAGAATATAGAGTGTTTAGGTAACCCACTATACCAATCTAATGCAAATTTGGTGAGGGACATGGGAAAGGTTCTCAAAAGCAAAGCATCATCATGAGCAATCAGATAACACCCGTGTTTGAATGACCGTAAATGTTGTTGTGGGTCTTCTTTGCTATTAAAATAATTGAATTTAGACATTTCCCAATGCACAGGGCATGAACGGATAGGAATGGATGGGTGAGTAGGCTTGTTGTAAATTTCATCATAGGTGAGAGTGTTGCGGGAGCTGGAAATCGATGCCTCCAATGTCTGCATCTTGTCCAACATCAATTTAATCAGGTCATTGGTGGGTTGCGATGATTAGATGCCTCCTGTAGCGTGAGGAGGTTGGTTTTGGGCATATAACAGGGGGAGGTTGGTTTTGGGCATATAACAGGGGTGGAACTTCAGTGTACGGGGCTGGCATGTAGGGTGGTGGAGAAGAAGGTAGTGGAATAGGGGGTACGTACCTGGAATGAATAATGGATGAAACCAGAGGTTATTGGTAGTATGTATATGGGGGTCGAAGGGTCATGGTAATCCTAGTGACAATAGGGGCTAATGATTGTGGAATGGAAAGAACCACGTAGGGGTCACCAACACTGGAGGTGGGAATGTAGCTATAGGTATGTATGAGACATTATGGGTGGATGAGGTTGTGTTTGGGGTAGTCGTCAAGGGTATGGTAGATGTAATGGGTGCCACAGAGGTAGCAGACATGGTAGTCATAGCGGGTATAGAACCTAACTGTGAAACGACTGGGGGTATGGTGGATGTAGGAAATATGGAACTAGATGAGGCTGATGTGGGAGTGGGTGTGAGAGTCAAGGGGATAGATACAAGCATGTCGTATATCAACTGACCTGAGGTGTATCGAGTGGATGAGTGGGAAAGGTAAAATTGCAAGGTGACAGGGTTCTGGTGAAGGAGTCGTGTGAAATCCTCATCTCCAGTAGAGATAGTAGTAGGTTGGATGGGATCCATGGCTTGTGATAAAATAGAAGGTGGTGAAGGACTAAATGGGAGTGGTTGACAACTTGCATGGAATATGAGTGTGCTTACTTGTCTTCGGGTCAGCCACATGTGAACTAGTACTGATCAGGTAGGGATGCTTCTCTGTAAATGACACAGAGAACAAAAAGAACATGTGAATATGGTGATAAAAAGTGGATGAAGTAGTAAATGGTGGTTGGAATGTGAAATAGGCTAACCATTTCCGGTTAGAAAAAACTGACGCCAGTCAGGGGTAACTGTTATCCAAAATGTGCTCCCTGCTCATTTTTGTGGCTAAATCCTCTCATCTTTCTGTCTCTTGTGCCTTAGACATAATATTTTTCTTTTTAGGCACTCAAAACTTTTTGGAAATGGCACCAATGGATAGAGCTCTTTCTCATCTTTCCAGAAAGGTAAATTTTTCCTCCTAACTCCTTATATTTTCAAGTTATGGCTCAGCGGAGTTTTTGTGGGAAATTTTCCCTTAGGAGGCCCGCAACCAATAAGAAGTTGCCACGTGTCCATATGAGCCGGAAAGGTGGAGGGCAGAGAAAAATTTGGAAATTTGGCTAAGTGTTTCACCCAAAAATCCAAAAGGAGTGTTTTGGCCCGCTGCCCCGGCCAACGAATCATGTAATGCCATGTGTCAAAGGAACCCAAAATGGCAGAGTGCAGAGGAGAAGTTAGATTTTTGGCTAAGTATTGGCCGAAATTTCAATAAAGGAAGTTTTCCCCGCGGCCCCTGTCAGCGAATCAGATCAAGCCACGTGTCTCAGAGTTGTGAAGCGTGGGGTGAAAATGGGAAATTTTCCCAAAAGTGAAAATATGAAATTCCAAAGGGGAAATTGCGCCCCCTAAATGTGAGCCAATAGAATCTCGCCACGTGTCCAGGTGGCACCAAAAATTAGAAAGGCCCGCAAGGAAATTTTGGAGGGTCAAACCCACATCCAATGGGGTTTTGACACATGTCCAAGTCAAAAATATCGAAGCGACCAGCGGAAAATTTAGGAGAGACAGGCCCGAGCCAATCATATCACGCCACATGTCTCCACCTCATTGGCCCTGAGGGGAAATTCTGAAATTTTTTCCAAAGGCAAAAATGAAGTAAAATGGAGCAGGAAGGGCCCACGACCAATTAAAATGTACCATGTGGTACGTGAACCAGTGGGACGTGGGGAATTTTTTGAAAATTTTCCAAATGACGAAAAAGGTAAAAACTTCAAATTTTTTGCCCGCCGACCCGATTTAGCCCTATTTTGCCCTAAATTTTCAAATGGCCATAACTTTCGATCCAGAGCTTATTTTTTCACGTTCTTTATATCAATGGAAAGATGGTAAAATTATCTACAAGATTCCGGGGTAAATTTTGAATTTTGGTGGAGTTTGTAGGGATTAAATCAATAAATTCTTCTAGCACGTGGTCATGAGCAAAAATGATGTTTCAACCACCGATTTTAATGAAGAATGGCTCGCATTCTCTCCCAGCATGGTCAAAAATGTTAGGGGATGGGTATGTATGGATTCCCATGCTATTTTGAATGCATTTTGGTCAATGGTCGAACCTCTTGCATGTTTTCCCATGTTTCTCTCTCCTGGGCTCGCCCCTTACACTGTAAAAGCCAGATTTGGCTCATTTTTCAGGTGGAACATTTTTTGATATTGTAGGCTCTCCTTTTTTCACCTTAGAAGTGATTTTTGGAAGTATCAAACCTCTTCCAAAATTGTAACGGGTTTTCTACCTCTTTGATGTTGTAATGCAGGGATTTTGACAGTGGAAATGACAATGCAGGCTCTGTGAATGGGATTTAGTCCTTTGTTTGTGTTGCTTATTTCATTTCAGACCTCTAATTACATCTTATCAGCCTGTGCATGATGTTTTATGTTGCATTTTATGAAATGTGTCAATATGTATGAACAAGAAGTGCTCACCACCTCCTTTGGTGCATCACCTTATTAGCTTAGTTTCAAATTTTTGCACTTTCTATCTCTGTATCCTTGGAATCTAGAGTAGAATTAGGAGTTAAACCTCTGCAATTATACAAGTAATAGATCTGATTAGAGGATTTTAAGGAACCAGCCTCTAATCTGGAGATTCCTCTCTCACTTTACAAGTCCCACACTTGGAGAGAGGTTTCAATGTTGTGCAATCACACTGGATGCCCTAAAACATCAAATTAGAAACCTGATCTGCATCCAGGGGTGCTGTTGATTTGCAACAACAGTTTTGGGACACCCAGTGGGACCTTAGAGGTCTTCATTTTTATTGTAGCAAAGTTGATGTGCATCTGCTACAAGTTTCTTGCTTAAAAGAGCTATAAATTTCACATCTGACGACTCCAACGAAGAAGAATCAGCTGGTTTTAGCAGTGCAGACCTAAAAACTCATGAGAAGAATCACTACAAGGTCAAGAGTTGGAGAAGAAAGAGGTGTTGTTTGAATATCTACAATTATCTCCAAGAATAAGGCAAAGTGGGAGGAGAATTCAAAGGTCTCCATCTCCACTAAACAAAACTCTCTCAACTCCTCCACCTGGCAGGCCTTTCACCCAATCAACAAGGGTTCTAAGGCCAATCAGAATGGCACAAAACAACCCCTATGTCAATTTCACTGGAAGCAGCCCACTTGCTCTCAATGCACAAAATCCAATTTCAGTTACAGCATTGAAGAACATTCCATACTTCACTGGAGAAAATCAGACTACTCCTGGTGATCATGTCAAGGACATTGCCAACCTTTGTGCAATTCATGAGATTGATGAGATGCAAGTTGCTGTCAAATTGCTGGCATCTTCATTCAAAGGAAAAGCTTTGCAATGGTTCAAGAGTCTTGCTTTAGGTTCTATTCAAAATTAGAACCAGCTATATATAGCACTTCATGAGTAGTTTGGAGAGAAGGGAGACAACTTGTCTCTTTTGGAGCAGCTAACAACCATCAAGAGAGCTCCCAATGAGCAGTTGACTGATTTTTAACTTTAGATTTCAAAGGAATTGGGAGAGAATTCCAGTGGTAGTCAGGCCAAGGTGCTTTCCTCTATTACCTTAAATCCTTAAATTCTGATATTTCTATGTTGATTCAATCTATGGGAGGCACAACTATCCCTATGGCTTATAGCATTGCCATTAGAGCTGAAAATTGTTTGATCCAAGATGGTAAGTTGGCTCCTAGACCTCCAATGCCATTGTTTCCAAGTTTAGAGAGCCCAAACACTGATCAAACACCCAATTTAGCTCCTTCTCCCACTCCTAGAAATCAGAATTCAAATGAAGCTTCTACTTCATCTTCTAGTGCCCCAAATGAACTTCAAGAAGTCATTAAGCAATTGCAAAATCTAGGCAATGAGCTGGTTACTCTCAAGAGGCAGCAAGCCCAAGGTTTTAGACCTTCTTTCCAACCCCAAGCTCAGCCTAACAGGTAGCCATATCAACCCCAAAGACCACCCAATCCAGCTGCAAATTCAAATCAAACAAGGCCTCCTGCTAATAGACCATTTCAGCCCTATAATCCTAATGCTACATCTGTTTCTAAAGCATTAGTGCCAGTACAAAATAACATAGCCCAAGAGTATGATTGGTGTTTTACATGCAATGAACCTCACAACTAGTCCATGTGCTTCAACGGTGCCTTGAATCAAGCATTAATGGTGACTTCAACTGGTATGGAGGGTGAAGATAGTCAAAGAAATGACCAGCAACAAGAAACATTCCAACAACAATCAACCCCAAATGACAACACACTTGTAAATTGGCAGGCAGAGGATTTTTGTGGCATGAATCAAATGGTTTCCCAAAGTGTTGCAGCCAACACAAGGTCAAAAAGGAGGAACTTGGGTGAAGAACAACCATTAGCTCCAAGCAATCTACAACATTCTATGGTTCCAAAAATGGTTGGCAAACAAAATCCCGTTTCAAATGCACAAGGGCAGCCAAGAACAGCTCCTAAGCCAACTCAAATGACAACTTTTGCTTCCCACATGCAAGGGATTAATATGCAAACCAAGGGATAGCAAAGAGATACTCCATCACCATTCAGCATCATTGATCAGATGAAGAAGACAAATGTAAACATATCAATGTGGGAATCACTGTCTATCCCAGGACAAAGAGATTTGCTACAAGCTGCCATGAAGGACTAGTCAACCCTAAATCAGTAGGCCCAAATGCATGAGAAGGTGCTCACAAATGCTTCCCAGCCTGAGGGAAAGCATGGAGGACAGCAAGGTAAAATGTTGAAACCCCCTCCATTCTATGTTTCATTGATCATTGGAAATCAATTAGTACACAATTGCATGATTGATTCCGGAGCAAGTAGTTCAGTAATGCCCAAGAAAATAGCTGATCAGTTGGGAATCTAGTATGAAACCATATCCAAAGGGGTAGTGCAAATAGATGGGACATCAGTAACAACAGTTGGAGTGATTAAAAACTTGAGTCTTACTTTGCATGCATGTCCCAACGTGGTTGTTTTGCAAGATGTATCAGTAATAGAGCTTCCACCACTCTTTGCCCTATGTTTGTCAAGAGATTTCACAGCTAAGATTGGAGGTTACTTGTCTGTTGATTGGTCACACATGCTATTCAGGAAAAGATATGGAACCAAAGCCACAATCAGGTCTAAACCTAGTGCAAACTTCCACATTGAGCCCTACACTCCAAGTCAGATCAATGCCAATTGTTCAGCGTTTGATCAAGAAGATCACCCAAGCACTAATGAAGCTGACACCAAGGTTGGAAGCATCCCAGATCTAACTCTTGATGAGTGGGCAAACAAGGTGCATGCTTTTTATCCTTATCAAGAAGTAGAAGAATCTGAGCTAGGGGTCTATTGCGTACATGAAGAAAATCATCCTATTCCTAGCATCACCAAGCCAAACCACAAGGATGACAATGAGGTATGGCAGTTTTTTTTTGATGGATCAAGGAGTAGACAAGGTGCAGGAGGGGGAGCCATGCTGGTTTCACCTCAAGGATTAAAGTATTATTCAGCTTTTAGATTTCAGTTTGTATGCTCTAATAACACTGCTGAATATGAAGCGTTGGTGCAAGGACTGCATTGGGCAATCAAGAGAGGAATAAGGAACTTGCAAGTCTTCGGTGACAACGAGCTGATTGTCAATCAGGTTAAGGGGCAGCATGCTACCAAGAATGATCTACTCAAATGCTACAATAACAGGGTGTGGGACCTCATTGAAGAGTTTGAGAGCTTTGGCATAAAATCCATTCCTAGAAAAGAGAACCAAGCTGCTGACAGGCTTGCAGCAGTTGGAGCAGCCTTTGACGTTGTTGAAAGCATTCAAAAGGATAAGGTACAGCCAAACATCCACATGATTGTGAGGCCTTCAGTGCCAGACAACAATGTAAGTTGGCAAGTGTTTGAAAATGATCAACAAATTATCCTTTTCTTGCAAGAAGAGGCTGAGTTCTTAGCTAAAAATCAGGAAAAGTTGGAGCAGCAGTATGATGACAAAGTGGTACAGCTGAGAACCAACAAACTACCAAAGGGACTTATTACTTTGGAGTCCATTTTCAATCCTAATGATCATTTTAGGAAAGAGAAAGCAAACATTCAGGTCAAGAGAGAAGATTCAGTATCCATCTTGGTGGAAGAAAACAAATCATTGCAAATTGGTAAGATGACAACTAAACAAGAAAGGTATGAGTTCATACAGCTATGTCAAGAATTCCCTGATGTGTTTGCTTAGAGCTATGAAGATTTGAAAGGTTTCAATCCCAAGTTAGCTCAGCATACCATTGAATTGGATCCAAGTACTAAGCCCATCAGGAAAAAACAAAGGCCGATCAATCCACATATGGAGCCTCTCATGAGGAAGGAATTGAATAAGTTGATTGAATCAAGAATTATATTCCCAATCAAGCATTCTAGTTGGGTTGCCAACTTGGTCCCAGTTAGAAAGAAGAGTGGGGAAATCAGATTGTGTGTTGACTTCAGGGATTTGAATAGAGCATCTCTCAAGGACCACTACCCGCTTCCTTCTATGGAGAAAATCTTGCAAGTTGTTGCTGGCTCCGAAAGGTTTTCACTACTTGATGGCTATTCAGGGTACAATCATACTATGGTGAAGGAAGAAGATCAGTTCAAGACTGCCTTTACAACCAAATGGGGAACTTATGCCTACAGGAAAATGCCATTTGGGTTGTCCAACGCTGGAGCCACCTTCCAAAGAGCAATGGACATGGCGTTCAAAGGTTTGATTAACAACATAGTGCTGATATATCTTGATGATATCACTGTTTTTTCAAAAAATGCAGCAGACCACCTCTTTCATTTGAGACAAGTATTCACAAGGTGTTGAAGTTTTGGAGTATCCTTGAATCCTAAAAAATGTGTTTTTCTAGCCCATGAAGGAAATCTCCTTATCCACCTTGTCTCTAAAGAAGGATTGGCAATTGATCCAGAAAGAGCTGAAGCCATAAGAGCACTACCATTGCCAAGCCACAAGAAGGCCCTTCAGAGTTTCTTGGGAAGGATAAATTTTGTTCGGAGGTTTAACCTAGATTTTGCAACCCTAGTCAAACCTATCACCAAGATGTTAAAGAAAATCATGGCTTTCAAATGGACGGCAAAAGGCAAGGAGATTTTTAAAGCAATCAAAGAAGCCATCTCTCAAGCACCAACTTTCATCAACCTGGATTTCTCTAAGGATTTCATCCTCTATGCATTTTGGGGTAATGATATTGTTTCTGTAATTTTGGTACAACAGAACAAGGACAATGATGAGTAGCCAATTAATTTCTTCAGCAAAAGCTTGGAGGACTATGAGGTGAGGTATTCTTTTATTGAGAAGCATGTTCTTGCAGTAATCAGGAGCTTGAAGAAATTCAAGCATCTAGTCTCAAACAACAAGGTTCAATTGTTGGTTTCTCATGCAGGAGTTAAGGAGTTCTCCTCAATAAATACTTGAATGAAAAGAGAGCAAGTTAGATTACTCATGTCATGGAGTATGACATTGAGATCAAAGTCACCAAGCTGGTCAAAGGGAAAGGATTGTGTGAGAAGCTGATTTTGGGAAAACAAAAGGAAGCATGCAATGAAAAGGAGGTTGTTTTGGCAGTTCAAGACAGCCATGAGAAAAGTAGCACCCAAGAGGAAAATGATGGTGTCCCCACTCCTTGCTGGACCCAAAGTATAATGCACTTCCTAAGCACAAGCCTATGCCCTCCGGAGATGAACAAGACCCAAAGAAGACACTTCAGATTGCAGGTTGTCCCATATGCCCTTGTTGATGGCGTTTTGTTCAAAAGGGATGTGAATTGAGTGCTGCTAAGATGTATTGGAACGAATCAGATTCAAAAGATGTTGGAAGAGTTCCATGGAGGACCAGCTGGTGGTCATTTTGCACCAAGAGTGACAGCTCTAAAGATCATGAGGGCTGGTTATTATTGGCCCAATATTCTCGGTGATTGCTACACATGGATCAAGAGGTGCAAGAATTGTGCATTCTTCATAGGTAAAGAGAGACTGGCTGCCCTCCTGTTGCATCCAATTTCGGTTGACCAGCCATTCATACAATGGGGTTTGGACTTCATTGGAGTCATTAATCCCAACTCAAGCCAAGGGCACAAGTAGATTTTAACAGCCACGGATTACTTCACCAAGTGGACTGAAACAGTAGCTCTCAAGGAAGTAAATGAATCTAGTATCCTAGACTTCTATGAGGGGATAGCAACAAAGTTTGGCATACCAGCTACAATAATATCAGATAATGCATTGGCATTCATTGGATCCAAGGTGACTGAATGGGCTGTCAAGAATGTGATCTACCTAAGTACTTCATCAAACTACTACCCTCAGGGTAATGGCCGGGCTGAATCTACAAACAAGAACTTGTTGAGGATCATTAGGAGGACTCTTGATGAGAATTAGAGGTCTTGGCATACCAAATTGAAATCAGCCTTATGGGCTGATAGGATAACCCCCAAGAGATCTACAAGTAACTCTCCATTCAAGCTTGTTTATGGAAGAGAGGCAATCTTGCCCATATCACTTCAATTGCCAACATTGGAACTCATGAAATAGTTGAAGTTGTTGGAGTTTGAGCCCATGGAGGTTAGATATGTAGAATTGATGGAGCTCCAAGAAATCAGAAATCAAGCATCCCAAGCAATGGAGAAGGATCGGGCTTTGATAAAGAAGACCTTTGATAGAAAGGCCAAGAATAGATCCTTCCAAGTTTGAGATCTAGTATTAAAATGGGATGCAGACAGAGAAAATCCGGGAAGGCATTCAAAATTTGATGCCATTTGGAGTGGCCCATACATGGTCACAAAGTGTAAGGACAACAATGCCTTCCAATTGTCTTCATTGGATGGCGAAGAACTGCAGATTCCAGTCAATGGAATCCATCTAAATCATTTCTACTGAAGGGAAATTCTCCACCTTGTAAATATTAGCTTAGGTTTTCGTTCCTCCAAGTGCTTATGCACAGTGTTTTGTTGTAGTTTAGTTTTACTTTCCCTAAGTGCTTTGGCACAAGCTTGCTATTCCTGGGAATGTGTTACAGGGCTTGCTCCATCAGGTGATATTCCATCTTCCTCCTTGCAGTGTTCTAGTCAATTGGGGTATCAAACAGATAATTAGATGACTCCATGCCCAATGGATTACTTCAGGCAACTAGTAACTTCATCTAGCAGGCAGATGACCCCTCTGAGTCGCCAAAATTGTTATCCAAAATGTGCTCCCTGCTCATTTTGTGGCTAACTCCTCTCATCTTTCCGTCTTTTGTGCCTCAGACATAATATTTTTATTTTCAGGAACTCAAAACTTTCTGGAAATGGCACCAATGGATAGATCTCTTTCTCAACTTTCCAGAAAGGTAAATTTTTCCTCCTAACTCCTTATATTTTTCAAGTTATGGCTCGGCGGAGTTTTTATGGGAAATTTTCCCTTAGGAGGCCCACAGCCAATAAGAAGCTGCCACGTGTCCATAGGAGCCGGAAAGGTGGAGGGCGGAGAAAAATTTGGAAATTTGGCTAAGTGTTTTTGCCAAAAATCCAAAAGGATTGTTTTGGCCTGCTGCCCCAGCCAACGAATCACGTAATTCCACGTGTCAAAGGAACCCGAAATGGCGGAGCGCAGAGGAGAAGTTAGATTTTTGGCTAAGTATTGGCCAAAATTTCAATAAAGGAAGTTTGCCCCGTGGCCCCTGTCGGAAAATCACAGATTATGCCAGCGTGTCTCGGAGTTGCGGAGCGTGGGAAAAAAATGGGAAATTTTCCCAAAAGTGAAAATATGAAATTCCAAAGGGGAAATTGCGCCCCCTAAATGCGAGCCAGTAGAATCTCACCACTTGTCCAAGTGGCGCCAAAAATTAGAAAGGCCCACAAGGAAATTTTTGAGGGTCAAACCCACATCCAATGGGGTTTTGACATGTGTCTAAGTCAAAAATATCGAAGCGACCCATGGAAAATTCAGGAGAGACAAGCCCGAGCCAATCACATCACGCCACGTGTCTCCACCTCATCGGCCCGGCAGGGAAATTTTGAAAAAATTTCCAAAGGCAAAAATGAAGTAAAATGGAGCAGGAAGGGCCCGCAACCAATTAAAACGTGACACGTGGCACCTGAACTGGTGGGGCGTGGGGAATTTTTTGAAAATTTTCCAAATGACAAAAAAGGTAAAAAATTCAAATTTTTTGCCTACCGACCTGATTTGGCCCTGTTTTGCCCTAAATTTTCAAATGGCGATAACTTTCGATCCAGAGCTTGGTTGTTCACGTTCTTTATATCAATGGAAAGCTGGTGAAATTATATACAAGATTCAGGGGTAAATTTTGCATTTTGGTGGAGTTTTGAGGGAGAAAATCAAGAAACTATTCTGTCACGTGGTCATGAGTAGAAATGACATTTCAACCACCGATTTTAATGAAAAATGGCTCACATTCTCTTCCAGCATGGTCAAAAATGTCAGGTGATGGGTCTGTAAGGATGCCCATTCTGTTTTGAATGCATTTTGGTCAATGGTCAAACCTCTTGTATGTTTTCTCGTGTTTCTCTCTCCTGGGCTCGCCCCTTACACTGTAAAAGCCAGCAGATTTGGCTCATTTTTCAGGTGGAACATTTTTTGATATTGCAGGCTCCCCTTTTTTCACCTTATAAGTGATTTTTGGAAGTATCAAACCTCTTCCAAAATTGTAACAGGTTTTCTACCTCTTTGATGTTGTAATGCAGGGATTTTGACAGTGGAAATGACAATGCAGGCTCCGTGAATGGGGTTCAGTCCTTTGTTTGTGTTGGTTGTTTCATTTCAGACCTCTAATTACATCTTATCAGCCTGTGCATGATGTTTTATGTTGCATTTTATGAAATGTGTCAATCTGCATGAACAAGAAGTGCTCACCACTCCTTTGGTGTATCACCTTATTAGCTTAGTTTCAAATTTTTGCACTCTCTATCTCTGTCTCCTTGGAATCTAGAGTAGAATTAGGATTTAAACCTCTACAATTGTGCAAGTAATAGATCTGATCAGAGGAGTTTGAGGATCCAGCCTCTAATCTGGAGATTCCTCTCTCACTTAACAAGTCCGACACTTGGAGAGAGGTTTCAATGTTGTGCAATCACACTGGATGCCCTAAAATATCAAATTAGAAACCTGATCTGCATCCAGGGGTGTTGCTGATTTGCAACAACAGTAACCACTACCGGTCACTGTAGAAAATGGATAGTGAGTAAATAGCAAGGCAGAAGGTAAAATCTGACAGGTATGCCAAATATGAGGATGTTTAAAATGTCAATGGGAATAATGATAGTGAAAGAGGCTGTGAAAAGTGGAAGAAAGTGAAGTAAAATGTCCTTTGAGTAGGTTATCAAAAGGACTTGGAACCGACGTCGGTTGGGTATAACCGAAGGTAGTCAGAGGTAACCAATGATGGTTAATGTGAATTTGAAATAGTGATGAAAGAAAGTGGTTGTGAATTAAAATCTGATGTAGAATTAGACCCAGAATTCTGAGAATGATGATGATATGGCCTAGGCACACTCAGGTGAAGCTGGATTACACCATCTTGTGATGAGGAGCGTGCAAGGATGAAAAAAAAAGTGATGAACGTGATCTCTCACCTCAAAACGTAAGCCAAGCAAAAACACTAAGAAAATTCTATCCTAGGAGTGCCTTTTCTATTATGTTTGTTTATCTTATGCTATTTAGGGACTGACACATGAATTGTGAAATAGATTTTTTGGTGAGGATGGCTTCCTACAAATAAGAAGATCTAAAATGTGAGGTTTCAGGTATGTTATGGTGGGGGTGGGCTTCACCTTGAATTATGACTCGACAGAGTAGCGAGATGGGTGCCCACTGTGCCATGCTCGTGTGACCACGTACATCTTCTTCTAGGTAGGATGTTATTTAAGAATGTATGTATTTTTAATTTTTGTGTGGTTTGGTAAGACTCACAGAAAGAGAAAAGGATAGAAGTGCATTTCTATGATTCATTCATCAACCATCAGCTGGGCATGACTTCCAGTGTATAGGTTACCCTCAATTAATGTGAGATAATGTGATAAATCAGAATGGAGTGCACTTATTTTAAGCCCAAATCAAAATGTGAAATTAGATGACACAATAAGATGAAGAGGAAGAGGGATGCTCTTTCACTACGATGCAGAAAACATGAAGAAATGGTTGTTTTTAATTACAACAAAAGAAAAAGTTTCGTTTAGAGAAAATAGAAAGAAGAGGTGGATTACAAGGGAAGAAAATTAGTGTGTACACTTTTCAGAAAGGAAACAAACACACATTTTTTTCCTAGGAATGAATGAAATGCAAGGAACCCCGGATGGGTCCCACTGGGTGTGCTAAAATGTTTCACCTTTTTCTTAGATTGTTTCTTTGAAGTGTTGACGAAACAAATAGGGTAACGGGCATAGGAGGAATACTTGTTCAAATTTTGGTTGATGGGTTTTTACGCGTGTATGACTTCTGAATCCATATCTGATCGTGAGATCTTCCTTTTGGCTAGGAGGAGCTATCTGTAATGAAAACAAGACCATTAGAAGGAATTAAACAATATGGGCAGTGAACTGCCTAGTGTATGCTAGATCCGGGAAGTATGATACTTCCTAGATGGCTGTCAGTCCACTGTTTTAAACAATTTAATGTTGTAAACAAAGTAAATTATATTGTTATTTTAAAATGATTTAGGTATCTCACTTAAAAATGCAATAAGAAATAGACCTAATCTAACAGGATAAACTAGAATAGAATCCAAAGGTCAAATGATTGGTTCTGGGTCTCTGCAGGTTTGATAAAGGTCGCGGGTAGATCACAGGTGAATGAGGGTGAAGTGAAATTAGGTGGGTAGGTCTTTGTTCTAGGTTGTGTGGGAAAACATAGAGACCGGTGTTGGTCAAGGATGACCGATGGTGGTTACGTGTAATTGGTACCGGTTACTGTTAGATCTAGAAATGTCACAAAACAAGCGTTTGGTCTCCTTTGTGATTGTACATAGGACTTTGGTTAGTCAAGATGAAATATTGGGTGACTGGAATAGGCTTTGGAAAGATTTTAATGGGTATATAAAGGTGAAAATGTGGGAGAAGGTCAATAAGGGGAAAGGTAAATAATAGATGATAAAATGATGATGAAATGAAATAACTAGGAAAGTATGATGTTGTACTTACTTGGATTCCATTCCTGAATGCTTGTGTGTGAGGGATGGAGTTGTTGATGATGGTTTTGAAGGTTACAAGTGATCACCAACTGAAGAAAATCTTTTGCATGGGCTGCATGTACACTCCTCTTTGCTTGGATAGATCAGATCATGGTTGGGATGGCTATGCAGGAGAAGATGCTTAATCTCCTTCCTTGGGTGCGAGTTTTCACTGGAATTTTCTCTCTGAGATGTGTTCTTTCTCATCAACTTTCTGCCAATATTTTTTCCAACTTCCAACTTCCAACCTTGAGAATAAGGTTGTTTTGGGGTTAAAAGGGTATCCAATGGCGATTTCAGCTTAACCGGTGACAGTTAGGGGTAACTGACATCGGTCAAGGAAGGATTTTCTAGGTTTACTAAACTAGGGAGAACCTCCTAATTTCCTTGGATCTCATGTCGTTATCCTACGGATTAGACTGGGAGCTTCTTGTAAGCATGCGGGAATGTGGTTAGAGGGAATGTAGTCATTGATTTTTAGGGTTTGGGTAAGTCTTAGTTAGGTATGGAAACTTACTAAGAATACATCTTAGGCTGAGTTGGCTTGGTGAGGTGTCTAAGTGAAGTGTATGTGTGGATATTATTTAAATAATATATTTAAATAATAAATATAGTGAGGATAAAGAATTAATTTAATAAAGGGTGCTTATATGTCGAGGGACAAAAGGGGAGTGTGACCTAATTTTAGTGTCTATAATAGACATGGATTGAGTCAGGTCATAGGCATGGATTGAGTCAGGTTGTGAGTTTAGGCATGGTTGAGTTGGGATTGTTTGAGTTTGTAACTCATTAATTTGTGAAATTAATGATGATATAAGTCACGTTGAGATGTTTTATAGTAACATGCATGATAATGGTAAAGAAATGATAGACATAATGGGAATGTATGAATGATGATGATAAAGATGTGAAGCAATTATTGTTTTGGTTGGTTTAATTTCCAATTATTGATATAAAAAGGAAATTATCTCAGGTAGAATGTGATTATGAAAGGGAAAAGGGGAATTGGTTAGGGTAGAGAGTGGCTGAGCTAACCTCCAAGGACCCCATGCCCTCGGAGTGTTGCCTAAATAGTCCCGGTGAAAATGGACCTCATGATGATGTAGTTCTCCCATAAGCTTGGGAAAATATAAGGAGGTGTGAGAATGGGTTGATAGGTGATAGGCATGATTGAGTCTAGGTCATTTAGGTATGGTTAAATTATGGGCAAATAGGTATGGGTGATTTTAAGTTGATTGCAGTGAAAGAGGAAAGTTTCCTAGAGGTAATCGTCGAGGGCCTAGTCTCGTATATGATAAGCAATATGGAATGAAGAAGTGTAAAAGATAAGAGGAGGAAAGAGAAGCACCTGATTGGTGAGGATCATAATGGGTGGGTCATACCTTAGATAAGATGATGAATGTAAGACCCTAAAGACATTGAATGATTGATTATTCTAAAGGTGTAGAGTAGTCACATTATCACCAAATGTCATAGTTCCAGCAGGTCCCTTGAGGCTGTAGGAAATGAAAGTGCAAATGGTGAGAAGGTGAAAAGTGGTTAGTTTATATGGTATGAGGTAACATGCCTTTTGGCAAGAGATCCAAGATCACAATGGGAAAGTCCATGAAAAAATAATTTTCTGTTTTGACTTATATTTGAGATAGACTGATCGATGTGGGAAGTCTATATGGGATGAGGAAATTAACTCCTTTAGGTCTTTGCGAAGTTGATCGATGTGGGAAGCTTCAGATTCTCTCTCTCTCTGTTTTTTTGAAGTAGGCTTTACATAGCTGTCCTTCAAGGGAGTAGTCTATTTATAACAACAATGTAGAGAGAAAGATGTCCTTTTTGAGGGAGTCATCTTTTTATTGGAAGTTTGAGTCAAGGATTTGGATCCCATGTGAGGGCTTTTAAGTCATGGAAAAGACTAAGGTGAAGAATAAAATTCTTTTTTAGAAATCAAGGTGAGACAACCATGGGATCTCATCTAAAATAAAACAAAAAGTATCCATGAGAATCATGCCATGTGTAGAGTCGTGGTGCACATATTTAAGAGAGGGTAAAATAGCCATAGGTATGCACATGAGTCTTGTTTAATCGTTAGGGATAGCATAGTGAAAGGAGGAAAGTGAATAGCGCTCAAGGGATGAGCATGAAAAGTGGCAGAAGGTGAGGTAGGACTAAAAGTCAATAGTAGAATGGTATAATATGTAAGGCATTAAGGGGTTTAGGTTTGGGTTTACCGTCAAGTGAAGATAAACAATATGCACTTGATCCATAAGTATGAGTCATGATGTATGGTCCAAGCCAATTATGAGCAATTTTTCCCCGTTTACTTTTTTCTGCTTTGGCTACATGTTTATTTTCCTTCAGGATGAGATCACCAACTTGGAAGGTTTGTTCATGGAAAAAAATTTCATAAGCACGTTTAATACGTTTCTGGTAAATTTGAAGATGGTCAAGAGTGTTAAGACAGCGTTCGTCTAATAAATCAAGTTGTGCTAAACAGTCCTAGTGAAAGTCATCATCATTAAGAATGCCATGGAGAGAAATACAAAGAGATGGAATCTGGACTTCGAGAGGCAGAACAACCTCTTTACTATAGACCAGAGAAAAAGGTGTGGTAGTAATGGAAGTGTGAATAATAGTACGTTATACAAACAGGGTGAAAGGAATGTGTGTATGCCAGTCCTTCCCAGTATCGTTAACCAATTTCATGAGAATTTTGTTTAGGGTTTTATTAGTGGATTCGACTTGGCCATTGGTTTGTGGGTAACATGGTGACGAGAAACTTGGTTGAATACCAAAGGTGCTGCAATGTTTTCACAAGGTTTTATTTTTGAATTGTTTCCTGTTATCAGTGATGAGGTGATGTGGAATGCCAAAGTGATAGATAATGTGATGGTTGATGAATTCACATATTTTCTCATCTTTTGTGTAGATGAGAGGTATGGCTTCAACCCATTTGGTGTAATATTTGGTAGTGGTGATTATCCATTGATGTCACTGGGAAGAATGGGGATTGATCTCTCTGACAAGATCCAAACTCCATTAAGAGAAGGGCCAAAGGTCGCGGGCGACATGGAAGGCATGACTGGGTTTTTATTCATGTAATTATCGGGTATGCGCATTTGGTTGAATGCATGGGAGGATATGATGTTAATGCTAGTGTTCCCATTAGTCATAACATGTCATACACATATATTATCGATGAGGACAGAGATGAAAAGGGCTTGATTTGGGTCATCGGTTTAGTGTGGTGCAATCTCTTTATCTGAGAAGCTGAGGGTGGCTACTTGGTTAGTAGGTGGAGGTGCAGAAGAAGGTGGTAATTTGGTAAGAGAGGATATATGATGAGGTGTAATAATGGAGGCTATGGGTGTATGGTCATTGGGTAAGACCTTAATAGACTAAAGAACCTCTACGAGAGCTTGGCGATGGGATTCAGAGGTTTGGATGAGGTCATATATAGACATTTTGAGGGAGGATTGGTGTAATTGTTTGAGCATCGTGCGATGTGTAACCCCATTGGAAATATGATATGTTGGGCAGTGGATAGTGACTTTAGGTATGGGTGCAGATGGTATGTTGGGTATAGGGTTGGTCAGTGGGTCGGTTGCCTTTTCTTTTCCTTTTTCCTTTTGTGTGTGGGTAGCAACATGGATCATGTTGATTTGAGGCGGGGAGGTAGGTGCAGTAGGTGAGCCATGAAAATTATAGCAATAGGAAGGGAAGAAGTCAAGAGGTGGAAAGGAAACTTGTGAGATGAGTTGGGCACACTAAAATTTGGGAGGAGGTTTAGCGAGTTCTCTGATGTGCACCATGTTAATTTAAAATCTCAAAGGTGGCTCTAAGAGTTTTGGAGGTGAAGGTCTTGGTCGTTGAGCAGGAAATGAGGGAAAAACTCTGGAAACTAGTGCTAGAAAAATGGGGTCCTCATCCAGAAGGTCATCATCATCAAAGTTTTCTTTAGGAGGACACAACTGGATAAGGATGTTTTTCAAATCCTTACAGTCCTCTACATCGTGTCCTGGCACATGATGATAGGCACAAATTTTGGTTTCATCAAAACCTTTTGGTTTGGGTTTGAGTGGGTTGTAAGGTGTAAGAGGCGGTAATGTGATGACAAAATTTTTGAGGAGGTTGGTTAATATTTTGGCATAGGATCTCGCTAGTGGATCATAATTGGGAAGTGAATGTGGGTTTGGGTGCAGGTGCAGCTAATTGTATAACAAGGGTCTTTGCGAGAGGGGGAGTGGGTTGAGCCAGGGTCTTAGGTGTTGGTCGTGTCTACTTGGGTAAGGCCATGGTAGATGAAATAGTAATAGATTGTGTGGTTGGTTTGACTACCTTATTGGATGGTAGCGGATTTTTGCCTTTAGGTTGCACCTTCTTTGGTAAAGGCAATATGGGCACATGATATCTAGAGGGAAAAGTAGATGGTGGAAGAGGGTGAGTTACCCATAGGGATAACCAAGGTGCTGTGGAGGTAGATGATGTAGGTCGTGTAGGAGGTGTAAGGGAAAGGGAATGAAGTGTCATGGGTAGTGAAGAAGTTATCGATGGTATTGGAGGTATGGGTGGTAAAAATGTTACAGGTGTGGGTGGAAGTTATGTCAAGTGCTTGGGTATATTAGAGGTTTGCAAGGGAGGAATGGACCACTATGTTTTTAATTTACTTACGGGTGGAGGTTTCTTTGCCAGGGTCAAGGGGTGAGGTCATAAGACTGACGGAAGGGGTGAAGGTGATGAAGGTGTGATTGGTGAGGTTGGGGTATGAGATCTAGGAGATTGGTTCTTCTGTTTGGGGGCCAGGTTAAGTTTGTTGTTAGTTTTGGAGGATGTAGCTAAATCTAATTTGATGGGTCGATGAGTAAGGCTAGCCATTGGGATGACCCCTAAAGTAGTAATAGGTTTAGGCAAGGAAGATGGTGTAGGCATGGGTTTAGATGTAGATGCATGTTGGGTTATGGGTAGAGGTGTAAGTTGAGCCATGAGTGGTATCGTGGGAGAATTTGTGATAGTTGTGGTTGTGTTTGGTTTGATTGGCCGAAATACTTTTGGATAGATAGTAGAGGTTTCAGTGAGTGACATCTGCATTTGTGTTGAGACCGGCAGTAGAAGACGCCCTCAAAGTAAGGCTTTATCCACATAATCCAGTTGCTCGGCTAAGTGTGAGAATGACACTGTAGTGGGTGGGGTGGATGTGGATCCAATGGTGATTCTCGTAAAATGTGTTTTAGAAATGGATAATTCACTAGCTTCAGCCTCTATGGGTAAGAGAGCCAAAAGTAAGTCAGTAGGATCTTGGGTGGCTGATGGAGAATGGTCACCTAAAGGTAACGAAATTTCTACTGAATCTTTGATAAGAGGAGAAGATGATAGATACTCCTTTGTGCATAGATTAGATGAACAAGTGTCTCTCATGGTTCAGAGAGGTACTAATGGTGATAGTTCTCTATATGGAGAAGCCAAAGGTGAAGTGGTCTCGATGTTAACAAGAGGCTCCGTCACAGATGAGGGAGGAGATGAAGAGTGTTCCTCTCTGGGTGGAGGAATGGGTAAAGTGGGTTCATGTGTAGGTGGAGGACTTTGGGCTAGGATTTCCCCTATCGAAGGAATATGAGGCAATTGGGAAGGACCTGGTGCGTCACTGAAAATAACATGGACCACGTGGGTATGGCTATCATTATTTGAGGTCTCTCCAGCTTGATCAGAAGAAGGGGTGTGATTAGGAAATGGTTTCTTGAAGATGTGTAGGTTTTGATTGGTAGGTGCGTTAGGATTATCCAAAACTAACTCGCCTCTCTCGAGCATTTCCTAGACAATGTTCTTGAAAGTGATGCAATTTCCATCACTATGACCTTTTACTTGATGATAGTTGTAGAATTCGTGCTCTTTGTACCACGCGGGTGTGGGTCGAGTAGGATCAAAGCCAGTGTGTGGTTTTATAGGAGGAAGGGTGATGGCTCTATTTTTAATGAGCTTTTCTAAGATAGAATAATATGGCTCCCTAATTGGGGTGTATTTCCATTGTTCTCATCTGAATTGAAAGGTATGGACATAAGAAAGATTTGATGAGGGCTTAGCCTAATTTCATGGATGAGATAGGTCAGCCTTGAGTATCACTACGTTAGCAGTTCCATTGGATTTTGAATAATTATTCTATGGTTTTGAAGAAGAAGAAGAGGTATCATTTGACTTAAATGTCATGTTCCTATTTCTTAGTTGGATTTTCTTTTCTTCAGTGGCCCAAATCTCTAGCTTTCATGCCATGGTGAATGCCTCATCTAAGGTTCAGAAAGTCTACACCTACAGGGTCAGTGAAATATGTTTAGCACAAGACCACGTGAAGAACTCTATGAGTTTGGTTTGTGGTAGTTAGAATGTGAGTTTATTGATCAGGCTACGCCAATGAGCAATAAAATCTACGATAGACTCATTGTCATATTGACATGTAGAGTAGAGGTCAGTCATGGTAACCTTCTTAACAATGTTGATGGAGAAGTGATACAAGAAGGCTTAGGCTATCTGATTAAATGAGATGATAGAATGTCTAGGTAACCCACTATACCAGTCTAATGCGAGCCCGGTCAGAGACATGGGAAATGTCCTCAGAAGCAAAGCGTCATCATGCGCGATCAAATAACGCCTATGTTTGAAAGACCGCAAATGTTGTTGTGGGTCCTCTTTTGCTATTGAGGCAGTTAAATTTTGGCATTTCCCAATGGACGGGATATAGACGAATAAGAATGGATGGGTGTATGGGCTCATTGCAAAAAAATTCGTAGTTGAGAGAGTTACGCGAGCCGGAAACGGATGCCTCTAGTGTCTACATCTTGTCCATCATTACCTTGATGAGGTCATTGGTAGGTCGGTAATGGATGGGTACCTCCTATAGCATAAGAGGATGGTGTTGGACATATGATGGAGGTGGCATTCTAGTATATGGCGATGCCACATAAGTAGGTTGGGAATGAGGGAGTGAGATAGGGGGTACGTACCCCAAATGAATAATGGATGAAATAAGAGGCTAGTGATAGTACGTAAATGGAGGTAGAAGGATTGAGGTAAACCTAGTAGTAATGCGAGCTAAGGACTGTGGAATAGAAAGGAATTTTTTTTGAAATGGGTAGGGGTCATCAACACCGAGGGTGGTTGTGTTGTTATGGGTATATGTGAGACAATAGGAAAGGAAGAGGTTATGTTCTGGGTGGTGGATGAAGGTATAGTGGATGTTGCGGGTGCAATAGATGTCGCAGATGTGGAAATCATGGCAGGTACAAGGCCTAGCTATGAAATGACTAGGGGAAAGAAAAATGTGGGTAACGCGGAGCTAGAAGGGACTGACATTAAAGTAGGAATAAGATTCAGGGGGATAGATACGGGGCATTTCGTATATCAACTAACCTGAGGCATCTCGGGTGGATGAGTGGGAAAAATAGAACTATAAGGCAGAAAGGTTCTGGTCAAGGACTCATGCAAACTCCTCGTCACTTGTGATGATAGTGATAGGCTAGATAGGCTCCATGGGTGATAGAATGGAAGGTGGTGAAGGACTAGGTGGGAGTGGTTGATAACTAGCGTGGAATATGAGGGAATTTGATTGGCAATGAGTCAGCACCATGTGAACAAGTTTTGATCTTGTTGGACTGCTTTCTATAAATGACACAGAAATAGAATAGAAATAGGGGAAAATAGGTAGTGGTAGGTGGATTGGGTCAATATGGCAGCTAGAAAATTGAACAAGCTAATTGATGCTGGTTAGGGTAAACCGACTTCAGTCATAGGTAACCGTGGTCAGTCCTTGTGAAAAATGGACAGTTTGCCAAAACAAGGAAAAAGGCCAATAATCTTCCAGGTAGATAAGATACAGATGGATTTTATCACGACAAACAAGATGATGAGAGTTATAGAGACTCTGAATAACAAATAATATGAAACATGTGTCCTTTTGGGTAGGTTAACCAAAAGAATAGTAAACTAACGCCGGTTGGGTAAAACCGGTGATGGTCAGAGGGTAACCCACAACGGTCGTGGGACCGACACTACTTACTGTGAAATTAAAACAGAGATGAAGAAAAGGTGGTTGTGATTTAAAATCAAGTGTGGGATCAAACCCATAATTCTGAGAATGATGAAAATGGGGTCCAGGCACACTCAAACGAAGTTGGAATACACCAACTATGATAAGGAGTGTGCAAGGAGAAATAAAAAGATGAAGAAAGTGTCCTCTCACCTCAAAATGCAAGCCAAGAAGAAACACTAAGAAAAATACAATCCTAAGAGTGCTTTTTATATTATGTTTGCTCATCTTATGCTATTTAAAATACTAACTCATGAACTTTAGAATAGATTTTTTGGTGAGGAAGGATTCCTATGAAGAAATATAACTAAAGGGAGAGGTTTCAGGTATGTTATGGTGGGGGCAGGCCGTCCTCTGAGATAATGAATTGACAGAAGTAATGAGATGGGTGCCCACTGTGCCATGATCATGTGATCACCTACAACTTCTTATGGGCGAGATGTTATTTAAGAATGTGTATATTTTTAAATTTTGTGATCTTTGTGTAAGATTCAAAGAGATAAAAAGAGAAAGGAAGTGCTTTTCTATGATTTTTTTTTCAACCATTAGCTGGGCATGAATTCCAGCATATAGGTTACCCTCATTTAATGTGAGTTAATGCAATAAAGCAGGATGAAATGCAGTTGATTTTAAGCCCAAATCAAAATGTTGAATTTGATGACACAACAAATATGAATTGGAGAGAGTATGATCTTTCACTAATGCAGTACAAATGAAAGAACATAAGAGTTCTTTTTAATAGCACCAAAACATGATTACTTTGAGACAAATAGAAAGAAGAGAAGATTCCAACGGATAAATTTTAATGTGAGAACCTTTTAGAAAAGAAAAAAACATACAAATTTTCACCTAGAAATGAAGAAATGCAAGGAACCCCGAATGGGTCCCACCGGGCATGCCAAAATGTTTCACCTGATTCTTAGAGTGTTTATTTGAATATTGATGAAACAGATAAAGGTAAATGGGATAAGAGGAATACCTATTAAATATGGTTGGAGGTTGTTAGGCGCATATGACTTATTGATCCACAGCTGATTGTGAGAGATTCCTTTTGGCTAGGAGGAACTACCTAAAATAGAAAATAATACCACCAAATGAAAGTTAAATAGTATATTCAGTGGAATTCCTAGTGTATGCTAGATCCGGGAAGTGTGATACTCCCTAGACGGCTATCAATCCATTGTTTAAAACAATTCAATGTTAACAATAAATGAAATCCTACTGTAGTTAAAATGATTTAGGTATCTCATTCAACTACAATAAGAAAATTCATTCACAACAAGCTAAGCTATGCTTGAATCTAAAGGGAAAGGTCTCTGTCAGAGTACCGGTACTAGTCAGGGTCTTGTTTTGGACTGTTTTGGGTATTCGGTGGGGATTTTAGGATTTGATCTTGGTCTGAAGGTAAAACACAGAGACCGAAAATGGTCTGGTATGACTGATGTCAGTTTAACTGAAAATGACCTCGGTTATGGGTAACCAGCGTCGGTATGGTTGGGGTAGAGGAAACTTATTAAAATCTTGGTATGAGGACAGATCTGAGGCTAAATGGAAATGGGGAGGGAAATGGTAATGTCTGTGGAGATCTTAGGTGTACTCAAAGATATTTAAAAGTTGGGTATGGGCAGTTTAATGGTGTGGGTGAAGG
This sequence comes from Taxus chinensis, assembly GCA_019776745.2. NCBI lineage: Eukaryota > Viridiplantae > Streptophyta > Pinopsida > Cupressales > Taxaceae > Taxus > Taxus chinensis. The sequence continues at coordinate 840,737,896 of CM034151.1, forward strand.
AATGATCAAGTTTGCATGAAGGTAAATGGTGGGAGAAAGGGTGTGCAAGTAGTAATTGGTAACAAAGGTAACATAGCCTAGTAAAATGATAGTAGATGAATACTGGTTAAAAAATACTTACCAGAGTATAAGCTTGATGGCGGGATGGCTATAACAGTTGATCAGATGGATGGAATTTGGTGTGGTGATGGCACTCCCCTCGGATGCTCCCGTGAATGCAAATGGCTTTGTGATTGCTTCTGATTTTGGTTGTGGATGCTCTGATGCCTACACAAATGTTAGTTCTACTTGCATGCAGCTCTGGTTTTGTCTCTCTTCTTTGAAAATGTGCCAACCTTGAAATAATGTTGTTTTGGGGAATAAATGGTCACCGATGACAGTTCCAAACTGACCAGTGTTGGTTTAGGGTGACCGGCGTCAGTTATGGTGGGATTTTCTAGGTTTACTAAAATGGGCAGATTCGTTTGATTTCTTGGATCTTGTTAGTTTCCCTTCACGGATTAGAATGGAAGCTTCTTTCCTAACATGCGAGAATGTGGTTAGAGGGAATGTAGGCTTTGATTTTTAGGGTTTAGGTAGGTCTTAGTTAGTTATGGAAACATACTAAGAATAGATTTGGGGTGAGGTGGTTAGGTGAGGTGTATAGGTGAGGTGGTGGTGTGAGAATTATCTCAATTAGGATATTCAAATAATAAATATTATGAGGTCATGAATTAATTTAATTAAATTAATATTAGAGTGGGGTGAAAGGGGCCATGGTTAGGTGAGTGTGTTCAAGGTGATTATTTGACAAGGGACCAAGGGGAGTGTGCCCCAATTTTTGTTTCTACACCTACAAGGGAAGCACTCTGACCAATCAAACGTTGTACTCCTAAGGGAGTACCTCCATATAGAAGCATGCCATGCTCCACTCTTGCACTCACTAACTCTTCCCACAATTGAGATTTATCTAATAAGGCCCCATCCCTCTCAGCCCATAGTTGTGTCCTCTCCGTAATCACCTTAGCTCTTTGTATAGTGAGTTGATTTCTCTTTGTCCGTAACTAGTCTCACTCTGTGGTCACTTGGTCTCTCTCTGTGATGGCCTGATCCCTCTCAATCGTAACCTGAAGATTGAGGGTTATAACTTGTTATAACTGCTGATATAAGGTAGATAAAGTCCCGTCACCCTGTATATTCTCCTCCATCTCCTCTCCACCTCCACCACCTCATGGTGGAGTATGTGGTGGGATCACGTGTGGGGGTGACGGAGGTTCCTGGAATAGTTCCCATAGTGGAAACAAAAGTGGAATTCATATCACCGGTACCTATGGTTGTACCACAACCTGATGGTGTATAACCACTTGTCGTTGAAATATAACTTGTTGTACTTATGGTCATACTTGTGGTCCTACCTATGGATCTTCCTAAGGTTGTGCTCTAAGAACTAGCCCTTGTACCACTTGTACTACCGCAGTTATCCCTGCATCTAGTATTTCCTATGGTATAGTCAACCACCGAGGCAACACTATAACATACCATGTTTGATAATCATTAGTTTTCCTTAGATCTACTATCTGGGATCATTGTACCCATGTCTGTGGTACTACTAGTAAAAAACTAGTGTAGGCTCATCCCAATCTAATCTGTGGCCCAATATAAAAATTCTCTCTAGACCTCCTCCCATACCACATCTCATCACATGGAATCCCCTAAATGAGACCAAACTACCATTGGACCCTATCTACTTTATACCAATCGAGAATATAATCCTGACTCCCAATAATGAAATGATCAACCATTGCAGTGCTCAACTCTGCTATATCCTCAGGCCACTGATACAACTTGTATGACCACCAGGTAATCATATAAGGTTTTACCTCATCAAAGGCTCATCTATAGTAATTTGTATCCCTCATATGTCCATGAATGTCATCTCCATCTAGAACCCATCCCATTATAGATGGCTCTCTGATATCTCGGGCTCACAATTCTACTACTAGGTGTCCTATCATGAGGTGATACTAGGCCAATATTTGAAGTAAAGTAGTTGGCCCCACAGTCTTTTGACTGTGGTAGGCTATCAAGTGAAAAATTGTATATAGATGGACTAGTTTACACTACCCCTAGCAATAAACCTCCACACTGACCAGTACCTGTATCACTCCAATCAGGCCCAAAGAAAAATAAGCTCCAGTGTTGTCAAGCAGTAACATACCATTGATAGGAGCTAGGATATACACAGGAATTGTCCAAGAAGAGGATCTGCCACACATCTGGTAATTTCCACTAACATACCCTAGTTAGGTAGGTCTACTACTCCAAAAATCATGGCAAAGCTCTGTAGGTTACAACTATAACGGCCATCATATGTCACCAACTGACCCTAAATGGGCACTCTAAAAATCCACCAAATGTCCTCCAAAGTAATTGTATGCATGAGAAGATTAGTTACGTTAATAAACAAGAAACTAGCTAAGAAGTTCCATGATCTAACTAAACCTATCATAAACATCAAGATGAGTGCTAAACAAGATAATTTCTACAATAATGAATTAAACTAAAACACTATCATTTTATCACTAACTACTCTATGATTCCTTAAAACATAAATTGAACCTAGTTGAACCTATGAGCAATCAAATTAGATTTGTTGTTTGCTTCAATGGAGGTTAAGAGGTCTCTCTAAAATGGCTACAAGGCCATGTTAGATACCCTCCTACTAACCTACTATGAATTTATGGATGTAAGATGGAGGAGCTTCAACAATGGAGGATAGCCAAGATCAAATGCCTATTAGCTTGGCTATTGCAAATGAGGTCTAATGCCAATATCTCCAAATGTGAGAGAGATTTTGCTATGTAAACAAGGTGTAAGGCTGAGAGGGAGGAGTGACCCTTCTATTTATTGTTTTCCAAATGGAAGAGTTTGGAATTTGGGTGCATGTGGGACTAAAGCTCAAAAAGCAATTTTAGATTAGATTAAGATAAACATGCTTTAGGCTTAGTTAAGCTTGGTTTAGGCTAGTTAAACTTGACTAAAAAGTGATTATAGACTCATTGAGAGTTGGGAGGGGTCTAGATAACTAATTGTGACTGATAGACCTACGAAACCAATAGAAGTGGTCTAGAGAGAACTAGCGAGGTTCTGAATGGTCGAAAGGAGGAATGTTTAGCTAATAAGAGAGATATTAGCCAAACAAGTTGATTATAAGAGGAATACTACTGAGAAGGTGTCGTGCATGGGCATTCGAGAATGGAGCGAAGAATGGGGAATTAATGAAGTGTTGTCAATTGGTTGAATTGGATGAAATGCTAAGTGTAAGCATATTTTAGGTGTCTATAGTAATGCTCATCTCACCTATTGGAAGGAGAAATGTTTGGCTCTCCCTCCACCATCTCTCAGCTAGGGTTGTAAGTAGGCTATGATCTAAAGTGATATGTGGCATGCAAGCCATGTACAAGAGACCTGTAACATCTAGTATTATATCTAGGTAGACATGATATTGTCAGTGAAATGTCACCTCATCGGCCTGGATCCACCCATGTCGTTCCCACATCTCTAATCACTCTAACTTCATTTGCAGGGCTAGCCAGGTCATTTGTTATGATCTTATTCTTATATTTTATTATCCAATTCTTTTATTTTATCATATAAAAATTTCTTAAATCTCCTAAGGTCACTCTAAAGTGAATTTTTTGTACCAACGTACCCCAGGAAGTGATAATGCACCCATTGTGATGTCCACACCATCAAGTGCTAGTGCCCCCTTTTGTGCATTAGTGCCTACCTTGTCGCGCAAGTGCACCCCATTTCCCACCCGACCCAGGTTCAACGACAATGTACCATTGGTGACACTAGCGCACCCTTCTTCATGCATATGCTTAGGCATATATGATTTTGTGAAAATTACACGTGAGCATATATTATTTTGCACTAGTGTAGACATGCATGTGTGCTGTCAACACTAGCATGCCCCTGCAAATGCCTACATGCCCCAAGGGCCACGTTGACGTTTTTACGTCATTTTTTACCCTAATAAATTTGATTTAAATAGTACAAAAGGACAAAAGTGAAACAAAAATCTTTGTGTACCTACGGGCCTTTCCCAGGAAGTCTTATATAGTCTCAAACGTGATCCGCAAGGTGTTTCCGGTTTTGTACCCTAGCCATTTCCTTGAAATTACAACAATGGAGTTGAACAAAATAAACACAATAATAGTCTATTATGTTACGTTATTACAATGGCTATTATATAGCAATGGAGGTAGGAAAACTACTTCCTAAAAATAAGGAAACAAATATCCCATTTATAAGATTATGGGCACAATAATTTAACAAACCAACCTCACTTATGTAAGCACTAATAATAGTTTTTATAACATCCCCCCCTTAGTGCGAACATGAGAAGAAAACACTTATGAAGAATTTGAAATAGAATTATATACCTCCACATTCTTTTAGGTCTGCATATTACTGGCTTGGATCTTGTTGTCTAGATCTTGCTGCACATGACCAATCTGCTTCACCACAATGAATCCCATACCAAATGATCACACTTCAACCAATTCACCTACATATGCAAAATCAATAGTTCCTGCTTTCAATTCCAGTGAACGCTAGATTTCACCAGCCGGTTGATGTTAGAAATATGATAGTCAAAGAATCTCTGCATTCAGAGGATCACTCCAGTTCAATAGCCCTCCTATACAAATGTTCTCAGATTTCAAAATGCACATACCCCTATTTTCAATATTTGGCAAGGAGTGTAAAGCATGTTTTATTTTTGCACACACCATTCAAAGTAAACAACTCAAAATATTATAAAAATATGCCACTAGTGTTATACGTGACCCTGTCGTTGGTGACTGATGAAAGGCATTGATCGCCCTCCATCCTCCATTGCCTCTAACCTCCAGTGACAAGTTACTAACTCATCCAGATGTGATCATGAAGCTCAAAAAAATATCCTCCACAATTTTGACGTCGCGTATAAGCGAAAATGCATCCAATTATTGAATAGTGAGGCAATTTTTTTAATTTTTACGACTTTTGACAATTACTTAGAAATTAGATGATTTTTTTGACAAGGACACTACAATACAAATTGACTTGAATTAATGAAAAAATCAAATATATTGACAGCTAGACATTTTACCATATACATTTTTACTAGAAAAAGATTTGCAATAGTTTTAATTATAAAATATTACCACTTTGAATGTATACTAACATAGCCTATTGTATAAGCCCTGACTATCTTAGATTTGTTCAAATCGAATGCACAAGTGGAAGGAATAAATCGAATACTTGACCCTAAATAGTTGAAAACGATGTACAGAATTCACATACATGATTGGAGTGGACTTATGGGTCAGACGGACACGTGGATACTTCCTCCGATGCATGTATTTTTCAATTGCACTGCATAAATTTGGAAATTTTATTCCAATTTGAGTCAATCAAATCATTTGGCGGTGGGATATATTGTTGTTGAATCGCTGGCCTTCCTCACTAGACAATGATGAGGCCGATATCTGTCGATTCCTCTCTTGAAAGATGAAAGAATAAAGCACAACTGATGAAATATTCAAAGTAAGTTAAAGGAAGAAGAGTTCAGGAAACACGTTGGATCTTCTACCCACTCTCTGCAGATCATGTGACAAAGACGAATCATGAACCTAATCTACCTGGATTGAATGAGATGGTGATCAAATCATAGATTGTGCAAGCACAGAATCGCCAATGCCATAAAACTGAATGTAAAGGCTATACAACCCAATGATGTGATGCAATAAATTTTTTTATATGTGCGTATTGCAGTCACACAGATGTAGATATGCCGCTATTATTTGTGGGGCAGAGTGATTCACACAAGAGGGCAGCCACAAATCGTAATGTGTTTTTCCTGACTGTGTTCTTATTACGCCCTTGCAAGTTGTGCAGACTGTATCTAATCCATTATGTAAAGGCCCTGAATGCATGGATTTGAAAATATCTATGAAAATTGTGGCAGAAAAAAATGAATCTATCAATGTCTAGACAAGAAAGTCTAGAATAACTATAATATTCTAAACTAACTACTCATGCATGAAGTGTAGATTATCAATACAGGGAAATTAACACAATTGAATTGCCCCTTGATAATCAAAACACTTTTCGGTGGTACCAAATGAAAGTACAACAATGGAGTCGAAATAAATAAACACAATAATAGTCTTTTATGTTACGCTATTACAATGACTATTATAAAGCCATGGAGATAGGAAAACTACTTCCTACAAATAAGGAAACAAATAACCCATTTATATGATTCCAGGTACAAAAATTTAACAAACCAACCTCACTTATGTAACCACTAATAATAATTTTATTAACATTCCTCTTGTAGATCAAATAAAAATTAGCAGTAAAAAGGATAACTGTAAATGGTAAATAACTCACCATGATGGTATTTACCCCCCCTGTGGCATGGTATATATACATGTTTTGACCCCCCCACGTTGTCTCTCACCCCTAAAGCACCTTGGGACCATCGTGGTTCTTCTACATTCTTCTAGTACTTATTGTGATTATTATTTTTAATGAATAATTATTTTTCGTTCATTTTCGCTAGGCTGGGGCACATTTTTGATTCCCTGCAACCCTTTTATTTACCTAGGGCATATTTTTGCCTTCTAGCATCTTTTGGCAATGTCCCATGACTTTTTAAATTTCTTATACAAATTTTTTTCTATAAAATTCAAAATAGCATAATTTTTTTCCAAAATCCAAAAAATTGATAAAAATCCAAAAAGTTGCAAAAACAATGGCAAATGAATCGTCCTCGAACATCAAAATTTATCAGGAAAAAACACATTTCTTAAGTTCTTTCTTTTTCTTATCTCAAAACACATTTAGCACGCCCGGTGGGACACTTATTCCATCTTCCATTAATGGAGGTCTTTCAAGCTCTACATATCCATTTTTTCATTTAAGATATTTCTGGAGTTAAGAGGCTTCTCTTTAAATAAATTTCATGTTTTAAAAATCTAAATCTCCCTTTTACTTAAGCATTTTATGGGTTCGAGCTAGAAATAGATTTTTATGATCAATAACTAACTTGTTTAATTTTTGGAATTTTTTTATTTCCATGATTTTTTTGAGCTTTTGCAGGGGTATGCATAAGTGTCTTGAATCAGTACATATACATCAGAATAGATTCACATTCGTCAAACTAGATGCGTACCCATCTAGTTGTACCTTGGCTGTCAAACTAATTTGTAAAGGGGCGTGTATTCATTTAAACTTGAGAAAACTTTTCAAAACCCTAGTGTATGCATCTCTCTGGATGCGTAGGTGTTTTTCAACAATAGTGTTTAAATTGCATTTTATATTGGCTGTATAACCATTCTCTGGGATACATATCCATCGAAACCCTAGCACATGCATTTCTTTATGTCTATAGGTGTCAAACCCCATAGTCACATTCTGGATGCACGTGTTTTTGTTGGTTTGGGCATGTATCCATTGGTTTGGGTGCGTATACGTTAGAATGGGCGCGTAGGCATTGGTAATAAAATTTGAAATTTTCTCACAAGCTATAAATCAAAATTCCTGGTTTTTGCTGACTTATTTATAGGTTTTTAAGGGTTATTTGCAAGATTCTTTTGATTAAATTAGTTAATTGTTTTGTTTTTTAATAGAGTACGATATTTGAAATGCATATGCTCTTCCCTCATGCCTTATAGGCAATCTTGGTAACCAAAAACATTTCTAAAACCTTCTTTTTCTTTCTAAACACTTGATTTATGCTTTATAATTGATTAAATCTTCAAAAATCAGTTTAAAAAAAACTCATCTTTGCAAGTTGTTTAAGTATTTTCCATTTATTCATAGATTGATTTTTTTGCATTGCGTATGCTCTTCCCTCGCACCTCTTTTGGCGACCTCGGGAAGAAAAAACAACATGTAAACTCTCTTTTGATATTGTGATCTCTTTTAGAAAAATACTAACCATGTGCATATAGGACCAAAATTGTTTTTCAAAGAAAGGATTCGTAAAACACAAACCCACTAATATGTGTTTTCATAAAGGTTTCCAAACGGTGTGCTACTTAAAACCATATTAAGATAAGCAAGATAAAAAACACCACATACATAACATTGTATTGCAGGTTTCGAAAAAAGGCTACTTCCCTATCAACTCAACTAAAACATAACCCCTTTTGCATAACACCTTAAGCTATAACAATTGGGGTGGCTCTAGGATCCCTAAAGTAATCCACCATTATGTAACCTAATGGATGAAATAGGAAGCACTCTGTTTACCCCCAATGACTAGTTTTTACATTGTAAGTTAGAGTTAAAGTTTTTTGTATCATGACTCCCATGATGATACAACTAAATGCAGTAGTTGTTCATATATCAAAAGGGGGGTAAAGTAAACTCAAGATAAACCCAGGTTATTCATTGCAAATTTCTTGGAAAATCAAGCTCACATTAGACAAACTATTGACACCTAGTTGAGTGATCTATTTAGGAGAGCCATTTCCTCAAGGAGCCAAATTTTAGTAGTCCATTTTTCGCGTTTTATCAAACCATCAAAAGGTGACAACTTACTTAGAATCTAAATATTGTTTTTCAAACAAGGTAAATACTCTACCTAAGCCATATCTAAGTTTCATTCATCACGAGATTTAGGACGCATCACTTAGCTTAGTTTCTTTCTCGCCTTAGGATGAGGCAAAATTCTTCCCAAGTGACTCTTAGTTTTATCTTTACCTCATTTGGTCAAAACCCTTGTGCTCTTATTGCCCATTTGGGACAAGGAGGCATACCTCGGGAGTGTTATCATAGACAATATTCGCCACTTTTTTATCCATTTACACCCATCTATGTTTTTAGTTGGGTTTTTAAATGTTTAAAGTGTGAGAGTATGTTCTCACATCTTTGATAGTCCTTTAAATCTTGATTTCAAGATCGTATTCAAAACTAGGATTTTGGTTCATCTTTTTTTCTCCTTAAGTTATTATTTTTTCTCGAATTTTAGCTATACAATTATGATACTTACATATTTCTTTCATTTTTGAAAACTTGATATAAGTTTCTTTATTGTATCGTTATGATGCTCACATAAATAAGAACTTATTTCTATACTTGTACCTAGTTTTGGTTCCTACGTCATCTAAATCTTGAGAGTGTTGATACTACTTTTGTTTATATCGCAATAAGATTGTCTTGATACTAACACCTTATTTGTTTGGTTAATGTATTGGGGTATTGTTGTTACGATATATGCATTTACAAATTCTGTTATCAATACTTAGATTTGTTGGGATTTGAACTGATCATAGTATACCTTCTAGGGAGAGCAAGTTTTTATCCCTTTGGTACCTAGGCCTTGTTAGTTTTCTAACTTGACCTATGTACTGATAGGGTATTGCCACTATCTATCTTGTACCCATCATTGAAATCAAGGTTTAAGGTATGGTATTTTTAAAAATGGTTTGAATGATTGTTTGGGTGTACGTATAATTGACCACAAAACACTAGGACATTGAGATTTCAACACAACTCATAAACACATGTGCCTAGGTTATATACAATTTTGAGTGCATTTAGACAAAACCTAGTACAACCTAGTCTAGTGATGCCAAGAATCATGAAAATGGCATCTAAACCAAACAAACTAGACGTAGAAGAAAACCCTTTAGCATCGTTCCTATTCAACAACAATAACTTAATACCTCTCTTTTTGCAAATAAAAGACACAAAACCTTTAGTTGAACATAGCAGAGAAGAGTTTGAATCTTTCAAGGAATAACACAAGTTAGACCTAGTTCTCTTTGATGAGCTCCTTTATTATAAAAAAGATCAAGTACTTGCAAGATTTCTTGAATTAGGAGTTAAGATTCTGCAAGAGTGCGAAGTGGCAATTAAAACCGTTAACCACAAAATGGAAGAGCAACTATCTATCTTAGACATGGATAACCACTTTGACGCATGGTATGCTTCCACTTTAGGACAACATAATAGAAATGTCAAAGATGACCCATTAAAACCAATAAGTGATTCACAAAAACCTTACTTTAAGGCTTCACACAAAGTAAAAATTCAACGTGAGTGAAAAGGCTCACGACCTCCTAGGGTTGACAAAGAATATTATCCCTTAATCAAAGAAGAGATCATCCAAATACAGATACTGAAACTCAGTAAAAAGTTAGCAAACTTAGGCTCTTCGAGTAAAAATTTGTATAAAAATAAAGTCAAAGAAAAATCTTGTGACTTCCACTTTGATCCATATGATGACGCAACTTTCAAATTTTCTAAGGTAAATAAACCAGTCTCACCCACAAATGAACAAATCATTCAATAGGAGTTACAATTAATGAAATATACACTTACTATGATACAAGAAAGCAATTTAAGACACAATAGGAAATACCTAAATGAGGAACTATGTCCTTATCCCTTTGATCAAGATATGTTGCGATAGCCATTTCCAAAACATTTCTCTCCCCCAAAATTCAAAAAATATAGAAGCAAAGGTGATCCTTACGATCATATCAAAGACTTCTACATGGCTTGTTAAGAGGTCGCTTGTAGTGATAATTTCCTAATACAATTATTTCCTCACAACTTAGGAGCATTGGCGTTAGAATGGTTTTTTAGTATACCTAAGGGATCCATCACGACATGGCCTGCATTAGCCAAAAAAATTGTATGACATTAATCCTTCAATATGGAGAATGATATCACCATGAAATACCTTTGCAACGTAAAAAAGAAACCCATAATGCCTTCACATACTTCTTACAATGGTGGTATAGATTGGTAATTCATTTCCCTTGTGTTCTTCTAGAAAAAAAACTAGTAAGCATATTCATCCCAAATTTAAATCCACAAACAACATTTCATTTACAAATGCACTGTGGATCTAAATTCAAAGAATTTATAGAGAAGGGTAGTCAAATAAAAAAGGATCTAATTGTGAAGGGTATGCTTAAACTAGTCATAAAGGATAAACATGAAACAAAATCCTCAGATAAACCAAAATTCTTAAAATATATATATATATATATATGTCGTTAGTAATGGCATTACAGACTCCAAAAGAGTCCAAAATGTGTAGACTGGTCCACTTTTCAAACTTTCGCAAGTACCTCACCCAAAGGTGCCCAAAAAACATACATTTACACCACTAACGAATTCATTATCTGCCATATTTAAAAAATTAGATGTAGTGAACATGGTGCAGTACCAAACCACGATAATACCATATCCAAAAGATGTTCCCAAGACATGTTGGTTTAAAGAGCATGAGTATTGTGATTTCCATCATGTCAAAGGACATAAAACTGATAGATGCTTAAGATTGTGACATTATATACAAGACCTCATTGAAGAATGTAAAATCACAGTAGATTCACCACCTAACTCAGGATAGATCCCTAATGAGAAAATGGGTATATTCAAAGAGCCCTTTCCTAACCAGGTAGATAAGAAGAAAAAAACACCAGATCATGGAATAGGTTCTAACAATTACAGGATTGTTCTTACATTTATCCAACTAATGATAGCCCATTTGATTCCCTTATAGGTTGTATTCATTCATCCAATGAACAGGTCAATACTATTAGGATTTTAGAAGAAAATTGTGTTGTAGGGACAGGATGCACTTGTTTGATCATACCAAATCCCCTACCTATTCCTCAGGAAGGCCAATACAATTTAATATAACAATTAGAGAAGACACGAGCTAGAATATCAATAATAGATCTCCTCAAAATTTATACTTCTCATAAGAACACATTATATAAAATGCTTCAGAATTTAGGGGTCTCCACATATATAGATCCTACACAGCTTCAAGCAATGATTGCACACCTAAATTCAAATGATCATATCAATTTTGATCATGTTGCAATCCCCTATAATTACCCAAAACACAATGTACCCTTATACCTATGAGTATTTTTTACTCATCATAAAATCAAAAGAGTGCTTGTGGATGGTGGATCGGGTCTAAATATTTGCACTTTGAAGCAGGTTAATCATTTGGGCCATTTAGAAACAGATCGAGGGGCTAAAACTATTACAACTAGATCATATGATAATGAGGAGTGAGAATCAGTAAGTACTATAGTAGTTCCAATAGAAGGAAGGTCGACTTCTTACGATACAACGTTCCATGTCCTTGACTTGGATCTTCCTTACAACATGATTTTGGGGTGCCCATGGATCCATGCAATGTAGGCCATTCCCTCCGCCTTCCATTAGTGTATCAAGATATACCATGAAGGACATAAAGTCACCATTTGAGGTGATCAAGAACCATTTACGCATTATACGGAATTGCACAGTTTTTCTCGTGCAGCTTATGAATGTCCTTCAATAGATATTGGTGTCTCCTTAAAAATAGAATTTATCAAGGAATGTGTGAATCTAGATTCACTCACTCCTTGTAATAAAAAATGTCCTTCGTTGGTCAACCATTTCCCATCATGGGAGGCAACATAGGCAAAGTACAACCTAGGTGAGTAATTCACTTTTCAACAAGCCTTACTAATATTAGATCTATCGGTGTTTCCTAGGACATGGGGAAAACCCTATTCTCAATTCAAGAGAACTCGGGATAAATTCCCTAAACCATTGGATAATTTCATTCCTAGTGGTCTCCTATCCAAGGAAAATATTTTGGAAGACCTGATCAGGAGGATACCTGATGGTACCATGGCATCAAGTCATCAAGCTCAGCAGTACATCAAAGGACACTGCACGATGTATGTTTTGGGCTATAATGGGTTTGGATTTGGTATAAATGCATAAGGACAGTTAGAACCCACTCTTATTCCTAGTTTGAAATTAAAAAAACATGGCTTAGGAATATGGCCTCGTCACGATCCACCTTTTGAGATCGACGCCATCTCTTCTGAACATGAAGACTTCTCATCTCATTTAGATAGTGATGCGGATTCCTAATGTAGCCTATACGAGGATATCACCTCCAAAAACATATTCCTTGATTCACTTGTTTTTACCTTATCTGGATCCAATCCTAAAACCAATGGCCTAGTAACCCTTGTATATCCTGAAATTATAGATTGCAATCAACAATTTCACATGCCAATTGATTTCTTTAAGAACGACGAGGTATTTGCAAAATTCATGAGACTTAGAGATTCTATTCTAACTGGGGATCACAAAAAAGGTTTTTCCATCAAACTAGATTCTTGCGCATACTTTGGAGAAGAGGTAGAGGTTTTTGGACATTTGCATAAGAAGGTCATAAGTAAGAAGAAGAATGCTTCAGATAAGCCTTGCGGAAAGAACATACATAAGTCTCATAGAAAAATTATTTTTGGGGAACTAGTAGATAAGTAAAATGAAGAAATCATAGTAAAGGTGGATTATCCTTATAAAGATGACCTCATACCTCCTATTAAGGTTGATTTTACTCTTCCTCCTGATCCTACATGGATGGAGGATGTTTCTAAAATGCTTGTAGAAGAAAAAATTATTGTCAATATCGGCTCAAAAGAGGAGCCTAGAATGATAAAGTTGGGAGCTTCTCTTTCAGCACAAGAATAGAAGGTTTTCATGGAACTATTATGTGAATGTGCAGATATATTTTCAAGTTCATACATAGATATGCCCAGTAGAGACCAAGACTTAGTCATGTACAACCTTGTTGTACACCCAGACACTAAACCTATCAAGCAAAAATTGAGAAAAATGCACCCCAAGGTTACGCCACTTGTCAAATACGTTTGAAAAGTTAGTAGTTTTTGATTTTATTAAACCAATTGAGTATTCATATTAGATATCTAATATAGTCCCAGTTTAGAAGAATCTAGTTGCTTTAAGAATTTGCACTGACTTCCATGACATCAATAAAGCATGTTCTAAAGATGAATTCCCCTTGACTAATATTGATATGATCTTTGATTCCACTGCTTGCTATGAAATGTTATCCTTAATGGATTGCTTTTTAGGTTATAACCATATCATAATAGGAGAAGAGGATCAGCACAAGACAAATTTCATCAACCCTTGGGGGAAATTTTGTTACAAGGTCATGCCCTTCAGGCTTAAGAGTGTCGGGGCTACCTATCAATGTGTAATGACTATCATTTTCCGTGATATGATGAATGACATCATGGAATATTATGTTGATGACATCTTAGCAAATTCTAAAACTAGAGGAGAGCACCCTGAAGTGCTAAGACACATTTTTAAACATATCAAAGATTACAAAGTTTGTTTGAACCCTAGGAAGTGTGTCTTTGGTGTTTTGTCAAGAAAGATCCTAGGTTTCATCGCTTTACAAAGAGGAATAGAGGTGGATCCTGAAAAGGTTACAACTATCACATATATTCCTCCACTTATAAATATCAAATAACTAAGGATTTTACAAGGAAAAATTCAAGCAATCCCCCATTTTATTTCACAACTTGTAGATAAATTCCATCCATTTATGCATCTATTTAAAAAGGATGTTACATTCAATTGGGGACCCAATTGTAAAAAGGCCTTTGAACTCCTCAAACAATATCTTGTCAACCTACAATACCTCATGCCACATACCCCAAGTGAACCTCTCATGTGGTATATTTTATATTCCCAATTTTGCATTGGTGCACTACTTTCCCAATAAGACCTAAACCACAAGGAAAGATCAATTTACTACCTTAGCGACGCCTTGATTACCTATGAGATAAATTAGTTACAAATTGAAAAATCTTGCCTGGAAGTGGTCTTTGCCTTTAAAAAGCTATGTCATTATCTCCTTAATAATAAAAACAAGATAATATCCACAATTGACCCTCTCAAGTACCTTTTATCCAAACTTTCCCTTACCGGATGAATGGCTAATTAGATCATTCTCCTAAGTGAGTTTGATATTGATTTTGTTAACCAAAATTCATTAAAAGGACATGTGTTAGCCAATCAGTTAGCAGAATTTACCCTACTAGGGACAAAACCATTGTGCCTAGATCTTTCAGATGCATCCATAATGTATGTTGAAGATTCTGCTTAATGGTAAGTTAATTTTGATGGATCATTCACCTTCCATAGACCAGGAGCAAGATTCGTACTCATCACTCCTATGGGGGAGGTAATTCCAAGAGCATTTCATTTGGGATTCCCTTGTACTAATAACATTAGAGAATATGAGGAACTCATCATTGGCCTTAAGTTAGCTATCACTTGGAATATCAGACAGCTACGAGTCATTGGAGACTCTAAACTAATCATTAAACAAATTAATGATGATTATAAGGTTAAGGATGAAAAACTTATTCGGTATAAGAAATTAGTTGAAACCTTGTAAGAATATTTTATATAGTTTTTTTTTGAATAAAAACCAAGGTCACACAACAAGTTAGCAGATGATATGGCTACCATGAAATCATTGTTACACATTCCACCTTAGGCAAGTAAAATATTGTTCTTTGTATAACATTTACGAGTGCCCACATATGACATGCCAAAGTCATGTTTGGCATGTGAAGTTGTTGATCCATTCTCCCCTTGGTATGACCCTATATTTAGATAGATACAAGATGACATGTTTCCCCCAAACATTACCCATTTTGAGAAAAAATACCTTATCCAATGTATAGCCCATTACACCCTCCTAGGAGGCACCCTCTATAGTCGTGGCTACGATGGGAATATACTTCGCTATTTGGATATGACTGAATCAGTCCATGCTATTAAATAAGTACACAATGGTATATGTCAATCTCACACTAGTGGTATGGTCTTGGATAAGAAACTCTTAAGAGTAGGCTGTTATTGGCCTACCATGGAAGCATATTGTTGTAATTTTGTAAAGAAATGTGAGTTGTGTCATAAATAAGGTAACTTGATACATGCACCAACATAGGATTTGCAGCTTATCAAAATTCCTTTTCCATTTTATATGTGGGGATTAGATCTCATAAGGAAGCTCCATCATACCTCATATAATGGTCATACCCACATTATTACCACCACCAAGTACTTTAATAAATAGGTAGAGGCTATACCTCTCACTTATGTTACTGGTGCGTAAATATCCAAATTCATCATGAATCACCACATTTTCCATTACGGTATCGCCTCCGCCAATCTCAAAGATAATGGGAAGTCGTTCAAAAAAAAAATAGTTAAGACATTGTGCTAACACTTCCATACTCAACTTAAGTGGTCTACCCCCTATTACCCTCAAGGTAATTAACAAGCCAAAGCCACCAATAAAATGGTGGTATGGATCATGGAGAACATGGTAAGTAAGACTGGTCATAATTGGCACTTACAAAAACATCCTTCCCTTTTGGCCTATCGAACCTCCATCCACACTCCTATTGGTGCAACCTCTTATTCATTATTCTATGGCACTAAATCCATCATACCCTTGGAAGTTGAGTTTCCTTCCCTGATAATATCCCTCTGGGACTGTCTTAACAAACATGAACACTACATAGTGGCTCGGCTAGCAGAGCTAGAGCTATTATATAAGAAGCGTATGAGAGCACTTAATCACCTGAACATATACTAGAACTGAGTATTAAGAGGATACAACAAGTGGATCATTTATCGTGAATTTTATATAGGTGATATTTTTCTAAAATAAAACAAGAAAAACACTATCAAGGACAAAAAAAAGAGAGGTAAGTTTGAGGCTAACTGGTTTGGGCCCTATGTTGTGGTGGCTAAATATGGTTCAATGGCATACAAGCTGGCTCACTCAAATGGTGATGAATTAAAGGAAACAATGCATGCCATACATCTCAAGTGCTTCCATGATAAAATAAGAGGTTCCTTGGAAAAGAAAGAAAAAACATGCAAAAAATAAAGAAATCAAGAAAACAACAAAGAAAAAAAAACAAGTCATCCAAAGGTGAGAATGACACAATTATGGCACATTGGATAAGTCCTTGAGTGAAAAATTATTTCTGGAACTTAATGAGGGTCCCCTACTCACAATTTACTCTTATGTATGCACAAGTATCTATCACTTCTACATAGGACTAGTCTCCCTTGTCAGATCTGGGATCCTTCCCAAATCTACGTTATAAAGTCATGATCTAGATTTCTTGTTCTTATATATATGTGAAGGAGTTACCTTTGTATATTCCTATATCATGCTTGGAGCACCTTCATGTTTCACCTTCTTAAACATGCATGTGTGGAATTCTTCCGTTTTTGTATTCCCACATCATGCTGGGGTCATCCAGACTTCTTTGTCATTATACATTGCTTGCAAAACAGACCTTGGAAAACACAAAAACATTTAGAAAAAGATATAAAAAAATATAAAAATTCAATAAAATTCCCTTTTAAGGACGACACTACATAAACATCATAACATTTTCTTCAAGAAACACCAAAAATAATGTAAACAATCACCGTGAAAAACTTATCTTTCAAGATAACATGAAAACATTAGAAAAAAACCAAAATTGTTCTGCAAAAACAAAGTAGTGATTAGATTGATTATGGTTTTCAGTTTGTAGAGTTTTGATAGCTTTATCCTTTCATGTTTTTTTTAGATTGAAATAATTTTCTTAAACTTAGGTTTAAATTCATTTTTAAATCTATTATGTTACATTAAATTCATTTTAATATTTCTTACTTGTACAAATTGGTGTTTTTACCATTGCTTGTGTGCATTTATTAAAAATTCATTTACATTCTTAGATTAATTATGGATTTTATCTATTAGTAAGCATGTTTTGATTCATTCTTATATTCATATGGTTGTGTTGTTTATTTGTATATATTTTTGTGGTTGTGTTGTTTGTTTGTATATATTTGTTTGGTTGTGTTGTGTTGTTTGTGTATATTTCTCTAGTTTTGTTAACTTTTACTTGTGTGTTTTTTGTCCCATGCACATATTATTTCTTATCACATCTATCATCTATCATCATGTCTAACATAATCTAATACATCATATATATACAAGATTCTAAATTTTACATCATGCATGTATTCTAAACTATTCATCACATATCGTATCAGCAATGGGGGAAAGCCGGGTTGTGCATGATCATAAATCTATCCCCCCACATCAATATGATATATATCATCTCGTATGCTAAAAATCTACCACAATATCTCATGAACAAATAAAATGATGTTATCTAATAAAATATATCATCAATACTAAACATGTGGTACATCATCAATATCTATCATGATACATACATAAGAAAGAAAATCACACAACATCATAAATATACTCATCGTACACCTATAAAATGTGAATCATCATCATACATCACTGAATTTCCATATATAAAGGTATAAATTTCTATCTCAAATAAAGATATACATCTTTGATAAAAATATGCCATCAAAAGAGAAAAAATTGAACCTTCATCACGAGGCATAAATGATACATCAAATAAAAAATCAGCCTTCATAAGAGGCATGAATACATACATATATTAGTATAAACAAGAGAGAGTCAACCATGACTCTTGTCCTCTCCTAGGCTTCCTGTTCTATGGCGTGGATGAGGGAATGGAAGCTAGTGCAATGGGATGAGTCCAGGTGTACCACCCTACTGTTTAGGTGGCTACTACATTGATCTAGTCAACCGTCCTAATATTCGTGATCTTGAGCTTGTCCTACTCACATCTAGCTGGTTGAAGGGTGTCACCTGCTTCCCTACTAGAACTACTTTGTAGTAAGAAACCTTTTAATACGAGGCCTCACAACTAGATCTCATAATATCGTGAATCATCTATGTGTCCTAGAAAGTTGTGGCCATATGTACAACAACATCTCAATCCCCTATCACTCTGCCCATATCTACATGGGCCTATCTCAAAGTGGTGGCCTTATAATCTTTGTCTACTATGATGGTCTAGACCTAGGCCAGTTCCAAATCCCTCTGAATGGTCATACCTTGTGCCTGAGCTTAGGTCTGGTCCTGCTATCTAGTAAAACCATGAGAATATGTCTGTACCTGATGTAGGAGGATCAATATCTGGGCACCCTATGCGGCTAGCTACCAAATCTGCTACTAAAAGGCTCCCCCATCTCCACCATGAGTGAAATGGCCTCTTTCCTGATATCTCTCTACTGTAACAAACTATAGTTAGCCCTTAGCCTGGTCTCGCTCAGTTGCTACCTATAGCTGAACGACTACTTCCTGTTGTAGCTGTTGTTGGAGGGAAGTTAACTTTCCATTATTCCCTCCTAGAGGGTGATGTGGAAGAATCTATTGAGCCACTACATGTACCTATTATATAAGAACATACACTACTATTGGAATACCCATTGGAGAAAACTGTATATGAGGATCTTGGGGCACCTGTCTCTACATGGGCGTAGGCCTTTGTCTATGTGGATGTTGTAGTGGAGGATCCTCTCCACCACCCCCATCATGACATTAGCTATCAAAGGGATCATCATCATCTCCGTCACCCTCATCACCACTACTTGAAAGCCCCACTGAAGGTGCTCTCACTTCTGCACCCCATGTTGCTCTAGGGATAGTCAATCAATGTGGTAAAAATGTGTGGTACCATGGAGCATACTCTATGGTACATCTTGGATCTCTAACCTACCACAAAGGTACCTAACGAAAATTCTACCACCTGTTAATAGCTTGCCATGGCCCTATCTTAGGTAATCTATGGCCTCATGTCAACATACTCTCAGGACCTGCAAGAATACCAAATATCTGTCCCTTGAACATCCTGTACAATGCCAAACTATCTTTGGAACTGGTCGAATCTGTAGAACTCCTTGATATAACTGTGATTGCTAAGTATGAAATTTTACACAGTTGTTATGGTCAGCTCAATGCCATCCTCAGACCACTTGAAATATCAATATAGCCTCCATACTTCCATGGCTTGATGTAAGTCATCTAGCTCTCTGTGGTAGTGGTATGTGTCTCCCATGTTCGGTCACACATCCTCGCCGATTGGAACCCAACATATGGTAGAAGGATCCTCCAGAGCTTGAATTTTTAATAGACTTGTGGGGTGACCAATAGAGATATGGTCCCATGCCCAAATCTATAGTAACCTGGTAGGTCCTATCATCTTCTAACATTATTATGTGATCATGTGCAAGTCCCAGTATAAGTGTGTCAGTATGCACTGGCCCCAACAATTTTTCTCTCGATCAATCAAAATATGTATCACTCCAATACGACCAAGTGTAAATGAATCCCCAATCTTGTCAGGGAGTAAACTCCATTGACAAAGGTCATCGAGTATACTAAAAATTGATCAAGCTCAAGATCTGTTATACACAGTGATAATCTCACTGTCATCCCATGATGCGATATATCTGGAGCAACAAACAACTCTATAATACATTGATCAATATCAAGTTGGTCGCTCATGTACTGAATCAACTCTCCCTGAATAGGGACATGCATAATGTGCCATATGTCCTTCAAAGTAATTGTAATCTCACCAGTAGGGAGTCCGAAGCACTAACTATCATTGTGTCATTGCTCTGATAGGGATGTCAGAAGGCCATGATCTAGAGTGATATATGGCATATCAACCACGTAGGCTAACTGAATGGCATATAAGATGATATCGAGTATCCTATAATCCTCATAATCAAACTGTGCCTCTATCTCTACCAGTTGACCATATCTCTCTCTGGTATTATGCAGGAAAAGTAGTAATCTCTGCGTAGCACAAGCAATACACTTGTTAGGGCTACATTCCTATCTAGTTCTATCTACGTGTCTATCTCATTTCCTTCCTGTATTCTTCTACAAAACATACTAATTTGTGTTTTTCTTCTACATAATTCTAGTCCATATTCATCTCCACTTAGCTTATTTTTATTACAAAAATGGGTTACGTGTTTTCTTCTGGTGCATGCGCACTTCCTTCAATGTCTGCATGCCTATTTCAATGCATATGCACCTAGCACACATACGTACCCTTTTTGATACATACACATCCATCTCAACGTGTACACTCCCAAAATTCTTCAACAAACCCCCTACATACGTAGGATGAATACGTGTCTATTTCGATCCCTATGCCTCTAAATCAACGCGTGCGCGTGCACATATATATTTCCTTCCTTGATTAATACATGACCCCTTCGACAGATACACATGCACGTACCTATGTTGTGAAAGGTACACCTATGTGTTCCCATATTCTCGATGCATGCGTGCATGCACATACATCTTTTTTCATAAAAACTATCTTAAAAAGTTCTTTGAAATGTGATTACATACAAAATTTGACAAGAAAAGATAGGTCACTCACAAAGGGTTCATCCGCTGCATCCCAGAGGTACTCTCAAATGCGGTCTTCTCATCTCCTCCTCCTCGAAAGCCTCACCATCTCACCCCAAAGCACTAAAACTCACTCGCTGTAAAAATTTGCCAGCAATCTACTATAAATGAACTGGTCATGATTGATTTACCCCCCTCGTAGGTGGGTATATTAGGATGTTTTCGAGGTATGTTTTCTCCAATATGATCACTCTGATACTTCTTCTACTCACTAAAATATTTTTTTTTTTCACTTTTCACTATGATGGGGCACTATTGGCCTCCTAGCACTCATTTCTTTGTTCTGGGGAATTTTTCCAATTTTCCAAGAACTTTTTTTTTGCTATCTTGTCCTATTCTTCTTTTATTTTTATCTATCAAAATGATTATTTTTGTCTTCTTTTTCTTCCCACCGAGGCATTTTACTATAGCATGATGCCCTTTTTTCTTCACTTTGGAGCATTTTTGCGTACTTCTAGGAGATCTTCCATTTCTCAAATTCTTTTGACTAATAAAAAACAAATCTAAAATCATTCAAAAAACCAAAAACATTGAAAATTTTCAAAAATTAAAATTTTTTGGTAAAACAACTTGTTTGCAATTGAAATCTATGTCTCTCACCTGGCATTCATCTTGTATCTTGCTGACATTTTCACTTGTTTTGAAACAAAGACTTGTGGATCACCCAACTCTACAACCATCTACAAAATATATGCTGCTTACTTCTTTTGTACTCTGGGGTACACCAAATTGCCTCGTACTATTTTCATTTTGCACACTACTTTATCATTGGACCCAAGTGTCTTCCATATTTCCCTCACATATACAATTTTTTTCTTGCATCATTTCTACCCTTGTCATTTATCAACGACGTTTGGGATTTCAGGTTGGTAAAAAATTATTTGTGTAACTCTCTTGAACGTTGTTGGTTTGAGTGTGTGTGATTGTACTTATTTCCCTATTAGATGAGTTTGTTTAATTCTCGTATTGCATTACATTCATGTATGTTGCAAGGGGTTTTCCATTTTTTAGCAATGGACAGTTCTTTGTATCTTGGCTTTTCATGTCATTTTATGCTACTGTCGTATGCTCATATTTTAATAAAGATCGATGATAAATATTACTAGAAATATGAATAATATAATTCTTTATATAGCATTGGTTTGTGGATAGCTCAAAGTCCCTTTTTTGTTATTTTATCTTTTGTTTCCCCTCTACTCTATTCACCTTGTTCTTCCATTTTTCTTTTTCTATTTTCTATTGAGTTCCTTCATCACCCCATTGAAACTCAAGGGGGCATCCTTCGTCCTACTAATTTTTCTTCTACCCCTTCAAAAATTTAACTATTTATATTTGTCTATTTTATTTGATATAACATCACATACGTCACCTCAAAGAGGGGGAAATGTAGACACCTATAATATGATCTACATGATCTTATTACTAAGGTCATACTAAGTATCCTAGACTTATGCTAATTTATTATGCTACACTAGTGAATTACCCTTTATAACCTCTTCAAAATCCCTAAACCATGTTACTCCCTCTCTAACCGACTTATGTAAGCTTGTCTCCCTTTAATTAACATTGTTTAGGTTAATTAACCCTCCTATTGAATTTATAAGAAGGAATTGACTTTCTAAAACAAATATCTTACCTTTCCAAAAAGCCACTTAGCTTCCCAAAATCCAATTCACACCTCCCAATGTGATTTTCTACAACTCAACTTTTTGAACCCCTTTTAGTCCCACATGCATCCAAAACATCCTTTTCTCAAATTCAAAAACTATAAATAGAGGGATACCCCTCCCACCTTTTCCTAAGAACTGTCTCTCTCTCTTATTTTTTATTTTTGCCCTTTTAGGTCTGTTTAGAGTTATTTAATAGTTTATTTGAGCTATTTGTTTATTGTTTGCTAATCCATTCCAAAATATTTTGGTAAATGGGAGAATCCATTAATGGTGAGATTCCATTCTTAAACTCTTGAATATCAACAATCACAAAAATTATTGCTAGAGCTTTAATAGGTTCATTTATTAATAGCTTTCATGGAGCAGAGAACTAATATAGTCATGTTAAGAAGTTGATTGTTTGTTTCAAAGCTTTATACATGCATGCAAATAAGTAGTTCTTGCTTATCTCTAATATAATGGTCATTGAGTTGTTTGTTTAAAGATTTTGGGGTTTGTTTAGGAGTTCTTAGCCCATTTAGATATTTTGCAAATTTTTCATTGAACACAAAGGGTTGAGGACATCATGTATGATTTGAATCTATTTTTCATACACTCTTCCCATCTAGCATTCACTTTTATTTTGGTAGAGTATATTTGAAATCAATCTATCCTCACTCCTCCATTATAACATTCACATTTTTAGAGGTTGTGCACATTTGGAATTTTGTCACTATAACCCTCCTCTCATATAGCATTCAATTTGTTAGAGGATGAGAACTTTCACAACATTGAACCACTCCCCCATCTTGGAATTCACTTTGTAAAGGGTCAAGTTTGTCAATCACTTTCACAAGCTTCCATCTTGACATTCACTTTGTTAAGGGTTACGTCATTCATATCTTCTAAATTTCTTTCTCATCTTAACATTCACTTTTTTAATTTACAAGTTATTACCATCCTTAATCACACACCTCTATTCCATAGTAGCATTCACTTTGCTATAGGTTGAGTTATCTTTTGCATCTCTTTTTTTCTCCCCCCTCTTTTAAAAATGGTGGGAACACGACACAAAGATTATAGTCCTTTTGGAAGGAATGAATGACATAGAAATCCTTTCAGAAGTTTTGACAGTGAAAATGACCAAAACTCTGAGGATGATCAAAATGACATCTCTCTCGAAGAATAATCCCACGTCAAAAATACATTACGTATGAATAAATACTAATTTTTTCTTCATCTCCTTTAGATGGGATAAATATTACCCTCTGATTTCTAAGAGGACATTCTATGAACATTACTTGGAAAACCACCACCTAACAAGGGTGAACCTTTCATTTTGACATTCTATGAACCGATTGATGCTTTCTTTTACGTCACTTTTCCCAAGACCTCATCGATAGTGGGGATATTATTGTTGAAGACCCATCACCAAATAAAACACCTAACGAAAATATCAAGGTGTTCTTAAACCCATTTTCCAAACATGGCAGTGACAATAAAAACACTGACAAAGGTTTGTCTGCTAATAACACTAATTATAGTTCAATTATCTCATTTATTGAGGAAGTAAATTCTACAATGGTTACCATTAAATTCAAACCTTTGAGTAATTTTTTGACCACACGCTAAAGAAATATGTGGGTTCCCATGGAAAACCAACCTTCTACGCCTTCTGCAAAACCTCAAATTTCCAAAATAACAACTCCTTTGAATCACAAGTCAAACTCTAAAGTCAAATCTCTCGCTCCTTGTCAGTATTAATTCATCAAAAAGTTAACAACCATTCCATCACATATCTCTCTAATGGAACTATTAAAATATTCACCTAGCTTTCAGGACATTCTCACTCACGCTCTTTATGAATCATGCATTCCTCATAATCTTAATGTTCAAAAGTTTCAAGCTATGATTGTAAACCTTATGCCTAAAATTCCTATCTTATATTTTGGCCCTCAAGATATGTTGAACCCAAATCTGATTAACAGGAACTCCTTGTACATTGAAGCTTATGTTACAGATCATAAGGTCAAGAGAGTTGTTATCAACAATAGAACAACTCTTTACATCTCCTCTTTAAAAACGCTCCACTACCTTGTCATACAATAGATGATTTAGATGCTAATATTATTACCATTTATGGTTATGATAATACCAAGTTCCATTCTTGTGGTACCATCACTCTTTCCATAAAATTAGTTTTATAGCTCCTCGACACTGTATGTCATGTCCTTGATGTAGAAACATTATATAGCCTTATTTTAGGTAGACCTTGGATACATGCATCACAATTTTCCTCTTGCTAATTTGCATGTGTATACTATATTTAAAACAATATTACTTCACAGTAGCACTTTAAAGTGGGGAAAACTATTGACACCCCAAATTACTCACCCATTCCCAGTGTTATGTTAATACACCCTATTATTCATCTATTTGTGATTAATTGATTAAATTAATTAATTCATGCACATTTCACCCTTTGTATTAATTAAATTAATCCTATGTATCCCTATTACTCCTTTAGCTAAGTTAATCATCATTTATTAATTAAATGATTAATTAATTAGTGTGTGCACATCCTAGTCAATTGCCACTCAGTAACTAGCCACTTGGACTCCACATCCTTATCCTAGTTAAATACACTTCTAGAATACCATAAAGGTGGGGGACATTGAATTACACGTACAACCACATTTCTGGATGCAACTTTTTCAATTAATTCATTTTTCCCCAGAACTGCTGTAACCTCCTCCAATGCTATTTTTAGCATGTGCATTCGACCCATTTCAAGAAACTTCTAACTAATTCTGGCTCTATAAATTACAGGATGACTCTCTTGAAAATCATCTTGAATTCATAGTGCACTTACTCTGTAAATTTACATTCTAACTTCTGTTATTTAGGAGGCAATAATCCAAATCCAAAATCACAGTTTTCATAGAAAGTTCACTCACGTTTGGAGCCCATTCAAGAGCACATGTAAATCAATCATTTTACAAGGTTATATAGCTTCAAAACTCTCTGATGAGGTTTGCATTAGAATGTTACTAGAAGGTTTGTATTGTTGTTTTTGTATCTTTCATTCATTGTACTTTGTCATAGATTATATTTTGGTAACCATGTTTGTGTGAATGGGTTGTTTCTAGTAAAGATGTTTCTTCCTCTCCTAATTCTAATTGACATCGTTTCACTCCATTGGGAGAACCTCCCACAAGTTTCCTACAATAACTCATTAATGTAAACATGGTTACCTATCCCATCACCATACCTTGGGTTGAGGGAGAATCCAAGACCACTTGGTATAAAGCTATTACTTATTGTGATTTTCATCGCATTGATGGCCACACAACTAATTGATGCTTTTTCTTACATCACTTTTTCCAAGACCTCATCAAAAGTGGGGATATTACTGTTGAAGAACCATCACCAAATAATACACCCAATGAAAATATGAAGGTGTTCTCAAACCCATTTCCCAAACATGGTAGTGACGATAAAAAAATCGACAAAGGTTCCTCTGCCAATAACACTTATTACAGGTCAATTATCTCTTTTATTGAGTAAGTACCTTCTATAATGGAAAATATTAAATTCAAACCTTCGATTAATTTTGTGACCACATGCCAAAGGAAGATGTGGATTCCTGAGGCAAACCGACCTTTTATGTCTTCTAAAGAACCTCAAATGTACAAACCAACAACTCCTTTGAATCAAAATTCAAACTCTAATGCCAAATATCCCACTATTGGTTAGTATGAATTCATCAAATAATTAGTAACCACACTAGTGCATATCTCTCTAATAGAACTGTTAAAATATTCACCTAAATTTTAGGAAATTCTCACTCATGCTCTTCATGAATCACATGTTCCTCATACTCTTAATGTTTAACAGTTTGAGGCTATGATTGCAAACCTTACGACATAAATTCCCATATTATCTTTTTTCCCTCAAGATATGTTGAACCTAATTTGGATTAACAATAAATCCTTGTACATTAAATCCTATGTTATAAACCATAAGGTCAAGATAATTCTTATCAACAATATAACAACTCTTAATATCTACTCTATAAAAATTCTCCACTGCCTTGGTAATACAATATATGATTTAATTCTAATATTATTACCATTCATGGTTATGATAATATTGTGCGCTATTCTTTTGGTACCATCACTCTTCCCATATAAGTAGTTACGCATCTCTGCGACACTCTATGTCATGTTGTTGAACCAGAAACATCATATAACCTTCTTCTTGATAGACCTTGGATACATGTGATGCAAGCTGTACCTTCCAAATTACATCAATGCATAAATTTTCCACATAAAGGTAGAGAGTTCACCTTGTGTGGCGATACTGATCCATTTAAATAATGTAAGTTTTTCAAATAAAGGTACAAAAAATTAATTTATTGTCCATCTTTTGATAGCACAACAGAGTCTAGTGCAACCCCTATTGCTACCAACCGTATTGACACTGAAATAATATTGTACCCTCATGCTTCCCCATCTTCTTATGAAGAATATACATCTAAGGAATCACCCTAGGTTACTCCTAATGCTTGTGCATCCTCTTCTGAAGCATCTACATATAAGGTATCACCTGAGGTTACATTCTCCCATCAAGGCTTAGGCATGTACACACTAGACAACGAATTTCTTGTTAGAAAAATTACATTATCACCTCATAGCTATGAGTTTCCTAACACTCTCCATCTACGTGAACCTCCAGCTTACTATCTCAGAAACACTCTTTGGAGATGGTATGGATATATAGAAGATGAACATATTCAAATATCTGATGAATCTTGGCTATATGATGACAAGATGGAAAAATGCTATGAATCCACTAATTACACCAAGGCCCATAGAATGATGAAAAAAATGAACTAGAAAGGAAGATTCCTTGGCCCAGAAGGAAATGGCATTCTTGAACCTATGGAGATCAAGTCTAATATTTACATGTGGTCTAATATATGAGACATTTGATGTATTAACTAGCAATGAGGACTCAAATTTCGAAGTTGAGACTTATTCCAAACATAGCTTCTTTGAAGACCTTGTTGAAACTACACTTTTCCTCGAATACTAATCCATTCAAAACCTTGATGTTTTTAATCCTTCCCTCACTGATCACGACCAACGATGTCATATTTCCATGGACCTATTTCAAAATGATGAGGCCATCTACGAGTTCCTCGGGGCTCGAGACCCTTTTCCCTTGTCGTATCACAAGAAGGGTTTATATAAAAACCTTGATGTTACTACCTAATTAGGAAATGAAATTACAATCTCTAGTACTAAATAAAAAGAAATTAAACACAAAAAAATAAAAATTATATCTCGCATACTGAAAACCTTTCTAATGCGATATGCGAGCAAAAAAAATGAAAATTAAAAAGAAAGAAAAGGATGCATTTCCTACTGAAAACCTTTCAGAGGTGCTAGATAGAGTAGATTTGAATCAAGAAGTATCATAGAATATACACAAGCCTACAACATCATTTCAAGATAATGAAACTTCTAATATTTTGGTAGAAAAAATGAAAATCATCAACATTGGGACTAATGACCAACCAAAACTATTACAACTAGGTGACAATTTATCAGAAACTGAAATCAAGGCCTTTACAATGATTTTAATTGAGTTTCAAGATGTATTCACTTGGTATTACAAATAATTCCAGGCCTTGATCCCTATATTGTGGTTCATCACCTTATTGTGCACCCATATGCCAAACATGTAAAACAAAAACTACGTAAGATGCACCCTAAGGTCACATTAATCATTAAGGATGATCTGTAAAAAATATTTGATGTAGGCTTCATATGGTCCATTGACGACTCAGAGTGGATATCTAATATGGTACCAATTATGAATAAGACCCCTAGAATACATATTTATAAATATCTCCATGTGTAGACACCTGTAGTTTGGCCAATGCACTATTGCGACTAATATTGCACTAGTTGTGCTTCTCCCTACAAACCAACGATACACTGCCAGTTTGACCTATCTAACTTTCTTCCTACGACATCCCTCTTGTCATTTTTCCTCTTGTAAACCATTTAAACAAGATATAATATCTTCGTTCTAACTACATTAGCTTCTTACTTTCTTCTAGTCCACTTCTACCACATTCCTGACCTATCAATCCATTCCAGTGGATTGATCTAACCCTTCAAAATTCTCTCTAAACCCTAATCACCTCCTAAACATGTTTAATTAACATTAACCATGGTTGTCACTCCTTAAACCTAGTCAAAGTAAGCTTTGACTTGCTAAAAGTATTTTTTGGAATGTAGTGTTTGTCCCACATGCACTCAAGTTTCCCTTTTTCCCAAATGGAAAACTATATATAGGGCTAGACCCCCTCTCTCATTTTCAAGAATTCCTCCCTTCTTCCTAAGCATAGATTATAGTATTTTACATCTAGGTTCTAGATTTCATTTCTAGTTTAGATATTGAGCTATTTACTTCATTTTTTGTATTGCTAATCCAATTTATATGTATCAATCAAGATGAAGCTAATCAAATTTATATGTACTCACAGGTTGAAAAGGCTTGTTTAGCAATTTCTTATACTTCTGGAAAGTTGCGACACTATCTACTAAATCATACTACCAAGATAATTTCAAGGGTTGACCCTCTTATGTACCTACTTTCAATACCATTCATAACAGGATGGATGTCTAGCTGGATTGCACTACTCAGTGAATTTGACATTGAAATTGTCATTCAAAAGGCTATCAAAGGTCAAGCACTAGAAGATCAATCGGCCACAGTGTCATTGCTAAGTTCATAACCATTAATTTTTTAATTTCCAAATGAATACCTCCTTTACATAGAAGCAATCCCCTCATGGATGTTATTCTTTGATTGATCTTACAACATCCATAGTTCTGGAGAAAGAATTATACTGTGTACACCAGATGGATACCACATACCTAAATCTTATCGTATCATCTTTCCTTGTAAAAATAACGTAGCTGAGTATGAAACATTGATAGCAATCTTAGGATTTTCTATCTTCTAGAATATACAAGAACTAAAATTTCTCAATGATTCTCTTCACCAAATTAATCAAGTTAATGGAGAGTATCAAGTAAAAGATGAGAAATTCTTACCCTATAAAAGAATGGTTGATATGCTTACAAAGATTTTAGATTATTAATTTTGATCAAGTTCCTCGCATATAAAATAAATCAATGGATTCCATGGAAACTGTCACATACCTTCTTTCATTCGACACTAATCAAACTCAAAATGAGTTCCTTGTTAAACATCTTTTGGTGCACACATATGAATTGTCAGAGTCCACCATGGTTTGTGAGATTGTTGATCCTGATCATCCCTAGTATCAATATATATATATATATATACCTTCATTCAAACCAAATCCTACCCTCCTAATTTAAATTCATCCAATAAAAGAGCCTTATCACAACGTGCTTCATGCTACACCCTTCTTGATGACACCTTGTATCGAAGAGGCTATGATGGGACTCTATTAATATGTATCAATCAAGATGAAGCTAGTCAAATGCTAGTTGGAGTACATTCAGGTATTTGGAACACCCATACTAGTGGAATCATCCTTATGAAGAAGATCTTGCATGTTGGATACTATTGGCCATAATGGAAGAAGATGCATGCACATTTTTGAAGAAATTTCAGGCTTTCCAATTACATGGTAATCTCATTCATGCACTATCCCATGCCTTGCAAACCATCACTTCACCTTGGCCTTTCTCAAAATGGGGACTCAAATTAATGGGAAAATAAAGCTCACATCTTCTAATGGACACACATTTATTATAACTACCACTGAGTATTTCACAAAGTGGGTTGAGGAAATGCCTCTTACCTATGTTCCTGGGTGCAATATTTCAAAATTCATTTTCAACCATATTATATGTCATTTTGGCATCCCCACTATTATTATCAGTGAAAATGGTGGCTCCTTCAAAAATAAGGATCTCAAGACCCCTTTCTAAAAAATATAATATCTACCTAAAATGGGCTACACCCTAATATCCATAATGCAATAGCCAATCTTAAGCGTCAAACAAGTCTATCAAATCCATTCTAGAAAAGATAGTCAATAAACATGGACGTAATTGACATACGTAGTTATATCCTACCCTCTAGGCCTACAACACTTCTTTCCATACTCTTATAGGAGATACTTCATTCTCCCTAGTATATGGCTCTAACACCATATTACTTATCAAAGTTGAACTACCTTCACTTCGTGTCTCCCTCTAGGACCTCATTCATGAAGAGGATTACTATGTTGCATGCCTTGTAGAGCTGAAATTAACTGACGAGAGATGGATTCCTACCTTAGGTCATCTGAAATTTTATCATAGTTGACTGTGCCATCATTATAATCGCAAGATCAAAGCTTAGTACTTTGAAATCAGTGACTTAGTTCTACAAGAAAATAAAAAGAAAACAACTAAACCATGAGAAAAACAAGGAAAATGCGATCCTAGTTGTTTGGGTCATATCAGTGCATTTGTTGATCAAAGAATACTTGGAAAAGATCAAAATAGGAGGCCACGTGGGATGGAAGGCCAGGATCGAAGGTGTGGAAGGAAGGTTTAAATTTAAGGACTTAGCTGATTTTGAGTATGAGGATCTATTTTTGGAAGAGGGTGTGCAGAACACATCAACAATGCAAAGAAGTGCGCGCCAAGCATTGTCTATATCTAGAAGAGCGGTTCAAATTTCTATGCATGGAGGCAAGCTAAGAATAGAATGAACACTTCAGTTATCTGTAAGAGGGCTATAGATAGCACACTTTCATGTGTGGCTATAATTGTTAACGGTGTGTGGCTATTAATAGCATGTGACCTATTTCTGGAATAGTTAAGTGGTGAAGGGAAAGTCCCCACCCTATATATATGCGTGTAGATGATTGTATCATGTATCAAAGAGACATAGACATGTATGTATGATTCTGAATATGTGTATCAGATTCATATGTGATTTAAGATGAATCGATAGTACTGTAAGGAGATTCTATAATTATTAATAGATGAAGGATATTGGCTGAATCTAAGTGTCATTCTGTGTAATTGAGTAGTGCATATTAGTGTTCAATCATGATTACTATTTAAAGTTTATTATTTAATGGATCCATGGGTAACATGCACTGTAGAATGATGGATTATTTATGATTTTTTGTATATCTTCATCATTTTATCATCCTTTTATAACAACCCTAAACAAGGACCTGATACTTTTGAGTGCTTCAGGTGATCACTCAGTCTAAGCTGAGTGATATGCTAGCATGACTAGGGTGTTATATTACAAATTCTAGGCTGCATCATTGGTTCCTTTTCTAGGACCTCTTTTTCATTTGTTTTTAATATGGTTCGCAATGAAGACGTATCAGTTAACTTTAGTAAGTATTTAGGAATGGATACATGATCTAGAGGAAGAATATGCATGACGGTTCAGCAGTGGATCTGAGTTTAATACACGAACTTGGTTAGAACAAAACCTGTATGACAGTTTATATGAGATATTTTTTGCTATCTTTCTAGTATAACTTTATGAGTGGCTTACAAATTATGTGTCCTAGTGGGATTAGAGATATCACGCACTTGTTTGGACACAGGAATAATTTTAGGCTCTTTATGATGCTGATCTGATTTGGAATCGCGCGGTGGATACATGGTTCTGTGGTGTCGTAAATAGTTATATTCTAGAATACTTAATTTTGATGTACTCTTGCCCAGAGGTTGCTGAATTTCAGTTTTTGAGGTATCCAAGAGGAACATATTTGCACGGTATTCCACCGGTGATCAAGATTTTGATGGTAACTTTGAACTTGGAGAGTAAACTGATGGCTAACTAAAATTCACCACGCGCGAAGGTAGGAATAGGTTTGGTATTAAGATGGAAGACCTAGCAGTGGAAAAGTAGAGAGAGGAAAGGTGGCTTAAGTATAATGAGGCGTGTGAGAGGGAAATAGAGAAGCAATGTTCTATTGCAGAAAGTATGGAGTTGATGAGAGAGATGGCTCGTGAAGGATTTCTAGCTCATGTAGAGGACATGGAGCTGAAGCATCAAGAACTCCCCCATCTTGGAAAGCATAACATAGATCACTTCTCGACCTCGCATAGAAGTACACCAGTAGAGACTACTTAGGCCATAGGTGTGCATCTTAATCCACTTGGTGACCTAGCCTTTGCACTTGGCTTTTCAGTATCTAGTACGATAAGTAATAAACAAGATAACTTGGGAAGTAGGAGAGTAGGAGTAAGTTAGGGATCAGGTATATCAATGGCAGGATAGACAACTTCAATATTATATGGAGGAGCATTCTTTAGCACGTCATCTGCATAGAATGTGAGCACTCAGAATGTTAGATTCACCTATGGAAGTGGAGCTACCTCATATACTATAGGGGTTCAATATAGTACTACTGTCGAAGTACAAGGGAGTACATCTACAGGTTCTACTCTAGCTACAGGTGGAGGATCAGGAGGTATAGGTGGTTCTAGTTCTAGTGGATCTGGTGGTTCTAGAGGTAGAGGGAACCCAGGGGGTTTTGGATCAGGTGGTCAAGGTCCGAAGTAACCACATAATATCTACATGGAGATGTCCCTTCATCTCCCGGAATATAGAGGTATAGAGGATGTTTTCGAACATGTACATATGTGTGAAAATTTGTGGTACGCTAAAGGGATTTCAACTCCTGAGTGTAAGGAAAGTCAATTCACTACTACATTATAGGGGCACGCGCATAACTAGTATGTGAAATTTGACCTTGATCAAACTTGTGTGGATTAGGCAACACTGAGGGATGCTTTCTTAAAAGAGTTACATATTCTTGAGTTTGAGTAGAAGTGTATAAGTATTCTCAAATATATCAAGAAAGGCACTACTGAAAGTGTACATGAGTATGATGCTCATTTAATACACTTCTATCTAAGTTGTCTTATGATATACACACTAGCCAGCATGCACAATGGTTTGTTTGAGGATTGATTACACTATTTAGGAGGGCGTTGTAACATAAGACATACACAGATCCATGTGAAGCACTAGAAGTAGCCTTGTGTGCTGAGGTAGTTGGGAGCATTGACACTAGCGTTAGTCCATTTCTAGAGGCATAGATTACAACTATGACAAAGTAATTAGAAAAGCTATCGACAAATTCAGCCCATGAAACGTGCTCATGAATTTGGTGTATAGATTGTGAAGTGGAAGGTCACACCAAGGATAGTTGTCCTCATAGATCTGTATGCTCATTATTACTGGACTGAAATTTTCCATTTGAATCATGATGCTAGTCACTGTCCTTTGTTATAACGCGTGATAAGGAAGAATGTGTCTTGCTTTTGCAAGATTTATAGGTTCACGGCCCATGATACTAAGGATTGTCGATTGATTGGTCAGATCCATGATGCTATAGACATTGGAGTGTGAAAGATAGGTATAACAGATAATTCTAAGGGTAGGAATGAGCACCAGGATTGAGATCATAATCAAACATGCTATGATAGGAATGAGGGGCATTTTAAAGGATGTCGTGGAAGAGGATGTGGATACCATGGTGGATATGGAGGATGAGGCCACGGTGGAGGCAGAGGAGAGTTCCCTCATGAAACATATTATACATGTGGATCCCCTGATCACTATAGGCACGAATGTCCTCAGAACAATACATGTTCTTTCTACAGAAAGAACCATAGCTATGAAGAGTGCCCAGACTTATATGAGCATCTTAGTAAACAACATAAGCAAGAAAACAAAGGTGCTGGGATGGTTTGAATCCAACATGTGGTAGAAGACCAATGGATGCCCAAGATAACAAAATGACCTGAGGCATTGACAGTAAAGATCACTACACACACTGAAGCTACACATGAGTAAGAGGCATTGCACTAGAAGCCTACGATTACCAAGAAGGAAGTTTTACATGTAATGTACCTAGATCCTGCTCATCAGAAAGAAGTTTACCAAGATACCATGGAAGTGCTAAGGAATCTTTAGGGTGAGATATAGTACCTAAAAGAGCAAAAGAAATCATTAGAGATAGTCCAAACTGATATTGATGATCTGCGAGAGGTGTGTGAGATGTTGCACCATGAGAACATTATTCCACTATTGGGAAGTTGGTTGAAAGGGAACACTCCACATGCAATTCTTGAGACCGGATGATAGATTTTGTATGCAAATATTTCCCCTGATAACATTGATTATGAAAAGAAAATTAATTTGAATGCTATTGTGGATGGGTGGCTGTTGAGCAACATATTGATCAATACAGGTGTGAAAGTAAATGTGCTGACATTAGATGCTTGGGTACAAATGGGGAGGCCTCCATTGCAGCCATCATCTAATGTGTTGTTCATGGAAAACTGGACTAAATCCACCCCCATAGGAGTGTTGAAGGATGCATATATAACTATACAAGGGGCCAAGATTACTGGGGATTTTGAGGTATTGGAACTCACAGAAGTAGACAATTTTCCAGCCTTGCTTGGATGCCCTTGGTGTTATGAAAATAATGTTGACTTGAGATTCAATAAAGGATACATCAGCTTTGAAAACAAGGAGGAGAGGGTTGTGATACCATTAATAGATGGGAAATCCACACCCTACGTTGAGCCCCTAAGCGAGGAGGACTTAAACAAAGTCTATGCATGCATTATTCAGGACCTAGAGGTCAACGAGCCATCAAAAGAAGGCATTCTATAGTGGGAGGATTCTCATTCTATTAGTGACACTATGAGTATTACTTGTGATAATTGGGCTCATGGTACATATTAAGTATTCAGGCGCGAGGTGAAAAGTGTGGTTTGTGCGAATGAATAGATTTAGTTCAATTCAATAGATAGGAAGTACAATACAATGGTATATAGGGGCAGAAGCTCTGCATCCCTTTCTGAAGGCTATGGAAATGCAGTGGGTAGATCCAGTTATAAGGAGAGACATGTTAGTATATACACTGCGCGAGATAACAACATGCTAGTGGGTAGTCCACAGAGATAACCTTATACACTAGGAAGATATTGGAATAGATTTATCTACCAGATTTATAAGGAACAATGCACCCTAACAATTGGCCCGACCCGCAAACCTGTACTTATCGTGGTAATCAACCTGTTCAGCATCACATTCAGCAGTGTGAGAGACTCTGGACAATAGGATATGAAGCATTACCACCATCACTATGGGTACATAAATTGTATTCCACACTCCAAGGATGCACATGCACTTGATACGTATATGCAGAACTACATAGAGAAACTGGGAACTAGTAAAATTTGACTGCAAGTATGATTCAGACATTTGATTATTTCTCGACTCAAACTCCGGTAGCAGAGGCATTAAAATTTCTCAAGCACTTAACTATGGGAGATAGTGCAGAAGTAGAAGAGCATATTCAAGAATTATTTGGTGAGACAAAGTTTAGAGCATGTTTTGAAAAGGAAGAATAAATAGACTCCAAAATACTTGAGTGTGCTTACCCTGAGAGAGAAAATGGAAAGATGGTTTACATCATGGATGATGAGGAAGTTGAAAAATTGGATATTGAGCATTCACACGGGGGTGTGAAAAGTCACACGGGGTGTGACTTGGACAATGCAGAAAAGGACATGTGTGCCTACCATGAACCTATGAATATAAAGAAGGTGAATATAGGTTCAGAGACTAAGCCTAAGGAGGCCATAATTGGAGATTACTGTTCATAATCAGAGGTAGCAAAGATCATCGAAATACTCAGAGATTATTAGGACTTATTCCCTAGAGGATATCATGAACTTAAAGGTGTACATGAATCACTTAAGGAAATGAAGATCAAATTTAAGGATGGTGCATGGCGAGTTAGAAAGAGACCTTATAGGATGAATCCTAATTTTCGTGAAAAGCTAAAGGAAGAAATTGATAAAATGTTGAAATTTGGAATTATCAAGCCCCTTGATGAGTCATAATGGATCATCCCAATGGTGATTAGTATCAAGAAGGACAGATGGATTAGGATATGTGTGGAATACAAGGAGTTGAATGATGCATGTGTAGACACCAAATTTGTGTCTTACGACCCCTTGTGACCCGCATCTCATCTCGCAATCTAACCTCACCACCTAAACCTTACACAATTATTTATTAATTACCTTATAATTGATAAATCCACATCACCTTACCCGCCACCTCACTTTGCCACCTCATCATGACCTAGCCTTAACCCTAAACTAACCTAATTAGGACCCATGACTTGGTCTAGACTCACATCCATAACTAATGCCTCCTTACTCGCACCCAAAGCCGACCTTCTAGCCACTTGACCAAGCCCGCAACTGATCTCTCAGGAGAAAAGCAGGGAAGGTGGGCTATTTTACTAAAAATAGCCTACTTTTTCCTTACCGATGCCGGTTCCTACTCGACCGCCGTCGGTTACGCAACCGCCATCGGTTCCCTATAAATGGGCTCCCCAAACCAAAACAATGGATTGGAATTTCATTTTAGAGATCAGTCGAAGGATTTCTGGACCAACAGAGAGTATTGCAAGCGAGGAATAGAGTCCAGATCTTCACTTGACAGAGCAGAGACGAGTGGAAATACCAGAAGTGTTCACAACCAAGGAGATCAACTTGCATCTTTGCCAAAACCAGTAAGTCACATCTTGCATGTCCTCTGTTATAACATTTCTTATGCTTCTTGAATCTCAATCCTCCTAAATCTTTTTCTGAATCCACTACCCAACGTGCCATTGCATCTAACTGTCATTCTTTTATCCCTCATCGTCTCATTTCCTAATATCACCCATAAACCAGCCATTACAAACACCATAGCTACCAAAAAGATCCTAGAACCAACCGGTATCAGTCATCAGTAACCGGCATCGGTTATCAGTAACCGACATCGGTTCCTCTGATAAAAAACCAGAAAACTAGCTTTTCCCCTACCCAGTTCAACGAAACAATTTAATTGATATTTTGCAGTCTTTTGTGTTAATTCATATTAGCAGGGGAACTGACCACCTTCGAAAGGAAGTTTTATATTTCTTGGGCCCAAGGTAGTTCCCTCATTTATTGTCTAATTAAAATCCTGTGGTCTTGTGTTCTTATTTGCAGGTAGTCCTTCCAAGACAAAAAGGAGTTCTTCACAGTCAACCTGATCTTTCTCTATGGTACGCGCACACCATCTCAACATTCAACAGGTATTCCTCCTAACCCTAACCTCATTTATTTCTAAAAGGAATGAAAGGATAGAAGCAACTCTATTCCCAGAAGCTGAAACATTCCGAGTGAAACAACATGCATCACAGATCCTTTCCCTATGCAATTCACTGAGGAAATACTAGAAGGAGTTGCAGGGCGCGAAATATATTCTTTCACAGATGGATTTTTTTGGGTATAATCAAGTTAGGATTGCTTAGGAGGATCAAGAAAAGACAACATTTACAACTGAATGGGGCAGTTTTTCCTATACTGTGATTCCTTTTGGGTTGAAGAACGCACCTACTATATTCTCACAAATAGTTTTTCTGGCATTCAAATATTTTATTCAAAACTTCTTACAAGTTTACCTAGATGACTGGATAGTATATGAGCTTGTGAAAGACCATTGCGACAATTTGCGCTTAATGTTTGAACGATGCAAACAATTAAGTATCTCTTTGAATATCAAGAAGTGCATATTTTCTATGCCATTTGGGATACTGTTAGGACATGTCATCTGTAAGGAAGGTTTTTTAGTTGATCCAACCAAGGTTGTAGTCATTTTAGGCCTGGAAGCACCTACTAGTCAAAGTGAGGTGCTCAAAATTTTAGGTCATACAGGGTATTACAGAAAGTTTATAAAAGGGTATGTTAGAATTGCAGCACCCTTGGAAGAATTAATGAAGGGGAAGGTACATTTTATTGGGGAGAACCCTAGTAGCATGAATTTGAAATATTAAAAGAGAAACTTACTACTGCGCCCATTTTGTGCTTTCCATCATGGGATAAACCATTTCATGTACATGTGGAAACTTCTGGTATGGCCATTGGTGTTGTGTTAGCTCAACCTGGTGAAGGTATTATTGATCATCCCAATCTGTTTTGCTAGTAGGAAGCTGACTCCTGCTGAATGGAATTACACAACTACAGAGTGCGAAGCTTTGTCCATGATATATGCATTGTAAAAGTTTCGACAGTACTTGTTAGCAACACCATTTGTGTTTTATACAGATCACATGGCATTGAAGTACTTGGTAAATAAGCTGGTTTTACAAGGGTGCATATGCAGATGGGTGCTTCTATATCAAGAATTTGACTTCACAGTTCTAGTAAAGCTAAGGAAAAGTAACTCTAGACCAAGCCATTTATCTAGAATCAATATAGGAGAGAAGGCACTGAAGATTGAAGAATTTATTTTTGATACATAGTTATACAGGTTGCAACGTGCACCCATGGAACTAGAAGACATTGTTCTCTTTATACGAATATGTATGGCACCAAAAGGAATGAAATCATTAGAAAATAAGTAACTTGCTATACGTGTGACACCATTTATTTTAATCAGTGGTGACCTTTACAAGTTAGGCAGAGATGAAATATTACATCGTTGTGTGTTAGAGCATGAGCGCAAAGATATCATGGAAGAAGCTCATAGTGGTATTGTAGGAGGACATTATGCAGGTGATTCAACTACCCAGAAGATCTTAATTGTTGTTTTATGGTGGGAGATACTGTATAAAGATTGTAAATACTATTGCAAGGCGTGTGATCATTGTCAGCACCTAGGAAAACTAGGGCAAAGAGATGAGATGCCTTTGAGACCAATTACTAGTGTTGAACCATTTGAGAAATGGGCCATTGACTTTGTAGGACCTATTTTTCTAGCTGCATGCAGGACTAGATCACGTTATATCATTACTTACACATATTATCTTACATATTGGGTAAAAGAAGCACCTACTAGAGACTGTACGAAAACTATAACAGCTAGGTTTCTATGGGAGAATGTTCTTACATGCTATGGATGTCCTCTAAGATTTACAAGTGATATAGGTACACACTTTTTGAATGAGACAATCAGGATCCTATTGGATGAGTTTATGGTTACACACCACAAAACTATAGCTTACCATCCTCAGGAAAATGGAACTGTTGAGGCTTTCAACAAAATTTTGGGCTAGACTTTGACAAAAATATGTGATGTTGGAAGAAAGGATTGGGATGAAAAGCTGTCAGCTGTTCTTTGGGCATATAGAACAACTTACAAGAGATTGAACAAAGCCACACCATTTCAATTGGTGTTTGGTGCAGAATCTGTTCTTCCTATAGAATTTATGTTACCTTCTTTATGCATTGTGTGCACTGGAGGTCTAGCTGATGAACAGGCTTTAGAATAATGGATTAAAAATATTTTATAATTAGATGAGTTCCAAGCCATAACACGATGGATTCAGAAGTAGGAAAAATATAGGCAGAAAGCATGGCATGACAGAAACATAAGAGATAAGAAGTTTGAGATTTGAAAAATGGTTCTTCTTTATGACTCAAAGTTTTTGCGCCATCCAGGAAATCTCAAAGTACACTGGTTAGGGCCATATGTTATAACTTCTATACTTGAATTAGGTGCATGCTAGTTAGAAGTACTTGATGGAACATGGTTACCCGATTACTTTAATGGGAGTAGGCTGAAGCCCTACTATAAATAAGTATTCTTAGTGTTTGTAATAAGGTAGTTTTGCCATTTAGTCTAGGTTTTCAATTCAGTATTTCCTTAATGTATTTCCTTTATTGTCGCTATGATTTGTCAATTTATTTGTTGTTTTTGTAATAAGCATACTTGTGCACATGAAGCTAATTATTGTATGAAGAATTCTTATGCGTAGAGGACTGCACATACCTTTTGTGTGGGGTGGTTTTCATTATCTAAGAAAAGGACTGAGGGACTTGAAAGGTGAAATAAATAATCTTCTACATGTGTACTTTAAAGAGGATTGCTTCTCAAAAGGTGACCAAGGATGAAGATGGATGAAGGAATAGTATAATGCAAGGTAAGTGGAGGCCATGATAGCTACCAGGAGAAGGTGCAGTAACAAGGTACTTGGGTGCATGAGCACGTGCTGAAGAGAAGTCTGTGACCATAATGTAGGAAGGCGTGCTAGAAGGTTATAGCTGGGTGCGGAGATGTACCACATGGAACGAACATATTTGGCCAATGGATGAAGGGATACTTGGTAGGTGAGGAGAAATAAATGGATAAAAATTTGAAAAATTTATATAAGGAAGGGATGTGGATTCATTTTTACCATTGTAACTAAGAATATTTCAGAGAAGAGCCAAGTGTGAAGAGTTGAGTGATCAATTTAAGGTGCGAAGAGTGTGAAATCAAGTGTGACAACCAGATCTATGCTTTAAGAAGCTTGTGTCCTTGGTGGTGAAGGGTTTGAGAAAAGAAGGGAGACAGAGAAGAGTTAGGTTACAAATTTTACACCTATGGCAGAGTTGGATCGATCTATGGTTTTATTCGTAGAGTTGTAGGAGTGAAAAGGAGACATTGGTAAGGTAGAAATGGTACCAAAGAAGGCATCTGCAATAGCAACAAAAGAAAAGAAGAAGGTGGTTGTTGAGGAAAAAGAGATGGCACTTGAAAGTCATTTTTTGGAGATGCAATACCCAGAAGGAGTTATTGTTGGCTAGGAATGGGATTCACCCATTAGAAAAAGTAAATTGAGTGAATATAATCGAAAGAAATCAGAGAACAAAAAGGATCTCGACTCCTTACTCATGGTTAGAACCAACAAGCACATGACAGATGACATGTCAGTATATGATGATGTGGGTGAAAATCTCTTGAAGAAAATTTGGGTATATCAATTGTATGAGCTGCCATACTTTGGGAAGTATGATCCCTTGTACCATTGGCTCATGAGTAGGGTTTGTGAAGACTGCTTCTACTTTGCAAGACGCAGAGTTAGAATATTGTCTACACTTGTTTCATCACTGACAGGTCTGAAGGCCATAGGTGAGGATATAAAAAGTGACCTCACAGATAAAGCTGTGATTTTAAAGACCAAACAGGAGTTGGGATACTTGAAAGGTCTGCACAGAATGGGCATCGAAAAATTCAAGAATTGTCCAGTTATACAAGTTGCAACACACTTGGTTACCAAGTTAAATGATCAGGAGCAGTGGCCACGGGTAAACACCATGTGGTTGCATGTGGCTGTGAAATATGTCGGAAGGGACAATATACAACATTTCCAGTTATATTGAAGAGAAAATAGTCGAGGAAGCTCACACAAGAGGGAAGATCAGCTTTGGGGTTGTTTCTCCTATCACTGGTCTTCATGGAAATCAGAGTACCAGATGGACCAAAGGAGAAGATATGGGAATACTCC
Organism: Taxus chinensis; assembly: GCA_019776745.2. Classification (NCBI taxonomy): domain Eukaryota; kingdom Viridiplantae; phylum Streptophyta; class Pinopsida; order Cupressales; family Taxaceae; genus Taxus; species Taxus chinensis. The sequence goes on from CM034151.1 coordinate 840,780,152, forward strand.
ATGGAGAATAGCTCCCCAATTGAAAGATTCAACAAATATCTATGCAAGGGGAATATGACAGATGAGGTAAAAAAAGGGCAAAGAAGTGGTATGATAGGCTCTGCACGACATTTGGAGAAGAGTGGCACTTTCCGAAGGACCTACCAGTAGTGGTAGGAAAGTGCTGTCTCCTAAAAAATGCTCTATGTTTTCATACCAAAATTCAATTTTATCAATCTCATGCCCTCCGTTGGTGTTTAAGCCAAGTTAGAGATTTAATAAATTAGAAAAAGTCATGCCCTTGTCCTGTTTAAATCTCTGTTTCATTCATTTTGAGAAATTTTCCATTTCCCGATTTTTGCACATAATATCCTCTTTACAACCTCCATTTTTTTTTATCAAAATTGTTTACTTGTTTGATGGCTCAAGTCATCAAGTCATTATTCTACCTCCATGCCTCTGTTTCATGAAGGAAATTTAAAATTTGGACTCAAAATGATGAAGTTTTCTTCCTCTACATATTTTCCATAGTCGGGATGACAAGCGTCTTTCCTTCGTCAAATTTTGGCTCCAATGAATGTAGGTACGTGGTCATATCCTATTGGATGGGGAGGAATGAGCTTTTGGTGAACTTAACACTTTGGGTCATTTTTGGCAAAAATGGTAAATTTTGCCCCGCGACCCCCGATCAAGCTATAAAGGAAAAATTCAAAGGTGAAGCCCACAGTTGAAAATTCAAAGAGGGAGAGCGGGCCAATGTAGGCAATTGATTTTTTGAACCTTTTTCCAAAAAAGGTTAAAATATTTAGAAAAGATCCACGACCCCATTTCCAATCAGAAGCAGCCACGAGTCTAAGTTGAAAAGTCAAAGCGGGGGGTGTGGGCCAATTTGTTCCAAATTGCCAAATCTCCAAAAAATCATAAAATTCAAAGGGATTCCCCCATAACCACTCTAATCCCTTACTGCCATGTGGACGACCCAATTTCAGGGTTAGAGGAGCAAATCTAATGGTCTATATTTAAACTGGCAAATCAAATGTAACGATTACTTGCAAGATTTGGTTTTTAACCTCCCATGAGTGTTTTCTTCACAACAGAGGAATTTGAAAAGGTGTCAAGAATTTGTGAAGTTGTAATGGTTTCTTGCAAAGAATATAATGGCTTCTCGATGTCATTCCAAGGGCTGGCAATTGATTTCAAAAAATACCAGAGTGCTCTATACCTGGAAAAGACATAAAACACCATTCCTCTTCTATTTTCTCTTTTTCCTCTAATTTCTTCCATTCTCAAGCTATGTACAAATGTTGCTCGAGCTTAAATACTAAAAGAAGGAATTTTTTCCTTTTGATTGCGGAATTAATTGATACTTTGTAATCAATGATTTTCATTCAGTCTTGTAGCTTCTCCTACTAATTTTTTTTCTTCTAACTATGAATGCATGTAAATGAAATTTCTAATTAATGTGTGTGGGAATCTGACATTCTACTCACAACATTAGTTTCTCCTAGCTCCATTCTCACTCCCTTTCCCCTTCTCAGACAAAGTTTCTTCTCTAGTGAGAAATTTCTAGCTTTTCCACAGGGTCAGTGGAGTGCCCCTATTGGATCTCTAGTCAAAAGGCCACCATTGAAATTCAGTTTTTCACGCAATTACATATGGAAGCTGCACTGTTCAAGTAGAGGGACTTAGATTCCCATAACATTGGCCTAAAACTCACCAATTTGTCCACAAGACAAATTTTCTTGCCAAATTTTTTTGGTGCCCCACCGTGGGGTAGATTTTGCAGCATCTAAACCTGAAAATGACCTCAAGGTCATAAAATAAAAAATATTTTAGTAGAAAAGTTTCTAGAGACCGAATAATCACACAAACTTCATGGATGTAATTCATGGCTATTATGGGAGATCCTCCTGTTGAGAGACTTGATTTAATCTTTCACATCCAAGAAGACATTGCTTCTAATATGAGAGAAGCTATTTGGCATAAGAGACAAAGTGTCAATCAATACTTCATTACCATAAGGATTATGGACCTGGAAGAGGAACATGCTATCAAACTGGAAAGGCAGAGACAAATTATAGCACCCCAGAGAAGAGCATAAACATTCAAGCTGGATGATAGAAGATACACCTGGAAATAGAGACAAGGAGGACAAAATGACCCCATTTTTGAAGAACTTCAAAGAAGACAAGAGCTACTCAGAATTCAGGGGCCTCCCCTTCATCAAACAGCTGGTCACATTGAGAACCTAAGTGTTGCTAATCCTTTTGGACAGTGAATTTCCATACATCAAGGAGAACCTTCATGATTTCACTGACGTAGGAACTGGAGAAGAAGTTAGAGAAAGAGAAACAAGATCAGAAGAGGAAATAAGGGCTCAAATTGAAGAAATCAAAAGACTTCAGGCCAAGGTAGATGACAGAACAACAGCAGAGGTTGTAGCTCTAGCAAGTTGGGAAGCTAGAAACAAAAATAGAATGGGGGATCATGAGGCCCGTAGGCCTAATGTACCATGGGGAGGAGATACTGGTCCACTTTCTCTTCCACAACCACTTCATGACCTCCCAAGAGGCTCAAGAAAGAACTTCCCAAAATTCAAAGGGGATGGTTCTTAGCTTCCTGAAGAACATGTAGTAACATTCATCACTTCTTGTGGAGCATTGGGAGTTGAAGATGAATATGTTTCGATTAGGCTCTTTGTGGAGTCACTCCAAGAAAAAGCTACTCAATGGTTCTACATGTTGCCTCCAAGATCTGTCACATGCTGGGAAGATACAAGAAGTGCATTTGAACATACGTTCAAGAGTACAGAAGATTATCAGGATCTATTGGTCCAATTGGTTCAGATGAAGAAGGAGACCTCTGAATTAATGAGATATTTTCTAGCTAGGTATGATAGATTAGCAAGAAGGATCCCAGAATATGTGATACCCTCTAAGAACAACTTGAAAAGATTCTTCATCATTGCTTTACCATCAGAAGTTGGTTTCTTCCTCAGAAGAGCTCAACCGAGAACATTGAGGGAACCTATATACTTTGCAATTAAGACTGATGATGATCTAATTCTTTCTGGAAAAGCTAAAGGACCAAACGGGAAGTAAAAAATTCAAAGCTCAAATTCAGTCACCACTAATCTAATGTTCCAAAAAATGGAAAATGACCTAGTTGCTTTGAAGAAGCAGCTATCACAAATCACAATGAGGAATGCTCCAAGGAGATCAAATCCTCCTGATAGACCAAGAATTACTCCACCTCCTCATAGGATTGCTCTTGAAGCAGCACCAGTCAATGTTATCTGTGACACTAGAGAATCAGAAGAAGGAACAAACATTAAGGAAACTAAAGAAGAAAGCATGGAAGACTACAAAAACTATCTTGAAATTAAAGAGGTTGGCATGCACAAGGACCTGATTGAATACGTTGATCATGAGGAGGAAGGTGATGAAGAAGCTCCAAGTTTTTCATGTATTTTTTTCACTTGTACGCAGTTCAAGAATGATGTTTCAACCTTAGCAAGTGTAACTGAGAGTAGGAAGAACAAAGAAGATAACTCTTCAAATCCTCCACAAAATAAGATCATCAACATAGGATCACCATTACCACCTTCTATGGAATCATGCAAAGAGAAACCAGATTCACTATTTGTCAAGGATCACACTGTTGTGCCAAGTAAGGCATCTGATTCTCCTTTCAACCCAAAAGTTGTCAAGAGCAATTCTCTTCTTAATACTAATTCTGTAAGAACATCTAAATTTCAATCAAGGGCTACACCCTCACCTCCTTCCAATCCAATTACTACATGTGAAAAGGAGAACCCAACACCAAAAGTAACAAAACCTCTGCCATTTAATCCCTCATACACTGCTGGAACCTCTTCCTCATCTACCATAACTCCATTTGAATTTGTGGATCATGCAAGAAAAACCAAATTTCAGCTCTCTGAGATTTAATACCTACAAACACATCCTACCCAACTTGACAGATTCATCAAGGAAATTCGTGGTACTAACCCTTTTTCTTCAAGCCCAATCTCTAAAATCCTATTACTCACACCATCTATACCACCTTCTCAAAACATGTTAGCTCTCAGTGCCTCCACCACCAACAAATTTGAACCTTTTTACCTCTCACTTCTCATGAAAGGTTTCCAGTTGAACACTTGCATTATAGATTCTAGAGCCTCAGATAATGCGATGCCAACAAAAGTTACAAATTCTCTTGGCCTCACTTTGACTCGGGTAAATGGCACATGGTACTCAATGGAATATAAACAAGTTCCATTGGTAGGAAGGATTAAGGATGCTCAGGTTGCACTAGCTGATTACCCTGATAAGAAGATACTATTGACCATTTTGGTGGCAGACATCCCAACATCTTTTGGGATGTTGTGGAGTAGAATTTTTTGTAGAGATCTAGGTGGAGAAATAAAAATGGATTGGTCATCTTGAACTATCCCAGTGAAAGGAGAAATGAAGAAGTTGTTACCGGTTAGGAAAATTAAATTCACAGTAAGGAAAACTGATGATCCAAGAGCTAACATCCTCTTTCAAGATTGTGGGCTAGGAAACTACTTCCTTACATCACAAAAAGAAGAGAAATTTCCACTCCTTAGAGAGGAAGAAGAAGATCAGATTTGGAAAATGGAGTTTGATGGCAGTCATTCTAGAGAAGGTTTAGGAGCTGGTGTAGTATTATACTCTCCCTCCAATGAGGTATATCCTTTTTCCTACAAGTTGTAATTCGATAATACAAATAATACTGCAGAGTATGAAGCATTTCTCTTAGGCATGAATGTAAAAAAGGACAAGAGAATCAAGAAGTTGAGATGCAAAGGTTATGCTAAGATTGTGGGGAAGCTGGTCCACTAACAATATCAAGTAAAAAATCCAAGGCTCAGGCACTATAGAAACAAAGTGTGGGACTGCATTGAATTATTTGATGCATTCTCCATTGAAGCTATCCCTAGGGAGTAGAATGAAAAGGATGATTCTCTAGCAGTTTCAACTTCCTTAGTGACACCTCATCCTTCTTTTGGAAAGGATAAAGTGACCATTGAGATGGTGTTTAGACCCAACATACCAGACAATGCAAATCACTAGCATGTCTTCAATGATGACGATCAGATCCTAGCCTTCTTAGAACAAAGGGATAACTTCAATAATCTGTTCTTTGAAGGAAGTGAGAACCCACACTGTGAATTAGTCCCCAAAGAAGAGAAGGAAGGAATTGAGGGAATTGATGAAGAGGGAGTAATCAAGCTGAAAGGAAAAAAAATCCCTAAAGGCCAAGTTTCCTTGGAAGACCTCTTTGATAAGCATGATAGGTTCATCCAAGTGAAAGAAAAACAGTCTTCTCGGTGTCCATCTGATTTTGATCAAGAAAACATTAGCACTTCAGATAATCCAAGGATGTTTAACATTAGTAAATGCTGCTCACCAGAAGAGAAGAGAAGGTTTGTTTCTTTTCTAAGAAAGTACTCAGATGTCCTGGCCTATTCCTATGGTGAACTCAAATCTTTTCAGCCAAAGGAGATGTATCATTCCATTCCTTTGAAGTAAGGAGGTAAGCCCTTCAAGAAAAACCAAAGGCCCTACAATCCAAATATTTCTGATGTTATCAGAGAAGAGGTGATAAAGATGCTCAATGCTAGAATAATCTTCCCCATCCACCATTCAACATGGGTGGCTGACATTATGCCAGTAAGGAAGAAGAATGGGTAAATAAGGATTTATGTAGACTTCCGAAACCTGAATCAAGCATCTCTCAAGGATAACTACCTTATTCAAATCATGGATCTTATTTTGCAAGAAGTCACTAGATCTGAGATGCTCTCTTTGCTTGATGGATTCTCAAGGTACAACCAAATCAAGGTGGTAGAAGAGGATTGCAACAAAACAACCTTAACAACACCTTGGGGCACTTTTTCCTACAACAGAATGCCTTTTGGCTTGATCAATGTTGGAGCCACTTTCCAGAGAGCAATGGACTTAGACTTCAAAGGTTTGAAACATTGTATTTTCATTTACCTTGATGACCTCATGGTTTTTTCAAAGAGGAGGGGAGATCATATCAGTCATTTGGAGCAAGTCCTAACAAGGTGTAGGAAACATGACATTTCTCTAAATCAAAAGAAATGTATTTTTGGAGTCACAGAAGGTAAGTTTCTAGGACACATTGTAAACAAACATGGAGCACACATTTATCCTGAGAGAGTCAGAGCTATCCAAGCACTAGCCTTACCAACCAACAAGAAGGGAGTTCATTCATTCTTTGGAAAGGTAAACTTCCTTTGTCATTTTGTGCCTAAGTTTTCTGAACTAACTAAGCATATAAATTCCATGATGAATCCTCAAGATAGTTTCAAGTGGGATAAGGAATGAAAAAAAAACAATTTAAGAGATCAAGAAAGCCATTGCCAAAGCTCCAACTCTTGTATCTCCAGATTTCAACAAGGAGTTCATCATGTATTTTTATACATCAGAACATACACTCTCTATTGTCCTTGTTCAGAAAAATGATGAAGGTTTTGAAGCACCCATTGCTTTCATGAGCTAAAGTACAGCCAATTGGAGAAACATGCCTACGCAGTGGTCAAAGCTGTAAAATTTTCAGATTCTACATTCTCAATTCCCATACAGTGGTGATGGTCCCTGGAAGTGAAATCAAGTCCATTTTGACTCAACAAGATCCTGGGGCTAAGAGAGGAAGTTAGATTGCAAAGACCCAAGAGTATGAATTGGAGATTAGACCCTCTAATATAGTAAGAGGAAATGGTTTGTGCAAGCTGATTGCTAAAGATGAAGCTCTCAAAGCTCAGCCTGGAGAAAAATATCATGTTTTCTCAACCTATTCAGGAGACATTCCACAAGTGCTCTTTGTCACCACTACTGATGAGTGGTATGTGGATATTTCTTACTTCCTCACTTATGGAGAATGTAATCCTCATCTTGACTACAAAAAAAGAAGGACACTCAAGATTAAGGTAGAACCAAGTTTGTGATTTGGAATCAAGCACTTTACAAGAGGGGTCTTAGATGGTTGTTTCCTCAAGTGTGTAAATAAGGAGCAACAAGAAAAGTTTCTCAGGGCATATCATGATCAAGCTTGCGGTGGACATTTCTCAGTAATGGTCACTGCTACATAAGATTCTTCAGGGGGATATATTATTGGCCCTCCATCTTTGTCAGATACTCAAGATTGGGTTTCCAAATGCAAAGCATGCCAAGAATTTGTTGGAAACCCACAATTAGTTGCATTGCCACTCATGCCTGTGGTGACTGAAGAACCATTTTAGCAATGGGGGCTATATTTTATTGGTGTTTTGAATCCTCATTCCAGTGTAGGTCATACTTATGTACTCATTATAACTGATTACTTCACTAAATGGGTAGAAGCCATTCCAACTAAGCAAGCCATACTCTGAAATAGTTTGCAACTTCATCAAGGAGAATATCATTGCCCGCTTTGGACTACCACAAGAAGATTTTTGTTGAACAATGACACCTATTTATCTTCAAAGGAGCTCACAGAGTTTTGTTATGGTTTTGGATAGTCTCCTTATCTCACTCTTCTAACTACTACCCATAGGGAAATGGTCAATTTGATTCAAGCAATAAGAACATTGTGACCATTGTCTGCAAGCTAGTAGATGAGAATCAAAGGAATTGGAAAAAGAAGTTATATGATGCATTGTGGGCTTATAAGATCACTCATAAGAAGGCAATAGGTATGTCACCTTTCCAAATGTTGTATGGAGTTGAGGCAGAAAATTCCCCTCACAATTGAGATGCCAACTCTCAAGTTGCTACAAGAAATAGAAGATGGTCAATACAAAGACTCAATTGACAAGAGGATCCTCTTCCTGGAGAAGCTAGAAGAAAGCAGATGCCAAGTAGTGGATAGAATTAAGGAGCATCAGTTGAAAGTGGAGAAAATATTTGATAAGAGGGAAAAGGAAAGAGAATTCAAGGTTGGAGATTTTGTCCTACTTTGGGACAAGAGATGAGAACCAGAAGGGAAGCCATGGAAAGTTTGATTCATTATGGCTGGGCCCATTCCAAATTCATAAAGCTTGTGATGAGAATGTTTTTCTCCTCTTCATACTTGGATGGAATGCCATTGGAATTTCCTCAAAGTGGGAAATACCTGAAACTATATCATCAATGAAAGCGGGTTGTCCCCCGTCTTGTACCATAGGTGATTTTCGTAGGCGTGTTTTTTTCCCTTTTCTATTGTGTGTTTTTGTTTTATTTGTGTTTGGTTTGGCTTGTGTATTTCATCCTTCTTTCATTCCTATCTCAGAATTGTACATGAATCTGCAAGGACCTAATGGATAAGGCACTGGTAAATGTAATATGTTTTCAAACTTGAGATTTTGGATCCTCATGTCGTGCCCTAGCCATGCCCAGTTCACGCCATGTCCCCGAGATAGAGCCAACTATTGTCTCCTGAAAAATTGCTATGTGTTTTCGTAGCCAAATTCAAATTTTTTGAGTTCATGCCCTTTTTTGGTGTTTAAGCCAAGTTAGAGATTTAATAAATTAGAAAAAGTCATGCCCTTGTGCATGTTTAAATCTCTATTTCACTCGTTTTGAGAAATTCTCCATTTCCCAATCTGTGCACGTAATATCCTCTTTGCAACCTCCATTTTTTATCAAAATTGTTCACTTCTTCTATGGCCCCGGTTCGTCAAGTCATTGTTTTTCCTCCATGCCTCTAGTTCGTGAAGGAAATTCTAAAGTTGGACTTCAAACTGATGAAGTTTTCTTCCTCTGCATATTTTTCACAGTCGGGATGACAAGTGTCTTTTCCCCAGTCAAATTTTGGCTCCAATGAATGTAGGTACGTGGTCAGCTCCTATTGGATGGGGAGGAGTGGAATATTTTTGGTGAACTTTACACTTTTGGTCATTTTTGGCAAAAATGGTAAATTTGTCCCTACGGCCCTGATCTAGGCTATAAAGGAAAAAGTCAAAGGTGAAGCCCGCTGTTGAAAATTCAAAGCAAGAGAGTAGGTCGATAGAGGCAATTGAGTTTTTGAACCTTTTTCCAAAAAAGGTTTAAAATGTTTAGAAAAGAGCCATGACCCCATTTCCAATCAGAAGCAGCCACGTGTTTAAGTTGAAAATTCAAAGCGGGAGAGCAGGCTGGTGGAGGAAATTGATTTTTTGAACCTTTTTCCAAAAAAGGTTAAAATGTTTAGAAAAGAGCTGTGAACCATGTTTCCAATCATAATCATCCATGTGTCTAACTTTGAAAATTCAAAGGGGGAGAGTGGGCCAGTGGAGGAAATTGAGGTTTTGAACATTTTTCCAAAAAAGGTTAAAATGTTTAGAAAAGAGCCACAGCCCCATTTCCAATCAAAAGCAGCCATGTGTCTAAGTTGAAAAGTCAAAGTGGGGGTGCGGGCCAATTTGTTCCAAATTTCCAAATCTCCAAAAAAACACAAAATGTAAAGGGCTTCCCCCCTTAACTGCTCCATTCCCTTCCTGCCACTTAGACAGCCTGATTTTACAGTTAGAGGAGAAAATATAATGGTCTATATTTAAACTGGAAAATCTAATGTAATGGTTACTTTGCAAGATCTGGTTTTTAACCTACCATGAGTGTTTTCTTCACAACAGAGGAATTTGAAAAGGCGTTGAGGATTTGTGAAGTTGTAACAGTTTCTTGCAAAGAATATAGTGGCTTCTCGATGTCATTTCAAGGGCTGGCGATTGATTTTAAAAAATACCAGAGTGCTTTGTACCTGGAAAAGACATAAAACACCATTCTTCTTCTATTTTCTCTTATTCTTTGAATTTATTCCATTCTCAAGCTATGTACAAACATTTCTCAAGATTTAATAATAAAAGAAGGAATTTTTTCCTTTTTGATTGAGGAATTAATTGGTACTTTTTAATCAATGAGTTCCATTCAGTCTTGTAGCTTCTCCTGCGGATTTCTTTTTCTTCTGACTATTAATGCATGTAAATGAAATTTCTAATTAATGTGTGTGGGCATCTGACATTCTACTCACAAAATTAGTTTCTCCTACCTCCATTCTCACTCCCTTTCCCCTTCTCAAACAAAGTTTCTTCTCTAGTGAGAAATTGCTAGCTTTTCCACAGGGTCAGTGGAGTGCCCCTGTTGGATCTCTAGTCAAAAGGCCTCCATTGAAATTCACTGTTTCATGCATGCACATACGGAAGCTGCACCGTTCAAGTAGAGGGACTTAGATTCCCATAGCGTTGGCCTGAAACTCACCAATTTTTCCACAAGAATTTTTTTTTCACCAACAAAAAACAAGTTTAGTTTGTTGTATACCAGAATTTCTACATCAAATGCTTTCCAATGAAGGATGGAACTTGGAGCTCTTGGTGTAAGTTACCTTATGCCTTCACTAGAAGATATTTTCAGGAGTCTATTCATAGATTTACCAACACGAACAAATTAAACTTCAATGCAGAAAAGGTAGACTGCAAGTACCATACACTGTAGAAGAAGTATGTATCCCCTAACAGGAGCACCTATAGAGAGAGAATCATTTCTGAAGTGCTGAACATCAAGCTAATAAGCTTGGATATAGAAGATATGGGGGCAATGTTGATGTATCTCCAATTTAAGCTGAAGATGGAGAAAAACAAATATGTGGAAGGTGAGTTCACACTTCCAACACCACCAAAAGGGAAGCATACAATGGAGAATGTCCCAACACCTAAGCCCTCAGAGAAAATCAAAGTACAGGATGAGGAGGAAGAGTGTGAGGATAGTGGTGGCTTGTAGCATAGGGGTAGGAAACATCCTACAAGTCAGAGAGAAGCTGAGCACTCCGTTACACTACCTCAGCCACAAGAGGGGGATGAAGAGGACTTGAATGTGGTCCAAGGGGAGCATAGGTTTAAAAGGGTATTCAGGAGAACAAGGACCCAAGGTGCTACCCCAACCTCTGTGTGTAAATCACCCCGAATCTCCCCATAGAAGGAAGTGACCACGCAGAGTCGGGGGAAGTTGAAGTTGAGTGAGGAGGTAGAAGAATATGATGAGAGCATGCCTACATCTCCTACACCCCCAGAGCACATAGAAGAAAAGGGTGAGGCATCAAAGGAGAAGGATGAAGAAGAGAGAAGACTAGAGGAAATAGCTATATAAGATACACAAGACATGGAGATGTAAGCTCTAAATTTTGAGGCTAGAGTTCTTAAGTAGCAGAGGTCTAGAAGGGTGAGTGGAGAGCACATTCCACCAACCATGGGGTATGTAGAGGACACAGGAAAGATTATTTGTACCCACTTCTAGAGCATAATAACACAGAAGGATCTATTCGGTTGGGAGTTGATGGATGAAGATATGGCAACCGTGTGAACACAAAAGTAACTATCCTAGTCAATTCACACCCACATGGATGAGCATGATTTTTATGTATGCAAAGAGTCATATGTGTCAAGATGATTAAAGAAGGAACCCTAGGCTAGACATATGACAGTAAATCCTACTGTCATGTCAGACGAGTAGGTCAGTAATGCACTAGTGAAAGTTTTAGCGGAGGTGGCTAGAAGGAACATGGATAAATCTACCACAATCAAGGAACTGCATGAAGAGCTGAAGATGAAGGACACGGAGATAGTGCTCATAATGTAGGAAAGGGACTTCACATAAAAGAAGAATGAAGTATTCATAAGTGTTACAGAGGAGATTGGGGACAATGTAAACAAAGCAAGGCCACACTTGGAGCCCAAGGTACCACAAACATTTCCTTCAGCAATACACTATATGGGGAAGTTCATGGAATTGGTGCTCGAAGATGAAACTCTATGTGTGCAAGTGTAGGAACAATCAGAGAAGGATGTAGAAAGGGAAAAATAATCTATGATGAGGAAAATCACATCGTATGAAGGGTTGTTACAGGCATTACAAGAGGTGTTAAAGAAAGTGGATCAAGATTTAAATATATGCAAAGCTCCAGAGGAACTCATCAACATTAAGAACTTGAAAGAGAAAAATGAGGTCCAGAAGTCCATGAAAGATGAGACCTTAGGCTGCATAGAGAGGCTGGAAATGGTTAAATAAAAGTGCAAGGCCCTGGCAGTAGCACAAGAGCCGCACATGACTCGGATGGAAGAGCTTGGAAAACTAATTACATAGAAGATGGACCTTTTAGAAGGAAGGATGACATCCATGTCCAGTGTTGTGTTGATCGTGTAGAACGAGAAAGGGGAAATTGCATGAGATGAGTTGGAGTCCATAGCTATGGAAATCCATGAGAAAGTGGAACAGGTACTCACTAATTGGTAGGATTTGGAGGCTGCAACAAAAGAAGAGTATCCAGAGCTAATGCTGCAAATTGATACTAGGGAGGTTGCTTAAATAACCTTGTATAAATTCTTAATTTTTCAACATTCTTCATTCTTATTCTTTCATTCAAAATTTGGAGATAATAATTGTCGAGACAACAATGAGATTAGTGTGCGGGTAATGTTGATCAAAGAATACTTGGAAAATATCACACAATGAGTCCACCTAGGATAGAAAGCCAAGATCAAAGGTGTGGAAGGATAGGAAGGACCCATGCGTGGACGGCAGGTTCAGATTTCACGACTTAGCTGATTTTTGGGTATGAAGATCTATTTTTGGAAGATGGCGTGCAGAACACATCAACGATGTAGAGAAGTGCACCCCAAACATTGTCTATATCTAGAAGAGCGGTTCAAACATCTATGCATGGAGGCAAGCTAAGAATATAATGAACACTTCAGTTATCTGTAAGAGGACTATAGATAGTGCACTTGCATGTGTGGCTATAATTATAAATGGCGTGTGGTTATTAATAACATACAACCTATTTTCTAGAATAGTTAAGTGGTGAAGGGAAAGTCCCCACCCTATATATATATATATGCATGTAGATGATTGTATGATGTATCAGAGAGACATAGACATGTATGTATGATTCTGAATATGTGTATCAGATTCATATGTGCTTTAAGATGAATTGACAATACTGTAAGGAGCTTCTTTACTTATTAATAGATGGAGGATATTGGCTGAATCTTAGTGTCATTCTGTGTAATTGAGTAGTGCATATTAGTGTTCAATCATGATTACTGTTTAAAGTTTGTTCTTTAATGGATCCATGGGTAGCATGCACTTTAGAATGATGGATTAGTTATGAGTATTTTTATATCTTCCTTCATCATGTTATCATCCTGTTACAACAACCCTAAAGAGGGACCTAGTACCTTTGTGTGCTTTGGGTGAGTGCTCAGTCTAAGCTGAGTGATGTGCAAGCATGTCTAGGGTGTTATCCTGCAAATTCTAGGCTGCATCAACATCCACCTATTTTTTCATTTCACCTTACTTTCTACTTTTATCTTTCCGCCTCTCCTTGTTAGGTCATCATGCCCATTTTCTATCACTCTTGTTCATCTTACATTATGATTTCGTTCACTTCCTTCATATGTAGCGTGTTGGTTATGACTTGGGAATTCCTTTTCCCTCTTCTTTGGCATGTGATCCAAAATTCCAAAAAAAAACCAAAAATATCACAAACATCTCACAAAAATAAAAAGAGAGAGTATAAAATCATTCAAAATCCCAAAAATAGTATAAAATTGTTGAGAAAATACAAAAAAATAAAAACCTTTTTTATTTTTTTTGAAAAAATAACTCACAACTATGTAATTTAATTTGCCACTTTCTTCATCTGATTATTCCCAATCATGTCCATTTTTCCATTTAATCAAGCCACTCTTTGTAGTGTAACTTTTCTTAGGGACATCACTTGGTTTTTGTTTTTGCTTGGGGGAAACTTGACATCTATATATCTATTCACTATGAAAAACAATAGAAAATTATTTAGACATTGCTATTGCAGATTGTGTTATATTGTCACTTGTTTATTAGTATTTAACATGTGTGTGCATTGTTCAGTGACTTGTTTGTTGTCTTTTCTTTTCTAATGTTTTTGCATATAGAATGTTTTCTTGTATATTTTTAGCTTAGTCTCTTGTTTTTGTTAGTTAAAATAACTAGTACAATGTGTATCCAGAATGGGCTTATAGACCAATTGTAGGAAAAAATTTCGCATCTTAATTCACATATAACTTTGGTGTGGATCCTTCCTGTTCATATCAGGTTTGTTTATATTGTTTTATTTGTATCGTTTTGTCACTTGCATGTGTTGTTTTTTTCTCTTGGTTTATTTAAGTTGTGGAGTGTTTTCCTTTTTGCTATGTATTCATGTTATCTTACATTTCTTTGAATTTGTACATCAAATTTTTCAAAACTCAAAAAAATTCAAAAAGTCCAAATAATTAAAAAATCCAAAAAAATTATTACAAAATTTTCGAAAAAACATTCACTTATCACTGAAATCCTTCAATTGGAAAACCCTTGTTGTGAACCTTTCAACACCTCAGTACAATCTTGATAAAGGTAATACCTTTATCTATTACCCTAGTGATTGTTTCAATCTTACAACTATCACTTTCTTCCCCTTGCATATTATGCTAACTCTTCTTAGGGCAAGTGACAAAATTGTTTTTCCTTCATGATATAACTTCTTGTGAGGTAATTGCAACTCTAATCATTTACACAATGAATACAATAAGAGTGTCATCAGGATTCATTTCTATCCACTCTTCCAGTTTGACCCTAATCCCTTTTTGGGAGCATTTACATCTACTTAATCATCATTGTTGCATGCATTACGTGTATGTGTATTGTCTTCTTTTTCAAATTTGTTTTCTATTGTTGGTTTTTTATTTTTGGACCACTTACAGGTAGTGTGATTACATCTCGGTTCATTTAGAACCCTGATACATGCACCTACTTTATATATTGGGTTTGATTTCCTTTTTATATTTTCTTTTATATGTTTGTTTTTTTACGCACATCTGGGTTAACCATGTTGATTATTTTATAATCATGGTGACAACTCTATTGTGCAAAAAAAATAACTTTTCTCTAAAATTATTCTCCAATGAATTCCATGCTACAAGCACAGTCCTTTCCCATCCTTGTTCTAATCCTTTGTTTTCCTTCCTATTAAGCAGTTGTTCATTGCCTTGCTGCATCATCCACCCGCTTGATGGGACATTAATTTACTATCCTTATTTTTGGGGAATCCTAACGCTTCATTTCTTGTTGGGGGTATCCTAATGCTTCAAAAATTTCCTCTCACTGATCTGCATGTGTCTACTATATTTAAAGCACTATTACTTCGTAATAACACTTTAAAGAGGGGGAAAATGTAGAAACCCCTAAATTAATCACTTGTTCCCATTTTTAACTTAATACAACCTGGTATTCATCCATTTTTTATTAATTTATTAAATCAATTAATGCATGCACATTGCACCCTTTGGATTAATTAAATTAATACCATGTATCCCTAGTATCCCTGTAGACACCAAATTTGTGTCTTACGACCCCCTGTGCCCCGTATCTCATTTCACAACCTAACCTCATCACCTAAACCTTACACAAATATTTATTAATTACCTTATAATTAATAAATCCACATCGCCATACCTATCACCTCATTTCGCCACCTCATCATGACCTAGTCTTAACCCTAAACTAACCTAGTTAAGACCTATAACTTGGTCTACATCCACACCCATGACTAATGACTCCTCACCAACACCTAAAACCAACCTCATAATGACTTGACCAAGCCCGCAACTAATCCCTCGGGAGAAAAGGAGGGAAAGCTGGCTATTTTACTAAAAATAGCCCACTTTGACCTGACCAATACCGGTTCCTACTCGACTGCCGTCGGTTACGTAACCGCCATCGGCTCCCTGTAAATGACCACTCCCAACCAAAAACAAAGGGTTGGATTTTCATTGATCCAAAGGGGAAGTCATTGGAAAGATCCGGATTTGACTTGGCTGAGCAGAGACAAGTGAAGGAAAGAGAGAAGTTTGCAGAGAAGGGCATCAAGCCCAAGACTGCAACTAAATAACCAGAGCCCAGTGACACTCATCCGAGCATCAAGAGAGGAGATAGCCCATCTTGGATTGTCATATCATCCTAATTGAGCCCTGTCTTCGTCATCACAGTCCCAGAACCTACATTTTCCATCAGGAACTAGTAAGTAAGTCTTATACGTTCTTTTAATAATATTTCTTGGATTTTTGAATCACAGTAATTACAAGTTCATTACCTATCCTCGGTCATTATACCAGCCTTATAAACACCATAACTATCATATAGCCATCTTATAGCCAACCTTCACCCAACCCCTTAAATCACTACCCCTACCGATATCGGTTATCATCAACCAGTACCGGTGACACTGACCGGCGTCGGTCACAGTGATTCAAAACCAAAACCAGCCTTTCCCTCTACTTGTTTCAACGAGGCAATTAAATTGTGATTTTAAAATCATTTGTGTTAATTCATATTAGCAGGGGAATTGACCACCTTCGAAAGGAAATTTTATATTTCCTGGGCCCAAGGCAGTTCCCTCATTTATTGTCTAATTAAAATCAGGTGGTCTTGTATTCTTACTTGCAGGTAGTCCTTCCAAGACAAAAAGGAGTTCTTCGCAGTCGATCTGATCTTTCTCTACGGTACGCGCACACCATCTCAACATTCAACAGGTATTCCCTAGCCCTAACCCTTATCTGTTTCTCAAAGGAATGAAAGGATAGAAGCAACTCTATTCCAAAAACGGAAACATTATGTGCGAAACATTTTGGCACGCCCGGTGGGACCCATTTTGGGTTTCTTCCTTTCTTGCTTGCTTTTCATATAGGGAGTATACTTGCTGTTTTCTTCTTCTAAAAATTTCACACGATATTTTGTTATATTTGGTAAAATAATTTTGTCTTGCTTTCCCAGTTTTGCATTAGTGAAAGTCATCTTCTTTGCTTCATCGAATAACATTTTCAATTTGGGTTTAAAACACATGCATCCCATTTTTGCGTGTTGTTTTCAATTCTAGTGAACGTAGATTAAGTAACAGGTCCTACACGTGGGGGTGATTTCCATGGTATTGACAAGAAATTAATCTTACTTTCACTGCACAACACATACCGAATCACTTCACAATTAACACAACAGCTCAAAACATCCCCCCTTTTCTGCGGTATTCCTCCGCCCGATTGAGGTAACTTTATAAGCCAAAAAAAACTTGACATTTCCCCTAAGTCTTTTGTTTAGGATTGACATCATTCTGCATCTAAAGGCATAAGCCCAAATTGATTAAAATTAACCCTAGGGTTAGTCTGTTAATTTGTTTGTGCATTCTTGCTTGTTTTCAGTTCTGTTTCTCTGTCATACATTGTTTTCTGTGATCACCTCAGAACAGTTTGGTAGGCATACTAAGCACTGTAAACACCAAATCAAACTCTTCTTACTAATTCTTACACCAGTTCTATTCTACCAACATCGGTTAGCTTACCAACGGTGGCTACAGCCTGACCGACATCGATTACCTGACCGATATCGGTTATTGTCTTTCACAGTTTCCGAAACCAGCAACCTGCCAATTCCAACATTTTGTTGCTACTTGTGTTCCTGATAGATTGCATCCTGCTATGTACCCCTGTCCATGGTTGTTATCACTCAGAAACAAGGTGCAGCCATGGTTTCACATGCCTACTCCGTGCCTTTTCCTGAATCACCTCTTGCCAATTCTATGGGGAACCCTACGGACACCAGCGAGGTTCCCAAAATCCCTGTAGGAGATAAGGAATTTACAAAAAATTTGGACGCCAATCCTAGCGTTGTACAATACTATTTGTCTCATGCCCTTGACCGTACGTCTGATGGTCAACTCCTTGTTGGCATGCCTATTAGTATAGCTACTCATTTAGCTCCTTCTCCGCCTGATAACTCCGCTTTGCCTTCTGCATCTTTAGCCCCGTCTCCTAGCTCAACAACTTCAGGGGTTCATACGGCACAGATCGGCTTTCCTTTGGTTAATCTTGGGCCCAACATATCATTATCACCGATTGCTCCCACCTCATCTCTCTTGCAGACTGCTCCTTTTATGACTTGCTCTCTGCCACCTATCTGCACGAACTTTCCTTCTCAAGCTCCGCCTACCTTTTCATTTCCACACACGTACCCGGTGACCTCAACATCTTATATAGGACATCCCTATTCGGCCACCTCAACATTTTCGTCCTCCATACCTTATCAACATTTAACCCCACCATTGTCTAGTGGTGGCCCTTGGCCCAATCTACCTCCATTTACCACAACCGTGCCATCATCTCATCCAACTACTGATTTAATTAAACAAATGATGGACAAAATGCAAAATACGGAGGCTTCTATTTTAGGAATTCGTAGCGCCCTGACATACGAGCAAGTTTGTCGGGAGCCTATCCACCCTTCTGTCCCCCTTCATTCATATCCTCCTCAATGGGAATTACCAAAATTTACTCATTTTAATAGTAAGGAGGATCCTCAACAACACTTGCGCTCATTTAGACATGCCTGCTATCTAATTTCTCACGACGATGCCTTACTACTCCACACCTTTCCCATGTTCTTATCAGGACCCGCCTTGGAGTGGTACAGTGCTTTAACCCAGCACTCAATCTTCTCTTTTAACCAACTAGCCCAATATTTCTTGGATCATTTCTCCATTAAAATTGCCAAGAAAGTATCTATCACCGACCTCTATGCCATCCGAAAATTTGAAGACGAATCTATCGCAGATTTCGTTGGACGATGGCAGGGCCTTATCAACCAACTTACGTATGCCTTGCCTCAAGCCGAACTTATCAAACTTTTTACGTGGGCCTGTGCTAAGCACATTTCTCCTACCCTCCAAATTCAAACTTTCCGCACATTTGACGAAGCCTTTACTATGGCTCGAAAACTAGAGATTTGAGCCTTAGAGGAAGAGAAATTGTGGTTGCGCAACAAAAACCCCAATTTCTGAACCCAAGATTCCACCAACAAACCTAACACAACCAATCCTCACCCATCGACTGCTTCGAAATCAAAAGGAGCTGTGCACACGGTGATGGTAAAATCCCAACCATCGTCTAATACCCCGCCAAAAACCACCTACAAGTAGAAAGCTGAGCCCATCAATTACACCCCCTTGGGAGAAACTTATGGTGTGATATTGGAAAAATTGCTTAAAGCAGGAGCCATTACCTTACCTCCTGTTAAACCTCACTCTGGGTTTGATTCCACTCGTGCCATACCTTCTTAGTACAAAGAAAAAAACTTCTGTAACTTCCACTGCGTGAAGGGACACAGTCATGAAAACTGCAAGATGTTGAAAAACATATTGTAGGAAATGGTTGATGCAGGTGATATAGCCCTCGATAATCCTAATGCCCCTGCTAACTGAAATTTGAAAATTTTCAACAAACCATTCCCAAATCACTCTCCTAACAGTAACATAAACCAAGATATCTTAGCCGAGGAGAGTGTTCATGAGATCCATGCAGTCTTCGACTCCCAGCCAAAAGCCTCTATCGAAAAAATTCTGAATCAAGCCTCTTCACTAACGCAGGAACCCGAACCCCCTTCATCACCATCAAGACAAGACGAAATCCTTGCCATTCCTTTACCCATCAAGGAATTAACCACCCAGAGTTCTCTTCTCATTAATGAGCCCTCTTACACCACATCCTTGCAAGACTGTGAGCAGATGTTATCTAACTTATCTATTTCCCAAACGTCTCCTTCTACCATTCTTGTTGTAGAAGAGGAAGGTTCACCACTTCTTTTGTCATCCTTAGACGAGAGACCTCTTGCACCGACATCACCACATTCTTTAAACATGACAGATCCTCTCAAACATGCCCTCCTACCTATTAGTTATTCATCGCCTAAATCTTTTCAGTGACCGGTTGACCTCTTAATGCTATTGATACAGTGCCTCATCTACCCCCTGTATCACACCCACAGTGGACCGGAATCACAACCCACCTTTCTTCCATACAAAAGTTTCTATTCACACGTGAGGACTGTCATCCCTCAGAAGATAGACGAGTCCTATGGGAATGTTTGAGTACACCATATTCTACTCAAATGCAGATGACCGATCCAGACGCCTCTACCATATACCCGAAGTGTTTACAGAAGCTTAAAATGCCTATGTCCTCATCTTCACCCCCCTCATCTCTACCAAATACCTCATCCACCTCTATTAGCCTAACCAAATATTCCCCTACACTTGGGACCTCACCAATACCCAGTCTAACACACCCACCTAAGCGGATTGATTTATCTAAAAATAAAGTCGTCCATCCACTTAGGAGACAGACTCAATCTCCTCAACCTATGTCTCTATCACAACTAAAACCATCATCGTCACACCTACCTTCCATATTGGGACCTCATCCCTCCACCTTGCATCAATATATCATACCTCCTACGTTTTCTTTAAAATGACCTACGCCTTCTGCACCCATACAGAGGTCCAAGGGTATATCAACACCGTCACCCCGTGTATCCTGTCCACCTATCAACTCTTAACAAATTCCATCATCAAAAGATTTGTTTGCTGTCACTCCTATTTCTCCGTGGTTGTTTTCTGATACCACATCATATGTGGCCTCATCATCTAACCAGCTAAACATAGCTTCTGCGCCAAAGAAGCCATGTTTAGTTAAAACCCATTATCAAAACCCCTTGGCTAAACTGCCACCCATACAAATCAACCATACCCCATCATTACCAAGAATCTACCCAGTCAATAGCCTCATCTTCCTCTGAATTTGACCCACTCAAAGGGTCTTACGCCAAAATCCTTGCTATGTTGGTGGAGAATGCGACCATTTCCCTACCCCCACTTAGACTTTATGATCCATCTAAACCTTGACCTATAGGTTATGATGAGTCTAAAATCTGCACTTACCACCGCACACCAGGACATGACGTAGAGGGATGCAAAGCGTTGAAATCCATACTTCATCAGTCACCTATCTCAGATAGAAAAGTTAAGAAAGACAACTTACGAAGGGAGAGACCTTTAGCTTTAATTCCCTCTCCTATGCCACTTGTCCCCGCCTCACCAAAATCTATCATTATTACAACTCCACCTCTTGAAGACCAGGAGTTATCCATACCATCTTCCTCCTCTCATATTCACGAGATCAATATGATTAGTGTTGCTACTCGAGGGCAGAAAAATAATGGGAAAGTGAAAGAAAGCACACCTGCGGCCTCCCTTTCTCCATCCACCATCCCGATCGCACCACCACCTAAATTGGTTATTCGTGGACCCACTGAACCATGATCAAACAGCTTCACCGATCACCTGTAAAAATGACACTGTATGATCTCATTCAGACTTCTAAATCTCATCGACAAGCTCTCGTTGAAATCCTTCAAGGGATAGAGGTCTTACCTAATGAAACATTTCCTGTTACCTCCATTCTCACACCAAATCACGTTGCTTCACTCACCAAACAACCCATCTCCCCAACCACTTCTGTCTCTGTACAGCAATCCGCTGCTGTCAGTTTCTCGTAGACGAAATTATCGACTTTGGTGCTGAAGATCCTGACCATGCTCTGTTCATCTCAGCTTATGTCCTAGACATTCAGGTACGTCATGTTATGATTGACGGGGGCACTAGTCTAAACATCATCTCTTCAAAAGCCTTCCAACAAATGAATATCTCTTCTAGCTGCATGTGTGCCAACCCCATTATGTTGCGATCATTCAATGATGTTATTACTTCTACCTTAGGTACCGTGATCCTTAACATTCGTGTAGGGCCACACACTTTACCTGAACTCTTCTATGTCCTTGAGGGACAGTTCCAATACAATATGTTGTTAGGACGCCCTTGGATCCGGGATATGGGATGCGTTCCCTCCACCTTACATAGATGCATAAAATTTGAGTACGAGGGGAAGTCCTACACCGTAAAATCTGATCCTCCCCCCTTCAAAACCTGTAATATGTTATATCACCCTAATGATGTGCTTGTACCAGTCAAGACACCCATTCATCCAACCTAACCATCCACTTCAACCAAACCTGTAACACCCTGAACTGTTGTTACTTTCTCCTAAGCATACAAGTGTTGATATGTGATTTATTGTAAAAGGATGTGTTCCTCGATTCAGAAATCATGCTTGATATGTACTGAATTTCTTGCAGATTGCAGATCTTGACTGAGTCAGAATATGATTAGACTCTTTTATTTATTTCATTTTGTGTCTGAATATTAATCTGATCACGGAATGAATTATAGAGATATTCATCTATAATATCTAGACTTGGATCAGTGGAATTGATCCAAGTAATGCTTTAAATCTGTTTGTGATAAATTAGATCACAGACCTTGAACAGGTTGCAAGGTATGGAAGCATTTATTAAGCTGGTCAGGAGTATGACTCAGGATGATCTTGAGAAATGAACTGGTTCCCGATATGGAGGTATATCTGGAAGGTCTCAGACGTGGACCAAGTAATAATTCTGTCATGTATATTCCTGTAGCCTAACGGCTGTATAGGAGTAAATCCTGTTCGGAGATGCATGATTTTAGGTCTTTTCTTGGCATATAAAATGTTATACCTAACTGGAATTATTAATGGTTAGTAACCAAAAAAAAAACTAAAACATAACCTAGGGGTTAGATTATTGTTAAGCTAACCTAGACCTAGGCTATGTGTTAATATCCTAAGTTAGTATCTATGTGTAAATTGGTTAGTATGGGTATTACCCTAAATTCTAACCTAAGATACTAACCTAACTATTGAGGAGGATGTAAAGGGGCCTATGGAGGGGTGTGAACCATGGGTGGCGTTTTCTATGGCAATTAATGCTGGGGATAAGGATGAGGGACAGGTCATGGCGGAGGCTTAAGCGGCGGCTAACCTGTGCAGACGTGGCAATTTGCTAAGTTTGGAAATGAGCATGAGTTGTAGTTGGACTGTCGCCAATTCTGGTGGTCCGTGGAAGTTGAGTTTAAGCAGGAAAGTTGGTTTAATGGCATTCAATGTTCTAGGGAGACGAGCTCGGAACTCGTGAGAAGGCATGCAAACGGGAAGTTGAAGGTTTGTTTGGTTTGTCGCGATTTTCGGTCTTCTCTCTCTCTCTGCTTGTTTATTGGTTCTTCGCACCAGTTCTCCTTGAGTTGCATGGCAAGAATGAATTTCTCTGGCTCTTTTCTCTGTCATGGAAGATATATATGTGATGGAGACAGTGAAATTTTGTTGGTCGCTTTATCTTGGAAAAAGAAAAGGAAGTTTGAGCTCTTCTAGTGGTCTGCTTCGGAAATTTGATAAAAAATACAGGCATGTTAGGCCCTAACCTTTAAATATCTTGCTGTCTTTCAAGTGCTTTCATTAGAACAACTCTGTTCAAATGTTTTGTGAAAATTAGATGAATTTTCTATGGAGATCTTGTTTGATTTTTGGCACTGTATCTCTTCTGGTTCGATTTTTCAATTTCCTCTTGATGGGTGTTTATTGAAATCGAATTTCGGCTCTATTTGCTTTGAGTATTCATTCTGGCTTATACATGTGAGGTATTTATTTATAAAAGTTTGAGTGTTCGGCCTGTTTGGTGTGAGCCCTTAGAATATACCTGTGTGTAGTATAAGACCACTGTATGTTTTTGATTAGTGGTCGCTGTTTCTTGTTATGGAAACTATATGGAATGATTCTGATGAATACTGTAAGATTGATCAGTATTATTGCTTCTTTGGGAACTCTGTCGTGGGATTTGTTGACAGCGACTAATGATACTTTCGGGTTTCATTTGTTTTCAAATTTTTGGCTTGGAACATGCAACTGTTGTGTTACCGTAGTCTTTACGACCCAGCGGAAGTGTTTTCCTTGTTATTGTGGAAACAGGATTATTGTTGACTGTGTATAACATTGTTACATCTATACTTTATTATAACGACTCAGTGGAGTCCTTGATTGAATCATATATATAGCTATCTACTGTTGTGGATGTAGATTCATCCTTGTGTTTTGTTATTTGATTTCGTGGTAGCCTTATAGAGAATGGAACAGGCCTTCTGACCACGGTTATTTGTAATAAATAATGAGTATAGATTTCCTGGGTATGTATTGCACTTCTTTGTGAAAGCTGTTTGAAAGTTTCGAAGCGGCTCAGTTGATTTCCTTGCTTGAAATGGGTATTTGATTTGCTTCACTTGTTTCATTCTGAATGTTTGCCATGAATGGCATAGATGGATTTATCAACCGATTTCATAGTACGTTGCTGTAGGGTTCAGTGGTTATGAGTACCAAACCATTAACAGTTTACAGTATGAATTCATATGCATTTGCTTGAATTGTTACCTCCGTTTGAATCATTTGGAATTCTGGAAAGGTAGCTGGTACTTCTGTCTCTTTCTGAACTTGACTTTGGACACTGTCTTTGTCACTGTTGAGATCCTTGAGTATGGATGACTGTTTCATGTTCCGACCTTGTTTGGGTAAGTCGCGAATATCACACTAAGACTTGCATGCGCCAAGGTAAGGATCGATTGGTTGTATTCATTTCTTTTACTTCAGTCCGATTTTGTCTGAGCAAGAATAAGTATGCTACGTTCCTTTCCATTTATTCAGTCCGATTTGACTGAGCATGATTTGGAAATACTGTGTGGTCAACATAGCATAGTCCCTAGGAAACCTCAAATTGCTTATGCTATAGATTTGTTGTTTACAACAATATGCTTGAAGTTTCTTGATTTCGAACTTGGTTCGAAAGCCTTAATGTGCTTAGAAGAATCTTGTATTGGACTTTAGGTTGATTTATGGATTGATTGATGTGATAGCTGCCGTGCAGGAGTTTTGCTGTGTTTCTATTTCTTGATTTAGAACAGCGATCTTGCTTGCGGCTTGTCTAACTTGTTCATTTATATACTGGATAAATGTTTTCATAGGAGAAGACGGTACAGTGATGAATTTATGTGAAAGGAAGTATGAATGGATTGGTTCTTTCTCTTCCTTTATTTAATATTTGTTGATATTTGTCTAACAGTGGGAAATTGTTTTGTAACATATTGGTGGAATCCCGAATTGTTATGTTATTTCTTTTTTTGGAAGAATGAAACAATCTGACCAATGTTGTGATTTTGGATTCAATGATTGTTTGTGTACATTCGTTCCTTGTTTCTTAATATTTGATGAAATATTAGAAAGTGATTAAGACTATTTTGTAACAATGATAGAGTTACATATTTGTAATCATTTTGTATTACAAGGGCATAGTCTGATTATGTTTACTTATGTGAATATCTGATCTCATTTAAACAGGGTGTTTAATGAAAATAATTGATGGATTGCAATTGTTTTAAAAGTTAGTGCTTATCATGCTCAGTTCATTGAACTGACTCATGTTGACTATTTTTGCAGATGGTTACCGTAAGAGGTAAAAGCAATGCAGATCTGACAAGCTGATCAGATTGTTTATTTGATTTATAATGAATTACAGCTTGATTTTATAGATGTACTATATGAGAAAAGATGTTTCTTTTCCGTTAGCATTATATCAAGTATGCTGTTGCATAAAATGTAATTGTATAGTTTTGAAAGGAATGGAAATAAGTGTTTGATACTTATGTGTTGCATTCTATTTCTGAAAGTTGACCTTCTTCGGTTTATGTAACGAAGGGGCATTGTTATCATTGTATAATATGGATGCTTTTGTGATTGACAATGAAAGCTTGCAAGTAAATGAGATTGAATTCTTGTGAGTGTTTAGTAGTTCTAATTTGTTCTAGCAAAAGCAATATTGGATTTAAATAATTGTCTTTCTAGAAGATAGGTTAAAAATGAGCCTAAAAGAGAATGCTAAACAAGCTGGATTAAATTACTAATCCCTAGTCCTAAGTATGATAGGACAATATTAAATTGGATTCTTAATCATTTATATCTTTATACTAAAAAGTATGATATAAATTCAGTTAAGAGAACTGATATATAATCAAATGGAGTTCAGACGGCAATCTCTAGCAAAGGTTATGAGATATTGTCCCATTCTGTTGTTTTAGAATTAGGTATATTCTAATGACTCCTTGATGAGAACTGACCGTAATACCTCTACCATGTAATGGGTTTTATAGAGGAGGGTTGTCTTAAGACGAAGAATCCAGGGATTTGGAAAGGCTAACCTTAGGGAAAAGTCTTTAAAAGTAATTTAAACTCAAGTGCGTAACGCTTGTTACTGAGTAGATCTTTTCGAGGCGGATTTAAAGGTTGACGACATAAGTCAACTACAGAGTTATACCTCCGAGAAGATTAGGATCTTCTCGAAGTTACAATAATGCAGATGACTTATGGCGACACCCTTTGCATTGATCGCTAAGATTTACACTTGATTTCGCACGAGTTACTCTGGGACCGATTAAGAACGTGGTCATGTTATGAGACTGCCTCGGAGATTCGGGGTATCATGACACACTGGTTGAACTGCAAGGTTGAACCAGTATGTCATCATATCCCTAATCCTTGTGGGCATCCATATAACATTATCACCTTGTTAATCTGCCTCCGAGTGATTCAGTTGTGAAAGGAAGGACTGACGGTAGTCAGTATAAGACATTCTATATAACATAAGAATGGGGTGAAGGACGTATTCCAGATTGACGAGTATGCCGTTAAGGAATACGAGACATGAACAATATGTTTCAAATCTTTGGCCAAAGTATCACAAGCTGCTGATTGCGTTGTCCTAATTCACCTAGTCTAAGGGATGAGATGCCGATGAATAATGGTAACAATTATTCAGTTAGATTCCTTGGACAGAGCATTCTGAATCCCAGATTAGGGAAGAGAACCGCAAGAGTAATGTGTTAAATAAAAAAAACACCAACTCTTATTACTCATGAATAGATCGGTAGATTACTGAGTCATGGAATGAATAGATCGGAGGTACTCCGAGTCATTACAGCTGCATATGGTTGTCTGTTATATAAATGGTTATTTGAATTGTGAGTTCTAAATTATGTATTTAGAACCAGTATGCAATTATCAAAAAAAAAAATTGACTTGTTCTATTGTCTAAAATGAGGATGTTACATCTTGGTATCAGAGCTGAAGGTTGCAGCTCTTGGACCTATTGAGTCCATAATCTGATAAAAACTTGAATTTTTCTTGTAACAGAAAATGGTTAGAACAAGGGGGAACGTTGCGAGTAATGCTCCACCTGAAGGAGGAGCGGCAACAACCCAGAAACTTGATGAGATCCTTGCTGCCCTGTTGGACACAAGAGATCGTTTAGCTGTGCTTGAACAGCAGGTGACGGGAAATGAGGAGGATGAAGAGGCTGATAATAATAATCAGCAACCTCCTGAGGACAACCCCGAAATGGGTGTTGATGTTAATGCTGGAAATGCACCTGTCCAACCAGAAAACAAAAAGGCCAGATTGGCAGTAGAACTCACTAATGATATAAAAAGGATAAGTCCACCTAAGTATGATGGCACCACATTAGGAGATGGAGCTGAGAACTGGCTCAGCGAAATGGAGAAGTACTTTGCTATAAGGAACTTTTCAGAGGAAACCAAAGCTATTTGGGGAGCCTATCAGCTTTCTCACGAAGCGTCTTCGTGGTCGGATAGCCGAAAAGCTGAGCTAAACATTGATGAGACCAATATTACTTGGGATAAATTTAAAGGCTATTTTAGGCAACGGTGGTTGCCACAACTTTTCTATGATCAGAAAATGACAGAATTCCAAAACTTAGTTCAAGGGAAGCTAACGGTAACTGAATACTGGGAGCGGTTTACAAAACTCCTCAAGTATGTACCGTAGTATCAAACTGACGAAAAGTTCAGGATATGAAAATTCATCATGGGATTGAATCCTGTGATAGGGGGAGAGGTCGATGTTCACAGTCCAACCACTATGGAAGGAGTTGTTGAAAAGGCCATAAGGCAAGAACAGAAATTAAAGGCTATTTCTGCTCATAAGGAGGAAGTGCGGAAGAAGACTGCAAACCCTTCTTCAACCTCTCTAGCACCCAGAAAAGGACCACGGAAAAAGTTTGGAAACAAGAGTAAGTTTCCAGGAGATAACAATAAGAAAGCAGCAGTAAATAAGCCTGTTGGAAATGTAAGGGATAATTTTGTTAAAAATTATAACAATGGGCAGAAGCCCTATGGAGGACAGCGTGACAATTACAAGGCTGGAGGTAATGCTGAGCCTAAGAAGGGACCTATAGGAGGCTGCTACACTTGTGGTAAAGATCATTACGCAAATCAATGTCCTTTAAAGAAGGATGATCGTAATCAACAGCATAAGATACATGCTGCAGTAGCAGACAAGCAAGCTGAAAAGCAAGCAACACCTATAGAAGTTTCGGGTAAGTTATTCGGCATACCTGTCACTATTCTTTTTGATACAGGAGCTACTGAATGTTTTATTTCTAATAAACTCACTTCTAAACTTAAAAGAAAAGCTGGGAAAATGGATAAATCTTGGACTGTAGAGTATGGTAATAATTCTGTTCATACAGTGAGTATGTGTCTCTTTGGAGCAGTCCTTGATTTACCTAATTTCTCCACGGAAGTTGATCTCTATGTTACACCTTTGGGATCGTATGACATTATTATTGGTGTCAATTGGTTAGCTGACCATAAAGCAAAGGTAGATTGCTATGAAAAGAACATAAAATGTTTAGATGATCAGCTGGAATCAGCAGAGATTCAAGGTGTGAAACGGGAAATTTCAGTTAGAAAACTGTCAGCTATGCAGCTTAAAAAGGCTAAGAATAAAGGATGTACTCTTTATGCAGTAAAGATATCTGAATCTTCAGAAGAAGATGGTGATTACATGAAGCAAATTCCACTGTTACAAAGTTTCAGGGATGTTTTTCCTGAGGAATTACCAGGGTTACCACCCAAGAGAGAATTTGATTTTACTATTGAAATCAAGCCTGGAACTGAACCTATTTCCAAGGCGCCTTATCGGATGACTACTACTGAGTTAGTCGAGCTTAAGGCACAATTACAAGAGCTTTTGTCTAAAGGATTGATTAGACCAAGTGTTTCACCTTGGGGAGCACCTGTGATATTTGTGAAAAAGAAGGATGGAACACTAAGGCTGTGTATTGATTATCGGATGTTGAACAAAGCAACAATCAAGAACCGATATCCGCTTCCTAGGATCGATGATCTGTTTGATCAGATGCGTGGAGCAGCGGTTTATTCTAAGATAGACCTTCAATCTGGTTATCATTAGTTAAGGATTAAATAGGAAGATATTCATAAAACAGTGTTCCGAACAAGGTACGGACATTATGAATTCACAGTTCTACCCTTCGGATTAACTAATGCACCCGCAGCCTTTATGAATTTAATGAACAATATTTTTCAAGAATACCTAGACAAGTTTGTGCTTGTATTCTTGGACGATATTCTCATTTATTCTAAGAGCGTTGAAGAGCACAATGAGCATCTGAAGATAGTTTTGGGAATTTTGAGAAAGAGAAATTTTTATGGTAAGTTATCCAAATGTTCTTTCTTTGATTCAGAAGTTCACTATTTGGGTCATGTCATAAGTAAGGAAGGAATCGCTGTAGATCCTTCAAAAATAGTGGCAATAACTGAGTGGCCTGCACCAAAGAATGTGCACGAAGTAAGAAGCTTCATGGGTCTTGCAGGTTACTATAGAAAATTTGTAAAGGATTTTTCTAAGGTAGCTGCACCAATAACTTCATTGCAGAAGAAGGATAAGAAATTCATGTGGAATGACAAGTGCGAAGCGGCTTTCAAAAGTCTGAAAGACTAGTTGACTTCTGCACCTATATTGGCTGTACCAGACCCTAATGGGAATTTTACTGTTGTAACGGATGCTTCTGGGGAAGGCCTTGGAGGTGTTTTGTTACAAAATGATCAGGTCATAGCTTATGAAAGTAGAAAACTTAAGTTACATGAGCTGAATTATGCCCCTCATGATTTGGAACTTGCTGCCATTGTTCATGCGCTTCAAGTCTGGAGACACTATTTACTTGGGAAACCTTTTGAGTTGAAAATTGATCACTTGGGACTGAAATATAATTTTACTCAGCCCAATCTAAATGCCAGACAAAGAAGGTGGTTAGAATTTTTATCACAATATGACTTTGATATTAGCTATATCAAAGGGAAGGAGAATAGAGTAGCTAATGCTCTAAGTCGTAGGAGGCACATTTCTGCTCTTATAACATTGAGAACTCAGTTTAAAGACGAGGTAAAAAGTGCCTCAGAATCAGATGCATACTTCCAGCAAGTAAAAGCAGCACTTGCTGCAGAACCTAAGGATAAAAGGTATGAAGGTTTTCATTTTGATAATGAAGGAATCTTGCGTTATGAAAATAAAGTATATGTACCTGTGCTGAATGATTTGAGAAAGAAGTTGTTAGTTGAATTTCATAATTCACCTTTCTCTGGACACCCAGGTATCACAAAAATGCTAGCTGATTTGAAACAGCAATACTTCTGGAAAGGTATGAAAAAGGATGTGATAAATTTTGTGACTCATTGCCTGGAATGTCAGCGGGTGAAGGCAGAGCATATGCACCCTGCTGGACTGTTATATCCTCATAGCATACCACAGTACAAATGGCAAGTAATAACCATGGATTTTGTACAAGGACTACCTATGTCCAGGAATAAGCATGATGTTATCCTGGTAGTTGTGGATAAACTGACTAAGGTAGCTCATTTCATCGCTGGAAATCTAAAGGATGATTCACCAGTGCTGGCCAAGAGGTTTGTACATGAAATTTTCAGATTGCATGGTGTACCAGAATTGATTATATTTGACAGGGATCCTAGAATGACGTCAAGGTTTTGGCAAACGCTTAACGCAGCCCTAGGAACAAAACTGAACTTCAGTTCTGCATATCATCCAGAAACGGATGGACAAACTGAGAGGGTAAATCAAGTGTTGGAGGACATGTTGCGAATGTATTGCATGGATCAACAGTATAAATGGGAAGAATATCTTCCATTAGTTGAGTTCGCATACAACAACACTTATCACTCATCTCTAAAGATGGCACCATTTGAAGCACTTTATGGAAGAAAGTGCAAAACCCCTGTAAGTTGGGACAGTGTTGAGGATAGAGTGGTAATTGGACCAGAGATTCTCACAGAAATGGAACAGCAAGTTAAGCTGATTCGTGAACGATTAAAGGAAGAAGCGGATAGACAGAAGAGCTATGCTGACCTTAAGCGGGTTGATAGAAAGTTTGAGCTTGGTGATAAGGTTTTCCTGCGTGTTAAACCCAGAAAGAGTTCTATAACTTTTGGCAAGGCTGCCAAGTTGTCACCACGATTTGTGGGACCTTTCGAAATTGTCGAAATAATCAATCTTGTAGCTTATCGTTTAGCATTGCCACCTGCTTTATCTTGCATGCATGATGTTTTCCATATTTCTTTGCTTAAGAAGTACGTTTCAGATCTGTCACATGTTTTAAATTGGAATTCCTTGCAGGTCCAAGACCCAGGAATAATCGTGGTTAAACCCACACGAGTACTAGAAACTCGCCAACTGCACTTAAGAAATCATGATATTCAGCAATGTAAGGTCCAGTGGGACCAGTTTAACGAAGAAAGTGCAACTTGGGAAAACCTGGAAGAGATGAAAATTGCTTTTCCTTCTCTTTTTGCAACAGAATGAAAACTGTTGACAAAGATATACTTTTATGAACTGATTGTTTTAAGTATTTATGAAAGCCAGATTAAGGCAGACTTTATTAAGGTTGAATAAATGTGTTGTGACATTGATTTCTGAAACTATTTAATATGGAAGTAGTCACATTGTTTGTGTACTAATAAATTGATTGACCTGAAGGTTAATTTAATATGAAATTCATCAGGATGATGAATCTTTTTAGGAGGGAAGCATGTAACACCCTGAACTGTTGTTACTTTCTCCTAAGCATACAAGTGTTGATATGTGATTTCTTGTAAAAGGATGTGTTCCTCGATTCAGAAATCATGCATGATATGTACTGAATTTCTTGCAGATTGCAGATCTTGACTGAGTCAGAATATGATTAGACTCTTTTATTTATTTCATTTTGTGTCTAAATATTAATCTGATCACGGAATGAATTATAGAGATATTCATCTATAATATCTAGACTTGGATCAGTGGAATTGATCCAAGTAATGCTTTAAATCTGTTTGTGATAAATTAGATCACAGACCTTGAACAGGTTGCAAGGTATGGAAGCATTTATTAAGCTGGTCAGGAGTATGACTCAGGCTGATCTTGAGAAATGAATTGGTTCCCGATATAGAGGTATATCTAGAAGGTCTCGGATGTGGACCAAGTAATAATTCTGTCATGTATATTCCTGTAGCCTAACGGCTGTATAGGAGTAAATCCTGTTCGGAGATGCATGATTTTAGGTCTTTTCTTCGCATATAAAATGTTATACCTAACTGGAATTATTAATGGTTAGTAACCAAAAAAAAAACTAAAACCTAACCTAGGGGTTAGATTATTGTTAAGCTAACCTAGACCTAGGCTATGTGTTAATATCCTAAGTTAGTATCTATGTGTAAATTGGTTAGTATGGGTATTACCCTAAATTCTAACCTAAGATACTAACCTAACTATTGAGGAGGATGTAAAGGGGCCTATGGAGGGGTGTGAACCATGGGTGGCATTTTCTATGGCAATTAATGCTGGGGATAAGGATGAGGGACAGGTCATGGCGGAGGCTTAAGCAGCGGCTAACCTGTGCAGACGTGGCAATTTGCTAAGTTTGGAAATGAGCATGAGTTGTAGTTGGACTGTCGCCAATTCTGGCGGTCGGTGGAAGTTGAGTTTAAGCGGGAAAGTTGGTTTAATGGCATTCAATGTTCTAGGGAGACGAGCTCGGAACTCGTGAGAAGGCATGCAAACGGGAAGTTGAAGGTTTGTTTGGTTTGTCACGATTTTTGGTCTTCTCTCTCTCTCTGCTTGTTTACTGGTTCTTCGCACCAGTTCTCCTTGAGTTGCATGGCAAGAATGAATTTCTCTGGCTCTTTTCTCTGTCATGGAAGATATATATGTGATGGAGACAGTGAAATTTTTTTGGTCGCTTTATCTTGGAAAAAGAAAAGGAAGTTTGAGCTCTTCCAGTGGTCTGCTTCGGAAATTTGATCAAAAATACAGGCATGTTAGGCCCTAACCTTTAAATATCTTGTTGTCTTTCAAGTGCTTTCATTAGAACAACTCTGTTCAAATGTTTTGTGAAAATTAGATGAATTTTCTATAGAGATCTTGTTTGATTTTTGGCACTGTATCTCTTCTGGTTTGATTTTTCAATTTCCTCTTGATGGGTGTTTATTGAAATCGAATTTCGGCCCTATTTGCTTTGAGTATTCATTCTGGCTTATACATGTGAGGTATTTATTTATAAAATTTTGAGTGTTCGGCCTGTTTGGCATGAGCCCTTAGAATATACCTGTGTGTAGTATAAGACCACTGTATGTTTTTGATTAGTGGTCGCTGTTTCTTGTTATGGAAACTGTATGGAATGATTCTGATGAATAGTGTAAGATTGATCAGTATTATTGCTTCTTTGGGAACTCTGTCGTGGGATTTGTTGACAGCGACTAATGATACTTTCGGGTTTCATTTGTTTTCAAATTTTTGGCTTGGAACATGCAACTGTTGTGTTACCGTAGTCTTTACGACCCAGCGGAAGTGTTTTCCTTGTTATTGTGGAAACGGGATTATTGTTGACTATGTATAACATTGTTACATCTATACTTTATTATAACGACTCAGTGGAGTCCTTGATTGAATCATATATATAGCTATCTACTATTGTGGATGTAGATTCATCCTTGTGTTTTGTTATTTGATTTCGTGGTAGCCTTATAGAGAATGGAACAGGCCTTCTGACCACGGTTATTTGTAATAAATAATGAGTATAGATTTCCTGGGTATGTATTGCACTTCTTTGTGAAAGCTATTTGAAAGTTTCGAAGCGGCTCAGTTGATTTCCTTTCTTGAAATGGGTATTCGATTTGCTTCACTTGTTTCATTCTGAATGTTTGCCATGAATGGTATAGATGGATTTATCAACCGATTTCATAGTACGTTGCTGTAGGGTTCAGTGGTTATGAGTACCAAACCATTAACAGTTTACAGTATGAATTCGTATGCATTTGCTTGAATTGTTACCTCCGTTTGAATCATTTGGAATTCTGGAAAGGTAGCTGGTACTTCTGTCTCTTTCTGAACTTGACTTTGGACACTTTCTTTGTCACTGTTGAGATCCTTGAGTATGGATGACTGTTTCGTGTTCCGACCTTGTTTGGGTAAGTCGCGAATATCACACTAAGACTTGCATGCGCCAAGGTAAGGATCGATTGGTTGTATTCATTTCTTTTACTTCAGTCTGATTTTGTCTGAGCAAGAATAAGTATGCTACGTTCCTTTCCATTTATTCAGTCCGATTTGACTGAGCATGATTTGGAAATACTGTGTGGTCAACATAGCATAGTCCCTAGGAAACCTCAAATTGCTTATGCTATAGAGTTGTTGTTTACAACAATACGCTTGAAGTTTCTTGATTTCGAACTTGGTTCGAAAGCCTTAATGTGCTTAGAAGAATCTTGTATTGGACTTCAGGTTGATTTATGGATTGATTGATGTGATAGCTGCTGTGCAGGAGTTTTGCTGTGTTTCTATTTCTTGATTTAGAACAGTGATCTTGCTTGCGGCTTGTCTAACTTGTTCATTTATATACTGGATAAATGTTTTCATAGGAGAAGACGGTACAGTGATGAATTTATGTGAAAGGAAGTATGAATGGATTGGTTCTTTCTCTTCCTTTATTTAATATTTGTTGA
Source organism: Taxus chinensis (assembly GCA_019776745.2). NCBI lineage: Eukaryota > Viridiplantae > Streptophyta > Pinopsida > Cupressales > Taxaceae > Taxus > Taxus chinensis. The sequence goes on from CM034151.1 coordinate 840,814,844, forward strand.
TATTTGTCTAACAGTGGGAAATTGTTTTGTAACATATTGGTGGAATCCCGAATTGTTATGTTATTTCTTTTTTTGGAAGAATGAAACAATCTGACCAATATTGTGATTTTGGATTCAATGATTGTTTGTGTACATTCGTTCCTTGTTTCTTAATATTTGATGAAATATTAGAAAGTGATTAAGACTATTTTGTAACAATGATAGAGTTACATATTTGTAATCATTTTGTATTACAAGGGCATAGTCTGATTATGTTTACTTATGTGAATATCTGATCTCATTTAAACAGGGTGTTTAATGAAAACAATTGATGGATTGCAATTGTTTTAAAAGTTAGTGCTTATCATGCTCAGTTCATTGAACTGACTCATGTTGACTATTTTTGTAGATGGTTACCGTAAGAGGTAAAAGCAATGCAGATCTGACAAGCTGATCAGATTGTTTATTTGATTTATAATGAATTACAGCTTGATTTTACAGATGTACTATATGAGAAAAGATGTTTCTTTTCCATTAGCATTATATCAAGTATGTTGTTGCATAAAATGTAATTGTATAGTTTTGAAAGGAATGGAAATAAGTGTTTGATACTTATGTGTTGCATTCTATTTCTGAAAGTTGACCTTCTTTGGTTTATGTAACGAAGGGGCATTGTTATCATTGTATAATATGGATGCTTTTGTGATTGACAATGAAAAGCTTGCAAGTAAATGACATTGAATTCTTATGAGTGTTTAGTAGTTCTAATTTGTTCTAGTAAAAGCAATATTGGATTTAAATAATTGTCTTTCTAGAAGATAGGTTAAAAATGAGCCTAAAAGAGAACGCTAAACAAGCTGGATTAAATTACTAATCCCTAGTCCTAAGTATGACAAGACAATATTAAATTGGATTCTTAATCATTTATATCTTTATACTAAAAAGTATGATATAAATTCAGTTAAGAGAACTGATATACAATCAAATGGAGTTCAGACGGCAATCTCTAGCAAAGGTTATGAGATATTGTCCCATTCTGTTGTTTTAGAATCAGGTGTATTATAATGACTCCTTGATGAGAACTGACCGTAATACCTCTACCATGTAATGGGTTTTATAGAGGAGGGTCGTCTTAAGACGAAGAATCCAGGGATTTGGAAAGGCTAACCTTAGGGAAAAGTCTTTAAAAGTAATTTAAACTCAAGTGCGTAACGCTTGTTACTGAGTAGATCTTTTCGAGGCGGATTTAAAGGTTGACGACATAAGTCAACTGCAGAGTTGTACCTCCGAGAAGATTAGGATCTTCTCGAAGTTACAATAATGCAGATGACTTATGGCGACACCCTTTGCATTGATCACTAAGATTTACACTTGATTTCGCACGAGTTACTTTGGGACCGATTAAGAACGTGGTCATGTTATAAGACTGCCTCAGAGATTCGGGGTATCATGACACACTGGTTGAACTGCAAGGTTGAACCAGTATGTCATCATATCCCTAATCCTCGTGGGCATCCATATAACATTATCACCTTGTTAATCTGCCTCCGAGTGATTCAGTTGTGAAAGGAAGGACTGACGGTAGTCAGTATAAGACATTCTATATAACATAAGAATGGGGTGAAGGACGTATTCCAGATTGACGAGTATGCCGTTAAGGAATACGAGACATGAACAGTATGTTTCAAATCTTTGGCCAAAGTATCGCAAGCTGCTGATTGCGTTGTCCTAATTCACCTAGTCTAAGGGATGAGATGCCGATGAATAATGGTAACAATTATTCAGTTAGATTCCTTGGACAGAGCATTCTGAATCCCAGATTAGGGAAGAGAACCGCAAGAGTAATGTGTTAAATAAAAAAAAACACCGACTCTTATTACTCATGAATAGATCGGTAGATTACCGAGTCATGGAATGAATAGATCGGAGGTACTCCGAGTCATTACAGCTGCATATGGTTGTCTGTTATATAAACGGTTATTTGAATTGTGAGTTCTAAATTATGTATTTAGAACCAGTATGCAATTATCAAAAAAAAAAATTTGACTTGTTCTATTGTCTAAAATGAGGATGTTACAAAACCTCTACCATCCACTTCAACCGCACCCACACCTTCAACCAATGAAACCGCCATCGCAAATACCACTTCCTTTCCTGCAGATAACATCCCAACCTCTAAGACCTTAGTAGATGTTTTTCAACACCTTACGCTGGGGGAGTACCGCCTATATAATGTTAGTTCTTTCCATACCCCATAGGAGTACGGATAGTTACATGCGCATCCTACCTACGACCGTCATGTGGGGGAGGTAATCTCTTACGGACCATCTAATTGTCGCACCAACCTAACGTATGGGGGTGTCGATGCATCCTCCTTTACCCCTGAACCTCCTCTTGGGGTGGTTCCCTTCCAATCCAATTTTCAATACCTGACAAATCATCGTTTCGCCCTCACCTTCTTGATTCGCTGTGCTTGGAAAGGCTTTGGTTTTGGTCTTTATGAACAAGGCCAACATACAATCATTCATGTGACTACACGCAAACACAATGATCGTAGTGGTCTCAGATTTCCTGAAACATTTACACCAGATAAACCTCATGTCAGTTGTATCCTGGAAGATGACGACGTCACCCCTACCAAACCATCATCACCCATTTTGCCATCATCGCCCACAGAGTCGATAGACCCTGAATTTATCCCTCCTAACTTCTTTTTTTCATAAATACTATCTTCTTAGGTCCTCTCACTTATCAACACGATAATGAGGACCCATCTTCTATTCCCCTGCTGTATCTAGACATGATCGAAGAGGATTCACCTTCAATTAATGTTGTTGAGTGCTAGGATGATGACTCCATCCTCACTTACCTTGGTGCGGACGACTCCTATATTCAACGCGCCTTACCGTCTGAAACTCAAACCATGTTGAATGAGTCGACTATAGAAATCAACATCCACATAGAGGAGGATCCTCACATTGTGAAGATCGTACAATCCCTTAACACATCAGAATAAGCTACCTTTACTACCTTTCTCCGTACCCGCAACCAAGCTTTCGCTTTGTCCTACGCTGACATGCCAGGAATTGATCCTGACATTGTTGTTCATAACATTACCCTAAAACCTGATTCCAAACCAGTCAAACAGAAACTAAGAAAAATGCATCCACGCATTGCCCTCTTGGTCAAGGAAGAGCTTCAACGACTCCTTTCTGTTTCCTTCATCTTTCCTATTGACTATCCTCAATGGATTTCTAACATCGTACCTGTCACTAAAGCGATGGGGGGACTTCGGATATGCAAGGATTTCTGAGACCTTAACCTTGCTTGCCCCAAGGATGACTTCCCCCTCCCAAGTATTATCAACTTTTTGATCTCACTGCGGGCCATGAAATGCTTTCTCTCATGGATGGCTTTTCGGGATACAATCAAATTTTGGTAGCCCCGGCTGATCAACATAAAACTACCTTCATCACTCCTTGGGGAACTTTCTGTTATTGTGTCATGCCGTTTGGCCTTAAGAATGCTAGTGTGACCTATCATCGGGCTATGACTTACATTTTTCATGACATTATGCACACTATCCTTGATGATTATGTCGATGATCTGCTTGGCAAATCTAAACATCGCAGTGAACATCTCGATGTTTTAACCATTATTTTCAATCGCCTGTTACAATATTCTTTCCAGCTTCAACCAAAGAAATGTGTCTTTGGTGTTCTTTCAGGAAAAATTCTTGGCTTCATCGTCTCTTTGCGTGGCATTGAGTTCGATCCATCTAAATTCAAAGCTATCCTAGAAATGCCCCCAGCCAAAAACCTCAAACAATTGCGTAGTTTGCAAGGTAAACTTCAATCTATCCAGCGTTTCATTTCCTAACTCTCAGATCGATGTCAACCTTTCCATCACCTTCTTAAGAATGACATTGCCTTTCAATGAAGAGAAGAGTGTCACCAAGCCTTTGAAGCTCTCAAAGCATATCTCTTGCAGCCACCCGTGCTTATCCCACTTTAGGACAATCACCCTTTCTACCTTTACCTTTCTGCCACCGACCACGCCGTAGGGGCCATGCTCGCACATCGTGACTCCAAATATCGAGAACAAGACGTTTATTATATAAGTCATACTCTCGTGGATTATGAGACTAGGTATACACATGTAGAAAAGTTGTGCCTAGCCCTATCATTCGTGGTCACCAAACTCCGACACTACCTCCTGAATCACAAAACTTTTGTCATCACCAACGCGGACCCCATTCATTATATGTACGCCAAACCACATCTAAACCAACGCATCACCCGATGGCTTATGTTCCTCGCTGACCTCGACCTTGAATTTATACACCAGAAGTCAATCAAAGGACAAACTATTGTAGACCAACTCGCGGAGGCCCCTTTACCTGGGGAACAATTTACCAATTTTAATTTCCCCGACGAACTCATCGCTACTCTTTCACTTAGGTAGGAGTCATATCCAATGACCCTCTTCTTCGATGGATCCAAATGCCAGCGTGGTGGAGGAGCCGGCATTGTTCTCATTCCTCTTGACACTGATCTGATGCCTCTTTCATTCTGGCTTGATTTCCCCTGCACTAATAATACAGTGGAATATGAGGCCCTTGTTTTAGGTCTCCAGGTTGCGTTACACTTAGGTGTCAAATCTATCAATAGTTTCGGCGACTCTCAATTGGTAGTCAATCAAGTTATGGGCATCTACCAATATAAAAATGAGGAACTTCAAAAGTACAAATATTACGTGGATTCACTTTTGACCTCATTTACTGGTTATTCTATCCAAACCATTCCCCGCTCCACTAACAAATTTGTAGATACTATGGCTTGCTTAGCCTCGCAAATTCCTTCCTCACCAACTGACTCTGACATATTCATCTTGGTCTAACAACTCTTTACCCCATCTTACTCAGCCCCGGTTGTTTGTGTGATAAATATTGTGTCTACTAATTCGCAGGATACCTGGTACCACCAATTTCATGACTACCTTACAACCTCTGTTCTCCCACCTGACCTTACTAGTACCGGCAAACGTGCTTTTCTTAAAAGTGTTTCTCGTTATGTCGTCATGGGGGGACTCCTTTATAAACGTGGCTTTGATGGCATCCTCCTTCGATGTCTAACAGGCGCGGAGGTCACCTATACCATCCAACAGGTCCATGACGGTATTTGTGGTGGACATTTTAGCAGCCTTGCCATGGCTAAACGGATCCTTCGCCTAGGATATTATTGGCCTACTCTTAATAACGACTGCTACAAATATGTTAAGCATTGTGTTATGTGTCAACAGCATGCCAACCTTCAACATACTCCTAGCCATCTGCTACAGGTTGCATGAGATCTTTGGCCTTTCTCACAATGGGGTTTAGACCTTATTGGTGAGATTCATCCACCCTCTTCGCAACGTCACTGATGGATAATCACAGCAACCGAATATTACACAAAATGGGTGGACGCCATTCCACTCATTTCAACCAAAAAATAAAAAATCATCGAATTCGTTAACCATCACATTATCTGTCGTTTTGGTGTTCCTCATTGCCTGATAACAGATAATGGTAAATATTTCAAAAATAAGTTGTTACAAGACCTTTGTGACAACTTTGGTATCAAACTTAGTTTCTCATCACCTTACTATCCACAGGCCAATGGTCAGGCTAAATCTTCTAATAAAACCCTAACCAAAATCCTCATGAAAGTTGTTAATGATTCTAGAATAAATTGGCATGATCACATCCCCTTTGCCCTTTGGGCTTATCGTACTAGCATTTGTACCTCCACTAATGCCACACCATTTTCTTTGGTATATGGTGCCGAGGCTGTCTTGCCTCTCGAAATACAAATACCCTCCCTCAGAATATCTCTTCAGGATATTCTCACCAACGATGATTTCCGCCAAGAGCAGTTAGCCCAATTAGAGCTTCTTGACGAGTGTCATCTTACAGCTGTTGACCACCTTCAAATCTATCAAAAACGCATCAAGCATGCTTATGATAAACGACTTCATGAGTGTACCTTTAAGGTTGGTGATCTTGTCCTCAAAGAGAATCAACATGTAACCAAACTAGAAAAGAGAAAACGTGGAAAATTTGCTCCTAATTGGATTGGGCCTTACATTATCACTCACACTTATGGATCAGACACTTATCGTTTAGCTTCGCTTAATGGTACACCTGAGCCTGAGCCCCTTAATGCCTTGCATCTTCGACCATTCTACTATTGAATTCAACGTTATATCACTTCTTATCTACCTTATGCTCGTCCCTTGAGCTCATTTACCATCGCATACACTTTGTTTCCTACATCTTCCAATCAAATCAAGCTCACATGGTTTGATTATCACCTCCCTTTAAAAATGTCTTCCCCTTTTTAGTCTAGTCCATGACTTCACAGTATTAAAATGACACATTCTTAATTAAAAAACTTATGGGATTTTCTTGAGTCAAACTTCCTACAAAACTAGATGCTTTATGCCAAACGGACATCTAGATCTCTAAATTATATATAGACTTCTCCCTCGAAGGACAGCTATATGCCAAACTATTGCTACTATTATATATAGACTGCTCCCCCGAAGGACAGCTATACCACAAATGCCGCATCTGCTACTATAAATAGACTGCTCCCTTGAAGGATAGCTATACACAGCCAGCCTTTATCAGAAGCTTCTCGCATTGATCAGCTTCGTGAAGACCTCAAGAGTAACAAAATACATATCCCTTGTAGACTTCCCGCATTGATCAGTCTATATTCAGCAAAAAAGAAGCCGCATTCAAAAGCACTTTTGAGTCATGGACTTGTCTATTTAGGTTTGGTTCTCTTTCATTAGAATAATCACCTTGTAACAAGCTCTCGGCACCCCCGCCTATATCAACCACCTCACCTCACCATTTTTCAAAGCAACAAAACTCAAGGGACGTGACGTATATCCGATATATTGTGATTATACAACTCTTTTCACCTATCGACTTCTCACCTATGCAAGGTACCTAGGGATTCAAGCTCATCCTATGTTAATATGTGGTTTGTTTAGATCTTCTCAACTACGGGACACTTTTGCCTCTTTTTCTCGACTCTAGGATTGTGTGTTGACCTTAATCAGGATACGGTTCCCTACTATTTGGGTAAGCTAACTTTTGCTTTACCTATACTTACATCAACATCGCCCATACCTTACCAAAACCAACAACATTACCCTATCAACATCAAATTCTTATCAACCAACAAATTGCCTAACCATACCCAAATTGCCTAAATTCACCTCTCCCTGGTCCTAAGGGAGAACTACATCAGTCTGAGGCCCCTCCTTGCTTTGTGCAAAGGGCTATGTAGGTAGCACTTAGGAGACATGGGGTCTCCCAAGGTTAGCTCGACCATCCCTTACCATAATCTATCAAGTGTTGTAAATATACATATTTTTGTGTATTTCTTTTTTGCCAACATTTATTTTTATCCTTTTTCAAAAAAAACATTCGAAACACAACCCTTCTTATTATTATAACTCAAATCAACATACATATTCAGTTTTATTTAGATGTTCAATGAATACATCTTCTCTATCATCGACGCGTAGGTCGGCATCCTTATTTATTCTTATACCTCTATAAAATTCACTTAGACCCTCACACCTCACCCCGAACTAGGTGATGATCGTGATCGTTGATGCCTCTCGCCAAGCCTCTCCGTCTTCAAAGGCACCATGACTATTGGTGCCACCCATTGATCTGCCAATCTCTCCTGTAACATATGAATACGCTCTCTCGCATGGAGGAATCTCGCCTCTAGTCTCTCCTCTCGTGACTCTGCAACCGCTAACAATCTTGTTGTCTCATTCACCCCGCGTTTGGAGCTGATGAACTAAACCCTGCAGCCGATCTCTCTCCGCTGTAATCATAGCTATGTCAGTACAATCACGTACACCTCACAGCTCTGCTACCCACCATACTCTATAGGCCTCTGTCGTTCCCACATCCATTACCCTACGATCGGCTGCTATCTCTTCTTACTTGTAGGAAGTTTTGTAGGAAGTTGAGATGCTTACTAAAATTGGTTTTCAAATTGCCGATGTGATAATGACAGGCCGTATTTTTCTTTTTATAGGTTTTCGACCTATAACCGATATTGGTTATATTATGCCCTACAGAACCGGTATCGGTCATCTAACCGATACCGGTCATAGAGAATCGATATTGGTTAAATCCCACCTTTTCCCTAATTTCTGCCCTTATTTACTAATCGCCCTTTCTCACAACATCGCCTATATCCACCTTGGCTGAAAACCCTTTGTTGACTTCATTGGCCCGACCCAAGGCCGCAACCAACCAATTTGGCCCGACCCAAGGCCGCAACTAACCATTTGGCCCGACCCAAGGCCGCAACTAACCATTAGGCCCGACCCAAGGCCGCAACCAACCAATTTGGCCCGACCCAAGGCCGTAACCAACCATCTGGCCTGACCCAAGGCTGTAACCAACCATTTGGCCCGACCCAAGGCCGCAACCAACCAATTTGGCCAGACCCAAGGTCGCAACTAACCATTTAGCCCGACCCAAGGCCGCAAGTAACCATTTGGCCCGACCCAAGGCCGCAACCAACCAATTTAGCCCGACCCAAGGCTACAACTAACCAATTTGGCCCGACCCAAGGCCGCAACTAACCATTTGGCCCGACCCAAGGCCGCAACTAACCATTTGGCCCAACCCAAGGCCGCAACCAACCAATTTGGCCTGACCCAAGGCCGTAACCAACCATTTGGCCCGACCCAAGGCTGTAACCAACCATTTGGCCTGACCCAAGGCCGTAACCAACCAATTTGGCCCAACCCAAGGCCGCAACTAACCATTTGGCCTGACCCAAGGCTGCAACTAACCATTTGGCCCGACCCAAGGCCGCAACCAACCAATTTGGCCCGATCCAAGGCCGTAACCAACCATCTAGCCCGACCCAAGGCTGTAACCAACCATTTGGCCTGACCCACGGCCGTAACCAACCCATTTGGCCTGACCCAAGGCCGCACCCAACCATTTGGCCCGACCCATGGCCCTTACTAATCAATCGGCCTGACCCAAGGCCACACCCATTAAATACCTCACCCAAAACCAGCAAATTACAATTTTATCCACCCATCATGTAGCTTTTTGTTCAATCGAGCTCACCTGTTCGTGTTTTAGCATGATTAGGGTCCTTGACTTGATCAGTCGACCAAATTTTCGTAGACCAAGACCGTGACATTTATCTCAACCAAACCAACCATTTGGTACTACCGAACATGCCTAAATGTTCCTGTACCTTACCTGTTATATCCCCTGGAGCTTCTTCCTAAGCCTTGGATACCAGGATTATATCACCCTTGTTTGGATAAACTATCAACCTTTGCCTATGAATTGCTTGTTTTCTCTTCAAATCATGTACCCTGGTCACACTACTGCATTTCAACGTGCGTCTGCTTCCTTGGACCTACCCCACCATCTTACCATCATCTAAACACCATTTACCCTTTATCAACCCTATCCCTGATTTCATGCTACTTCAATCAGTGATAGATTTGAGGGGGATTACCTATACCCTTAACAGGGGTAACCACTTCTTATTATTGTCCATGCAACTTTAACAAGACAAGCTACACGACAACAAGGGGCTAATGTAGACACCAAATTTGTGTCTTACGACCCCCTGTGCCCCGCATCTCATTTCACAACCTAACCTCATCACCTAGACCTTACACAATTATTTATTAATTACCTTATAATTAATAAATCCACATCGCCATACTTGCCACCTCATTTTGCCACCTCATCATGACCTAGTCTTAACCCTAAACTAACCTAATTAAGACCTATAACTTGGTCTACATCCACACCCATGACTAATGAATCCTCACCCGCACCTAAAACCAACCTCATAATGACTTGACCAAGCCCGCAGCTAATCCCTCGGGAGAAAAGGAGGGAAAGCTGGCTATTTTACTGAAAATAGCCCACTGTGACCTGACCGATACCGGTTCCTACTCGACCGCCATCGGTTACGTAACTGCCATCGGTTCCCTATAAATGACCACTTCCAACCAAAAAAAAAGGGTTGGATTTTCATTGATCCAAAGGGGAAGTCATTCGAAAGATCCATATTTGACTTGGATGAGGAGAGACAAGTGAAGGAAAGAGAGAAGTTTGCAGAGAAGGGCATCAAGCCCAAGACTGTAACTGAATAACCAGAGCCCAGTGACACTCATCCAAGCATCAAGAGAGGAGATAGCTCATCTTGGATTGTCAGATCATCCTAATTGAGCCCTGTCTTCGTCATCACAGTCCCAGAACCTGCATTTTCCATTAGGAACTAGTAATTAAGTCTTATACGTTCTTTTAATAATATTTCTTGGCTTTTTGAATCACAGTAATTACAAGTCTACCCACAGATCCACCACCCGGTAACACTCTCCATCTAACTGACATTCCTCTACCCCTACTTTTCCCCAAGAATAGCCCCCATACTCTCTGAGTCTTCTCCATAGCCTCATTACCTATCCTTAGTCATTCTACCAACCTTATAAACACCATAACTATCATATAGCCATCTTATAGCCAACCTTCACCCAACCCCTTAAATCACTACCCCTACCGATATCGGTTATCATCAACCGGTACCGGTGACACTAACCGGCGTCGGTCACAGTGATTCAAAACCAAAACCAGCCTTTCCTCTACTTGTTTCAACGAGGCAATTAAATTGTGATTTTACAATCATTTGTGTTAATTCATATTAGCAGGGGAACTGACCACCTTTGAAAGGAAGTTTTATATTTCTTGGGCCTAAGGTAGCTACCTCATTTATTGTCTAATTAAAATTGGGTGGTCTTGTATTCTTACTTGCAGGTAGTCCTTCCAAGATAAAAAGGAGTTCTTCGCAGTCGATCTGATATTTTTCTACGGTACACGCACACCATCTCAACATTCAATAGGTATTCCTCCTAACCCTTATCTATTTCTCAAAGGAATGAAAGGATAGAAGCAACTCTATTCCAAAAATGGAAACATTCTGTGCGAAACAATCCCTTTAGCTAAGTTAATTATCATTTATTAATTAAATGATTAATTAATTAGTGTTTTCATAGCCCAATCAATTTCCACTTATTTAATAGTCACTTGGATTCCACTTGGACTCCACATCCTCATCCTAGTTAACTACACTTCTAGAATCCCAGAAAGGTGGGGGAAATGGAAATTGCACGTACAACCACCTTTCCAGATGTAACTTCTACAATTAATTCATTTACTGACCCTAAATTCCCTATAACTATTGTAACCTCCTCTAATGTTATTTTTAGCATGTGCATTTGATCCATTTCAACCAACTTCCAACTACTTATACCTCTATAAATTAGAGGATTACTCTCTTACAAATCCTCTTGTATTTATAACACACTTACTCTGTAAAATTTCATTCTAATTTCTGTTATTTTGGAATCAATAATCCATGCCAAAATCATTGTGTTCATATCAATTGAACTCACATTTTAAAGACATTATAGAGCACTAAGAAATAAATCATTTTGCAAGGTTATACAACTTCAAAATCTCTCCTACTAAGGTTTGCATTATTGATTGTGTATCTTTAATTCACTATAGTTTTTCATAGCTTACAACACATAATTAAGAATATAACCACTTAAGATGCATTGCATTCATGGGTTCTTAAATTTCCTAACCATACGAGTAAGAAATATTGTAGAAAAATAAACCAAATTTAGTGACCACAACATTTGGACCTAACTAGTTAGGATCAAACTTTCCTTTCTTCTCATGGTCCTTGGTGTTGTTCACTTATTTTATTTTAGCACCAAGTATCCTACCTCAAATTGAAACGGTATTAATATTTTGTTGTAACTATGATGCACTTGATTCTGTTACAATTTTAGGTGATTAAGGGTGTGAAGTCATTTATTATAAAATAGCTCCAACTCTACCACCAAACCACTCTATAGTTCTCCTCTTCATCTAGGTAATCCCTTAGCTCTATACACAAAGAGGGGAGCTCAATATCAAGAGGTAGTATGACTTCCATGCTGAATAATAAGTAATATGGAGTAACACCCATAGGAATGTGAATAGACATTCTATATTCCTAAAGGACATGTTGAATCTATAAATTTTAGTTATAGCATGTTGTTTTCACCATCTTATCCATAATATGGACAAGTGTTTTATTAGAAGATTCAGCTTTCTCATTACCTTGAGGGTAATAGGGGTTGAATACTTAAAAGTTTTTTGAAAATGTTGACATAACTCTTTCAATTTTTTATTTTTAAAGGACTTACCATTTTCAGCTGTAACGACAAAGGTGATATAACATCAACAGATTATATGGTTCATCATAAACATAGATATCTGCACACATTTGACATAGGTAAGAGGAACATCCTCTACCCCCTTTTTGAAATACTCAGTGGAAGTGATAATGAACAGGAGGCCATCAAAGTATGTAAGGTGAAGTTTACCTATGTGATTGAGTCCCCACTTTGAAAAAGGCCAAGCTGTCATAATAGGATGTAGTGATTGTGATGACACATGTATCAATTTTTCATACTTCTGACATTGCAAACATTTCTTTACATATTCGGAACAATCATTCTCCAAGGTATCCCAATAATAGCCTACTATGAGTATCATCTTAGCTAAGAATATCTTGTTTGTGTGGGCCCTGTAGATGCCTTCGTGTACCTCCTTAAACACTAGGATGGATTTATCTGAATTGAGACAACATAACAAATTCACATCATAGACTTGATTGTAGAGAGTTCCGCCAAGTAAGGTATAGTGGGATATACATTAGATAATGGTTATTTTGTTAGCATGGGATATGTCTACAGGAAAGGTTCCATCATGAAGGTAATTAAATATGTCACTATATGAAGGGGAAAAGGGACAAAATTCACATACCAAATATGATTCTAGCATTTCATATACTGGTGTTTTCATATGTTTGATGAATAATGACATATCATTGTTCCCATGTGGGATGCATAACATAGACCCTACTATGGCCATATCATTTGTTGTTTGATTTTTTCCACTTTAGATCTGTTCAAATGTAATATTCTTGAAGAAGTCCTTCAGAAAATTTACCATTCTCTTGTAAGGAATATTTTTTTCATCCTTAACTTTATACTTGTCTGTAACCTATTTTATAATCAACATAGAATCACCGATCACATTCATTTTTCTGATGTCCTACTTAATAGCAAGTTTCATCCCTACAATAAGGGCTTTATATTATGATATATTTTTAATGCATGGGAACCTAACTCAGAATGCCTAAGGGATCAATTCTTCTGAAGGAGTGATCAACAAAACTTTGGCACCTAAACCATGAAAGGTAAAGAATCCATCCTTGTATATATACCACATAATAAATTCCTCAAGGTATAATGTAGATGCATCTAGAAGTTCTAGACTCAAAGGTTCAGAACCTAGAAAAGGGGCTTGAGCTAGTTGATTTGTCAAAACTTGCCCTTTCACTAATTTCTAGTGAACATACTCGATGTCAAACTCACTGAGTAAGATGATCCAATTGGCCATATTTCCTGTAAGTGCAAGATTTGACAAGTACTTTAATGAATCAAATTCTGAAATAATCTTGAACTTATGATTTAGCAGATAATGACGTATTTTTTGAAAGGAAAAAACTATGGCCAAGCAAGCCTTCTCTATCTGTGGGTAGTTGAGTTTGTAAGTAACTAACGTATCACTTAGGTAATACAAAGGTTTTGTTTTTCTTCTCCTTATCATATTGGGCCAATAGTTCCCCAATTGCAAAGTGCATTGAAGAAATATAGAGTAGTAATGGTTCTCCTGCCATGGGTGGCATTAGAACAAGGGGTTTAGCCAAATATTCCTTGAGCAAAGAAAATGCTTGCTGCTATTTTGGACCCCAATAAAAATTGACATCTTTATTCAAAATATGTGTGAATGTGTGACACTTATCTACAAACTGAGAGATAAATATTATAATTACTTGGATATTTCCTTGTAGGCTTCGAAGTTTTTTTATTTTTTTGGAGGAGGAATTTCTTTTATAATAGTAACCTTTATAGGATCTACTTTTAATCCTCTCTATAAAACAATGAATCTTAATGGTTTTCTACATAGGACACTGAAGACACACTTCTTTGGGTTGAGTCAGAACTTATAGTCCAAAAGACACTGAAAGATACACCACAAGATCTCAGGGTGGTCTTTTAGAGTCTAACAATTTTCCTAGATGTCATCCACATAATCTTCCATGATGTCATTGATCCTGTCATGAAATATTATTGTCATTTCCCATTGATAGGTTGTGCCTACATTCTTGAGGATAAAGGGTGTGATTTGGTAATATAATGTCCCCCATGGGGTTGTAAAAGTTGTCTTATGTTGTTCCTTAGAATTTTTTATCTTATTCTATTATGAAAATTCATCCATAAGTGATAACATCTCTTAACCAGCTGTTGAATCAACAATCATGTCATGTTGGGAAGAAGAAAGTCATCCTTAGGAAAATCTTTATTGATGTCTCTGAAATCAGTACAAACTCTAATACCAGAAGGTTTCTATTGTACTAGGACTACATTGGAAATCCAATTTAAATAATCAATAGTCTTGATGAAGCCTACTACCAATAATATCTCTAGCTTCGTATTGACTAACAAGGCAACACGAGGATGCATCTTTCAGATCTTTTATTTTACAGGCTTTGCCTCTTTGTGTACAAGTAGGTCGTGAACCACTAATGAACCATTAGGTTTACCCTTGACATGTCCACATAGGACTAAGAAAAGATATCTATAAATTATCACAAAAGTAACACAAAGGTTTTATGTTTTTGAGCTGAGAGTGAACCTCCCAACTTGAATTTTTGGGTAATTTCTTCATACCAATATTGACATCTATTGTCTCCTCCACCAGTAACTACTCATCTTCTATGCATGTAGGATTAGGGGGAGATTGATATCCTCTTCTTCTAATGGAATCTTAAAGATATTTTCATCTTCGGGTTGCTCAAATATTTTTTTCATTAACTATTCATTTTGTTTGTGCACAAGTGCCTCAAATAGGTTTTCACTATAGGACTTGGAATTTTTCTTTTTGCAAGGATTTTTTGTGGAAACTTTTTCCCTTTCTTAGATGACAACATAACTCATCCTCCTCCCTGAAATATGTGCATTCATTTAGCTTGATGCAGAATCCTTTCTTGTGATCACCTACTAGAATGTTATAACGAATACCTAGGAACTCACCAATAGATTTTTCATTCTTAAAGACGTAAATTAGTACATGTTTGTGTCGGTGACAATTCACGAGTGATGCATAAATAAGGTCTAGTGTCGGAGTCCTAAGGGATATGATAGGGACTATAGTTAGGATAGCCATGTTGGAAGATAATTTTTTGGAGGTAAGGTCTTCATAAAGACTACACCAAGAATATATTTCACTTTTGCATTCGGAAGAACTATCCTCGCACTCAAAAGAGATAGCCTCAACCTCTTCGGAAGAATGCAAAGAACATATTTACCAACCTTGCAATCAGGTATTGGAAGAGATTTAAGTGTACCTTTTTCATTGATACCACAACCACTTCCTTTATATCCCATAACATACATCATTTATAGCATAATTAATGGGTGAGTCTTCAAATGTTGAGGCTGAATTAAGGATGAAGTATGAATTTATAGATTCCCCGATTCATATTCTACAAGATCAGATTAGCTACATGGACATAGAACATGGTCAAGCCATCATGGATTTAGAATCACAAGTTGATAAAGTTTCTAAATCCCTAAAATACAAAGAAGAAGTTTGTTCTGGATATGAAGAAAAATAAAAAATCCCTAGAATCTGATGTAGAAGATAAATCCAATCGATTGAAGATGCTATGACCAGTTAGAGAAGAGATGTGAATATCTTGGTGAGATTTTAGAGATTCAAAGGGTTTTAAATGAAAAAAAAGGCATAGGTTTCAAAGGAAATAAAAAGGAGAATGATGAAGGAACATGACCAAGAAATTAATTTGATATGAAGGAGATAAAGAAGGATTATTGAATAAGGTCTTACTCTATTACAAAACCTAATTTTATGAGGTATTGTGTTTATTTCAATGGATATTGCTTAATTTTTCATAACTTTGGTCACAGAGCTAGATATTCAAAATAAAGGCTTATAGGAATGTTGAAATTCTCTTCAAGGATTAATGCTACTCATGTTGTGAGTATGGTCACAAGGCTAAGTATTGTGGTTGGAACCTTACTATGTATAATCCTAAAAGCTGGAAGGGTGTTGTGTGTTTCAAGTTTCACAGACAAGGAAACATTGGTATATTATGTCACCAAGGTGAATCTCCAAGATCTAATAGCATGTTTCAAGCTACTAATGGGAAAAATGGAACAATATTCAAAAGTTAAATCAGTCTCATGAATGATTCCAAGAATATCATGTTAGATTCTAAGGTTAAGAAGATGGTTGATCAAGAAAGTGAGGTCAGAAGAACTTATTCTCAGTGTATCAAAGTTGAAGAGTCAAAAGAAGCTATGAAGGGTAATTGAAAATCATAATTTCACAGTATGAAGACCAAACCTATGAATTTAGTCAAAGAAGGGACTAGTTCAATTAAGAAGGATGAAAAGTTCACAAGCCCAAGCTAGATCTAGGAGTTATGTTTTTTTTTGTTTGAAAGGATTTTTTTTGAAGAAGATCACATCCATCTCATTGTTTCAATACATGAAAAGTTAAGAATTATAGGAGTTTCGTATACTTCAAGAGCCATAAGTTATGGGATATGATCTATCCACGAGGTTTAAGTTCTTGTATATTAATAGGATGTCTTTAGTCATAGTAAAGTTGAGTCTACATTTGATGTTTTCATGAAATTTATATCAGTCATCTTTCAAAGGTATAAAACTATCATTGTATGTATCAAAAAGTATGGTTCCATCAGATGTCTATATAGTTACGTTTTTTTCTGAGTCTATAAAAGAGTATGATCTATGTTTTGGATCAAATTTGTTATTGGGGGTGTTTTTTTGTTGTGATTCTTGTTAAGGATGGTCCTAAGTCAATGAGTCCATCGACTATTTTAGCTCTTTAAGAATGAGGAAAAAGAATATTTTTCATTATGATAAGTCAGTATAAGTGAGTCATGTTTGTTCAAAGCTTGAAAATTATATGAAAAGTTAAAATAGGTCTTTCATGTCAGTTGGTTATGCAATAGCTTGAGTATCATGTTTTTAGATACTTTGTCAAAATTTAAATTGGTCAGCATAGCTTTGATAAATATATAAGGTCTTACATCAAAATAAATTGTTATGTGATTATTATGTAGGTATGCTCAAACCTTGATAGTGATCTAGGACTCAATTGTGTCATGTTTCATGTGTAAAAATGCTTATGAAAGTACTATTGGAACTGCATAGTCTGTGGAACATGAATGTTTCTCTAAAAGTTAAAAATTGAGCTTCATATAAGATGACATGTATAAATCAAGAAGAAAAATTATGTATTCCTTCTCTCAAAGTTTCAAAATGATGGCATCTTAAGTTGATCAAAGTGTCTTTGAGTTTGTTTATCCAACACAAGGTCTAGTTTGAATAACCAAGAAAATAAAGGTTAAGATCTTATCAATCAAAGGATGTTATTACATGTTGACAGTTGATTTTCAAGGTTTTGTTGATCTTAATATCCTGAGTATGCATTTATAAAGTGTATCAAAAGTGTAGAATTTGAGTTGAGTATGAAAGTGTCTTGATTGGATGATCCCTAATATTAAGTGCTAAAGAAGGTGTGTCTAGTCTATTTAAGTTGTCTTGATGAAGTTTGTGTTATATCTTAAAAATGTGTCAAATCCTTTTATATGGAGATGGTTTTAACATTGAAAACCTAGCTCATGGGTTCTTTAAGTTTTATAAGGTCTGTGAAACTTTTGAAGGGTTTCTATGTGTCAAGAAGAGGAAGGTTATTAATTTCACTATCCGTATCTTAGGTTCCAATATTGTGATAAGAATATGTTTTTGTAATTCTCTATTTTGTCTCAAAAATGGTTCATCAAAGTAGGCAAGGGTATGTGAAAAAGCCTATATGATATTACTTACATAAAGAATGCATGGTTACAAGTATGAGAGTGAATAATTAGGTTTGAGATATTGTTGGATCATGTTAATGGAATGCTCTAAGAAGGATTGAGTTTCTAAAAAATATTTTAAGAGACTCGGGTATGCTAATCAGTCTTACACATCATTTCAAGGATTCCAAGTAAGTATATTAGTCCAAGGAGAAGTATTACTAAGTTTTAATAGGTCTGAAATATAAGAGTATCTATGCAAAATATTTTAAACTATTCTAAGGTATTGATTGTTGCAAATATTGGTTCAAGATGTACTTATCATGTTCAAAATAAGAATTGAAGAAAAGGCTTGTTGAAAGGTTAATCCTAGGGAGATCATTAATTGCTCAAGGATGAAATAAGTATTAGTGTTTGTTTTCATTCGTACTATAATAGACTTATAAATCATGATCATGTATCCTGAAGAAAGTTGGTGGACTAAAATCCTGATTAGTTTAAATGATAGAATGTATATGTAAGTGAAGTTCAAAGTCTAAGTTCTAAAATATGTGTTTTCCATGAATGTGATATCATATAGTAGTGGGGTTTAGTTCAGTGATAAGCTACAGGTATATGTAGATTATAGGAAATTTGTGGTGTACTAATGAAGCTCAATGAGTCCTCAAAGTTTTACAAGGTATAAAAAGGCCAAATAATTTCTTATGAAGCAATGGAGGATTGTAATATTTTGTAATGGTATATCTCTAAGTTATAATGTAAGGTACTTTCTCCATGATCCAAGATTAGAGTCAAGAAGAAGAGTATGATTTATATCCTTCATCATGTCGAATGTGTCCTTGAACATGAAGTAGAGGAAGATTATAATGAAGTGTTATATTATTCAATAGTTTATATGATCTGTATTAATGGTTGAAGATCAATAATACTATATTTTTATTTGGGTTGAAGGTCTTTCAAATATAGAAGCAGTGTGTGTGTACATGTTAATAAGAGGCATGTTAAGTGAATTTGATATTGTTGCCTTAGTAAAAGGTTGGTTATTAGTGTTCTCTTAGCTTTTTTACATCATGAAATCCTGTGAATATTTCTCATAGTTTATGAAGTAAGGTTATATGTAGAGGTATGTGATCATTTCTTATACTTACAAAGTCCATGATGGTTTGAAATGTTGAGAAAACCCTAAATTTCCTTAAGGTCAATGTGTATGCTTGATATGATTTGTGATTACATACAGTCAAGAAGGTATTGTAGAAGAGAAATGAAGTTTTAAGTGTGATTTAAAATATCTTATCTAGCAAATGTGTTCTATGATAGAGTAGAGTAAGAAAAATCAGAAGATATAACATGATAGGTTAAACATCAAAGTGTTTATAATATTCCAAGCCTCTATAATGAGTGACATAGTATTGCATTTATGGAGTTTTCATGGTGAGTATATTGTTGAACAATTTTTTTTGAAATTTTATTTAATTAGTGGTATTTGTAATTGTCACTCCATCAAGAGTTTGGATCTAAACTAAGGAGGTATGAACATTTACAATATGGAAAAATATAGTATGAACAAATACTAATAAAAGAAAATGTATTTTAGTGAAACAGAGAATATCATTTTTTTGTTATAGAAGACAAGAAAGAGAAAGTATAATCAAAAGGGGATTCTTTTAAGAAAGTAAGTGCACTGTTTCTATTGTGTCATGTTGTGTGTTTTCATTTTCCATGTCTAGTTATCATTGTATCCTTTTTCATATATGTAAGAGGGGGAGAGAGCATAGAAAAAATAGTAAAAATGTCTAGTAGGCATGTTTTATCATACAACTACCATTTGATTAACTAAAATTGACTAAACTAGGTATGGTGAAGGATAGTTAATCTAATCTAGGATGACATATAAACGTAGTAAATAAGTGCACTAAGGAATATATGTAAATGAGACAAGTAAATAAAAATAATGAAATTAGAAACCCTAATATGGAAGAGAGAAGAGGAATGAACTCAGTTGATAACAAACATTGGTTAGAAAATATCTCAGTGGTGAATAGAAAATCAAAAAGAAGGAGTGACTGTTGTAAGCTCTGGAAGAGGATAGATATGAATGATGTGGCTAGACGGGAGAACCTAGGAGAAGACTGGTATTCCCATGGATTCTTTGATAAGAAAAACATGTTCCCTGGTCTGAAGAAAATATCTAGAATTTATTTTCACAAGTCTTGAAGATGACTGGTAACCTTTGATGCCTGTCAGATTAAATTTCCTGTACTATGATGAATGCTCCAAGTATTCCACAAGGGAGAAATAACTTGTAAAATACCAAAAAGAAGTACCGACACCCTAAGAAAATAAAGATACAAATGAATGGGTTAGACTTACCTCATCTTCCACAATAGTAAGATTACTAACTGAGTGCTACACTAAATTTCGTACTTGGATATAGTTTTGATGAGTGTGTGCATGTCGTGCCCTGGGTGCTCTTGTTCCAATAAAACTTTGTGAAGTAACGAGAAATTTATAAATGTATAAAATGTAATATAATGTGTACATGGAATAGAATAAAATCCATCCCCTTATGAACTGCAATGTAGATGTCGTAGATTGTGCCTTGATGATGGAGCTATGTGTATGTCAATGCAATAGATGGATGAAACTCTAGATGGAGTGATAGTAGTAAGTGATATTAGGTCCCTCATTATGGTCTCATAACTTAATATTTATAGGGTTCTCTTAGTCTAATTTTGTAAATAACCATGAAAATTATGACCACAAGAAAGATAAAGATGAAAAATGGTTAAAAGAGGCCCAAAAAGTGGTCAGAATTGAAAAAGGGATTGCGGCACCCCTAGGAGGGACTTAGGCACCTATGGGCACCCTAGTAATAAATCTAGGTGCCCCAACTAAGGCTAAGATAATACGGGATGTACAGAAATGGCTGGGCACATGGGTGTAATAGGTCAAAAATTATGAAATAAAATAAACAAGATGGCCAAAGGACAGGGGTTAATTAGTACTTTCTTTACTTAATCTTCTAAATAGTATTATGAGACCAGGATAAATAAATGTCTAAAGTGCATGATTTTGTGACTACATGTTTCCCTCACTTTATATGCTTATTTGAAATCTCGGTAGAATAAAGTAGATAGAGATGTGTACTTGATGTCCATGAAGAGTGTAGTAGAAACACGCTGAAGGACTAGACAAACACGTGGAATCACAAAAATATGGAGGAACATGGAAACTATATATGAAAAATGTGCAAAGAAAAAGTGATGAGATTGAACATAGGAAGAAGCGCAGGTGTGTAACTACCACATCGTGTAGTGTACCTACATAAAAGTGTGTTGTGTGTGCTATAGTGTGCTACCACATAGTGTTATTGTCGTTATTTTTGTTGTTGCCCCCATATGACTATTTTTTTCTCATACGACTAGACGTGCAAGGAGAAAATCATCAAGTAGGCAAATATGTATGTATGTAAGTGTAAAAATGAAATGTAAACGACACATGTGTATGAAAGTATGTAAAATACACAAATGTAAATGGAAAATGTAAATGTAAATGTAAATGAAAGACGTGCACCTGATCCATTTCGAGAAAGACTATAGAAGGATATCATGTACTACGAGTTTTTTGGGAGATCTCATGTGCCATATGCTGAAGAAGTGTAGGGAGGAAATTTTTTGTGTCCTTCAAGCTCTAAGTGCTTCCTTGATCTGTGTGTAGAGATATTTGTACCATTCTAGTTTTGTGGGTGATCCGACACCATTAACCAAAGTAGTGTAGGGAGGCACACAAATTGTAACCTCCAAGCCTGTAACTACTCCCATGAAATGTCAAGGACATCATGTCCTATAAAATGCATTGTGTATGGGGTTCATAGACCGGTCTAAACCCATTCACTAAATATAATTGAATAGAAATGGTGTAAAATCTTTGTGTTATTATGTAAAAATCCCCAAATGATGCCCCCTCTCTTTAGGGGTGCATGGTAAAGTCACTAATAGGATAAATGTGGCCCTAATAGAGGGAAAACCACATGTACATTCTACTACTGAAATATTTTGGGTAGAAACCACATAAACAAGAAGGTTAGACAAAAACAAGTGTAAACACACAAACATGTAGGAAACAATGTATAAAATATGCAAACATTGTGTAAACTACCAATGAAAGTAATGTAGATATGTAAGAAGACAAGTAAGCCACATAAAGCAGGCTGCAAACATGGGACATAACTCATGATGTCACAAGACATACAAGGCCATCATGGCCACAAACAACAAACAAGGGTGCACACCAAACATAGGGCAAGGCCCATATTCAAAAGCAAACAATGGCATAAAATGTAACAAACAAGTAAAAGAAGTTTTCATAGAAATATGTAATCCTACAAAAAAGTGTTGCACATGGAACACCAATTAGTATGTTAGAGAAATAACCAATATGTCAAAGCATGAATAACCAAATAATATAAAGTGATAAGTACACAATGAAAAAATAGAACTTGTGAAAGAAAAATGTGGATTCCCCCCAATAACTAGTGTAGGAATGGTAGAAGGCAAGCATCCATGTTGTGTGTCAAGGATTTGTATCTGCGATAAGAATTAAATAAAGACGTGAATTTGCATGTGTGGATAATATAGATAATGACATATAATAAATCAATATAATATGTGTAGTAAAGTGAACATGTAAAACACTAGCAAGCATGAGTAAATACCCCCAAGACAATGCATTATGTTGTGGATGGATGGAATAGAATTCAAAATGGAGTGATAGGAACCATGTGCCCCCCAAGTGAATGGAAGTGTATGCAGAGAAGTTCATTTTGTTTATCCCCTTAGTAATCAAGAATGAACCAAAAATGAGAGTGCGTCATCAGTAAATGGTCGAGTAGTGTGTATCATGTCTAGTGCACTGTGAGGAAATAAGTATATGCATAGTAGTGATGATATGTGACACATAGAATAGATGTGCATGGACCTTATAGCCTAAGAATATACCACGATGAGATGAAATGTGGAGTGATGATTTATCCCTAAGAATATATCAATATAAGATGAATGGTGGGAGTGGTGATGTAAAATAAGGTGTATAATACTACAAAATGATAGAATAAGTGACGATTTATCCTAAAGAATATGTCACTAATAGATGAATGATAGTGAGTGGTGATGTAACCTAAGGTGTATACCACTACAAAATGATAGAATAGGTGATGTTTTAGTCTAAAACATCTGTGAAAAGTAGATGAATGATAGGGATTGGTGATGTAACCTAAGATGTATACCACTACAAAATGATAGAATAGCTAATGATTTATCCTAAATCGTATTTCACTAGCCTAGGAATGTTGCATGGTGAAAGTAAAAATAGTATATGTGTGATGAGTGTAGGTTCCATTTGATTGGTAAACCCTCGGCAGTCAAGTATGGACCAAGGAACTAAAGTGCGTCATCGAGTAGTGAGTGTAGCGCGTAGAAGACAATGTAGTAACGATAAAATTTGACCATGTGATGAGTGGAATGTGTAAATTTTCTACATGTAAAATGTGTAAAGTGTGATGTGTAGAGTGACATGTAATGTATGTAGATAAAATAGAAATGTAATGCTACACTCCTATATGATGAAGACTAGTAAAATATGTATGGTGTGTAAATATGCAGATGTCAAAATGTGGGAGATGACATGTAGAATGTATGGTATATGGTGTATGATGTGTGATGAAACACAATGTGTAATTCCTTTAGTGTATTATTAATCCCTCCAAAGTAAAGTGTGAACTAAAGCAAAAGAGTGTGTCGTTGCATGGTGACACTAGGATGTATGAAGAATATTCCAAATGTGAGGATATGAATGAATGAGAATGTAAAAGATGATGATTGTGACTATGATAAGAATAGATAGGGAAAAGTGGCGTGTCATGCCCCCCAAGTACGTGTGATAGAAAATATTACTATGAACCGCTATCAAGAAGATCATCATTATCATGGTCAAAACCTGTCGGGGAAGCATTGAAAACTTGATAAGCTATAGAATGAGGATGGTCATAGAGGAAACTATTACAGCGGAGTGTGTATATTTTGGATTCACCAAAATGATTAACTAAAGTTGACTAAACTAGGTGTAGTGAATGATTTTTAATCTAATATAGGAGGACATATACATGTAATAAATAAATGCACTAAGACATGTATGTAAATAAGACAAGTAAATAAAACTAATGAAATTAAAAACCCTAATATGAAATAGAGAAGAGGAATGAACTTAGCTAATAATAAATATTGGTCAGAAAATATTGCAGTGGTGAATAGAAAATTAGAAACCAAAAGTGACTTTGCTGGGGTCCCGCAGAGGATAGATCTGGATGATGTGGCTAGAATGGAGTGCATGGGAGAGGACTGGGGTGCCTGCAGTTGTTTTTATAAGAAAATGAGGTACCCTAGTCTGGTGAAAAGATCTAGATTTGATTTTTACAGGTATTAGAGATCACTAATAACTTTCTCTTCCTATCACATTAATTTTCCTATATTGCATCAAATGCTCCAAATATTCCAAGAGGGAGAAATAACCTTCAAAAGACCAAAATGAAGTATCAAAACCATAAAATAGAAAGATACAAATGAATGGGTCATACTGGCCTTAACTGCCACAACAGTGGGCTTACTAATTGACTAATGCACTACATTTCGGACCCGGATGTAGTTCCTATGAGTGTGTGCATGTCATTCCCTAGGTGTTCTTGTTCTAGTCACACTTTGTGAAGTAGCCAGAAATGGCTAAATGTAGAAAATGTAATAGAATCTGTGCATGGAATAGAATAGAATCCCCCCTATGAAGTGTGATGCATATTTCCTAGCTTATGCCTTAATGATGGAGCTATATGGATGCCAATGAAATAGTTGAATGAAAATCTAGATGGAGTGATGTTAGGTCCCTCATTATGGTCTCATAACTTTATATTTATAGGGTTATCTTATTCTAATTTCATATTTAATCTTGAAAAGGTTGACCAAAAGAAGGATAAAGATTAAAACTGGCTAGAAGATTCCCAAAAGTGGTAGAAAAGTGTAAAATGGACCAGAGCACCTCCAGGTGGGACTAGGGCACGCATGGGCACCCCAATAATAAATCGGGGTGCCCCAGCTAAGGCTAAAATAACGTGAGATGTCCAGAAAATGGTGGGCGCATGGGTACAATAGGTCACAAATTATGAAATAAAATAAACAAGATAGCCAAAATACATGGGTTAATTAGTACTTTCTTTATTCAATAACCTTCTAAATAGTAGTATGAGACCTCGATAAATAAATGTTTAAAGCGCATGATTTTGTGACTACACCATCATTATTTCTATAGATGGTTTCCATCAATGACAATGGGGGAGATTGTTCACCATTTTATCTTAGTGTTGTCATTAATGTCAAGTCCATAATAGAAAAGGGTGTTATAAGGTCATTTGAGTCTTCATGAGGTGTTGTTCAAATGTAAAACATGAAGGTTGATTGGTAGTGTCATGTTTGATGATGTTCTATGAGGTCCTGATGCATGGTTTATCTTGTATGATCATAGTATATGTTCTATAGAGTTGGTTGAAGATTTTAATGAGGTAAAAAATGGTCCTAGAGGTGTTTTATAGGTTTTCATGCGTCTGTAATAGGTCAATTTGGTCATTTCATGGTTTGTCATGGTGTGAAGTGATCATTCTAGCTCTATTCCTAGTCTTGGAAAATGTAGAATGAGTTGGAGGCATGAGTTTTGGAGTTGATCAATATTTTTAAGCATGGTATCATCATGTTGATGGTATATAGGGAATTTATGAGAAGTTGCAGGTCATTTTTAGAAGTTTTATAGTGTTTTGTGGTGCTTAGAAAGAAAATATGTGAAGATAAGGTAATATATCATAAGTACGTCGATATAGTTTGAGAATTCTAGAAATAATTGAGATAGATGGTGAGTATGGATAGTTATATGATGTTTTCATGATTCTTCATGACACGTTTCAAGTTAAAATGAAGAATATTTTGCTAGATGGTGTTTTGGTGCTAAAAAATGACCTTGTAATTCTCATTGTGAATTTTGTGCTTTGTATGGGACCTAAAGGTTTTTAGGGATTTTTTTTCACTGGTATAAGAATATTTTCCAAAAATAATGAGGTGGTTTTATTAATGCAGCCTAAAATTCAATAATACAAGCCCAATAAGACCCTGGAGGCATTGGCACATCACTCAGCCTAGATTGAGAGCTCACCCAAAGCACACAAAGGTACCAGGTCCCTCTTTAGGGTTGTTGTTGTAGGATGTTAACAGGATGAAAAATTAACACATGTAGTTCCATTACTAAAACATCATTCTACAGAGCATACCATATCTATATCTAAGGGAGAACATAATTAAGTATTAACTATGATGAAATCAAGAACATACTAGACTTAGATATACACAAAACTAAAAATTAGATTCAGCCAATATCCTCCATTATATAAAATGAAATAAGTATATAGAAGCTTCATTACAATAACAATAGTATGCACGTAACATATTTAGCAGCATAATCTCACTATATCTCCATGTATGCATATATATATATCTCTCTATATAGTTTTCTACATACTTATAAGGATGGGGACTTTCCCTTCACCACTTATCTAATACCAAAATAGGTCACATGCTATTACTAGCCACACGCCGTTACAAAAATAGCCACACATGTAAGTGCACTAAAAATAGACTACTAGTAGTTAACTGATAGTAGTAGATCTATTTCCGGTCTATTTCCATGCAAAGCGCTTCATAGCTAATCCTCTAAAAATAGCCAATGTGTGATGCAAAAGTCTCCAATAAGTTTGAGTGCTTCACACGCTATCTCCAAAAATAGATCCTTTTCATGAAAACGGATAAATCCTGAACCTATTTCTATTCCTCATGCGTGATCCATTCTGATACTTTTGCACCTTTGAATGCACTCTGTTCTCTTGTGTGAACCTTCTATATTTTAGTGTTAGGGTCTGACTGATCAACATTACCCCACACTAGTTTTATTTCCACCCCAGCAATGGTTGTCTCCAAAACAAACCAAAGAATATGAATAGAAGAATAGAAAACTTTGGATGAATGAAAGAATGTTTTTAACTTGCAGTTTCTTCTTCTATAACCTGAAAAATTAATTCAAGATATTCCTCCTTTATCTTGGCCTTCAAGGTCTACCACTCAATGAGTGATTCCTCTTCTTTTTCTAGAATGTCCACAGTAATGGAATCTAGTTCATCCTATGTAATCTCTCTTTTCTCATTCTGTAAGACAAACACAATGCTGGACATTGCAGTCATCCTTCCCTCTAGCAAATCCATCTTCTACGCAATGAGTTTCCCAAGCTCCTCTAGCCAATTTTTGTGTGGTTCTTGGGCTACTACCAGGGCCTCCTACCTTTTAACCATTTTTAATATTTCTGCGTGGCCCAATGTGTCATCCTTCATCACTTTTTGGACCTCATTATTCTCCTCCAGGGTTTTTATGTTGATGAGCACCTCTGGAGCTGTACAAATGTTCAAGGCTTGGTCTGCCTTCTTTATTTCTTCCCATAGCACTTGTAGAAATCCTTCATATGATGCAATCTTCCACATCAATGAAGCCTTTTCTCACTTTGCATCTTGTGTTGGATCCTTTGCCGCTAGCATGCGTAGAGGTTCATATTCAAGAAGTAAGTCCACCAATGTACTTACATAGTGTATTGCCAAAGGGAAGGTATTTGGTACCTTTGGCTCTAAGTGTGGCGTAGCCTTCATGAAATTGTCACCAATTTCCTCTGCGATGCTGATAAATACAGATTTCCTCTTCTACACTAAGTCTCTTTCTTGTGTTAGGCATGTTATCTCCTCATCCTTAGTTTTGATCTCCACCCTTAGCACCCTAACTGCAGAAGCTTTGTCCATATTCTGTCATGCCACCTCTATTGAGACTTTTACCAATGCATTTCTCACCTGTTCATATGACATAACATTAGGCTTTACTGTTATGTGTATATCCTGAGGTTTCTTTTTCAACCTCTTTGACACACATAACTCCTCACACACATCAAAATTTGGTTCATCCATGTGTTTGCATCAACTATGATAATTGCTTCCTTATGCGCATTGTTGCCATATCTTCAACCATTACTTCCCAACCATACAACTCATTTTGTGTCAATGTACTCTAGAAACGGGTGTGGAAAATTTTACCTGTGTCCTCAGCGTAACCCATGGCTAGTAGAATGTGTTCCTCACTTGTTCTTCTTAACCTAGCCTTCTTAGAAACTTAAGCTTCCAGATTTAGAACTTGTGTCTCTATGTCCTGAGCAGTCTCGATTACTATCTCATATGTTCATTTTTCTTCCTCTTCTCCATCCTTCATTTCTTCATCCTTTTTTATTCTACATTCTCTAGAGGTGTAGGAGAATTAGGCACGTTTTCCTCTGACTCTTCCTTTTCCTCATTCAATTTTAATTTCCTTCTCCTTTTCTCTATTATCACCTTTTATGGAGAGATTCGAGGTGAACAACACACTATTTGTGGAGTAGCACCTTGGGTCCTTGTTCTCCTGAACACTCTCTTAAATCAGTGCTCTCCTTGGACTACATCCAATTCCTCATCATTCACCTTTTTTGGCTAAGGTGGTGCAGTTGCACACTTAACTTAATCCTTATTCATAGGATTTCTTCTACCTCTATGTTCCAAATACCCACTATCCTTGTGCTCATCCTCCTCATCCTATAAAGCAATTGTCTCTGTGTGCTTAGGCACTGGAATGTTCTCCATGGTAAACTTACCCTTCGGCGGCCCTTGGAGTGCAAAATCATCTTGCGCATACTTGTTGTTTTCTAGCTTGGGCTTCAGTTGGAGGTACACTAGTTCTATTGCAACATCTCCAACAGCCAAACATACTGGATTTATGTTAAACACATCTGAAATGATCCTTTCAATATATGCATTATGTCATGGGTATACATACTTCTTCCTCAGTGTTTGGTAGTCACATTCTAGCTTGTCTACATTTAATGTTAGTCGACACACATCACAAAAACTTTGAAATGATGCCTAAAAATACCTTACTGTGAAGGCATATGATAGTTTATACCATGGACTCCAAGCCTCATCGTTCATCATAAATTAGGTGATGTAGAAATGTTGGTATATGGAAAACTAAACTATCTTACCCACCACTGATGGTAAACCCTTTGGTATGTGTCACTCTTCCTCGAACGCTACGTGGATCCTATTGTACCACTTCTCATCCCTCTTCTTGACTTGTTTTGTCATTGATCCTTCACACAAGTACTTTTTGAATCATTCTATAGGTGACTTGTTCTCCATAGGATACTCTCAGACCTTCTCCTTTGGTCCATCTGGCACCCCAATCTCCAAGAATACCAAAGACAACATAACAGCCTCAATACTGATCTTTCCTCTTGAGAGAACTTCCTTGATGATAGTTTCTGCAATGTAACCTGAAATGTTATAGATCACTCCTTCAGACATCCTTTTCGCAATGTGTAGCCACATGGTGTTCACTTGTGACCACATCTCTTGGTCATTTAATTTTGTCACAAGGTGTGTGGCTACCTGCACAATTGGGTACTTTTTCATCTTGTCTATGTCTATGCACTTACCCTTGGTTTACCCCATCTCCTTCCTAGTCTCTAGAATTGTAGCCTTTTCTGTTAAGTCCTCCTTGAGGTCTTCACCTGTAGCCTTCAACCCTGTCACTATGGAGATCAACGTGGCTGAAATCCTTACTCCGTGTCCTGCAAAGTAGAAGAATTCTTTGTGTACTCTTCTCATGAGCCATTGGTACAAGGGATCATATTTTGCAAAGTAGGGGAGCTCGTATAACTGATATACACCAATCTTCTTCAATAACTTCTCCCCAACATCGTAATAGACTGGCATGTTCTCTGTCGTGCGCTTATTTATCTTCGTGTTCAACAGTGCATCTATATCCTTCTTTTTTTCTATGGTATGATGGTTGTAGTAACTTATCTTGCTTCTCTGAATGTGGGAATTCCACTCTTGGCCTACTATAACCCCCTTTGGATATTACATCTCTAAAAAATTTCTCTCAGGGGTAATTTCTTCTTCCTTCAGGGCCACCTTCTTCTTTCCCTTAACTCCTGCTGAAACTTCCTTCTTTGGTGCCATCTCTACCCTACAATCCTCAAAAATTTGTCATCTTTTGACTTCTACAACATGCAACTCAAACCCTAGCTCAAATCGTCATGCGTTAGTGGAAATCATGTGCCCTAGCTTGGTTATAACCTGTCTACTTTTCTCAAACCCTCCTTCTATGGGAACACAAGCTTCTCCCTCACACAAACCTCCTTTCCATGTATGGTTTCACACTCTTCACACCTCAACATGATTGCTCAGCTCTTCGCACTTGGATTTTGTCAAATTATCTTAATCACAATGGTAAGAATGAACTCACATCCCATCATTATATAGATTTTCAAATTTTGATGCATTTATTGCTCCTTCACCTAGCCAATGTCCTCTGATTTATTGACCAAATTTGTTCTTTCTGCGTGGTACATCTTCACGCCCTAATTATAACCTTCTAGTGCACCTTCCTACCCTCTGGTCATAGACTTCTCTTCAGCATGCTTCCTTGCACCCGAGTACCTTATCAGTGCACCTTCTACTAGTAGTTTTTTATGGCATCCACTTAACCTCACGTTATATTATCCCTTCATCCATCTCCATCTTTGGTCACTTTCTAGAAGTTATCCTTTAGATTAAATAGCATTCATAGCAGCTTATTTCTTTCATCATTTAATTCCAATAGTCTTATACCTGCATACCAATAATCCACCCCACACTAAAATTATGTACAGTCCTCTATGCATAAAAATTATTCAAATAGTAATTAGCTTTTGGCACAGAAACGTGCTTATTCCATAACACACCAACTAAATTGACAAAGCAAAGCAACAAAGAAGGAACACATTAAGGGAATGTAGAATTGAAAACCTAATCTAAATGGTGATACTTCCTTATTACAAACACCAAGAAGACTTATTTATAGTAGGGCTTCAGCCTACTCCCTTTGAAGTAACCAGGTAACCGTATTCCATCAAGTGCTTCTAAATGATAAGCACCTAATTCAAGTATATGAGTGATAACATACGGTCCAAACCAATGTACCTTAAGCTTTCCTAGATTACGCAGAAACTTAGAATCATAAAGAAGCACCATCTTTCCAACCTCAAACTTCTTGTCCATGATGTGTCTATCATGCCATGCCTTATGCCTGGCCTTTTCCTACTTCTGACTCCATCGTGATATGGCTCGTCACTCACCCAACTTAATTATCTTTTTAATCCATTCTTCTAAAGCTTTCTCATCAGCTAGACCTCCAGCACATTCAATATGCAAAGAAGGTAACATAAATTCCATAGGAAGAACTACTTCTTCACCAAACACTAACTAAAATTGTGTGGCTTTGTTCAACCTTTTATATGTTGTTCGATATGCCCAAAGTACTGCAGATACTTTATCATCTCAATCCTTTCTTTCAACATCACAAATTTTTGTCAATGTCTGGCTAAAACTTTTGTTGAAAGCCTCAGCAGTTCCATTTTCCTGAAGATTATAGGGTGTAGTCTTATGGTGTGTAATCGTGAACTCATCTAATAAAATTCTGATTGTCTCATTAAGAAAATGTGTGCCCTTATCACTGGTCAAAATTTAAGGAAATCCATACCTTGTAATAATATTTTACTATAGAAATCATCTTTTGTAGTCGTTGTACAGTCCATTGTAGGTGCTAATTTTGGCCACCATTTCAGATAGTATATGTAATTTATAATGTAGTGTGATCTAGTTTTACGCACAGCTGATGAAATAGGAACCACAAAATCTATATCCCATTTTGCAAATGACTCTGCGCTAGTAATAGGTCTCAAAGGCATTTCATCTTGTTAACTTGGTTTTACAAGACATTGAAAATAATCACATGCCTTACAAAATTCTTTACAATATTTATAGAGGGTCTCCCACCATAATTCAGTGAGTAGAATCTTGTGTGTAGTGGCATCACTGACATAGTGTCCACCTGTAATACCATCATGAGCTTCTTCCATAATATCTGTGTGCTCATGTTCCAATACAAAATGATGTAATACCTCATCTCAGCCCAATTTGTGCAAGTCACCACTGATTAACATACAAGGTGCGGCGCATATAGCAAGTTATTTCTTCTCCAAGGATTTCATTCCTTCTGGTGTCATCCATGTTCGTATATAGACAATAATGTCCTCTAGTTTTGATGGCATGAATTGTAACTTGTATGACTGTGTATCTAAAATGGTATCCTCAATTGCATGGGCTTCTTCTCCCGACTATATTCTTGATAGATGGTTTTGTCTAGAATTACTTTTTCCTGGTTTTACCACAACTGTGAAATCAAATTCTTACAATAAGAGCACCCATCGACATATGTGCCTTTGTAAAACATGTTAATTTACCAAATAATTCAATTCCATATGATCTGTATAAAATAAGAATGGTGTAGCTAGTAGGTACTGGCATAATTTATGTAGTGCATAGATCATTGACAAAGCTTTGCAGTTTGTAGTTGTGTAATTCTGTCCTGTAGGAGTCAACTTTCTACTAGCAAAATAGATAGGATGATCTACAATACATTCTCTAGGTTGATCCAACACCATGCCAATGGCCATGCCAGAGGCATCAACATGTACATGAAATGGTTTGTCCCACGAAGGAAAACATAGAATAGGTGCGGTAGTAAGTTTCTCCTTTAATGTATTGAATGTCCGTTGCTGTTTTTCTCCCTAGTAGAACGTACATTTCCCTTTTAGTAACTCTTCTAATCGTGTGGCAACTTTGGTATATCCTTTGATAAACTTTCTGTAATATCCTATATGACCCAAAAATCCATGCACCTCACTTTGACTGGTAAGCTCCCTTAGGCCTATAATTACTGTAACCTTTGCTGGATCAACCAAAAAACCCTCCTTGCAGATTATGTGTCCTAAAAGTATCCCAAATGGTGTAGAAAATATTCACTTCTTGATGTTCAAAGAGATACTCAAATGTCTACACCATTCAAGCATTAAGCGTAGATTGTTACAGTGATCCTTAACTAATCCATACACCGTCAAATTGTCTAAATATACCTGTCAGAAGTTGTAAATAAATTCCTTGAATGCTTGGATAACTATGCACAAAAATACAACAAGCACATGTTTTATACCAAACGGCATTAGAATATAGGCGAAGCTACCCCATTCAGTAGTAAACATAGTTTTTTCCTAATCCTCCTAGGTAATCCTAACCTGATGATACCCAGAGAACCCATTTGCAAATGAATAGATTTCATGCCCTATAACTCCTAGTATTTCCTCAGTGAACGGTGTAGGAAATGGATCAGTTACACATGCAACATTCAACTCCCTGTAGTCAACGCATATTCTAATCCGTCCATCCTTCTTGATACTGATCACCATTGGACTAATCCATTTTGAATCATCAAGGGGCTTGATAATCCCATAATTAAACATTTTATCAATCTCTTCTTTTCCCTTTCACACAAATTGGGGTTCATCTTGTAGGGTATCTTTCTTACGAGGTGCACACCCTCTTTAATTTTTATCTTCATCTCCCCTAACGATTTATCCATGCATTTAAGTTCATGGTACCCCTTCAGAAATAAATCCTGGTAATCCCTTAGTAACTCTATGATTTTTGCACACTTTGGAGTCTGACCAATAATATCCAACTATGGCTTCCTTATGCTTAGTATCTTTTCCAATATTCACCTGCTTTGTCTTCATAGGTTCATGATAGGCACACGTGGTCTTATCCGCACTGTCCAATGCCTCACACCTCCCTATTGAATGGTTTACATCTAGATTATATACTTCTTCATCATCCACTAAGTAGAACATTTTTCCTTTCTCTTTCTCAAGGAAAGTGCATTGAATGGTTTACATCTTCATCATTCAATTGGGTCTATCCACTATTCTTCCATGGCACATAGGAATACCATGGGATCCTCTTCTCCTATGTAACAAGGTACCAAGTTGTTACCTATCATCCTGATATAACGTGGTTTTTTGCCTCTAGGAAATATGCTCTTTACTTCGCTCCCTACCAACTCGTAAGTGTTGTGAGCCCAATTATCACAAGAAGCACTTGTATTATCATTAATAGACTATGTATCCTCCCACTAATTTATTCCTTCTTTGGTTGGTTCAATTATCTCTAGATCTCAGATGGCACATACATAAATCCTATTCAAATCTTCTTCACTCAAGGGCTCAACATAGGGTGCAAATTTTCCATTTGTTAAAGGGATAATAACTCTTTCCTCTTTGTTTTCAAAACTGATATAGCCCTTGTTGAACCAAATATCAGCATTATTTACATAGCACTAAGGATTCCTCAATAGACTTGGGAAGCTATCTGAATCTGCAAGCGCTAAAACTTCAAATTCTCTAGTCAACTTGTCTCCTTATATGGTAATGGATGCATCCTTCAAAAATCCAACGGGAGTGGCCTTAATCTGATTGGCCATGAATAATACATTATAGGATGGCTGCAATGGGGGTCTTCCCATTTGTACCCATGCATTTAAGGTAATAACATTGACTTCCATGCCTGTATCAATCAGTATATTACTCAATAGCCACCCATCCACAACAACATTCAAAGTGATTTCCTTATCATAATATAGGCTATGAGGGGGAAGATTTGCATGCAGGATTTGTCATCTAGTCTCAATACTTACGTGTGAAGTGTTTCCTTTTAACTAAATCCCTAACAGTAGAATGATGTTTTCCTTGCGCAACATTTTACACACCTCCCTCAAGTCATCTATATCAGTTTGGATAGTCTTTGATGTTTTATTTTTCTCCATCTTCTGCGATTTCTCCTTTAATTATTGTATCTCACCCTAAAGATTCCTTAGAAGTTCCATGGTTTCCTGATAAACCTCCTTTTGATAGGTAGGATCTGGGTATCATACATGAAGAACTTCTTCTTTAGTGATGGTAGGTTTCTTTTGCAATGCTTCCATGGTGCATGCCACCTCAGCACGAGTCGTGATTTTCACTTGTAGTGCCTCAGATTCTACTTCCATCTTAGGAATCCATTGGTTTTCAACAATGCATTGTATCCTAACCATTCCCATGCCTTTTTTTTCTTGTTTATGTTGGTTACTCAGATGCTCATATAAATCCAATGACTCCTCATAGCTATGGTTCTTTCCACAGAAATAACATGTACTTTTATCGGGACATTCGCACCTATAGTGGTCAGGAGATCCACATGTATAACATGTTCCACAAGGAAACTCACTTCTTCCACCACCATGGCCTCATCCTCCAAATCCACCATGATATCCTCAACCTCTACCACAACCACCTTCAAAATGCTCTTCATTCGATCATAGCACGCCTGATTGTGATCTTGGTCCTGATGCTCATTCTTGATTTTATCTAAAATTGATGTCTGTCATACACCAATATCTATAGCATCGTCAATCTGTCCAATCAACCATAATTCTTCCATGTCATGATTCGTGGACCTATAGATTTTATAGTAGCTTGAAATGTTCTTCCTTCTCGCGTGTTGCAATAATGGGCAGTAACTAGCATCATGGTTTAAATGGCATATTTCACAATCCATCAATGATGAGCGTATTGTTCTGTGAGGAAAAATATCCTTTGTGTGACCTTCTACTTCACAATCTATGCACCAAATTGTTGTGCACGTCTCATGTGCTGAATTTGCTGATAGTTTCTCCAACTATTTTTCCATGGCTGCTATTTGTGCTTCTAAAAAAGGGCTCACCCTAGTATCTATACTTCCAAATTCCTTAATGTGCAAGGCTACTTAAAGTGCTTCACGTGGATCAATATATGTCTTATGTGATAATTCCCTCCTAAAAGGGGTGATCAAGCCCCCAATGAACCATTGTACATGTTGGCTTGTGTGTATGTCATAAGAAATATTTGATAACAACATTTTAAACCGTGCATAATACTCACTAACACTTTTAGCAGTGCCTTGCTTAATATCCTTGAGTGCACTTATACTCTTCTGCTCAAACTCAGGGATATGAAACTCTTTAAGGAATGCATCCTTCAATACTGTATAATCTACACAAGTCTTGTCAGGGTCAAAATTTTTGTACTAGTTGTGTGTTTTCCCTTGTAACATAGTAGCAAATTGGCTTTCCCTATGCTTAGAATTCATGATCCCTTTTGCAGGCCATAGTATTCCACACATATACACATGTTTAGTAGCATCTTCTATGCCCCTATACTCTAGAAATGAAGATACATTTCTATGTAAATATTCTGGGGTTGGTGCGGGCCTTACCCACCTGATCCAGAACCTCCTATGTTTCCCCTACTTTTAGAAGCTCCAGATCCACCTGAACCAGAGCTACCTATGCCTCTTGATCTTGAACATGTAGCTGGGGTTATACTAGAATATGTACTTCCCTATGCCCCAATAGTAGAATTGAACTGTACCCTGATAGTCTGCAAAGCATTACTACTCCCAGAGGTTAATCCAAAAAAATGTCATGCTTGTATTCTATGCTAATGATACACCCGAAAAGGTACTCCCATATAACTACAAAGACGTTTGTAATGCCATTGTTGTGCCTCTTATAAGACTCATTCCTTCTCTCCCATTTCTTGAACTAGCTTGTTGACTGCTTGTTGTACTAGATGCTAGAAAACCAAACACAAGGGCAAGGTTACCAAGTGGATTTAGATGCGCTCCCGTGGCTCAGGTAGTCTCTACTGGCGTGCTTCTATGTGAGTCCAAGGAAGGATCCCTATCATGCTTTCCAAGATGGGGGATTTCTTGATGATCTGGCTCCACATATTCTACGTGAGCTTCAAATCCTTCACAAGCCAACTCTCTACTCAACACCATAATTTATGCAATGTTACGTTGCTTCTCTATCTTCCTCTCGCACATGCCATTATAGTTAAGCTGCCTTTCCTCTCTTTACCTGGCTGTCGCTAGGTCTACCATATTTCACCAAACCTGCTCTAGCCCCCATGCATGGTGAGGTCTAGTTAGCCATCAATTTAATCTCCAGATTCAAAGTTACCATCAGGATCTTGATCACCAGTGGAATTCCTTGTAGGTAAGCTCCCCTTGGATATCGTAAGAACTAGAATTCAGCCACCTCTGGGCACGAATAAGTGGAAATTGAGTATTCCAAGATATAACTATTCAAAACACCACATAACCATGTATCCACAACTTGAGTTCAAATCAGATCAGCATTATAAAGGTCCTAGAATTATTATTACATCGATACCAGTGTGTGATACCTCCAATTCCTCTTAGATTCATAAGAAATTAACCACTCGTACAATTCGATTAGAAAGATAGTGAAAAATATCTCAGATAAATTGTCATACAGATTCTGTTACACCCACACACATGCGTTAAATTAAAATATGGTGTTGAACCTCTGTGCATATTCTTCTTCTATATCATGTATCCATTCTTCAACACTTGCTATGGTCAACTGGTATTTCTTCATCACAAACCATCCTAAAAATAACTGAAAAAGAGGTCCCAGAAACAAAACCAATGATGCATCCTAGAATTCAGTAATACAAGCCCAATAAGACCCTGGATGCACTGGCACATCACTCATCCTAGACTGAGAGCTCACCCGAAGCACACAAAGGTACCATGTCCCTCTTTAGGGTTACTGCTGCAAAATGTTAACATGATGAAGACTTAACACATACAGTTACATTATTAACACATCATTCTACAGAGCATACCGGATCTATATCTAAGGGACAACATAATTAAGTATTAACCATGATGAAATTAAGAACATACTAGATTTAGATACACACTAACACTTAGATTCAACTAATATCCTCCATTATATTAAATGCAATAAGTATACAGAAGCTTCATTACAATAACAGTAGTGTGCGTGTAACATGTTTAGTAGCATAATCTCACTATATCTCCATGTATGCATATATATCTCTCTATATATTTTTACTACATAATTAAAAGGGTGGGGGCTTTCCCTTTACCACTTATCTAATCCCAAAATAGGTCACATGGTATTACTAGCCACATGTTATTACAAAAATAGCCACACATGCAAGTGTGCTAACAATAGACTATTGGTAGTTAACTGATAGTAGTAGATATATTTTTGGAATTTGTCCATGCAAAGCACTTTGTATCTAATCCTCCAAAAATAGTCAATATGTGACGTGCAAGTCTCCAATCAGTTTGAGTGCTCCACACACCATCTCCAAAAATAGATCCTTGTCGTGAAAATGGCTAATTCCCCAACCAGTTTCTGTTCCTCGCATGCAATCCTTGCCAATACTTTCGCACCTTTGAATGCACTCCACTCTCCTGTGTGAACCTTCTGTATTTTCTTTACTAAGTGCTAGGGTCTGACTGATCAACATTTATCATCACATTTTTGTGACTTATTAATAAAAAGATAAGTTGCTTTAAAACCCTAATTAAACCCTAGCTAAGAGTGACTTGAAGAAAAAGGATTGTATTGAGCTTTATTTGATTCCTTTTACAAATTTGATTTTTTTAGGTGATAGATGACTCCTCCATATTTCCATAAAGGTATTGTTACCCAATTTCACGCACATGGAAAAATTGGAAAACAGGGCCATTATTACTATCAAATCACGACATTGGTCCCAGGGACCCACTTCTGGTCATCAGGTGAGATCGCTCATTTTTTTTTGGTATGCAAGCCATCGAGGAGTTCGATAAGCTTATCTCGCCTCGGTCGAGCTAAAACAGTTTTTGGCACGCCTGATGGGACATCACAGAAGTTAGAGTTCCATCTTTCAGAGGTGTCTCATTATTAAACAGGAAATCTTAAGCCACCGTGCGACCACACACAATAGTTTTTGGCACGCCCGGTGGGACACAGAGTTGGTACTTATCTTCTCACTTACACAAGTCAAAGTACCTGGCGACTCTATATCTTTGGATTCCAAATCTCAATTCAGTAACTTATGCGAAGAATTCAAACAAGAGCTTCTTCAAAGAAAGGAAAGTATCATCATATCGAACTTTCCTTGTCTCCTCCAAAGAGAAGCAGAAGAGGCATTTCCACATCCCCAGTTGCAGATTTACCTAGTAGGGGTCATTCAACTCCTCCTTATGGAATATTTCCTCCACCCAGGAACAATCAACCTTTCGGTTGCTATGGCAAGGAACTAAGTTTTTCCCCCTTTCAATGCAAGCAGTCCTCTTATGTTGGCTCAATGTGACCCAATACCTATTGTGGCACTCAAAAGTTTACCCTTCTACATGGGGGAAACTCACGTTACTCCAGTGGATCATATCTTTGATGTAGCCAGCATCTGTGCAGTACATAATATCACCGAAGACAACGTTGCAGTTAGACTTCTTGCTACCTCTTTCAAGGGAAAAGCACTTCAATGGTTTCACGGGTTAGGTGTTGGCACTATAGCCACTTGGGACGAGTTGGGAGAAAATCTATGTAAACAATTTGAAGACAAAAGTGATCACCTATCACTTTTGGAACAACTTACTACCATAAAGAGAGCTTCCCAAGAATACATGAGTGATTTCAACTTTCGATTCCATAGAACTTGGAATAGGATTCCGGCGCTCATAAAGCCTTCTGCGCATAATGCATTCTTGTACTATTTACGAGCCTTGAATAGCGATGTAGCAGTTATGATCCAGTCCATGGGAGGGACTACACTTCCTGATGCTTACGAAGTTGCCATAAGTGCAGAGAATTCTTTTATTCAGGCTGGAAAGATAGCTCCACGACCACCAATGCCCTTTTCTCCAGATCTTACGAATCATCATCCTATCATTGCTCCTATTCCAGTAGACTCCAAGAAACCATCTCAATCTTCCCCTACCTCTTCAAATTACCTATTTGAAGTCAAGTCACTACTGTAAAATTTTGGAAATGAGCTCATTGCACTCAAAAGGCAACAATTTCAATACAATCGTCCTGTATCAGTCACAAAATCAGCAGTATCAAGCTAACCGTTCTCCTTTTCAAGGGAACAATCAGCCTTGAAATCAAACTACAAGTCAAGTTGCAAATGTAAGGCCCTTGAACTTTCAGAACCCTCTTGCAGCTAGCTCATCTAGAGCTATAGTACCTGTTCAAAATAATCTAGTTCAAGACTACGAATGGTGTTATCCTTGCTCTCAACCTCACAATCAAAATCTTTGTCCCAATGGGGTTCTTAGCCAGGCCCTTATGGTTCAAAGTGTATCTGCCTCTTCAGAGTTAACAAACAATTCATCTACACAAGAAGCAGCAGATCAACCACAGGCACCTGAAGAATCCGCTTTGCTAAACTGGCAAGTAGAAGATTTTTGTGGATTGAATATAGATTCTTCATCAGTAGTAGCAAACACTCATTCCAAGAAAAGAGAAATGGAGCCTCAACCTCTCGAAGCTGATCTAGCATCCACTTATCAACCTAGGTTACAAATGGTAGTTGATAAAAATGTGGGAAAGAAATCACTAGAAACACCGGCTAGCCACACCGCAGGGAAAGATGGTTCTCCAGGCATCACGGTACCCAACAAACATTTTCCAAAGGAGGACCCCAATGCCCAAAAAGTGTCATCAAAGTTGGATCAATTCCCTTCAGCATAGTAGAACAAATGAAGAAAACCAATCTGAGCGTTACCATGTGGGACACACTCTCGATCCCTTCCCAAAGAAACCTGTTATGAGAAGCTCTGAACAGTTTTAGTACAACCAGCGGATCACCAAGCCATGGAGTGACAAATACTACAAATTTGTGTCAACCAGAAGGGAAAATAATTCCTACGGCAAACAAACCACCGCCATTCTACATTTCCCTGATCATTGGTGACCACCTGGTACATAATTACATGATCAACTCTGGTGCCAGTAGCTCTGGTCATGCCGAAATTAAATTACAGATGTACTAGGCATACAATATGTGCTAGTTACAAGAGGGGTTGTTCAGTTGGATGGCATAGCTATTAAGACTGTTGGGGTTATCAAAGGACTTCAACTTACCATTCATGCATGCCCAAGTTTTTCATTCACCCAAGACATATCGGTCATTGATCTCCCTCCCCTCTTTGCCATCTGCCTATCACAGGATTTCACTGCCAAGATGGGTGGTTACCTATCAGCCGATTGGTCACATATGATTCTCAGGACTCGATACGGAACCAAAGTAACTATAAGGGCAGAACCAATCTGCCATAATCATGTAGAACCCTACACTGCTAGTCCCATAAATGGAAATTACACCATCGGCGATCCCGAAGAGGAAGATGCCGATCATGAACCAACCACCCTTGTTGAAGAAGTTCCCTGATACTTTGCTAGATGAAGTAAGTAGAGATCATCAGTACGATCCCTATGCTGATGTATTGGTAGAAGAAGAAGCTGGTTTGCTGGTCTTGGAAGAAACAGGATTAGGTACTTACTGTATCCATGAAGAAGATACGATCATACCACAACTTGTCAAAACACCAAGTGATTCTAAAGGATTGTGGCAATTGTTCTTCGATGGCTCAAGAAGTAAGAATGGATCCGGTGCTGGTGTTATGTTAATTTCTCCAGAGGGAGATAAGTACTTCTCATCTTTCTAGTTGCAGTTTAGTTGCACTAACAATGTTGCTGAATACGAGGCTCTTGTGCAAGGAATTCAGCTAGCCCAAAGGAAGGGAATCAAGGCCCTGACTATTTTTGGAGATAGTGAGTTAGTTGTTCATCAAGTTTTGGCACGTAGTGCATCCAAAAATGATCTTTTAAGATCATATAAGAATCGAGTCTGGGACCTGATTGAAGATTTTGAAGCTTTTGGAATCCATGCAATCCCTAGAAATCAAAATCAAGATGCAGATAGGCTTGCTACAATTGGTTCACAATACAACATACCAGTTGATATCATGAAAGAAGGGCAGCAATTTGTTAAAATGGTGGTTCGACCAGCAGTCCCTGATAATGTGAGTAGTTGGCAAGTGTTTGATAGTGACAAACAAATTGTCCTCTTCCTACAAGAAGAGGCGGAGTTTGCTACAAAGAATCAAGATAAGTTGCAGGAGTCATATGGTGAGAAAATTATTCAATTGAAAAGCAACAAGTTACCAAAAGGTTTAGTCACTTTGGAATCCATTTTCAATTCAGATGACCAAGCCACAAGACAAAGCCCTAACATGGTGGTCAGAGAAGAATATTTTGAGGAAGTTGAAGTATCAAATGAAAAATTTCTTAAGATCGGAAAAGTGTGTACTTCTGAAGAGAAAGAAGCTTTCATCAAAATTTGTCAAGAGTATCATGACATCTTTGCATGGAGCTATAAAGATCTGCATGGTTTTGATCCAGGTCTAGCACAACATACCATCGAACTAGATCCTAATGCTAAGCCAGTTCGTCAGAAACAGAGACCAATTAATCCCAAAATTGAGCCACTAATGAGAAAGGAGCTAACCAAGCTCATCGAGGCCTGTATAATTTTTCCCATCAAGCATTCCTCATGGGTAGCCAATTTGGTGCCCGTGAGGAAGAAGAACGGAGAGATCCGGTTATGCGTAGATTTCAGGATTTGAATCGTGCATCATTAAAAGACCATTATCCTCTTCCATCGATGGAGCAGATCCTTCAAACGGTGGCAGGAGCTCAAAGATTTTCTTTGCTCGATGGATATTCAGGTTACAATCAAATCCTAGTCCAAGAATCTGACCAATTCAAAACGGCTTTCACTACCAAGTGGGGCACGTATGCCTACAATAAAATGCCATTCGGATTGTCCAATGCCGGGGCTACTTTCCAAAGAGCCATGGACATGGCATTTAAGGGACTAATCAATGATATTATTTTAGTTTACCTTGATGATATAACTGTATACTCTAAGCATGCAGAAGATCACATCACGCATCTAAGGAAAGTTTTCCAAAGGTGTAGGGAATTTGGGGTTTCACTTAACCCCAAGAAATGTATTTTCGCAGTGCACGAGGGAAAATTGTTGGGGCATGTGGTTTCAGCAGAAGGATTATCAATCGATCCAGCCAGGATTCATTCAATTATGTCCTTATCTCTCCCAAGTCACAAGAAGGGCCTCCAGAGTTTTCTGGGAACCATAAATTTCGTGCGGAGATTCATCCCTCAATTTGTGACATTGGCTAAACCACTGACAGCCATGCTAAAGAAAAACATGCCATTCTCATGGACAAAGGAAGGACGAGAAAGCTTTGAAGCTATCAAAACAGCCATTTCTCAAGCTCCCACGCTTGTGAACCCCAGGTTTGACAAAGATTTTATCCTTTATGCTTTTGCAGGTCAAGAGAGCATTTCAGGGATCCTCACCCAACAAAACAACAACCTGATGGAGCAACCAATTGCTTTCTTCAGTCAATCCCTCAAAGACTACGAGTTCAAATACTCATTCATTGAAAAGCAAGTCTTTGCGGTTATTCAAGCTTTGAAGAAATTCAAGCACATGTTGTCCAACAACAAGATTCATCTGATGGTGTCTCATCCAGGTGTCAAGGAGTTTTTGCTGAACAAAGAAATGAACGAAAAGCGTGCTGGATGGATCACGAAGGTAATGGAGTATGACGTGCACATCAAAGTCACTAAACTTGTCAGAGGTAAGGGTTTATGTCAGCAACTTGCAACAGACATGGAATCAAAAAGTAATGAGGACGTGACACTCCTAAATACTGATGAGGATGTTGATCAAGCTGACTGGTTATCCAAAATGAAGAATTTCATCTTCTCAGGAGCATACCCGACAAACATGGATAAAAACCAAAGATGAACTTTCCGTCTTCAATCTATCCCATATGTTTTGGTAGATAGCATTCTCTTTCGAAAAGATTTGAACGGCGTCCTCCTTCGGTGCATAGGACCAGAACAGGTCAGTAAGATACTAGAAGAATTTCATAATGGCCTATCTGGAGGACATTATTCTACACGAACAACAGCTACCAAGATCATGCGAGCTGGCTACTATTGGCCAGATTTATTCAAGGATGCCCATCTCTGGGTAAGGAAATGTAAGGAATGTGCCTTTTTCACAGGTAAGCAGAAGCTGGCAGCTCTTCCATTGCATCCAATTCAAGTGGATCAACCCTTTGTTCAATGGGGGTTGGACTTCATCGGAATGATTAATCCTCCATCCAGTGACGGACATAAGTGGGTCCTTACCACAACAGACTATTTTACTCGATGGACAGAGGCGGTAGCATTAAAAGAGAGCAATGAAAAGGTAGTTCTAGATTTTTTGGAGGGTATAATGACGAGGTTTGGTGTTCCATTTACAGTCATTTCAGACAATGCGCTGGCTTTTCTTGGTATGAAATTGAGTGAATGGGCTGTTAAAAATGGGGTATACCTCAAAACTTCATCCAATTACTATCCTCAAGGAAACGGATTGGCTGAGTCTAGCAACAAAAACCTCATAAGGATTATTAAGCACACAATGGAGACTAACAAGAGGACTTGGCATACACAGCTTAAGACTGCCTTATGGGCAGATCGAATCACACCTAAAAGGGCCATCAGAAATTCTCCTTTCGTTCTTGTATATGGAAGAGAGGCAAAACTCCCACTCTCATTGGAGTTACCTTCTTTGGAGTTAGCTCATCAACTTGAAGTTATAGAGAGTGATCCTCTGACAGTAAGGTTTGCTGAACTCATGGAGTTAGAGGAAGTACGAGACAAGGCTATGAAAACTTTGGAGCAGCATCAGGCTCAAGTTAAGAAATATTTTGACAAGAAGGCGTCTGACAGGCATTTTCAAGAGGGAGATTTAGTTCTCAAATGGGATGAAGACAGGGCCAAACCAGGCAGGCATGCCAAGTTTGACGCTCTCTGGAGTGGGCCATACATCATCACAAGTTGCAAAGAG
Source organism: Taxus chinensis (assembly GCA_019776745.2). Lineage (NCBI taxonomy): Eukaryota > Viridiplantae > Streptophyta > Pinopsida > Cupressales > Taxaceae > Taxus > Taxus chinensis. The sequence continues at coordinate 840,859,837 of CM034151.1, forward strand.
GCAAATTCATTCCGTCTATCTAGGCTCAATGGAGAAGAACTGCCCATTCATGTGAATGGGATACATCTCAAAGCTTGTTTTTGAGAAGCGTTCCACCCCTTGTACAGTTAAATTAGGTGTTTTCCTCCAAGTGCTTATGCACATTGATTGTGTGTTGTTGTTTTGCTTTCCTTGTTGTTGTGTTTTGTGTTGTTCTGCACATTGTTTCATCATTGGAAGGTGTCAAGGAGAAGAAGGTTCAAGGTTTCCATAAGAGTTTCAAAATCTGCTTCATTCAAAATTTTGCAGTGTTCCATGGATGTCAAGCATTCAATAGATTCAGTATACTTCATGCTTAGCATTCTAGGGAGGTCTAGGATATCGGCAATGTTCAAGGAGATTCTGGGATGTGTCAAAGAAAATCATACTACTTTCAGGATTCCAACATAGACTCCATGCCCAATGGATGACTTAAGGCTACTGGAATCATGCTTAGCAGGCAATCATCCCCGAGAGGTCGCCAAAAATGTTATCCAATTTTACGCACATGGAAAAATTGGAAAACAGGGCCTTATTACTATCAAATCACGACATTGGTCCCAGGGACCCACTTCTGGTCATCAGGTGAGATCGCTCATTTTTTTTGGTATGCGAGCCATCGAGGAGTTCGATAAGCTTATCTCGCTCGGTCGAGCTAAAACAGTGTCAAATCGGGAATAAAGAGACGAGTCATCAGAGGAGTTCGTGCCTTGTCCTAACTCGGTCATAACTCAGATCACAAGCCTTAGACGAGTTCATGAGTAGGAAATGTAAGTTCAGTAACCGAGTTTGGCTTGTCATAAAAGAGTCTCGATAGGAGCGGAGGATGTTTCGATGGTTGGCTCATTGAGGCAGAGAAATGATGAGTTCGACCCGGTTTAATTCAACATGGAGAGATTGATGCTTCCTTGTTGGAATATGAATTCAGTTTTAATGACTCGACGGAGACAATAGCTGCCTCAAGATTTGGTCGAGCTTCTTCCATGGAAGAGAATTTCCAAAATGAAAAGGCGAGACAACTCAACTAAAACTTTATCTCGTTCTTCTACTACAGTGGCAAGATTTTACAACAACTGATCACGACTGTGGTCGCATGCAACCAGAACATCAGGATCAACACCAACGGTTCCTTGGGATCACCCTGCGGCAGCTGTCGCAATCAACTCTCTCTGGAGGCCACTCATTTTCTGAGATAAGTTTACTTCTCTACCCTGTAGCTGCTACGTATAGCCAATTACTTCCTCACGGCACTTTCCTAGGAGAATTTCAGTTCTACGCTCAAAGCGGCCGAGCATTCGATGCACAGGCATGTTGCAGTATAGTAGAAGCCTTTTTGAGCAAGTAAGTTGTCCAACTATGTTGTTATCTGATCAGCATCGAATGCATCCTCAAATTCAGGATTTTCCTTCAAGATATTTTTATGAAAATCGATTAAGTGACAGTGAGAGTGTTACCGGGAGACCTGATGAAATTTATTACAAAGATTCTCTATCGAGACCTTACTTGTTTTATGATGTAACTCATGGAAGTGGATCTCATAGAGGTGGAACTGTTTCATATCAGAATATTCATGGAGCATAATTTGCTTTGCAATTATATGAGCATCTTCAACGAGTCACTAAGTTGGCGAGCATAAAGGATTCTGTCGGAATTATCACACCTTACAAGCTACAGCTGAAATGTTTGCACTGAGAGAAAATGATTCTCCTCAAACTGTTGAGAAAACTCGGAAAGGTGGAAAATCGGTGGCCATCTGAGAATCCAAAATGCCAATATGGCCAAATGATGGATGGAAAGCCAAAGAAGAAATCCTAGACGTGGGAAATATGGCAAGCCAATCCCAGACGTGGGAAATAAGGCATGGAGCAATGCCAAGTGGGAAATTTGATGATGGCAAGCCAGGAAGAAATCCCGCCAAGTGGGGAGATTCGTTGGGAAAAATTGGATCAGATTGCCAAGTGGAAATATCCCAACCATGGTAAACCATGATGTTCACTCCGCGTAGGGGAGAAATCTGATCAAACTGCCAAGCGTGGAGATTTGACGATGGCAATCCAACATGATACTTCCGCACGGGCCGTTTAAACAGGATCTGAGTCTTTGTGCGAGTCACTCGGAAGGTAAGTCGGGGAACGTGGGTTGAATGAGATTAGACGTGGTGGTCTAGCCTTGAAGAGATTGAAGGAGGCTCCACACATTCTGCTTACCACGCATAACATCCCTTGTAAACCCGTCTACATATCTTCAACTATTGCGGACCTGCATTTCCAGGAATATGCTTTCACATGAAAGAGACGCCTTCTCATGGAATACCATAATTGCAGCTTACAGAAGACACACGTTTCCTCACGAAGCGTTGATACTGTTTCACCGAATGCAACAAACAGATGTCTGACCTGATCAGTTCACCTATGCCAGCATACTTCTCCTAGCTACCACAACCTTCTCCTCGTCCTCTGTATAGGATTCTGAACTTGATGTGGTCGCGAGAAACTCCCACGCACAGGCAGCAGGCATGTTGCAGTATAGTAGAGGTTATCTTTTGAGCGTTTTCAGTAAGTAGGTCCTCCAACTGGCTTATCCTTATTCTGAACTCGGATCTATGACAGCTGCAGGAAACAAATATTCACTGCCATGTACGATGGATTGGAGTCACACTATTCAAGGCTTCATAAAATTTCCCTGAATCAGGAGATGAAGGTTTATTACGGTGCAGAATGAAACGATTCATATTGCTCAGCATGTTTTCTCCTAGAAACGAATTGAATGTGAAGGTCAACTCTGAAATACCTGGTCGGCCGTTTTGCATGCTACATCCTTGTCACTTGTAAATGGTCTCTTTGAGAAACTCTGTGGGCAGTAGGCAATATTTATACCCTTCCATTATGTACGTCCAATCAGACAATAAAAATATTCTTTTACCAGGTTCAGAGAAGCTTGTTTTTAAACAATGGACGATTATACTGTAGTTTCAAGCTGATTTTATCTAGCTTATTTCTATTAGCTTTTATCCACGACTAAGGAAGAATTCATATGGTTGTTACCTGTACATTTTTCCAAGGTCCTTTTGGTTGCCCCAGTTGTTCAACGTATTTTTTTTGAAGGGCTTATTTTATGTGTTGCAGATTGTAACATAAAGGATCTTTTTAGTTTCTGGAAAAATGAGTATATTGTGTAGCTCACAGCTACCCATTCCATACTAAGACCCCAATAGTGGCATAATTGTTGGTTGGAGCCTAGATTGCAGAGTGCACTGCCAAAATACCGAAGGTCTCTTTGTCCAAGAATCAGTCTTAAGGGTGTCTATCGACATGTTATGGGCATGAACCTGGGTCATCATCATGGCAGCATTAGGTCTTTATTGATAATGGCATTTTCTCATCGTTTGGAAGGTACAAATTGTGCTTATTATGGAAAATCCAAAACATTCTTACTACAAGTGTTATATGATAAGGAAGAACCATGAGCATTGTGGTAAAACCATTCTTTTTAGAAATATTGGGTTAAGCTCGGTATTCAAGTGAGTTTGAGCCCAGGAAAGGTAAGATCGTTTGCTGGATGAAGAGCTCGGTGACTTTGCAAGGAGCTCGTGGTGATGTTTCATGAAGTTTGAACGTGGAATGCATAAATGGTCTCGAGTTAACAGAGGAAAATGATAAGAATCGAGTTTGATAGCTCACCATTCGAAGGACTCAATGCAAAAGAGCCCGATTACCAAAGCAAGGAAAGAGTTAATGTGGGGTTCAAAATCGATTGCAACACCGAGTTAGAGGATTCGAAGCTCACCGAGTTGAGATTTGTGCAGACTCTATCCACATGGACCCCCCTCCTCTTCAAGTCAAACGGGTCAACAGGGGGGTCCCAACATTATGTTAATTAAATTAATATTTTTATTTAAATATTTTAATAATAATATTTATTATTATTATTTAAATATTTTATTTAAATATTCTTTTAATTAATTGAGAAGACTAGGTCATCAGGCAATTAATGACCCATGATGGAACCTTCTCAGGTGGTTCAACTAACTGTAATAAATACATCATGGGCCTTCAATTTAGGAATGTAATTATGACCTTTCCTCTTCTTTCTCACATATTCTTCTATAAATGTAAGTTGGAAGCTCATTTCAAAGGGTTCCAACAGTTCAGACAAGTTGGACAGTTAGATATCTCAGGCGAGTGTATACTTTTCAAGAATCCTCTCTCTTCTGCAAGTTGTTCTTGTGTGTTGAGAGAACTTTCAAGCCTCCTCTTCAAGACTGTAATGGCAACTATTGCCTCTTCTGAATGTATGATGCATTGTGCATGTTATTGAAGCAATAAAAGTGTGTGTTTTGTGACTAATCTCGGTCCTTTCATCCTTTTATGCTTCTTTGTGCCTTTCTCATACTTGCAGGTACACTGTGCAAGTTTAAGTTCTATTGCAGGTTCTTGGAGTTCTGTGCTTATCGAGTGGTGAAGTATTGCATGCAGTTGAGTTGTGGTGTCTGTTCACCCTTCTTGAGTTCATCCTTCTTCACTGGGAAACTGGTATATTTCTCGGTCTGATAAAGTTTAACAAAGGGAATGCGTGTCTCTTAGTTTGTGGTATCCTGTACCCTCTCTAAGTTGCAGTAGGTGAAGTTGACCTGTGGTGCACACACCCTCTTCAAATTAACCCTTCCTGAATCTGAAGACACCCTTTATTTGGTGCATCACCATCCCTAGTATAGTTTCATTTCTGTAAATCTCTTTCCCTAAAACCCCATGAAAATGTTAGCATAGGACTAGATAATCATTTTTGTTACACTAGGAGTAGTACAACACTTAGTTTAGGAAGAGGAAGCCGGCCTTCTCCGGAGGTTCACCTCGAGCCCAAGTCCCACAGCTTGAGAGGTGATCCCATGTGTCCCAATCACACCGAACGTCCTATTCACATCCTGGCCATTCGGAGGGTGCAGTGATTGGATTTCTTTAGCTGAGAAGATGGATGTTGAAGTCTAATGTTTTGGTTTATATGATGTTTTATATCCTTTTTATATTGAATAGGAATTAATTTGGGTCTTATTGAATGAATTTATAGGTCTTGAAATTGACAGAATAAATGTAAACCAGTTGAGTTTCTAGAACATATTTTTGGGAAACTTAGTTTGGTGTTGTTGTCCCCCTCAAAATTCCCCTCTTTTGAAAGTCAAAAATTGGAAAAATTTGAGTTGGCATCCTTCAGTAGTCTTTTAGTGGAGTAAGAAATTTGAAGATATATTGAAAATTCCATTTCTTGGGGTCATTTTAGTGACTTGCGGGTCTGTCAGACATTTTTGTCCCTCATGTCCCAAGTGCTGGTGTGCCTCTTGTTCACCGATTGACCTATTTCCTTGCAAGTCCTTGTCCATCGGCTTTTTTAGACTTTTTCAGCCCACTCGACCGAAGTGCGCCTGGGCCTCCTGTTCACCGATTCTCTGCATTGCCTGCATCAGTTGCATCGGCTCTTCGCATCCTTTGTATTTTTTTGTCCCTCAAACCACCCATGCTCACTTGTCCCACTTCATTCGAATCGGCTCTTTGCGTCCCTCATGTCCCAATGTTCCATGGACCATCTGGGCCATTTTTTCTGCGTTTCCCACATTTCACCTTTTTGAGTCAGCGTAAGGTGTATTTAAAGAGAATTTATGATCTTCTCTCTCCTAAATGGCTATTTAAAGGGGCAACCATATATGCACTTGTCACATTGCTTGCTCATTATCTCTTGCCCATTGTTTTTGCAAAATTGAGTCATTTTTCCACCCTCCTGTATCTCTTTGCAATTTTTTGTCATGAATCTATTCTTTGAAGGCCATTCCTCTGTTCACTGTCAAAATGAAGATGAAATTTCAAGGGCATGAGCATCTTTTCCCTTTGGATACTTTTGTCCCCAATATTAGAGATAATGAAGTTTGAAATTTAGATTTCAATGATTTCTGGGGAAGATTAGCATGTGACAACCCTGCTCCAATGGCTCAAATGATAAATGATAGTGGAATCACATACGCCACTAGTTTTCCTCTCTATGTAATGTGCTGACACTGTGCTTGTCTGTGGGGCTATTTTCAATTTGGATACCAAGGAGGTTGTCAATGTGCACGGTGAGTTGATTACAAAATTGGATGTTGCTACCATTTCCGCTACCCTACGCATCTCCGAAACAGAAGACTCCATTGTTCTCACTCTCACTCAAGCTCAAATTCTATTTGATCAAGACATCAAGAAGTATAAGGATCAGGTAATGAAATCATGGCTGTAATTCCCTATGGAGTGTCCCGATTCTCTAAGGAATTGTTCAAGGTTGAATTGAATGAAAAAATATCATATTTCATCACCTTTCTCACCCAGATTATGAGAATTCCCTCTACTAATGAATTCCATTTTTGGATGTGCCCTTTCATAAATATCATCTGCGAGGGTAAGAAAAACCTAAATTGGGATGGGATTATCTGTGGAAACCTGACTGAACAATTGTCAAATTTTTAGAAAACCAAAAATTTCTACATGACTTTCTACCTCATGTACACCTTGGCAGCATCTCGTGAGTGGCTTGACTTCACTTTCATTGAAGGCAAGAAGGATGAGCCCATCTACATATATTTCCCTCAATTTACCTTCAAGGTCAGCAATCATAATTTTAGAAGGGTAAATGATGCCTTCACCATGTACATTATAAGGCTCTTTGAGGGTGACACTGCCAAAAGGTTATTTGATGAGGCTAAAGCTTTGATAACCAAGTATGGGGCTTTCTTCACTCAGTTCTAAAAGTTCTCATATATTAGGCTATCATTTTTTAAAAGCAAACCTCTCAAGATTCCCATGTTTTGCAACGACAAAATGGCTTTGGTTGAGGTATGCAGGCAAATGGATAAACTTCATAGAACCTACCAAGATAAGAATATTACTGGTTTTCATTTCCCTATCATCTTGGGGAATTATACATGCAGGACAACCCTAAATTCCCAAAATATAGAAAGGGTTATTGCTCCTCTTACAGTTCATTTCTTCAAGCCCAACACTTACTTTCATCTTAAGAAACACATTGATCAAAATATCAAAATAACTTATCATCATCATCCTGACACAGAGGATTACTGGGTTAATTGTGCTGATGATTTTGAAGCAAGGAGGAGGCATTTTGGAAGATTTTCTCTACAACAGATCATAGAATTCAACCTCTACTAGGTTCCTGAAGGCTTTAAGGATGATGATGAAGATTTAAATTAATTTGAGTATGAAAGATCAATCAAGCACACTCCCCTAGAAACCCTGAATTGGTATGTGAAGGAAAGAGATGACTTGAATGAGGTGATCAACCCTGTCATCATCAAAACTAAGATTTGGTTTGACAGAAAAATACGTAACCTCGGGATGTACAGAAGTAGATCCTCTTCAAGAGAGACTTCCACACCTAGGAAGGAAGTACATATGCCTAGCATTGAGGTACATGAACAAAATCCTCCTTCTTCTTTGATTAAAGAACTTGAGTTGTCTACTCCTTCCTCTTCCACTAAAGTTTATCAGAAGAAGGTCAAAGAATTCAAGCAAGAACCAATCGAGGAAGAGACTCTTCTGGAGTAGTCATAATTTCCTATTGGGTCAGAGAACATTATTGTTCTAAGTGAGAATGATGATGATGAGATGAAAGACCCAGAAGAAACCCCCGAAACCACCGTTGAAGTGGATAAGGAAGGGCCAAGGACCAAACCTCCAAGTTTAATAGATTCTTATCCAAGGGAAATTCCTAGGGTTGCATTCATTTCCCCACTGGAGACAATAACGGTTCATACTCTAAGTTCCATGAGTTCACTTGCACTTGGGCCCCTTAATTCTTCTATTTCTTATTCTTCCTTTTCCTGGGTGCAGCCCCTAGTCGTCTGAAGAGTGGGAAAGGGAAATGCCATAGCCATAATAGGAATCCATCATCTAAATAGAAGAAAAATTGGAAGCATTTTCAGTTATCCTAAAAATCCCAAACCTTATTAAGATGTGCTCCTTGATGAAGTTTCATACTCCTTCAGAAGTAGTACTTTTAACTGGAATGGCTTCCACCCACTTGGTAAAAATAATCAGTGGTAGTCTAAACATGAGTATGCCCTACACTTGAAGGTTTATTGAGTGTCCTAATGAAGTCTAAACCCCATTGTTGAAAAGGTTCCTCAATCACCATTGGTTTGAGAGGTAAAATAACCAATTTGGGTCTTCCAATAAAGGTTTGACATGCTTAACACTTTACTACCCACTTTGATTCATATTTGAACAAGGTAGGCCAATAATATCTAGCACAGAGGATTTTGTGGTCTGTGACATCATAAGAGAAATGACCTCCACATGCCTGGTCATGAAAGGCTGAGAACAATTTCTTTTGCTACTCTTTGTTGACACATTTCAAAAACCTTCCATCTATTCCTCGTTTGAACAATGCATTTTTCCACAACACATATTGCGTAGACCTTAATTTGATGGCTCTCTTATCCTTGGCACTCAAATGGGATAGAAATTCTGCATAAGTAAGAAAGTGTGCAATGCCAGCATACCATTTGTCTGTTGAGCTGAGGAAAAGAACAACATGAATATCAACTTCCTCCTCGGACAATTTGGCATCAGCTCCTTCAGCAATGAGTTTACATAAGCCCTTTCCTCAAACTAGCTTGGTGGGATTGATTTCAAGATCATACTCCTGAACTTTGGCTACCCAATTTCCTCTCTTGGTTCCAAATTCTTGTTTTGTAAGAATGGATTTAATAGGTGTATCCAACACAAGCATAATATAATGAGAGTTGAGGATGTAAAAATGAAACTGCTTCACAACTTTGACCACTGGAAAAGAATGTTTTAAAGGAGTGTAGGATCAATACCTAGAAGGAATTCACATGCATCGAATAGTTGCACTTCACCAAAGTGTAGGAGTTGTGAGATTGAAGCAAGCAAGCTTTGTAAAGTAATGTGCATGCATATAAGAGCTCAAGATTCGAAAAGTGGAGTGGAATGGAAGCCTTAGCTTAGATTTCATTGGCTTGTCATAGATCAAAAGAGGTGGTGTACATATAGGGGAGTGAATGTGTAACTCCCATGTAAGAGAATATTCCTCCATAATGGAGAAGAGGAGTTACTTTACCAAATGGGAATGTAACTCCTATGACACACTTACACATATGACATGATTCTGTAAGAGAATCTATCATAACTAAGATGACACCTAGATCCATGTCCACCTAAGTGAGATGACTCAGCTGGCGAGGTGGAATAACACTAAATAAGTGAAGAGAAATGCCACCTACACAAACAACCCCCCTTCATCATAACTTAGGATGAGGTGGCAAGTCAAAAATGAGAAATGGGTCCCAGTACAAATCCTGATGAGGTACTCATGCAAAAAAAGAAGTCCCAAGTAGTGAAGGAAAACCCAGTCGGAAAAACATCCACCACAAGAGAACATAACACTCTCTAATCTAAGAAAGATGCTAAAAATGGGTCGTGGCCATAAACGATCCTGAAAAGCTACCCATGTACAAAGAGGCAATCTCTCAGAAAGAAGAAGAAGAGAGAAGAAGAGGGAGACAAGAGGAATGCAGAAGATGCCATGGATGGATCTGAACTATACAGCTCTAGGAGGTCTCCCAGAAGAATGTCAATGACAATATCCTCTTCCTCTGGACTAAAGAAGAGCCACCCACACCAAACAGCCTACCCTTAGGAAGGACAAAAATGATGTGTTGGAAGTCCACCCACTCCACAAAGGAAATTAAAGGCAACAACATGAAGAACTCTGAGTCTGGTGCACTGAAGTGTGACATAGGTCTAGCGAGTGAGTGCCAAGGAACCAAAGGTAATGCCACGTGCATAGAACTGTCAGATTGAAAAAGAGGAACACCTGCAGAAAGGATGTCCAAGTGATGTGAAGGGAACAAAACATCCTCCACAAAAGAAAAGGGATCCATAGCTGAGGGTGGATCAATGAAGGTCTCTGGAAATGTGGAAGTGACATGATTCCCGTAAGGGACACTCCCAAAAACAGAGATGATGAACTCCTCTAAAACACCTATAGAGCATCACAAGTGGACTCTGCAAAAAGATGATTAAGGTTAGGAAGATAGTCGTCCCAATGAGGGGGCTCAACAAATAGAATCTAACGATGTCAAATAGGTATGATTTATCTAATGAAGGTAGAGGAGTGAAGTGGGCCTCGCACACTAGAAGTGGAAAGGAGGCTAGTGTAATGACAGTGTGAGACTAAGTATGAGACTACTCAATATCTGATGAGATGTGGGGAGTGACAATAATGTCTAGAATAGTGAGAGAAAGAGGAGAAGAGTCCTCTGTAGTACTCTCTATATCAGAAATGGGTGCAAAATTCTCATTATCAGAATTAGAATCAAGCGAGTCTATGTTAGTGGAATTGTCATCACATAAAGAAGAGGAGACAACTAAATCATCAGCAGCAAAAATGGTAGTAGTATGTGAAGGGTATCCATAGAAGGAATGAAGAATGCTCCAGACACGGTGGGGTAGATCTGAATCTACCACATGAAACCAGAGAGATCGAGAGACATGCATCATCATGTGACCAAAGACATGGTCACAAGTGTCAAAGAATTCCTCCAGATGACAATGATCAGTGGGTGTAGGAATTGGCCCAAGCAAGAAGGGTAAAATACTCTCGTGGGTGAAGTAATGTTCCATGGAAGCACGCCAAGCTGAGTAGTTACCTCTCCCGGTGAGAAGTGGTGGAAGCTGTAAGGCGATCCTATGACACTCAATTATTGAAACTCTCCATGATGAAAAAAATGCAAGATGCAAGGTGCACGAAAGCAAGACATCAGACTCAGCTGATAATGCGTCTGTGTGTGAAAACCCAAGATTACAAGCAAAATACCACCTACACCAACACACCTCAATCTTAGTAGTTCCCTCACCCAACTCCATCGTGCGGGAGGGTGTTGGCATCAAATGTAGTTGGTTAACATGATGAGATCCCTCTCCACCATTAGTTCGAGATTTTGGTGTGACAGAAAATCATACAAGTTAAGCGTGCCAACCCTAGAGTAGTATTGGGATGGGTGACCTCCCGGGAATTCCTGGTGTCACTTCCTCCTAATGTTGTTGGGCTTGATTGGTGTATACCCAACTCCATCGTGCGGGAGGGTATTGGCGTAGCAACTAATTAACATGATGAGGTCCCTCTCCACCATTAGTTTGAGCTTTTGGTGTGACGCCAAGTCGTGCAGCTCTGATACCATGAAGGATTGTAGGACAAAGACCTAGAAGGAATTCACATGCATCGAATAGTTGCACTTCACCAAAGTGTAGGAGTTGCGAGATTGAAGCAAGCAAGATTTGTAAAGCAATGTGCATGCATATGAGAGCTCAAGATTCAAAAAGTGGAGTGGAATGGAAGCCTTAGATTAGCTTATATTGGCTTGTCATAGATCAAAAGAGGTTGTGTACATATAGGGGAGTGAATGTGTAACTCCCATGTAAGAGAAGATTCCTCCATAATGGAGAAGAGGAGTTACTTTCTCAAATGGAAATGTAAATCCTATGACACACTTACACATATGACAGATTCTGTAAGAGAATCTATCATAACTAATATGACAACTAGATCCATGTCCACTTAAGTGAGATGACTCACCCAGTGAGGTGGAATAACACTAAATAAGTGAAGAAAAATACCACCCACACCAACATGTTTCTCCATCATGGTGTACTTCATCTCATTGGATTTCAAAATATAACTCATGAATGCTATGGGCAGTTCATGATCTTCAGCATTCTCTTGGGTTAACACAAAAGCTAGGATACTTTTTGTAGCATAGCAATAGATAATGAAGTCTTTGCTATAATCATGGCATGCCAAGATTGGAGTATTTTCTATAGCTCTCTGATGTCTTCAAATGTGACATTTCCTTAAGAGGACAAACCAAAATTCTACTTCCCTTTCATCATGTGGGCTATGTTCAAAGTAAAAGTTCATCAAAATCAAGTATGAATCTTCTTAAGAAGTTGATCTTTCCAAATGAGTGTACACCCTTCTTGATTGTGGGGAGAGGGATTTGCTGAATTACATGGACTCTTTCTAGATCAATCTTGATTCCATCCTTGGAGAAAATGTGTCCCAATAATTTTCCCTCGGTGACATAAAAGAAAAATATCTTGGGATTCAAGGAGATGTCATGATCTCTACACTTTTGGAGGACAGTTTCAAGGTGTTGGAAATGATCAGCTCCTATTTTTGAAAACACAGTCAAATCATCAAGGTATACAACTATGCATTTTCCCTTAAGACTACCAAAGGCCAGGTCCATCACCCTATGAAAGGTGGCACCAGCATTGATGAGGCCAAAAGGCATTCTTCTATAAGCAAAGGTGCCCCAAGGAGTGGTAAAGGAAGTCTTATGCTGATCTACAACACTTACTTCTACTTGATTATATCCTGAGAATCCATCAAGCATGGACATAATTTTTGAACCTGTAAAATCCTACAACACTTGATCCATTTCGGGGAGAGGATAATTATCCTTCAAAGAGGCTTGATTCAAATTCTTAAAATCAAAACCAATATGGATCTCACCATTGTTATTCCTGATAGGAACAATATTAGCAATCCATGTTGAATGGTGAATGGTGAAAATGATCTTAGCCTTCAATAAATTTTGGATCTCTTGAAATATTATATCACCAATTTTAGGGTTATACTGCCTCTGTTTTTTCCTGAAGGGCTTGATCCCAGGTTTTAGAAGAATGAAATGTTGCATCTATTTTGGCTGAAAATCCTTTAGGTCATCATAAGAATATGCAAGAACGCTAACATATATTTTCAACAGATTCACTACTTTCTCCATCCCTTCTTGTGTGCAACACTTTCTAATGTTTACTAGCATGGGTTCGTTAAGAATCCCAATTTTTATCTTTTCATAGTTGGCAGACTACTAAGCTCCTTTGGAGGTTTTGGAATTGATGTACCTATCATGTTTATCAAATAAATCTTCCAAACTTACCATCCCTTTAGATATATTATTACCTTTTAGTTTTATACAGCCATCATGATCCATTTCTTCCTTCTTATCTTCTTCACTTGGGAGTACACATTCCCTAGGAATATTTCCACACCGTTCAAAGTTTAGCTGGTCAAAATTATCTTTGATTTCAAGGAAGGAAATAAAGTGTTGATCACCATTAAATACCTACCAATTGTTTGCATTTTCAGGCACACTAGGCCTATGAATCATCTCAATAGTGAATTTATCTTGGGAGAAATCTGGATGAGGGATCAACAGAGACCCTGAGACATCCAAGGAATCAACCCTGGTGTTTCTTTCCCTTGGCATGGATTTAATGGGAAAGGCATCAAGGAACTCAATGGAATCCCAAACCAAATTCTTTTATGTTTAACCTTCTATTCTTTACTTGAAAGAGATCTCTGACCTATTTTACAATCAGTTTTGCATCTTCATGAGCAAGGAGATTCTTGATCCCCATCTCTTTTTCCATACTTAAACCGAGGATGAGAGCCTCATACTTAGCTATATTATTTGTGTTTTCAAATTGGAGCTTAAAGGAGAAAGGATGAATTTTCCCTTCAGGAGAGATACAAACCACACCAGCTCTAGAACCAACTGACGAGCAGCTCCCATAAAATTCCAAAATCCAAACTCCATTAGGATTAAGAAGAACTTCCTTAGGATGGTTAGCCTCATCTTGTGAATGATCATGTAGTTACCATGACCAATGTCCTCGTAAAGTATGTATGCCTTTGGGTCATCTATTTTTTACACGATATATTCAGTTTGTTTCTCAGGCAGTAACTTCTTCATTTTCCCATTCACTAGAATAAGAGCATGTGACCAGTCCATCATGATTTCTCCACCATAATCTTTGCAAAAATTTCTGCTCAACAGCATGCCATAGGAAGGGGGAATATCAACTACCAAAATGGTGGCTAAAACTCTCTTCTCTAGTAAAGAAACAAAGGCTACTTGTGCATCCTTGATCCATCCAATGAATGGAACTTTTTTACTTTCCATTGAGTAACATGAACCAAAATTGTGGGTTAGGGTTAAGCCTACGGCATGAGCTACCTTAGTAGGCATCACATTATCTGAAGCACCAGAGTCAATAACACAATTGTTGAGTTTGTGGCCAACTATGAGGAGAGTGACATAAAATGGTTTCATCTTCTCATTAGATGAAGTGACTGCTGCCATAAGGCTTGATTAAGATGAAGGATAAGGAGTGGGCAAGATACCTTTAGAACTAGGGGATGAAGGCTTATATTTAGAATTAACAAATTCTACCATCTTAGCAAAGGCCTTGGGATGGGTTTGGTAGAATTTGTCTTCCGAGATCTGGATCCAAGTTTTCTTGAGATGGTCAATAATGTCAAAAGAACCAAAGGTACATGGAGTGTCATTGATAGGAGTAGATGACAATTTTGACTTATCAACTCTATCATTTGAAGGACAAGAATTTTTAGGAGAAACACCAGAGGAGGAAAGAAGAACATAACCTACCTTGGGTGTGGAAGAATTTAGAATAGGAGATCCTCTCCTTGCAATCACTAGAATGGATATAGTAGGTTCTTTAGATATTTTAGCAAGCTGCACCACTTTCTCCTTCTTATTGGCTTGCTCACGAGTCATGACAACATATGATTCATTGTTCATCTCTACAACTATTTCTTCATAATCATTCTCTTCATTTATACCTTCAGTGGTGAGAAAATGGACATGAGATCAACGCAACTCTTCTAATTCTTCATCAGCTTCCTGTTGTTGCAAATCAACAGCACCCCTGGATGTTGATCAGATTTCTAGTTTGATATTTTAGACATCCAGTGTGATTGCACAACATTGAATCCTCTCCCCAAGTGTGGGACTTGTAAAATGAGAAAGGAATCTCTAGATTAGAGGCTGGTTCCTCAACTCCTCTGATCAGATTTAACACTTACAAGTTGCAGAGGTTTAAATTCCTAATCCTACCCTAAATTCCAAAGGAGACAGAGGAGTAGAGAATGCATGATAATACTAATATTTCTAGTGCTAATAGTTCATAGCACCAAAGTGGTAGTGAGGGAGACCCGGGTAACTCCCTTCTGCAAATTGACAAAATGTGTTAGTAATCCTACTTTTATTAGACTACTACTTGCAAAAATTGATAAGTGTTAGTGAAGAATCCTTACATCTAAGTCAAACTACTTGTGTTTTTTGGAGGATGGTTTTATTAACTCACAGGGATTGTATGAGTGTATTTTAGACATCAAAATCACTGGTGCAGTACAACACCTGGGAAGCTCATTTGAGATGCACTCTATTTGACATGTTTTCTCCATTATTCCAGGGAATAGTCACTGACAAGGTGAGATAGGTGGACCTTGGACTTCACTCAAAATGTTCAACCCTTGTGAAACATGAGCCAAATCCGGCTTGTTGCATAATACCATAGGCCACAACTCTTGGCCATTAAGAGGGCCAACACCTAGAACACATGGAAGGGATTGAGATCTATTGACCTAAGAGACATTGAAACATAGTATGGGCATCCTTACAGTATACATCCCCTAACATTCCTTAGCCATGCTGGGAGAGAACCCCAGCCATTCGATGACACTAAAAACGGTGGTTGAAACGTGATTTCTGTTCATGACCACAGAAGAAAATTGAAGAGCCCTTGTCAAATTTCTATGATCCAAGGTTCATCAAAATGGAATAGGACCAGGAGTCCTGGATTATCTTAGCTAGAGGGTCACATCATCACCTTAGCTTTCCATTAGACTCTAATGAACGTGATATACTTAGCTCATGGGATCGAACTTGATATGGCCATTTGAAGTTTTAGGTGAAAATATTTTGCCAAATCGGGTTGGCAGGCAAAACTTCAAATTTTCTACACCTTTTTGGTCATTTGGAAAATTTTACAAAATTTCCCCCGCGCTCTGCCACTCTAGGTTCCACGTGGCATCATCTCATTGGCCGTGGACCTTTTAGGGGAAAATTTTTCCAAAAAACTCCGCCGAGCCATAACTTCAAAAATACATGGAGTTAGGAGGAAAAATTTACCTTTCTGGAAAGCTGAGAAAGATATCTATTCAATGGTGTCATTTCCAGAAGGTTTTGAGTGCCTAAAAAGAAAAATATTATGACTGAGGCACAAGAGAGGAAAAAAATGAGAGGAGTTAGCCACAAAAAATTAGCAGGGGTACATTTTGGATAACAATTTTGGCGACTCAGAGGGGTCATCTGCTTGCTGGATGAAGTTACCAGTTACCTGAAGCAATCCATTGGGTATGGAGTCATTGAATTCTCTATTTGATACCCCAACTAAATAGAAAAATGCAAGGAGGAAGATGGACTATCACCTGATGGAGCAAGGCCTGCAAACACATCTCCAGGAATAGCAAGCTTGTGCCAAAGCACTTAGGGAAAGAAAAACTAATCTACAACAAAACAATGTGCACAAGCACTTAGAGGAATGAAAAACCTAAACTAATATGTATAGGGTGAAGCATTTCCTTTAGTAGCAATGCTTCAAATGGATTCCATTGACTGGAATCTGTAGTTCTTTGCCATCCAATGAAGACAACTGGAAAGCATTGTTGTCCTTACACTTTGTGACCATGTATGGGCCACTCGAAATGACATCAAATTTTTAATGCCTTCCCGGTTTTGCTCTATCCGCATCCCATTTTAACACTAGATCTCCAACTTGGAAGGATTTGTTCTTGGCCTTTCTATCAAAGGTCTTCTTTATCAAAGCTTGATCCTTCTCCATTGCTTGGGATACCCGATTTCTGGTTTCTTGGAGCCCCATCAATTCTGCATATCTGACTTCCATGGGCTCAAACTCCAAAAACTCCAATTGTTTCATGAATTCCAATGTTGGCAACTCAAGTGATATGGGCAAAATTGCCTCTCTTCCATAAACAAGCTTGAATGGAGAGTTACTTGTAGATCTTTTAGGAGTTATCCTATCAGCCCATAAGGCCAATTTCAATTTGGTATGCCAAGACCTCTGATTCTCATCAAGAGTCCTCCTAATGATCCTCAACAAGTTCTTGTTTGTAGATTCAGCCTGGCCATTACTCTGGGGGTAATAGTTTGATGAAGTACTTAGGTAGATCCCATTCTTGACAGCCCATTTAGTCACCTTGGATTCAATGAATGCCAATGCATTATCTGATATTATTGTAGCTGGTATACCAAATCTGGTTACTATTCCCTCATAGAAGTCTAGGATGCTAGATTCTTTTACTTCCTTGAGTGCTACTGCTTCAGTCCATTTGGTGAAGTAATCTGTGGCTATTAAAATCCACTTGTGCCCTTGGCTCGAATTGGGATTAATAACTCCAATGAAGTCTAAACCCCATTGCATGAATGGCTGGTCAACTAAAATTGGATGCAATGGGAGGGCAGCTAGCCTCTCTTTACCTGTGAAAAATGCAAAATTCTTGCACCTCTTGATCCATGCATAAAAATCATTGAAAATATTGGGCCAATAATAACCAGCCCTCATGATATTTAGAGCTGTCACTCTTGGTGCAAAATGACCACCAGCTGGTCCACCATGGAACTCTTCCAGCACCTTATGAATCTGATTTGTACCAATGCATCTCAGCAGTACTCCATTCACATCTCTTTTGAATAAAACACCATCAACAAGGGCATATGGGATAGCTTGCAATCTGAAGTGTCTTCTTTGGGTCTTGTTCATCTCTGGAGGGCATAGGCCTATGCTTAGGAAGTGCATTATATTTTGGGTCCAGCAAGGAGTGGGGACACCATTATTTTTCTCTTGAGTGCTTCCTTGCTCACGGTTGTCTTGCAACGCCAAAACAACCTCCTCGTTGCATGATTCCTCTTGTTTTCTCAAGATCATATGCTCACACAATCCTTTTCCTCTTACCAACTTGGTGACTTTGATCTCAATTTCATACTCCATGACACGTGTAATCCAACCTGCCCTTTTTTCATTCAAGTCTTTGTTGAGGAGGAAGTCTTTAACCCCGCATGAGAAACCAGCAATTGGAACTTTTTGTTTGAAACTAGATGCTTGAATTTCTTCAAGCTCCTGATTACTGCAAGAACATTCTTTTCAATGAAATAATATCTCACCTCATAGTCCTCTAGGATTTGGCTGAAGAAAGCAATTGGCTATTCATCATTGTCTTTATTCTGCTGTACCAAAATTGCAGAAATAATATCATCACCTCCAAACGCATAGAGGATGGAATCCTTGGAGAAATCCAGGTTGATGAGAGTTGGGGCTTGAGAGATGGCTTCTTTGATTGCTTCAAAACTTTCCTTTCCTTCTGCTGTCCATTTGAAAGCCATGCTTTTCTTTAGAATCTTAGTGATAGGTCTGAAAAGGGCTGCAAAATTTGGGACAAACCTCTGAACAAAATTTATTCTTCCCAAGAAACTTTGAAGGGCCTTCTTGTGGCTTGGAAATGGCAGTGCTCTTATGGCTTTGACTCTTTCCAGATCAATTGCTAATCCTTCTTTGGAGACAATGTGGCCAAGGAGCTTTCCTTCATGGGCTAGAAAAACACACTTTTTAGGATTCAAGGAGACTCCAAATCTTCTACACCTTTGGAACACTTGTCTCAAATGAAAGAGGTGGTCTGCTGTATTTTTTGAAAAAATAGTGATATCATCGAGATATATCAGTACAATGTTGTTAATCAAACCTTTGAACACCATGTCCATTTCTCTTTGGAAGGTAGCTCCAGCGTTGGACAACCCAAATGGAATTTTCCTGTATGCATAAGTTCCCAATTTAGTTGTAAAGGCTGTCTTGAACCGATCTTCTTCCTTCACCATAATCTGATTATACCCTGAATAGTAATCAAGTAGTGAAAACCTCTCGGAACCAGCAACAACTTGTAAAATATGCTCCATGGAAGGAAGTGGATAATGATCCTTGAGAGATGCTCTATTCAAATCTCTGAAGTCAACAAACAATCTGATTTCCCCACTCTTCTTTCTGACTGGAACCAAGTTGGCAACCCAACTAGAATGCTTGATAGGGAATATGATTCTTGATTCTATCAACTTATTCAATTCTTTTCTTATGAGAGGCTCCATGTGGGGGTTGACTGGCCTTTGTTTCTGCCTAATGGGATTAGTATTTGGATCCAATTCAATGGTGTGTTGAGCTAACTCAGGATTGAAACCTTTCAAATATTCATAGATCCAAGAAAACACATCAGGGAATTATTGACAAAGTTGTATGAACTCATACCTTTCTTGCTCAGTTGTCATCTTACCAATTTGGAGTGATTTGCCTCTTTCTATTGAGATGGACACTGAATCTTCTCCCTTCACTTGGATGTTTTCTTTCTCCTTCCTAAACTGATCATTAGGATTTAAAATGGACTCCAAAGTAGTAAGTCCCTTTGGTAGTTTGTTGGTTCTTAGCTGCACCACTTGGTCACCATACTGCTGCTCCAACTTTTCCTGATTTTTGGCTGACAATTCAGCCTCTTCTTGCAAGAAATGGATGATTTGTTGATCATTTTCAAACACTTGCCAACTTACATTGTTATTTGGCACTGAAGGCCTCACAATTTCATGGATGTTTGGTTGTACCTTGTCCTTTTGAATGCTCTCCACAACGTCAAAGGCTGCCGCAACTGCTACAATCTTGTCAACAGCTTGGTTCTCTTTTCTAGGAATGGATTTTATGCTAAAGCCCTCAAAATCTTCAATGAGGTCCCACACCCTGTTCTTGTAGCACTTGAGTAGATCATTCTTGACAACATGCTGCCCCTTAACTTGGTTAACAATCAACTCACTATCACCAAAGACTTGAAAGTTCTTTATTCCTCTCTTGATTGCCCAATGCAGTCCTTGCACCAAGGCTTCATATTTAGTAGTGTTATTAGAGCATGCAAACTGAAATCTAAAAGTTGAATAATAATTAACTCCTTGTGGTGAAACAAGCATAGCTCCCCCTCCTGCACCTTGTCTACTCCTTGATCCATCAAAAAATAGCTGCCATACCTCATTGTCATCTTTGTGGTCTAGCTTGGTGATGCTAGGAATAGGCTGATTTTCATCATGCATGTAATAGACTCCTAACTCAGATTCTTCTATTTCTTGATAAGGATCAAAAGCATGCACCTTGCTTTCCCATTCATCAAGAGTCAAATCTGGGATGCTTCCTACCTTAGTGTCAGCTTCATCAGTGCTTGGATAATCTTCTTGATCAAATGCTGAACAATAGGTATTGATCTGACTTGGAGTGTAAGGCTCAATGTGAAAGTTTGCAATATGTTCAGACCTGATTGTGGATTTGGTTCCATATCTTGTTCTGAATAGCATGTGTGACAAATCAACAGACAAGTAACCTCTAATCTTAGCTATGAAATCCCTTGACAAACATAGGGCAAAGAGTGGTGGAAGGTCTATTACTGAGACATCTTGCAAAACAACCACGTTGGGATAGGCATGCAAAGTAAGACTCAAGGTTTTAATCACTCCAACTATTGTTACTATTATCCCATCCAATTGTACTACCCCTTTGGATATGGTTTCATACTGAATTCCCAACTGATTAGCTATTTGCTTGGGCATTACTGAACTACTTGCCCCAGAATCAATCATGCAATTGTGTACTAATTGGTTCTCAATGATCAATGAAACATAGAATGGAGGGGGATTCAATATTTTACCTTGCTATCCTCCATGATTCCCCTCAGGCTGGGAAGCATTTGTGAGCACCTTCTCTTGCATTTGGACTTGTTAATTTGAAGTTGACTAGTCCTTCATGGAAGCTTGTAGCAAATCTCTTTGGCCTGGGATAGATAGTGATTCCCACATTGATATGTTTACATTTGTCTTCTTCATCTGATCAATGATACTGAATGGAGATAAAGTATCCCTCTACTATCCCTTGGCTTGCACATTCATTCCTTGCACATGGGTAGTAACAACTGGCATTTGGGTTGGCATAGGGGTTGTTTTAGAAAATCCTTGCGTGCTTGGGATTGCATTTTGTTTGCCAATAGTTTGTGGAGTGACAAAAGGTCGTGAATTACTTGGGGCCAATGGTTGTTCTTCACCCAAATTTCTTCTCATTGACGTTGTGTTGTTTGCAACACTTTGGGAAATCATTTGATTCATGCCACAAAAATCTTCTGCCTACCAGTTTACAAGTGTGGCATCATTTGGAGCTGATTACTGCTGGAATGTTTCTTGTTGTTGGTTATTTCCTTGACTACCTTCACCCTCCACACCAGTTGCTGTCACCATTAATGCTTGATTCAAGGCACCGTTGAAGCACATGGACTGGTTATGAGGTTCATTGCATGGGAAACACCAATCATACTCTTGAGCTATATTGTTTTGTACTAGCACTAATGCTTTAGATGCAGATGTAGCATTGGGATTATAGGGCTGAAATGGTCTGTTGGCAGGAGGCCTTGCTTGATTTAGATTTGTAGCTAGATTGGGTGGTCTATGAGGTTGATATGGATTCCTGTTAGGCTAAGCTTGAGGCTGGAAGGAAGGTATAAAACCTTGAGTTTTCTACCTTTTGAGTGTAACCAACTCATTACCTAGATTTTGCAATTGCTTCATGACTTCTTGAAGTTCATTTGAGGCACTAGAAGATGAAGTGGAAGCTTCACTTGAATTATGATCTCTAGGAGTGGGAATAGAAGCTAAATTAGGCACTTGGCTAGTACTTGGGCTCTCTAAACTTGGAAATTATGGCATTGGAGGCCTAGGAGCCAGCTTACCACCTTGAATCAAACAATTTTCAGCTCTAATGGCAATGCTATAAGTAATGGGGATAGTTGTGCCTCCCATGGATTGAATTAACATAAAAATATCAGAATTTAAAGCTTTAAGGTAATAAAGAAAAGCACCTTCTATTGTTGGCCTGACTGCCACTGGAATTCTCTCCCAATTCCTTTGAAATCTGAAATTAAAATTAGTCATCTGCTCATTGGGAGCTCTTTTGATAGTTGTCAGCTACTCTAAAAGGGACAAGTTATCTCCCTTTTCCCTAAACTGCTCATGGAGGGCTATACATAGCTGATTCCAATTTTGAATAGAACCTGAGGCAAGACTCCTTAACCATTGCAAAGCTTTCCCTTTGAACGAAGATGCCAACAGTTTGACAGCAACTTGCATCTCATTGATCTCATGGATTACACAAATGTTAGCAATATCCTTAACATGATCACCAGGTGAGGTCTGATTTTCTCTAGTGAAGTATGGAATGTTCTTCAATGCTAAAACTAGGATTGGATTTTGTGCATTGAGAGAAAGTGGGTTGTTGCCAGTGAATTTGACATAGGGGTTGTTTTGTGCCATTCTGATTGGCCTTAGAACCCTTGTTGATTGAATGAAAGGCCTACCAGGTGGAGGAGTTGAGAGAGTTCTGTTTGGTGGAGATGGGGACCTTTGGATTATCCTCCCACTTTGCCTTATTCTTGGAGATAACTGCAGATATTCAAACAACACCTCTTCTTCTCCAGCTCTTGACCTTGTAGTGATTCTTCTCATGAGTTTTCAGGTCTGCACTGCTAAAACTAGCTGATTCTTCTTCCTTGGAGTCGCCAGATGTGTAATTTATAGCTCTTTTAAGCAAGAAACTTGCAACAAATGAAAATCAATTTTGTTGCAATGAAAATTAAGACCTCTAAGGTCCCACCAGGCGTGCCAAAACTGTTGTTACAAATCAGTAGCACCCCTAGATGTTGATTAGATTTCTAGTTTGATATTTTAGACATCCAGTGTGATTGCACAACATTGAATCCTCTCCCCAAGTGTGGGACTTGTAAAATGAGAAAGGAATCTCCAGATTAGAGGCTAGTTCCTCAACTCCTTTGATCATATTTATCACTTACAAGTTGCAGAGTTTTAAATTCCTAATCCTACCCTAAATTCCAAAGGAGACAGAGATAGAGAATGCAGATAAACTAAAACTAATGCTAATAGGTGATGCACCAAAGGAGTGGTGAGCATTTCTCACTTCTGTAGATTGACACAATTCATAAAATGCAACAAAACAACATGCACAAACTAATAACTGTAATGAAGAATCAGAAATTAGTCAAACAACACCAGCAGAGGATGAAAAATTAATCACAGGGCATGTATTGTTATTTTAACATCAAAATCACTTGCATTACAACACCTGGGAGGAAAAAATGAGTTTCAGTTCTTAGAAAAGGTTTAATATTCCACCAAAATCACTTCTAAGGTGAGAAAATGGGCCTGCAATACACAAAAAATGTTCAACCCTTTGAAAATGAGCCAAATCTGGCTTTTACAGTGCAAGAGACGAGCCCAGGAGAGAGAAATGTAGAAAAATCTGGAAGGGATTCAACCATTGACCAAAATGCATTCAAAACAGCATGGGAATCCTTACAGACCCATCCCCTGACATTTTTAGCCATGCTGGGAGAGAATGCGAGCCATTCTTCATTAAAAACGATGGTTGAAACATCATTTCTATCCATGACCACGTGCCAGAGGTGTTTTTATATTTTCTCTCTCAAAACTCCATCAAAATGCAAAAATGACCCTGGAATCTTGGAGAGAATTTCACCATGTTTCCATTGATATAAAGAACACGAAAAACTGAGCTCTGGATCGAAAGATATGGCCATTTGAAGTTTTAGGGCAAAACAGGGCCAAATCGGGTTAGCGGGAAAAAATTCAAATTTTTGCACCTTTTTGGTCATTTGGAAAATTTTCCAAAATTTTCCCATGCTCCACCACTCTAGGTTCCACGTGGCAGCATCTCATTGGCCGTGGGCGTTTCAGGGGAAAATTTTTCCAAAAAAATCTGCCGAGCCATAACTTAAAAAATACATGGAGTTAGGAGGAAAAATTTACCTTTCTGGAAAGATGAGAAAGATCTCTATCCAATGGTGTCATTTCCAGAAGGTTTTTGAGTTCCTAAAAAGAAAAATATTATGACTGAGGCACAAGAGAGGAAAAAAATTAGAGGAGTTAGCCACAAAAAATGAGCAGGGGCACATTTTGGATAACACTTCCTTTCATGTTCTTCACAGATTTCATTCTCCTCCTTGTCATCAGGCTCCAACACTTCACATGTTGCATTGACTAGGACTTTAATAGGTGGGCCTTCAATTTCCAATCTAGTCTGAGGAGAGGACAACTGATTTATAGGCTAAAATTTCTTCCTAGGAACATCCTTATAAGGAGCATGCTGGGCTAACTACTTCTTGAGAGCAATGAGATCATTAGAAAGTTTCTGTACCAACTAATTAGCATTAGCTCCAGGAGAAGATGAAGAAGAAGGAGATGCTTTAGATTTGGATGATTCTCTCCTTAGCTTGCTAGACATGATCAGATCATCTTCAACACTAATAACAAATATCTGCACAACATCTGAAGTGGCGAGATTATCTCTTCTAAGTGCATAGCTCACTTCAGGTAGTTGGGCATTAAGGAAGAAACATCTTTGAATCTGATCTGTAGGGCATGTATTTTGTGGGATCTTGTTAACCAGTGTGTTGAATTTGGCCACAAATTCCCTCATCGAATCATGCTACTCTTCCTTGATTTGAGAAATCTGGGCCAAGAGGGCATGTACATCCTCAACAGGTTTGAAACCCTGCTCAAACTAGGTTGTCATGGTGTTCCAATTGGTGATGTATCCAGCAGGGAGATGATAAGACCAATCAGAAAAATTATCTTGCAATGTCTCTACAAAATGTTAAACATAGATATCCTCATGTTCATCTCCAAGAACACCAAAAACAACAATGAAGGCTGCAATATGCTCATCTGGATGAACCTTCCCATCACCTTTGAATTTAGGGAAATTATTTCTATTGTCTCTAGGAAATTCATGCAATGGATGGGGAAGGGAAAGAGGCCCAACCCTTTGGCCCCAAGGCAGAGGAGCTACCATCCTTGGAAATATTTTTTGGAGAGGAACTGAAACACCAACAAGAATCAAAGCATGCAAATTAGGACTGATTTGATCTTGAGGGATGTCACTTCCAGAATTTTTGTCTCTAGTAGGAGTTCTTGCAGATCTTGTTCCTCTTCTTTTTCTTGATGAAGGGAGAGAGAAACCTTGATGATCTAAAAGTTTGAAATGAGGGTCTTCTTCCCCAAGGGTTCTTCTACATTGAGTGTATCTTGGATTCACCAGATCAAAGATGATCAAGAAGTTGTTATTCAAAAACTGGAATCCATTTGCAATGAATTCCCTAGAGGAGTCACCAAAAACTGTTGGGTTTCAGAATGGAACATGGCTAGGAACCATAGTCAGGGGACAAACATGTCCCTTCTCTTTAATGGGAGAGGTTCCCTTATTGAAAGCAGGAAAAAAAATGTACAAATATACAACTCTCAATGTTTGGACCCTGATATTCTAGAATTTTTTCATACTTAAAAGATTATCATTATGAAGGATTGGAAGAGTAGAGAGATGAAGAAGGAAGAAAAACAACAATGTTTTTAAGAGATATAGGTAGTAGGATATATCCTTACATTGAACCAAGAAAATATAGGAAAAAGATCAATCACTTCAGCACCAATGCAAATCTGTAGACACAAAGTTCTAAAGATTACACAGACAAGAACACAAATTTTCTTTCGAATGAAAGACAAATGATCCATTGAATCGAGCAAGGAGAGAGAGATATATAACAGAGGAAATGAGAAAGAAATCTTCTGTATTGAATTACTTCCAAATTTACAACGTTCCTAGAAAATCATAAATCCCCTTTTCCATGGCCAAAACCATTTTCTTATAACAATTCGTGTACATCCATACTTTTTCCCCATGAAAATAATATCCGAAAGGAATAATGTTTGTTTCAGATCCGCTTTTGGAAAGTGACGTGAAACACATGAACTCATGAAAAGAAAAGGTTAAAAAAGGTGAATATTTGAGGTGTTCGAGCATGATTACCTTAACATGGGGTATCTCATGATTTTCTTCTTTATGTGGTCCTACCAATTCCACTTTTTAACCAGTTTCATAGCACTCAAGTGCTTACTAGCAAATTTTCCCCCTTTTTTATCACGTATTCCAGATAAAATCCATTTTCTGATAATCAAAATTTACATCTCTTTCAATTTATCAATTTGGCTCCACAACAAACCATAAATGCATCTCATGAATAAATGACAAGTAAAAAGAGAGAGAATAATGAAGAATGGTTCACATTTGCATTCTTTGGAGCTCTAGTTCATTAATAGCGTTAAAAACTAGATTAGTGCGTTTTGGCCACTCTTTCCCTTGTCATCTTTGAAATTGAACCCTATGCTTGGAAAGCTCCAAGAAACAACAGACCTGGGGGAAAAATCCTCATTTTAAGACATTTAGGAGAAAAAGCGCAATTTCTCATTTTGCTCCACCCCTCCAAAACCTTTGCCAAAGGTCAGACACATGGCACACCATGATTGGAAATGGGGTTGCAACTCAAATTCTCATTTTTCTCCACCAGTCCGCTATGATTTTTTTAACATAAACACGTGGCACACCCTAATTGGAAATGGGGTCGTTCTTTGCTTTTATAACTTATCTATTTTGAAAAGGGAAAAATTCCAACCTTATCCCCGAAAGTCCATGCCTCTGTTATTGAATTTTCAATATAGGCCACATGTCTCTTTCTGATTCATTGTGGGCCTCAACGCAGAATTTATCCCTTCGCATGAGTGGGTCCATGGGTAATTTTGGAACTTTTCACCCTTTGTGGAAACAAAGCTAAAATTTCTAATGTCCTCCACTGGCCCGTTATCCTGATTTTATTCTGCAACACATGGCATCACCTGATTGGTTGTGGAAATGTACTTTGGTTTTATACTTTATCCATTTTGAAAAGGGAAAAAATTCCAACATTTTCCCCAAAAGTCCATGCCCTTACTGTTGACTTTTCAATATAGGCCACATGTTCCTTTCTGATTCGCTGCGGGCCTCAACTCAGAATTTATCCTTTCGCATGAGCGGGGCTGTGGGTCATTTTGGAACTTTTTTTCCCTTTTTCCATAATGCCTTGAGAATAAAATGGATACATTGCCCCGAAATTCCACCAAACTACTCTAGCCAATCAGGGACCCGTGGGGATGCGGGGCAAATCTGACATTTTTTCCAAAATCACCAAAAGTGATAAGTTCAACAAGAAACCCATTCGGTCACATCCAATGAGAAGAAAACATGTAGCTTTTCCTTTTGAGAAAGAATTTGATGGGGAAAAGAATGTAGAAAATTGTAGAGAAGGTTGAAAACACCATTTTTACACCCGATGAATATTTTCTTTCAACACAAGGTTAATATGTGAAGAATGGAAATTTCCGTGTCCTTCGAATGCATAAAATAAGATCATAAACCCTCTCCCATCCATGATAAATAGATAGAACATTATAATATCCGCAGACTGATGAAATACATAAAACATCGTGGGGGATCAAAACGAGCACTTGGGGGACTTGAAACACGAATTCCTCCATGGTAAGACCTCAATTTTCATGAAATTGGATTTCAGAAAGGGGGGGGGGGAATTGAGGGGGACAACAGGGATGGAGTGAATATTCTGAAATCCTCTTGGCATGTTCTATAAGTGTCCATTATTTGTGGCAAAGAGAATGTATCCAATATACACAATGTTATTGATAATCCTCTGAATGTCCCATATATGAATTCATGTGTGTTACCCACTGTAAGGAATCTCACATACACTGTGTTGAAAACCCTTTTAGATGTCAGCATTGATATAAATGCAAACAATGTGTGATTTTTATTGTCTCTTGTAACATTATCTAGTTGCAAGTAGAGAGTTGGTGGTTGTTGATGAGGGTCATCAATCCTTGCCATTAATAATGTCAATCCAGAGTTGGTGTCTGAAGGTTGTATGCATTAAGAGAAGAAGATATTTAGAAAATAAATCCTTTAAACACAAACCAAACTTGTATAAAATAAATCACACATGCATAAATTTAAGGGCACACTTGCAAAAACAAATTTTGTATGAAATAAATCACACTTGCAGGAAAAAAAAGCACACATGCATGAATTGAAATTGTTGAATTGAAAATAAACATAATTAAACGAAACACCTGCAGGTTCATAACAGACTGAATTTTCACAATACAAAGAGAAAAAAAATACAACAAAATGAATTAGAGACAAATGAATAAACATAAACATAAATACATAGATCTATCTTCTCTTAAATGAGTGGCCAGCTCATTCCTTGGAAGAGGATTTAAATCATACTTTCGAGATGTTAAAACTACAGAATATTTGAAAGGAAAGAACAAATCTTTATTTCTTGGAAGAAAAAATTACGTATCTTAGTGTGGAAGGTTGCATTTATAATTCATGCATCCAACCAACTCCTTATTTTAGGAAATGTAATTTGATCTTATCTTTATTTCAATCCTAACAACTAAGATTTCCATCTCCACAAAATATGGAGAGAGATATATTATTGGAGTCAAAGTCTTATCTCGCTGGTTTAGGAAGATTTTATCCCAAATCTTATCCGTGATTTTTCGTAACAAGAATCACAATGATTTTATTTTCTTACATTATTGGAAGTAGGTTTTTCCTCAAAAAATGATTTTTACCAAATACCTTTTCCGGATTTTCCATTTCACTTTTCTATTTTTGATTGTGAATCTTTTAACACTTGTCTGACACACTTTTTCTTTAGACTACATCTCACTAAAAGTTATATTTATCCTCATTGGTAAAACCTGTAGAAAATATGAAAGATATATTTTTTAAACACATTACTATGAACAAAAAAATATCTTAGAGTTTCCATTTGACTTTTTTGTTTCTGTTTATAGAACTTCTAGTGCTCGTCTCATACACTTTTTCCTTGACTTGCAGCTTACTAAAATTTATATTTATATTTATTGGTAAAAAATTTAGAAAATATGAATGAGGTTTTTGTTACACAGATTTATATGAAAAAAATCCTCTCTCAAATTTTCCATTTGACTTTTTCAGTTTCTATTTATGGAACTTTTAGTGCTCATATGGTATACTTTTTTCTCAGACTACAGCTCACTAAAAGTTATATTTATCTTCATCGGTAAAATCTATAGAAAATATGAATGAGGTTTTTATTAAACACATTGAAATGAAAAAAAACCTCTCTCATATTTTCCATTGGATTCTCTGATTATTCACAATTCCTTAAAAAATTTCATTCTGTTGATACAGGTTCCAGAGCTAACGCTACTCTATTGATGCAGGTTCCAGAGCTAACTCCAACGGTTCCGGAGCTAACATTACTCTATTGATACAGGTTCTAGATCTAAATCCAATGGTTTTGGAACTAATGTTACAAGTTCTGGAGCTAACTCCAATGGTTACGGAGCTAATGTTGTAGGTTTCGGAGCTAGCTTCAATGGTTTCGCAACTAACGTTGCAGGTTCCGATTAAAACAACTATAACTTTTTCATGAAATCTTGGATTGAGATGATTTTTTTTTTGAACTTGCATATTTTCTTGAGAGAAATCTAGATATGATATAATATTTGATTTTAGATCTACTTTTCATGATCAGTTCCATTTTTCCCAAAACTATCATTATTTTTCCATTATGGCCTGTATACACAAGACTTTTCATCTTTCCCCAAATAATCAATAGGATTAGTCAAAAAAGTAGATAACAAAATATTAATAAAGAAAGAAAGATAATATATATATATATATATTTCATACATTCTATCTTAAGAAAACTATAAGTTCCAAGATTACATTTAACTCAACTTTTAAAGGTAACTTGGAAGGACAAAATAATGGTAATTTATGTCCTCATCATTACCCCACACATAATATGATGCATGTCCTCGTGATTTATATTATAATCTCATCTTATTAGATTTTTCTCAACATTGATCATATGCATATATGCATTCCATGTATAGTTCAAGGACACACTCTTGTATGGATCTCCTTCTACTGTTTTTTACTTTTTCTTTTACAACAAGTTCTTGTGTGGATCTTCTTCTGCTGTTTTTTTATTTTCTTTCTTATACAAAAAGTTCTTATGTGGATATCCTTCTGTTGTTTTTTATTTTCTTTCTTGTACAACAGGTTTTTATGTGGATCTACTTCAGTTGTTTTTAATTTTCTTTCTTTTACACTAGGTTCTTGTGTGGATATTCTTCTGCTATTTTTTATTTTCTTTCTTGTACAACAGGTTCTTGTGTGGATATCCTTTTGTTGTTTTTTATTTTATTTATTTTTCAATATGTTCTTGTGTGTATTTCCTTCTGTTGTTTTTTATTTTTTATTTTTTTACAGTAGGTTCTTGTGTGGATATTCATCTGTTTTTTTATTTTATTTCTTGTACAACAGGTTCTTGTGCGGATCTTCTTCTTTTATTTTTTATTTTCTCATTCTTGTACAACAGGCTCTTGTGTGGATCTCCTTTTTCTATTTTTTATTTTATTTATTTTACAGTAGGTTCTTTTTTGGATTTCCTTCTATTTTTTTAAGTTTCTTTCTTGTATAACAGGTTCTTGTGTAAATTTCCTTCTACTGTTTTTGGTTTTCTTTCTTTTACTGTAGGTTCTTGTGTGGATCTCCTTTTGTTGTTTTTGATTTTATTCCTCCTAAAATAGTTTCTTACATGGATTTCCTTATACTATTTTTTATTTTATTTCTTGTACAATAGGTTCTTGTATGGATTTATTTCTACTTTTTTTTATTTTCTTTCCTTTTCAACAGATTCTTGTGTAGATTTCCTTCTATTGTTTTTTATTTCCTTTCTTGTTGTTGGGTTTCAGAATAGAACACTGATAGAAACCACAGTCAGGGGATAAATGTTTCCCTCCTCTTTAATGGGAGAGAGCCCCTTATTGAAAGAAAGAAAAACATGTACACATATAGAAATCTCAATGTTTGGACCCTGATATTCTGGAATGTTTTCATAGTTAAGAGATTATCAATATGAAGGATTAGAAGAGTGAAGAGATGAAGAAGGAAGAAAACAATTTTTTTTTCAGGAGACATAGGTAGTAAAATATATCCTTACTCACATTGAACCCAAAAAAAATAGAAAAAGATCAATCAATTTGTCACCAATGCGAATCTACAGCCACAAAGTTTCTTTTGAATGCAAATACAAATGATCCATTGAATCATTCAAGGAGAGAGTTATATATAACAAAGGAAATGAGAAAGAAAGCTTCTATATTGAATTACTTCCAAATTTACAACATTCACAGAAAACCAGAATCCCTTTTCCATGGCCAAAACCATGTTCTTATAACAATTCGTGTACATCCATACTTTGTCCCTAAGAAAATAATATCTAAAAGGAATAATGTTTTTTGCAGATCCGCTTTTAGAAAGTGACATGAAACAAATTCACTCATGAAAACTAGATGTTCAAAAAGGTGAATGTTTCATGTGTTCGAGCATGATTACTTTAGTAGGGGGGCATCTCATGATTTTCTTTTTTTATGTGGTCCTACCATTTCCACCTTTTAACCACTTTCATAGCACTCAAGTGCTTACTCGTAAGTTTTTCCCCTTTTTATTGCATATGCCTGATAAAATTTGTTTTCTAATAATAAAACTTTACATCTATTTAAATTTATCAATTTGGCTCCACAACAAACCAAAAATGCATCTTATGAATAAATGACAAGGAAACAGAGAGATAAGGACAAAGAATGGTTCACATTTGCATTCTTTGGAGCTCTAGTTTGTTAATGGCATCAAAAACTAGATGAGTGTGTTTTGGCCACTCATTCCCTTTGTTAGCTTTGAAATTAGACCCTACACGTGGCAAGCTCCAAGCAATGATGGACCTGGGGGAAGAATATTCATTTTAAGACATTTGGGAAAAAAAAATACAATTTTTCATTTTGCTCCACCCCTCCACATTCCCATCAAAGGTCAAACACGTGGCACACCTTGATTGGAAATGATGTCGTGGCTCAACTTCTCATTTTTCTCAACCGACCCATTGTGATTGTTTTTAACATGAACACATGGCACACCCTGATTGGAAATGAGGATATGCTTCGTATTTATACTCTATCTATTTTGAAAAGGGGAAAAATTCAAAAAATTCCCCCAAAAGTCCATGCCTCCACCATTGAATTTTCAATATAGGCCACGTGTCCCTTTCTGATTCGCTGCGGGCCTCAACTGAGAATTTATCCCTTCGCATGAGTAGGACCGCAGGTCATTTTGGAACTATTCACCCTTTTTTCGTAATTCCTTAGAGAATAAAATGGATCCATCACCCTAAAATTCCATAAAAACTGCTCCAGCCAGTCAGAGACCCGCGGCGATGCGGGGAAAATCTGAATTTTTTTCCAAAATCACCAAAAGTGATAAGTTCAAAAAGAAACCAATCAGCCGCATCCAATGAGAAGAAAACACGTAGCTTCACCATCTAAGAAAGAGTTTTACGGGGAAAAGAACGTATAAAATTACAGAGAATGGGAAAATGCCATTTTTGCACCCGATGAAGATTTTATTTCTACACAAGGTTAATATGTGAAGAATGCAAGTTTTTGCGTCCTTAAAATGCATAAAATAAGATCATAAACCCCCTCCCATCCATGAGAAATAGGTAGAATGTTATAATGGTTGAAGACCAAGGAAATGCATAAAACATCAAGGGGATCAAAACGAGCACTTAGGGGGGCTTGAAACATGAATTCCTCCATGGCAAGGCTTCAATTTTAATGAAATTAGATTTCAAAAAAAGTGGGGGAAAATTGAGGGGAAAGCAGTTGGCTCCTTCTGAGGATGATTTGGCAGAGGAAAGATGTAAAATCAAGAACCATAGAGAATTATGGGGATGAACAGATAAGTGTCTTATCCATCAAGCAATGGAGTCAAAAAAGAATATCAACATAGAAGACAATGCACACAAGAAAACAAACAAAAACACGAAAAACTAGAAAAAAACGCTATACAAAATGTACAGAGGGACCACCAAAACTACTAGGTTTTGAACAACTTCAAAATATGCCCACTATAAGGAAGTGGGAGAGGAGAACCATCCATGTAATCTAGGTAAAAATATTTCTCACCAGTAAAATGTCTAATGTTAAAAGGACCAAGCCAAAGGGAATCAAATTTACCATGGCTGCCTCGAGGTTCATTCCTTTTGTCCCAAAGAAGAACATTGTCTCCCACTTGAAAAGTTATGGGTTTAGCCTTTTTGTCAAACAGAGCTTTTACCTTGAGTTGATGAGCTAATATTCTATCAACCACTTGCAATATGTCTTCATTCAACTTCTGGAGGTACATAATTCTTTTGTCTAATGAATTAGTAAAGATGGCATCCTCAATGGCCTTCATCAAATGTAAGGGTGGCAGTTCCAATGTCACTCACATATGAGCTTCAACTCCATATACCACTTGAAAAGGAGCCATTCTAATGGCTCTCTTAGGTGTAATCCTATCTGACCATAAACCATCATATAGTTTCTTATGCCAATTCCTTTGAGATTGATTAATAAGCTTCGAAAAATGGTGACCAAGTTCTTGTTAGTTGATTCTACTTGCCATTCCCTTGGGGATAGTAATCTAAAGAGTGGGAAAGGGAAATACCATAGCCATACCAGAAATTCATCATCTAAATAGAAGAAAAATCGTAAGCATTTGTTAGTTACAATCTTGTTTGGTATCCCAAACCTTATTAAGATGTGCTCCTTGATGAAGTTGCATACTACTTCAGATAATAGTACTTTTAACTGGAATGGCTTCCACCCACTTGGTGAAATAATCAGTGGTAGTCTAAACATGAGTATGCCCTACACTTGAAGGTTTATTGAGTATCCTAATGAATTCTAAACCCCATTGTTGAAAAGGTTCCTCAATCACCACTGGTTTGAGAGGTAAAATAACCAATTTGGGTCTTCTAATAAAGGTTTGACATGCTTAACACTTTACTACCCACTTTGATTCATATTTGAACAAGGTAGGCCAATAATATCTAGCACAGAGTATTTTGTGGTCTGTGACATCATAAGAGAAATGACCTCCACATGCCTGGTCATGAAAGGCTGAGAACAATTTCTTTTGCTACTCTTTGTCGACACATTTCAAAAACCTTCCATCTATTCCTCGTTTGAACAATGCATTTTCCCACAACACATATTGCGTAGACCTTAATTTGATGGCTCTCTTATCCTTGGCACTCAAATGGGATGGAAATTCTCCATAAGTAAGAAAGTGTGCAATGCTAGCATACCATTTGTCAGTTGAGCTGAGGAAAAGAACAATAGGAATATCAACTTCCTCCTTGGACAATTTGGCATCATCTCCTTCAGCAATGAGTTTACATAATCCCTTTCCTCAAACTAGCTTGGTGGGATTGATTTCAAGATCATACTCCTAAACTTTGGCTACCCAATTTCCTCTCTTGGTTCCAAATTCTTGTTTTGTAAGAATGTATTTAATCGGTGTATCTGACACAAGCACAATAGAATGAGAGTTGAGGATGTAAAAATGAAACTCCTTCACAGATTTAACCACTGCAAAAGCATGTTTCTCCATCATGGTGTACTTCAACTCATGGGATTTCAAAATATAACTCATGAATGCTATGGGGAGTTCATGACCTTCAGCATTCTCATGTGTTAACATAGTAGCTAGAGTACTTTTAGTAGCATAGTAATAGATAATGAAGTCTTTGCTATAATCAGGGTATGTCAAGATTGGAGTCCTTGCTATATCTCTCTTGATGTCTTCAAATGCAACCTTTCCTTTAGAGGACCAACCAATAGTCTTCTTCCCTTTCATCATGTGGGCTATGTTCAAAGTAAGTTCAGAAAAAACAGGTATGAATCTTCTTATGAAGTTGATCTTGCCAAAGAAAGAGTGCACACCCTTATTATGTGGGAAGAGGGATCTGCTTAATTACCTGGACTCTTTCTGGATCAATATTGATTCCTTCTTAGAGACAATTTGTCCCAATAATTTTCCCTTGGTGATACAAAAAAAATATTTCTTGGGATTCAAGGAGATGCCATGCTCTCTACACTTTTGGAGGACAGTTTTGAGGTATTGGAAATGATCAAATCTAGTTTTTTAAAACACAGTTAGATCATCAAGGTATAAAACTATGACTTTTCCCTTGAGACTTCCAAAGTCTAGGTCCATTTCCCTCTAAAAGGTGGCACTAGCATTGATGAGGCCAGAATGCATTCTACTGTAAGTAAAGGTGCCCTAAGGGGTAGTAAAGGTAGTCTTATGCTGATCTGCAACACTTACTTCTACTTGATTATATCATGAGAATCCATCAAGCATGGACAACATTTCTTAACCTGTAACAGCCTGCAACACTTGATCCATTACAGGGAGAGGAAAATTATCCTTCAAAGAGGCTTGATTCAAATTCCTAAAATCAACACAAATCTGATCTCACCATTATTCTTCCTGACATGCACAATATTAGCAATCCACGTTGAATGGTGAATGGGGAAAATGATCTTAGCCTTCAATAACTTTTAGATCTCTTGAAAGATTGTATCAATAATTTTAGGATTATATTTCCTTTGCTTTTTACGGAAGGGCTTGATCCCAAGCTTTAGAGGAATGAAATGTTGCATCTATTTTGGCTGAAAATCCTTGAGATCATCATAAGGATATGCAAGAACATCAACATACCTTTTCAAAAGATTCGTTGCTTTCTCCCTCTCCTCTTGTGTGCATCACTTTCAAATGTTTACCAACATGGGTTCATTAAGACTCCCAACGTTTATCTTTTCATCCTCAGTAGACTCTTGAGCTCCTTTGGAAGTTTTTGAATTGATGTACCTATCATGTTTATCAAACAACTCTTTCAAATTTACTATCCCTTTAGGTATCTTATTACCTTTAGGTTTTATGTAGCCATAATGATCCATTTATTCCTTTTTATCTTCTTCATTTGGGGGCACACACTCTCTAGAAATATTTCCACTTTCTTCAAAGTACAACGAGTAAAAATTATCTCTGAGTTCAAGGAAGGAAAGCAAGTGATGATCATCATTAAATACCTTTCAATTGTTTGCATTGTCAGGAAAACTAGGCCTATGAATCATCTCAATAGTGAATTTATCTTAGGAGAAATATGGATGAGGGATCAGTAGAGACCCCTAAGACATCCAAGGAATCAACCCTAGTGTTTCTTTCCCTTGGCATGGACTTAATGGGAAAGGCATCAAGAAACTCAATGGAATCCCAAACCAAATCCCTGTATGTTTCAACCTTCTATTCTTCACTTGAAAGATATCTCTGACCTATTTTACAATCAGCTCTGCATCTCCATGAGCAAGGAGATTCTTGATCCCCATCTCCTTTTCCATACTTAAATTGAGGATGATTGCCTCATACTAAACTGTATTATTTGTTTTTTCGAATTGGAGCTTGAAGGAGAAAGGATTGATTTTCCCTTCAAGAGAAATAAGCACTGTACCAACTCCAAAACTAGATGAGGAGTAGATCAAATTCCAAAATCCAAATTCTGTTAGGATCAAGAAGCACTTCCTTAGGATGGTTAGCCTCATCTTGTGACATGATCATGTTATTACCATGACCAATGTCCTCATAAAGTATTTGTGCCTTTGGGTCATCTATTTTTTGCATAATATATTTAGTTTTTTTCTCAAGCAGTAGCTTCTTCATTTTCCCATTCACTGGAATAAGAGCATGTGACCAATCCATCATGATTTCTCCTCCAACATCTTTGCAAAATTTTCTACTCAGCAGCATTCCGTAGGAAGGGGGAATATCAACTACCAAAATGGTGGCTAAAACTCTCTTCTCTTGCAAAGAAGCAAAGGCTACTTGTGCATCCTTGATCCTTCCAACCAATGGCACTTCTCTACTTTCCATTGAGTAACGTGAACAAAAAATTTGGGTTAGGGTTAAGCCTAGGGCATGAGCTACCTTAGCAGGCATCACATTATCTGAAGCATGAAAATCAATAACATAATTGCTGAGTTTGTGGCCAACTATGAGGAGGGTGACATAAAATGGTTTGATCTTCTCATCAGATGAAGTGACTACTACAAAAAGGCTTGGTTGAGATGAAGGATAAGGAGTGGGAAAGAGACCTTTAGAGCTAGGGTATGAAGGCTTAGATTTGGAATTTACAAATTCTACCATCTTAGCAAAGGCATTGGGATGGGTTTGGTAGAATTCGACTTCTGAGATCTAGATCTTAGTCTTCTTTAGATGGTCAATAATGTCAAAAGAACTAGAGGTAGATGGACCATCATTGACAGAAGTAGATGAAACATTTGACTTATCAACTCTATCATTTGAAGGGCAAGAAGTTTTAGGAGTATAAATAGAGGAGGAAGGAATAACATAACCTACCTTGGATGTGGAAGAAGTTGGAATATGAGATGCTCTCCTTGCAATCACTGGAATGGCTGTAGGAGGTTTCTTAGATCTTTTAGCAGGATGCACCACTTTCTCCTTTTTGTTGGCTTGCTCATGAGTCATGACAACATATGATTCATTGTTCATATTTACAACTCTTTCTTCATAATCATCCTCTTCATCTATACCTTCAGTGGTGAGAAAATGGACATGAGATCCACTCAACTCTTCTAATTCTTCATCAGCTTCCTCTTCATGTTCTTCACAAATTTCATTCTCCTCCTCGTCAACAGTTTCCAACACTTCACATGTTTCATTGACTGGGACTTTAACATGTGGGCCTTCAATTGTCAATCTCATCTAAGGAGAGGGCAACCAATTCCTAGGCTGAAAATTCTTCCTAATAACATCCTAATAAGGAGAATGATGGGCTAACTACTTCTTGAGAGAAATGAGATCATTAGTAATTTTCTGTACTAGCTGATCTACATTAGCTCTAGGAGAAGATGTGGAAGAAGGAGATGCTTTGGATTTTGATGATTCTCTCCTTAGCTTTCCAGACATGATCAGATCATCTTCAACACTGACATAAAATCACTGATCAACATCTAAAGTGGCAATATTAGCTCTTCTAAGTGCATATCTCACTTTAGGTTGTTGGACATCAAGGAAGAAACATCTCTGAATCTGATCCATAGGTTGTGTGTTTTGTGGGATCTTGTTAACTAGCATGTTTAATTTGGCCGAAAATTCCCTCATGGGCTCGTGTGACTCTTTCTTGGTTTGAGAAATCTGGGCCAAGAGTGCATGTACATCCTTAGTAGGTTTGAAATGCTACTCAAACTGGGTCGTCATGATATTCCAATTGGTGATGGATCTAGCAGGGAGATGATAAAACCAATCAATAACATTATCTTGCAATGTCTCTACAAAAATTATAATAGAGATATCCTCATGCTCAACTCTGAGAACACCACAAGCAACAATGAAGGCTGCAATATGCTCATCTGGATGAACCTTCCCATCACATCTGAATTTAGCGAAATTATTTCTATTTCCTCTAGGTAATTCATGCAATGGATGGGGAAGAGCAAAAGGCACAACCGTTTGGCCCAAAGGTAGAGGATCTGCCATCCTTAGAAATCTTGTTTGGAGAGGAGCTAAAACACCAGTGAGAATCAAAGCATGCAAATTAGGACTGATTTGATCTTAAGGGATGTCACTCTTACAAGGTTTGTCTCTAGCAAGAGGATTGCTTACAGATATTATTCCTCTTCTTTTTCTTGATGAAGGGAGAGAGAAACCTTGATGATTTAGAAGTTAAAAATAAGGGTCTTCTTCCCTAAGGGTTGTTTTACCCCAAGTGTATCTTGGATTTTCTAGATCAAAGATGATCACGAAGTTTTTATTCAAAAAATGGAATCCATTTGCAATGAATTACCCAGTAGAGTCACCAAAAACTGCTGGGTTTCAAAATGGAATATGGATAGAAACCATAGTCAGGGGAAAAATGTGTCCCTCCTCTTTAATGGGAGAGGTTCTGTACGTACCAAAAATTGTAAAGGTACTGTACTACCGGAACAATGTAACAAGTACCCTAATGATGATACAGGTCTCCTCGCAAGGTGTTCAGGATCCAGAAGAGCTCTCCGAGTGTGTGTTAACATCCTGCATGCCCCGCTTAGCCCCCATGTGCCTTATTTTTTTTCCTTTTCCCCTATTTTCTTGGCCTTTCTCTTCAATTACGAAACCATGCCGCCTTGCCTGGGTGGTAGTCTCGTGACCTCCGCCCTGAACAGGGCGACGGTCCTGTAACCGCTGCCCTGCTCAGAGCGGTGGTCCTTTTACGTGTTTTCCAGAAGGCTATTTTTACATGACTCATGTAAATTCAACATTTTACCAGCTTTCTTTTACTGCCATGAGCTTGCATTTATGATTTTGGTTCCCTGGAATAGTGTTTTGCCATTGTTTATTGTTTAAGAGTTCTATTTGGCTTTTACCTTGGGTAAATGCAAATGCTATAAATAGATGGCTTGTGCTCAAGCAAATGGCCCCTCAATTCACCTCTCATTTCCTCATTTCAGTCTTTTAGTTTGCTTAGATTTAATAGCTTAGTTCATTACATGCTTACTTAGCATTGCTTTGCAGTTAGAAAGCCACATATCCATCTTGTGCAGGTGTTGTTATTTCATCCAATCCATTAGAGTAGAATAGCTTAGGAAGCCATTAAAGTTGCAGGTTTTGCTCCTCAAATAGGATAGCTTCAGTTTCTGGGTGTTGCATGTTGTACGTCTCGCAATAAATACCACTAGGAATTGCATAAGCCAAGCTCTATACTCTTGCGCTATCCCTCTCCTACTCACATTGTATTCAGTCTGTATTCTGAGCTGCCTTTATCCCAATACCTATTTCTGTTGATGCTAGCATTACACGCTTTTCTGGATCTATGTGAACATGAAGGAATGAGGAAATCACATTGAGGGGACAAGATCACATACACAATCGGATTTGCCACTGTTATGCAGAATCCAGGTTTTAGCTTTCAAAGTTATAGTTAGAATCATATCAAATAGAATAGTTAATTGCTTCATTTCAGTTAATTCTACTCTCGATATTGCTAGGGAAGCTGTGGGGATTGATAGTTTCTGAGAAACTATGATTCATTCCTCACTTCTGAGGTAGGATCAAGGGTCTTACAAATAGATTAGGAAAGCTATTTTATTGTTTAGAATAGATCTACAAATTGCATAGACAAATAGCTACACTCAGTTATTTTGTTTGTTTTAAATTATTAGTTTAAGCTATCAATTCTAGATACCTTAATAGATGCTTTCTTAAATTCATATAATTCATTAGAAAATACAAAAATAGAGGAATCATATATGCTATAGATATATTTCACATAGTTAAATTTCACTTTATTGCAGTTTGATTACATTATTGCTTTTGTATGACAATTATGGGACCTAGGGAGCCCACAGAATACATTTTCAAGCCAATCGTGCCTTAGCCCAATCTCATCACAGCAATAACTGAAATAGATCAAAATCTTAGGATCCAAGTCTTTCGAACAACGGTAAGCTTGCAGCAAATCAATTCCCAGTTGAGCGGATTGAACATAGAAGACGACCGAGCACACATATTTTGGTCAAATCAGCCAAACTACAGATTACCCTAGGAAAACATTCATATGACTGTAGAAGGGTTAGAAAGAGAACAAACCTTTGGTTGTGATCCTTTGATCCCACAGCCAGGCACAGGAGATACTATCATAGATATAGATACCATCTTAAGAATTCAGGTTGCACGAACGCCAGTAAAATATTCTAAGAAAATCACACCGTTATTGGCCTTGAATATAGAAGCTGAGAAAGCATACGATTATTGGATACTAGGGATTAGGACTTGATTCCACGCATGACCATAGCAAGTCCACAACAACCGCGCATCTATGGTTGTGACCCACAAATCCCGCAGCCCAACGAATCCATAGGAGAATTAGATATAGACACTGGCCTACGCACACTAGTATTCCAGTCCACTCCACTTCCACCCATCATCATCGAACAATTATCCTTGCTATATACAGCAGCTAATAAAGCTAGAGAGTTCTGGACTAGGCTAGAGAACCGTCCATAGAATTGACTACATTTACTATCCACCATATGACCCTGTCCGGAGAAATACACGAAACTATCCCGGGTCATTTTCCACGTATTCCACAACCCATAGATCGAATCACGTCAGAGCTCGATATTAATTGGAGCCTTCAAGAAGTCATCCTTACCGACTGATCTATCACACCAACCCAAGTTAGGAGGGATTTCTTTGGTTTAGATTCGCAAGTTCCGTTAGTGCGTATTGAAGACATTAAATTTCCTAACTAGTTTTTCTGTATCTCACACATATTCCATCCCCCACCGGCTGTCTCAGCATGACCTCGGGAGGTCAGGTACGTGGAAGAGTCACTTGTAGAATTCCACTCTCACTTGTCACTTTTCCAGCGTACAAAATTGGTGAACCCAACGTTAAACAAACAAAATTATAATAAAACGTCTTACTTTCTAGTTCGGAGTCATAGTATCACATGTTTTTCCAAGTTTAGTATACTTTTCATCTTCTCTACCTCATTAGCTTTCACAAATAATTTTCACTCTCTCCCATTATTCTGCGGGTATTCATATACCCCCCGAATATGTCGGGATTTGATGCATATGGCAGACCCCTCTTGGGTCTTGAGGCATACTACGCTCAACAGAATAGACAATCATCACCCTCATTCTCAATATGGAGAGACAACTATTCAACTAATCAGTTGTCAACACAAACTCCAAGGATCAGATATAGCTCATCCTTCCAAATAGAGGGGTTGGAACAACTTGCTCAAATACAACAAACAGAGCCTTCAGGCTCAAACAATATGACGTTCACCGGAGAATCTGGTTCAACTCCTCAGATGTTACTTAGACCACAAATTAGTAGACAATCAGATTCATACCAAGGTTTAGATGATGAATATTCGGTACGTTATGCCAGGAATGACCAACGTTCTCGAGGCATGTATCCACCTGTAGGAGGTTTACAACTACAACCTGAGGTCTCTTTCAAGAAAATACCTCTATGCCACTGCATATAGGAAATACTCTCAGAGAAACTTGGTAGGACAACGTTCAGTTCATAGCAGGATATCACATGCCTATACAAAACCATGGTATACAACAAATGCCACCAAGGCAGAATATCGTAACTTCACCAAATGAAGTCATTTCAACTCTAATAGAAAAGGTTAGAG
This sequence comes from Taxus chinensis, assembly GCA_019776745.2. Lineage (NCBI taxonomy): Eukaryota > Viridiplantae > Streptophyta > Pinopsida > Cupressales > Taxaceae > Taxus > Taxus chinensis. The sequence goes on from CM034151.1 coordinate 840,901,945, forward strand.
GGTTAGAACTTGCTCAAGCAAGTCAAAATTCACAATTTATGAAAACAGGGAGTTCCAATCCCCCACTCCATCCTAACCAAGTAGATCTCCTCACAGGAGTAGGCATGTTAGGCATGACTCCTCAGTATTCACAACAAACACCAACTAGACCCACCATCTCTAACACTATTCATCCCGGTCTAGTACAGAACAATCCATTCCTGGACAGTACCCTGTCATACTTAAACATATACTCCAAATCACCACAAGGGGATATGTTCTCCTCTCCCATCATGTTTACTCAGACACAGGGGCTTCCTTACGCCCTTGCTAACGTGTACGCTATGCCATATCAACAACCCATTCCAACGCCACTTCCTCAACAGGCACCATCAATGGTCGAAACATATGCAATAAGGACTTACTCAGAATATTTGAAAGAGCCCTTAGATTTCACTATATGAAGCGTCATGCTTCCAAGACCTCTTCCTGATTTTCCCAAATACAAAGGTGAGGGAGATCCAAACACACGTATCAAAGCTTACGCTACAGCCATTTGAGAGCTACTCCCATAGGATGGGGTTGTTGCTAAAATATTCCCAAAAACCTTGGAAGGCATTTCTCTCGATTGGTATTATAGAATACCTGAGGCTTCCATCCATTCATTCAAACAACTCATGTCAGATTTCATTAAGGCCTTTGACATGAATAAACTATTAAGAACAGTAATCAGGGAGTTCTTACACATCAAACAAGAACACAACGAATCTGTCGTCCATTTCATCCAAAGGTGGCGTACAGTCCTTTATTCCTCGGCAAGTGCTCCAAACATGGATCAAATGGAATTATGTGATTTATTCCTTCATTATCTTAGCAAAGAAGTGAAGGAAGAAGTCCAGAAGTTCCCATTACGAACTTACGATGAGGTACTGGAGAGTGCTCTTCGAATAGATCAAGTAGTGATTAATAGTGGTCGTAAAACATATGGAGCAAATGGGAGGTTAATCACCCCCAATCAGAACACTACAAATTATCCCACTAGCACATACGTCAATCAAGGACCTAAAATCCTTAACAAAAATCGGGGTGTAACAACAGATGGAGTAACCGACTAGCCCAAGAAGGTAAATGTGGTCAATACTCCATCACAAATAAACAACCAACAAAACAACAACTTTACCCCGACAATCAATACAGTGGATTTTAACCATCCACAACAACAACAACAATGGAGAAATCCCATACAAGGGCCAAGTCAAAACTCAACTAGATATCAAAACCAGAACTCAAAACCAAAGACAACAAATGTAAAATTTCAATAGACAACGGTTTGATCAAAATTATGGGCCACAATACACATCAAACCAATAAACTAGGATTTACAATCCTAACTCATATTGTGGTTTCCACAAAATTCGGGGCCACGACACTAGAACGTGCCATGACTATAATAAATTCATGCAATGCTTGCCAAACGAACAAAAACAATTTTTTATGGATGTGTTCTTAGCAGATCCTACGTCACCAACGTCAAATACTTTTTCAGGGGTAGTTTCCCCTCAAAACGAACCCCTGAAGATCTTTAATGATCCACTCCCAAATCACAATAACAACAGAATAAATCCAACTGGGACAAACAAGGGTGTAGTGACAGGAAACAATGATCATGAAGCCTCGGCTTCGCTAAAACCATTAGTTGCACCGCAACTAGGAAGTCAGCCACGACCTAAGGTAGTTGGATTAGTGGAGTTGGACACTGAATTACCCATCGAAGCTGTAACAAGGACACGAGAGTATTTCTCTCAGCCAAGTCCAAGCCACCTGCCAGAAATGGATAACATCCAACAAATCGTAGCAAAGCCTGTGGGTGCTTATGATTTAATTAATGATCTAACAAAAACCTTCTCGCATATTTTGTTTTTAGACTTACTAAAGAACTCTCTTGCCCACAGGGCTGCTCTTTTAGAAGCATTGGGTTTAGGTCATTTAAACAACATCACTCCACCTCCTGAAACACAGGTAAATCATATAGACTTTGATGTTCACCCTCCGGGACAGGCGGATAGGGATGTCGAATTCATATTTGAGATAAACAAAATGCCAACAAACGTTGAGATTGCACGCCAAGGTGATCCAGCCATACATTTGCAAGTATGGGTTTATAACAACTATGTAAAGTGTGAAATGGTACATGATGGGGCAGCGGTTAACATAGTCCCCTTCTCTTTTCTTCAAAAGATAGGGTATGGAGAAACTAATTGTTCCACAACTCGAAACACGCTAAGAGGCTATGACAGCCTTAAAGCCACTTCAATTGGAACTATAATATTACCAGTCACCTTAGAACCCAAAACCATTTTGACTGAGTTTTATATTATAGATCGAGAAACTAACTATAATATGATCCTCGGCTGACCATCGATACATCGCATGAAGGCAATCCCTTCTACACTATTTCAAGAAGTAAGGTTTTTACATTTAGGAAAGGTATTCGTGGCCAAAGGTGATCCAAAACCATTTGATGTACACCTAGCTGACTTAAAAAAGAGACCAGGCGTACACTCGGAGTTTGAACTCCCAACAAATCAACTTAATAAACCTACCGACGCAAAAACAAAATAAAAGCTAGTACCTACGATAGATCTTGAAACTGTGAGCATAGCCAAAACAACCCCAACTCCCAAAGATAAGGCTAACACTATAGAAATAGTGTCATTAGGGACTAATACAAAAATCGTTGAGTTAATAGAACAAGATCTATCAATGTTCTTACCATTTGATTCAGTAGGCATAGGATATTCCCTTGGTGTTGGTTCTCTTCCAGCAGAGGATCTCTGCATGGTGGAAGTAGAGTGTGCAAACGCAGCAAATACCCCAACATCTATACTCCCAGCTAAATATTGGACTCTCCATTTTTATGGGGCTAGATGTCGTTACGGAGCGTGGGTAGGTGTAATTCTTACTTCACCCGAGGAGAAAGTCCTGCGGTTTGCTTTTAAACTAAATTTTGAATGCACAAACAACAGCGCTGAGTACGAAGCCCTCCTCCTTGGCCTCACCTTAGCCAAGAGAATTGGTGTTGATAACATCAGAGTCTTAGGAGACTCATAATTAGTGGAAAACCAAGTTTCTGAAGTATATGAAACTAAAGCCGAACACTTACAGCTTTACAAAAATGTTCTATTAGATTTAAGCAAGGCATTTAACTTCATATCCATTGAAGAAATCTCGTGAGAGAGAAATATTCTCTCCGATTCAATAGCAACCTCAGCATCACGTTTTACTCCAAGTAATGAGTTAGAGGATACCCATTTCACGGTATCCATTCGTAATGAACCATTGATAAAAACAATGACAAATCCCCTTTTAAACGGGAGTGAATCTACCATCCTAGACCATGTTGATAGTGATATGGCCACTTTGGGTTACTTAAATGGCTATGCGGCATTACATCTCTCTTATCATATGTTAGATTTGTCCTTAATTCCACATTCGTCTTCCTATTTCGGAAATCCCATGATGGATTTTCCCTCACAAGTGGAACCTAGCATATATGCAGTAGAAAATGGGGATGATTTGGATTTACCCCCAGCACCACCTGAGTTTGAAGAAGGTAATGCCTCTTTGATTGAAGAGACAATCGATATCAACATTGGAACAGAAGATGAACCAAGAATTTTGAAACTAGGATCCTCGTTAACCCCAGAAAAAGTAGAAATACATACTCGGATCCTTAAAGAACATCAGAAGGCGTTTGCATTTAATTATAAAGAGATGACAGGCGTCACACCCCACATCGTGGTACACAACCTCGTCACTAAGTCTGATGCAAAACCAGTTAAACAAAAATCAAGACCCATGAAACCCAAGGTAGCTCTCATGGTAAAGGAGGAGGTAATAAAACTCCTCCAAGTAGGATTCATCAAACCAGTCGACTACTCCCAATTGGTATCTAACATTGTCCTCGTTCTCAAGAAGAATGGAAAGATACGCATCTGCAAAGATTTCCGAGACATCAACAAAGCATGTCCTAAGGATGACTTCCCATTGCCATCTATTGATGTCATTGTTGATGCAACAGCTGGGTTTGATCTTTTATCTCTCATGGATGGATTCTCGGGATATAATCAAATTAAAATATCTTAGCAAGATCAAGCTAAAACCACGTTTATAATTTCTTGGGGAACCTATTGCTATGTTGTTATGCCATTCGGTCTCAAAAACGCTGGTGCTACATACCAGCGGGCTATGACATACTTATTTCATGATCTAATTCACAAAATCGTGGAATCCTACGTAGATGACTTGTTGGCTAAGGCCAAGAAGCATCGTGACCATCCAGAAGTACTCCGTGTCATTCTCTCACGTCTAATAGAATACGGAGTCACGCTAAATCCAAAAAAATGTGTCTTTGGTGTAACGGGAGGGAAGCTCCTAGGTTACATCATATCGTCACGAGGGATAGATGTTGACCCAACCAAAATTCAGGCTGTCCTCGAAATGGTTCCACCTTCGGATGAATCTGGAATTAGGTCATTTCTCAGAAATCTAGGTGCAATCCGAAGATTCATCCTGGACTTGAGCTTTGCCATTCATCCAATCAACAATTTACTAAAGAAAGACTATATCATTGATTGGACCGAAGACTGCAATGAAGCTTTTGACGCAGTTAAGCGTTTCTTATTGTCACCACCTACGCTAATGCCACCTAAGCTAGATCACCCGTTAATTTTATATTCATGAGCTACCAATGTCTCTTTAGCTTGTATGTTGGCCTAAGAGGACGATGACAAGAGAGAACGTGTGATTTATTTCATCAGCCGAACACTGCTCGACTATAAAACACGCTATACACAAGTAGAACAAGAATGTCTCGCCATAGTCTTCGTAACCAAATGCCTAAGACATTATATGCTAAACCAAGAAATGAGGGTCATGGTAAAAACGGACCACTTACAAACTTTCCTCACACAAGGGTCCTTGTCTAAAAAGGCTGGACATTTTATAACATTAATGGGAGAATTCAAATTAACGTTTGTAAATCAAAAGTCAGTTAAGGGAAAAATCATTGCGGATTGGTTAGTTGATAACCCATTAGATGGAGGTGATCTAGTAGATTTAGATTTTCCAGATGAGTGTGTATACTACATCGAAACCCGACCCTCTATCTCTGAGTGTCCCTGGTACGCTGATATCATTAACTATATCATGGACCATACGTATCCAGAAGGAGCTACACCACAAAAAAGAAGGTGGTTATGTATTATCGTAGCTAAATACGTGATTATAGAGCAAGTTCTCTATATAAAAGTGTTCGATGGAATTCTCCTAAGATGTGTCGACACCGAAGAATCCAAGAAGATTCTCCATGAATCCCACAGTGGAATATGTGGAGACCACTTTTATGGCCATGCCACCACTCGAAAAATACATCGAATGGGCTATTTCTAGCCCACTCTAGAACATGACGCAATAGAGTTTATACTCAGGTGTTATAAGTGCCAAGAATTCTCCCATGAGATCCACATGCCGGCACAAGCTCTGCAACCAATCGTTACTCCATGGCCCTTTTCTACATGGGGCCTAGAATTAATAGGGAAATTCTCTCCCTCGTCCACATATGGCCATAATTTTATAATCACGGCTATTGAATATTTTACCAAATGGGTAGAGGCTATGCCCCTTACTACTGTACCTGGTTTTGTAATCGCCAAGTTCATCTTGAACCAAATCATTTGCAGGTACGGTATCCCACAAATCATCATCTCCGATAATGGAACTTCTTTTAAGAATGAAGAGCTTCACGAACTATGTAATAAATTTAAGATAATCCATCATACGACTTCCTTGTATTACCCTCAAGCCAACGGACAGGCTGAAGCGACGAATAAGACACTAAAAGCCATTCTCCTTAAGAAGGTGAAAGAAAACAAACGAGATTGGCACTTAAAGTTATATCTGGCCTTATGGGCCCACCGAACCTCAATAAGAACACCAACGGGAGCCACTCCTTTCTCATTAGTATTTGGGACAGAGGAAGTTCTCCCACTCGAGGTTGAAATACCCAGTCTCCGCATTTCATTACAAGGGATTCTGGATGAAGACGCTTACAGAGAAGCACATATTTCTCAACTAGAAAGCCTAGATGAAACTAGGTTAGATGCTGAATAACGACATAGAGTCTATGCTGACCGGATGTGCCGACAGTACAAAAAGAAGGTCTGTGAACGTGATATATATGAAGGTGATCTAGTTCTAAGGCTAGACAGGCGGATCGACAAGAAGACCGGCGAAGGAAGGAAATTCCATCCCAAATGGTTGGGCCCATACCGAGTCATGAAGGACTATGGAAATGGTGCATACCTCTTATGTACACTAGAAGGTGAGGAGTTTGGCGAAACATTCAATTCCTTGCACCTCAAGCGTTTCTACGCATAAGTAGCTAGCACTACTTATACAACTATCTACATTGCATTTTCATATAGATTAGGATCATGTTGTCCACTTGTTACTTACACAAATTGTGATCAAGGAATCTATTCTCAAAGCAATTCATTACAAACTCATGATGTTGTTGGCATAAACTCTTTAATCGTACCTCTCCATTTTCATGATATCATCAAATTATCTTGGGATCATTTTATCAAATAAAGCTAGATATGACAAAGTCTTAACGGTAACCATACCAAGATTTGCAAGTTTATTCTCGCTTTGATTTCTTCTTAGGGTAGGTGTCTTGCCTATGGTCTATTCTAGAAGCTTCATGGTGTCACATCTATCCCATATGTATATCTCTTTGGAAATAAGCACATACTGACATTTTACTCAAATAAACAAGTCAAACGTTGATCAAACAGAAAATTTTAATTTTACACATTTCCCTGCCCCACCAACCTTTGGTGATAAGCTTGTGTCTCTTACTAGTGACGTAGGGTTGGGAAAGGATGGAAATGCCCTTACTCACCTATGATTTTCCCATGGTGATAAACCCACGCTTCTTACTAGTAGCATGGGGCAAAGTGTAGGGGGTCCTCTCGACAAATAAATGCAAAAAGTCATACACAAATAAATCAAACTTTGAAAATTTGAGTCAAAAACAAATGAATCAGATGTTCAAAATCCCAAGAGAGTTAAAATCCTAAAAACCCAAATTTTGTCTGCTATGTGGCCATCTACGGGTCTAAGTTTCGATAAACCGCAAGGCAAGTTGCATCTAAAACTATGAAGTCACTCAAGTAGAATAGGCTTGTAGCTTCCTAATTTGGTTCCACCAAAAACTTTGTCTGTCTCTCATCACTATCATTTTAACACATTTCATAACTTGTGCCCTTCTTGACTCTTGGTGATAAGCCCTTGCATCTTACTAGTTGCATGGAGTTAAGAGTGGGGCAAGTTTATCTGTTCATCGTACCAGTTTGCATTCATCACTTTGCAAAACAAACATGAGGTATCCAAAAATTGCTTACAAAAACTAAGATTCAAAATCAAATTATATCTACATCATCATATATTAGCATCATGAAATACAAAAGGAAAGTAAAACATTTACATCATTTGTTCACCATTACATACATTCTAAAAAGCATATAGACATACATCGTAGTATACATGAACAAGCTGGAAATAGAAAGGAAGCCATGAGTGCCAAGATTTTGATCCAGAACGAATGTATATATATAAATAATCAATGTTTATATACAATTCCATCATGCACTAAGCATGGTCAAAATGCTCAAAGAGCCCGTGATATACAAAAGAATATATAAAACAAAATCTATGAGAGCCAAGTGGCCCCTCAATCCCTACGTGACCCCTCCAAAGGTGCATGCCCACACCTAGGACTCCGGCTACGCCGATGCTCTAAATGTACGGAGAGCTCAGGGTCCCAAGTGGCAGCCGCAATCTCACCACGAGAATGGCTCCTCATGAGGCGCTCAGCCGTCGTATATCCCGCTAACTCTATGCGGAGGGTTGACACCATCCTGGCCACATTCCAGATGGGAGCGAAGACATCGGTATGTCTACCGGCTGCTAAGGGCTCCCCAACATCCACGAACAGCTCCGCGCGGGTCCTCTCCATAGGGATCATCAGGGTATCAGTACATACCCTATGAATCAAACTGCGTCACTCATCAGCAGTCTCTGCAAACAAGGAAGAAAGCGAATTAGAAACCAAATAAGAAATTAGAAAATACAGGATAGCAACTAAGGAGAGCCTACAAACAAACATTAAAAGAGAGAAAGGGTAACTTACTTGGATCACCAGGCCTCCAGGATGGGTCGCTGGGGCCAACACCTGCCACGGATGCCGCTGCCGACTGAGGGGCTACTCCAGTGGCGGGAGCAACGTATCACCCCGCAATGGACTCACCCTCTCCACCATGGCCCTCGGAGAGTGGCTCCTCTGAAACCAGAGTCACCCTCTCTCGCTCTGCTCGGCCCTCTCTGCCTCCATAATGTCCTGAGTGTCATGCCACTCAGGATCACTATCATTGGTCTCCTCCTCTATCCCTCCCTCTGTGAACTCCTCAGACTTGGAATCAATATCAATAGGGTCATCGCTGCTATGAGCAGGACCCACAGCAATCTGAAGCAAAGGTTCCTGAGGCGCAGCGGCTCTCCCTCTAGCACGTACTATCCTCCTGGCTGCAATGGGAACACCAGGAGTAACCACTATCCAACTGCGGCCTCTAGGGCCCCCTCTGGCCTCACGGACTGATCTGTAGACTGGCGCCACCAGGGGAAGCATACCCGTGTATGGTAGGCCAAACTGCTGAGGAACTCAGCCAAAGGGGTGCACCTCCACTCGCCCCACTCGATCAATGAGCTGCCTTGTGGTGGAGCAGAAGATCAAGGTAAGAGCCTCCTCACCCCATATGCCGACCATAGTCTGATACGGTGTCACCTCCATGTCGGCAGTAGTCAGCAAGGCAGCTGGCTGATGAGGTGCTCTAAGCACCGACATGCCTGTCCATCTGGCTGCCTTCACAGCCCCAGGATCTGCCACCTCCACACCCCTGCCATAAGGGATGAAATGCTCATAGACCCAACTCATGACTAGAGTCGGGTGGCTCAATGACTGCCCCTGTAAACGGACCACCCTGTATAGATCGTGGTAGGTGGTCCCAAGAATGTCTGCGCGCCAAGCGTATATCTGACCCTGTCCCTCTATCTATGCAATAATGGGGGCCCAGTAGTATAATAATGTGTCTCCTCCCTTGTCCTCGATCAATCTCGAGGCAAGGATCCGCATGATGGCCTATCGAAGTACAGGGATGGGCAAAGAAGGAATAGATCGAACTCTCACCCCCTTCTTCGACCCTATGGAGATGAATGCATCTCCCATATATGTCACCCATTGTGCAATCTGTGCCCGTGAGCCTACTGTCTCTAAAGTGAGTCGCCTCCCGATGATCGGGACCCCTAGAATGCGGTAGACATCCTCCAATGTAATGGTCCACTCACCATGGACCCATGACAATCGGAAGGTGTTCCGATCTGCATCCCAGTATGAAAACAAGTCACAAAGGATGTGACTAGATGGTGTAACATGGGGCACACACGATATGCGCAATATGCCAGCCCTCTGAAATGTGTCCTCCTCATCCTGTGAGAGGGCATCTAGTACCCCTGGGAGCCAATCACACTCCCTCTCTTTACTCCATTGGATGTACTCCTCTCTCGCTTGCATACACCCAAAAACACAAAAAAAAAAGTAAGTTAGCATCCAGGTAATACTAGAAAAATCATGTTAACACGTAGAAATGCTAGAAATAGAAACACAATCTCAAAAAAAGGTTCCTTTTGCATTTTGTGCAAAACCGCCACCTTGAGCAGGGAGGCGGTTTTGTAACTGCTGCCGTAAAGGTGGCAGTTGTGTAACTACCACCTTGAATAGGGCGGCGGTCATGTAACCACCACCTTGGCTAGGGCAGCGGTCGTGGTCCAAAAACCCATGCGGGTTTTTAAACTAAAAAGGCCTAAAAAGTGCAAAAATCGGCCATTAAACCTAAAAACAGAGCCTACCCAGTAGGCACCCCCCCTAGGTGGACCTTTTAACACTAGCATTTTCAAAAATGACCCCCCCATTGCAAAGTATTTAGCATTTCAAATTTAAGGGAGTAAAAAACAATAAATTGAAGAAAACCAACCTGTGATCTCACGGGGCAGTGTTCCGCACGGGGAGGCATGATCGCTATCTCGCTGCAGACATTTCGACTCTACTCACGCAAGAAACCATCACCGTGGGTCCCAGAGCTCAAAATCAATCAAATCGACTCGCGCAAATGAATAGGAAAATGGGTCCACTTTCATATATATATCGCCCTGATTCGTTTTTAAAAGACTTTTTCAAAGGTTTTGGAGCGCCGAAAGAGGTAAGTTCCTATCTCCACACAAATGGTACGTTCTCATTCCCTATTATTTTAGCGTTTATTTTCCAAATTATTGTGTCTATCTGCACTTGAGTTCTCTTTTCCTTTTGCAGGTAGCAATAATTTTTGGACGGCATCATTTCGACACACGGACGTATCAGGTACGATTTCTAACTCCCCATTTCGGGACCACCATACTCGGACCCACCGTTCTATGCCTTTTCATGGCTAAAACGCTTCTCTGCGGGGGCAATATGTATGCACCCAAAATTGTAAAGGTACTGTACTGGTGGAACAATGTAACAAGTACCCCAATGATGATACAAGTCTCCTCGCAAGGTGTTCGGGATCCAGAAGAGCTCTTCGAGTGTGCGTTAACATCCCACATGCCCCGCTTAGCCCCCGCGTGCCTTATTTTTTTCCTTTTCCCCTCTTTTATTGGCCTTTTCTCTTCAGTTACGAAACCGCCACCCTGCCTGGGCCGCGGTCCTTTACGCATTTTCCAGAAGGATATTTTTACATGAATCACATAAATTCAACATTTTACCAGCTTTCTTTTACTGCCATGAGCTTGCATTTATGATTCTGGTTCCCTGGAATAGTGTTTTACCATTGTTTATAGTTTAAGAATTCTATTTGGCTTTTACCTTGGGTAAATGCAAATGGCCCCTCAATTCACCTCTCATTTCCTCATTTCAGTCTTTTAGTTTGCTTAGATTTCATAGCTTAGTTCATTACATGCTTAGTTAGCATTGCTTTCCAGTTAGAAAGCCACATATCCATCTTGTGCAGGTGATGTTATTTCTTCCAATCCATTAGAGTAGAATAGCTTAGGAAGCCATTAAAGTTGTAGGTTTTTCTCCTCAAACATGATAGCTTCAGGTTCTGGGTATTGCACGTTGCACGACTCGCAATAAATCCCTCTAGGAATTGCATAAGCCAAGCTCTATACTCTTGTGTTATCCCTCTCCTACTCGCATTGTATTCAGTCTGTATTATGAGCTGCCTTTATCCCAATACCTATTTCTGTTGATGCTAGCATTACACGCTTTTCTGGATCCACGTGAACAAGAAGGAACGAGCAAATCACATTGAGGGGACAAGATCACATACACCATCATATTTTCCACTGTTCTGTAGAATCCAGGTTTTAGCTTTCAAAGTTATAGTTAGAATCATATCAAATAGAATAGTTAATTGCTTCATTTCAGTTAATTCTACTCTCGATATTGCTAGGGAAGCTATGGGGATTGATAGTTTCTGAGAAACTATGATTCATTCCTCACTTCTGAGGTAGGATCGAGGGTATTAAAAATAGATTAGGAAAGCTATTTTATTGTTTAGAATAGATCTATAAATTGCACAGAAAAATAGCTACACTCGGTTATTTTGTTTGTTTAAATTATTAGTTTAAGCTGTAAATTCTAGATACCTTAATAGCTGCTTTCTTAAATTCATATAATTCATCAGAAAATACAAAAATAGAGGAATCAGATATGCTATAGATATATTTCACATAGTTAAATTTCACTTTATTGCAGTTTGATTACATTATTACTTTTGTATGACAATTATGGGACCTAGCGAGCCCAGAGAATACATTTTCAAGCCAATCGTGCCTCAGCCCAATCTCATCACAGCAATAACTGACATAGATCAAAATGTTAGGATCGAATTCTTTCGAACAATGGTAAGCTTGCAGCAAATCAATTCCCAGTTGAGCGGATTGAACATAGAAGACGACCGAGCACACATATTTTGGTCAAATCAGCCAAACTACAGATTACCCTAGGAAAACATTCATATGACTGTAGAAGGGTTAGAAAGAGAACAAACCTTTGGTTGTGATCCTTTGATCCCACAGCTAGGCGCAGGAGATACTATCATAGATATAGATACTAGCTTAAGAATTCAGGTTGCATGAACGCCAGTAAAATATTCTGAGAAAATCACACTGTTATTGGCCTTGAATATAGAAGTAGAGAAAGCATACGATTACTGGATACTAGGGATTAGGACTTGATTCCACGCATCTATGGTTGTGACCCACAAATCCCACAGCCCAACGAATCCATAGGAGAATTAGATATAGACACTGGCCTATGCACACTAGTATTCCAGTCCACTCCACTTCCACCCATCATCATTGAACAATTATCCTTGCTAGACATAGCAACTAACAAAGCTAGAGAGTTCTAGACTAGGCCAGAGAACCGTCCATAGAATTGACTACATTTACTATCCACCATATGACCTTGTCCGGAGAAATACACGAAACTATCCCGGGTCATTTTCCACGTATTCCACAACCCATAGATCGAATCACGCTAGAGCTCGATATTGATTGGAGCCTTCGAGCAGTCATCCTTGTCGACCGATCTATCACACCAGCCCAAGTTAGGAGGGCTTTCTTTGCTTTAGATTCGCAAGTTCCGTTAGTGCGTATTGAAGACATTAGATTGCCTAACTAGTTTGTTTGTATCTCACACATATTCCATCCCCCACCAGCTGTCTCGGCACGACCTCAGGAGGTCGGGTACACGAAAGAGTCTCTTGTAGAATTCCACTCTCGCTTGTCACATTTCCAGCGTACAGGTTCCCTTATTTAAAGTAGGAAAATAAATGTACAAATATACAAATCTCAATGTTTGGACCCTGATATTCTAGAATGTTTTCATACTTAAAATATTATCAATACGAAGGATTGGAAGAGTAGAGAGATGAATAAGGAAGAAAACAAAAAAAATTCAGGAGATATAGGTAGTAGAATATATCCTTACTCACATTGAACCAAGAAAATATAGAAAAATATCAATCACTTCGTCACCAATGTGAATCTACATACACAAAGTTCTAAATATTACACAGACAAGAACACAAAGTTTCTTTTGAATGTAAAGACAAATGATCCATCTAATCGAGAAAGGAGAGAGATATATATATAACAGAGGAAATGAGAAAGAAAGCTTCTGTATTGAATTAATTCCAAATTTACAACATTCCTAGAAAACCAGAATCCCTTTTCCATGGCCAAAACCATGTTCTTATAACAATTTGCGTACATCCCTACTTTTTCCCCCAGAAAAGAATATCCAAAAGGAATAATGTTTATTGCAGATCCAATTTTTGATAGTGACATGAAACAAACACACTCATGAAAATTAGAGGTTCAAAAAGGTGAATATTTCATGTGTTTGAGCATGTTTACTTTAGCAATGGGGCATCTAATGATTTTTTTAATGTGGTCCTGCCATTTCCACCTTTTAACCACTTCCATAGCACGCAAGTGCTTACTAGTAAATTTTCCCTCTTTTTTATCGCGTATTCTAGATAAACTCCATTTTCTGATAATCAAACTTTACATCTCTTTAAATTTATCGATTTGGCTCCAAAAAAAACCAAAAATTCATCTCATGAATAAATGACAAGGAAATAGAGAGAGAAGGACAAAGAATGGTTCACATTTGCATTCTTTGGAGCTCTGGTTCATTAATGGCGTCAAAAACTAGATGAGTGTGTTTTGGCCACTATTTCTCTTTGTTAGATTTGAAATTAGACCCTACACGTGGCAAGCTTCAAGAAATGATGGACTTGGGGGGCAGAATATTCATTTTAAGACATTTGGGAGAAAAAGCGTAATTTATCATTTTTCTCTGCCCCTCCACATTCATGCCAAAGGTCAGACATGTGGCACACCGTGATTGGAAATGGGGTCGCACATCAACTTCTCATTTTACTTCACTGAACTGCTGTGATTTTTTTAACATGAAAGCGTGGCACACCCTGATTGGAAATGAGGATGTGCTTCATTTTTATACTTTATCTATTTTGGAAAGGGGAAAAATTCCAAAATTTCCCTCGAAATTCCATGCCTCTGACGTTGAATTTTCAAAGTAGGCCACGTGTCCTTTTCTGATTTGTTGTGGGCCTCAACTCAGATCTTATCCCTTCACATGAGTGGGGATGTGGGTCATTTTGGAACTTTTTGCCCTTTCGTCATAATGCATTAGAGAATAAAATGGATCCATCACCCTAAATTTCTGCCAAAACTGCTCCAGCCAATCAAAGACCCGCGGGGATGTGAGGCAAATATGACATTTTTTTTCAAATTCACCAAAAGTGATAAGCTCAAAAATAAACCCATCTGACCACATCCAATGAGAAGAAAACAAGTAGCTTCACCGTCTGAGAAAGAATTTGATGGGGAAAAGAACGTATAAAGTTATAGAGAATGGGAAAATGCCATTTTCACACCTAATGAAGATTTTCTTTCTACACAAGGTTAATATGCGAAGAATGTAAGTTTTCGCATCCTTCAAATGCATAAAATAATATCATAAACCCCCTCCCATTCGTGAGAAATAGGTAGAACATTATAATGGCCGCAGACTAAGGAAATGCATAAAATGTCATGGTGGATCAAAACGAGCACTTGGGAGGGCTTGAAACACGAATTCTTCCTTGATATAGCTTCAATTTTCATGAAATTGGATTTTGAAAAAAGGGGAGGAAAATTGAGGTGACAACACTTTTACAAAAGGTTCTTGTGTGGATTTTCTTCTACTATTTTTTATTTTCTTTCTTTTTCAACAGGTTCTTATGTGGATCTCCTTCTTCTGCCCTTGCACCTCATATTTTAAATAAAAAATGCATACCTAATGCTTCCCATTCCTTCCCACACCTAATATCATGCATGTCCTCATGAATGTTTTTTATTCATGGCTTCCCATAAATTAGACTCCAAAATTTTGATAGGAAGGAGGTGCACATATTTTTTATATTTGTAAGGAGGGGAGATATGAATTTTATTTTTCCTTCCTTGGGGATATGAAAAGTGGATCTAGCTATGATAAAAAACTTACAAGAAAGCTTAAAAATTAAATAGTAGAACAAAATAACTTGATCATACCTCTAGTTTTCCTTGTTGTCTTATTGTTAACATTGCCAAATGATGTTGAGAAGGAAACCACTAGGTAACATTTGATTGCCTTTGAAGAAGAGCTGCCCCCCTTTTGCCTTTGATTGGCTAGCAAACTAGTTTTCTGATTATTATTTTTTTTTGCCTTTGATTAGCCAACAAGTTGGTTTTCCAATCAAAGCTTTTTGATTTTTTTTTTAAATTTTTTTTTGCCTTTGATTGGCTAGCAATTTGGTTTTCCCAATCAAAGTTTTTTAATTTATTTTTTGATGAAATGATAGCATGAGAAAGATTAGAGAAAAAAATGATCCATCATTAAACTATATTCATCAAAGTGCAGCCTGTGTAAAATAAGAAGCAATGTCTGAGATGTCATAAAAACCTCTTTGCATACTTGGTAACTCAAAGAAGATTTCTAAAAATTGTGTAGACAATTTCTAGGTCTTCAAATCCCATCTTAAATTGTGCATTATTGGAATCACCATAGTAATATTTAAAGCCCAAACTAGTGATCTCAAGAGATGTATTGTGTTATGTATCCATGGGTCCCTCCTATTAGGAAATAAGAGATAAAATATGTGGAATAATCCCTTACAGAATCACAATAGTAGAAACTAATATGCAAAAAATATTACAGATCTCAAATAAAAGTGTAGAATAAATAACACAACACAGAGAGACAAGATTTAACGTGGTTCACCCAATTTGGGCTATGTCCACTAAGAATCACTTGCTCAGCTTTTATTACAAGCCTCCACTCTCTCAATACAATACCCAGATCCGTTTGAAGCTATGCTCAACAAACTCTACAGAATTCACACCCGAATTCAAAACACATCTACAATACATTTTCTTGTCTATGTATCAATATGCATAAGACCGTATAAATAGACA
This sequence comes from Taxus chinensis, assembly GCA_019776745.2. Lineage (NCBI taxonomy): Eukaryota > Viridiplantae > Streptophyta > Pinopsida > Cupressales > Taxaceae > Taxus > Taxus chinensis. Next base: position 840,918,109 of record CM034151.1, read on the forward strand.
ATTGCTTAAGTAGTTTTATACAATACTGTGGGTATCAAAACAATGGGTACTGAAAAATCATGGGCCCAAAAACAACTCATAACGGTTACCCATTACCCATGGGTTAATAAACCGCCCATGAAAATTTGCTTCGGGAACTTCGCCCCCGAACCCCCCTGACCCGCTCACCGGTGAGCGGGACCACCGTAAAAAATACTTGAGTGTAACACATAGAAGGTGTACCACACTCTAACATGAAAATAGAATCCATAAACATAACAATCTCCCACTTGGAGACTGATTTCCACTGAGCAAGCTTCTCAACCCTTCACTGTCATCCACGAAGGCCAACCAAAGCTAAACATAGCTTTAGTTTATCCCTTGTGACCACCTTGGTCATCATGTCTGTAGGATTCTAAATGGTATGAATCTTCTCCAACTTCAACTTATCTTCCTCCAAAGTTGTCCTGATGAAGTGATATCTCAACTGTATATGCTTCGTCCTGGAGTGGAAATTAGAGTTCTTAGCTAGGTGTATAGCACTCTGACTATCACTATGCAACTTACATTCCTCCTGTTTATGCCAAAATCCTCAAGCAATTGTTGTAACCAAATCATATCTTTGCTTGCCTCTGTGGAAGCAACATACTCATTCTTCGTGGTTGACAAAGCCACCAACTTCTGTAGTCATGAAATCCAACTTACTGTTGTTCTACCAATAGTGTAAACATAACCTATTGTGCTCCTCCTGCTGTCTACATCTCTAGCCATATCTGAATCTACATAACCACACAAAGTGGTGTTTGATCCATTGTAGCTCATACCAAAGGATCCACTTTACTGCCTGCCAGTGATCTCTACCTAGATCACTCATAAATCTACTCACCGTTCCCACTACATGGGAAATATCAAGTCTAGTGCACACCATGGCATACATCAAACTACCAACCGCTGATGAGTAAGGTACCTTGGACATCTGGTTTCTCTCCTGCTCTGTCTTAGGACACTATTCCTTTGATAACTTGAAGTGTCCTGCCAAAGGAGTCCCAACCGGTTTTAGCATCCTGCATATTAAACCTCTCCAAGACATTCTTAATGTACTCTTCTTGAGATAAATTCAGCTTCTGTTCCTTCCTATCCCAAGATATCCTCATACCAAGGATTTGTTTGGCTGCACCCAAATCCTTCATAGCAAAGGATTCACTTAGCTGCTTCTTGAGTACTTTTATTTCCTGCATGTTTTACCTGCAACCAGCATGTCATCAACATACAAACACAGGATAATATAACTTCCATCCTCAAATTTCTTTGTATACACACAATGGTCAGAATAACATCTGATATAACCTTGCTACATCATGAAGCTATCAAACTTCTTATACCATTGACGTGAAGCTTGTTTCAAGCCATACAAGCTCTTCTTTAGTTTACACACCATCTCCTCTTTACCTTTGACCTCATAGCCCTCTAGTTGCTGCATATATAGTTCCTCCTCCAAATCACCATGGAGAAATGCAGTCTTTACATCTAACTGTTCTAAGTGCAAGTCTTCTACTGCCACTATTCCAAGAATAGTTCTAATAGAAGTAATTTTTACTATAGGAGAAAAGATCTCATCAAAATCTATACCTTATTTCTGTGCAAACACATTGACCACCAACCAGGCCTTATATATTTTCTTTCCTCCTTCTTCGTCTTTAAATTTGTACATCCACTTATTCTACAATGCTCTTTTGCCTTCCGGTAGCTTCACCAAATCCCAAGTATGGTTCTCCATGAGAGACTTATGCTCCTCATCCATGACTTGCTCCCACTTCTTACTGGCATCTACCTGCATTGCTTCATCAAAGCTCTCTGGCTCTCCACTATCAGTGAGTAATAAATAATAAAGATAAGGAGAAAAATGTTTAGATTCTTTTCTTACCCTAAAAGACCTCCTCATTGTAGGAGTTTGGGGTTCTTGAACTGATTCATGGGTCACTGTCCCATCTGGAAGATCCTCTACCGCTGCATATTCTTTCTTGGATTCTTCCCTATTTTCCTACAACTAATGCTTATACATGAATTTCTCATTAAAGACCACATCCCTAGATTGAATGATTTTCTTGTCCTTAATACTCCAACATTTATACCCAAAGTCATCACCACCATAACCAATGAAAGTACATTTTTTATGATTCAGCCTCTAGCTTAGTCCTATCATCTTTGTCTATATGAACAAACACCTCACATCCAAAGACTCTAAGAAATGAATAATCAACTTACCATACCAAGCCTCCTCAGGTATGCCTCCATCCAAGGCACTTGAGGGTCCTCTGTTTATCAAGTACACAGTTGTGCTGACCACTTCTGCCCAAAACTAAAGAGGTAGTCCTGCATATATCCTCATGCTCCTAGCATGTTTCATTATTGTTCTGTTCATCCTTTCTGACACCCCATTCTGTTGCGGGGTTTCCTGGAACTATCTTTTTCCTGTGGATTCCATTCTTAGAACAATAATCATCAAATTCATTGTTGCAATACTCCCCTCCTTTATCTGACCTGAGAAATTTTAACTTAAGAACTATTTCATTCTCTACCAAGGCTTTCCATTTAACAAAAGTATCAAATACATCATATTTGTTTCTAATACAGTTTACCCAAAATTTCCTTGTTGCATCATCAATAAAAGTAACATAATAACTTGAACCCCCAAGAGATGATACCTGAGATGGCCCCCACACATCAGAATGCACCAACTCTAACTTACTCTCTTTCTTTGTAGGTCCAACCTTGAGAAACCTTACTCGTTTCTATTTCCCATATATGCAGTCCTCACAGAACTCCAAACCTGTTTTTGTATATCCAGGTAAATTCTTCGTTATGATGTCCATGCCCTTATGGCTCATATGACCAAGCCTATAGTGCCATAATTTTGTATCTGCATCTGAAGCCACAAGATTACAATCATTAGTACTATCAGTGGATAAATACAAGGTTCCAACCTTGTTACCTCTTACCACCACAAGAGCACCCTTGGTAACCTTCCAAGAGTCAGCTATAAATATCATAGTACAACCATCACTTCCCAATTACCCTACCGATCTCAAATTTCTCTTTAATGTAGGAACATGTCTGACATCCTTCAATAGCCATGTATTCCCATTCTACATATTAACCTAAACAAAACCTTTTCCAACTATACTGTAAGGCTCATCATCACCAAGAAAAACATGCCCAAAATCCCCTTGAACATAATCAACAAAATAATGCCTATGTGGAGTAGCATGAAAAGAAACCCCTGAATCTAAAACTCAAGATCCAGTAATATTATGCAAAGAAAGAATCAAAGCATCTTGGCATACATTACTTGATGCCACATGTTTCCTCCTTGTTTTCTTCCTGTTGTTTCTTCTTATCCCAAAGCTCCCAACAGTCCTTCTTTTCCTGCCCAGACTTTCCACAATTCCAGCATATAATCTTGTTCTTAGATTTTAACCTTTCCCGATCTTTTGATTTTCCACGGTTTCCTCTATTCTTCTGTCTCCCTCTATTTTCCACTGTCAAAGCATTCCATAAAGTAGAAGATTCCCCAGAGATTTTTCTTCACATTTCCTCTCTTAGAATCACCCCTACAACATCATCAAACTTCAACTTTGAGTTAGCTGGAACTAAGTTACTTACCACCATTACCAGGCTATTCCAACTCTCAGGTAAAGAGCACATAATTACTAAATCCTTAACATATTCATCAAATTATATTATAACCGAAGCTAGCATATTCACAACCGTATTAAAATCATTTAAATGATCTGCTACTAAACTATTCTTAGACATCTTCATATTGAACAAATTTTTCATTAAAAATATCTTATTAGAGGCAGAGGGTTTTTTCATACAACTTCCCTAATGCATCCATCAGTTCTTTTGTAGTCTTTTCCTTTAAAACATTAAATAATACCAAAGATGCAAGACACAGCTGGATCATTCCAAGTGCCTTCCGATATAACAAATCCCATTCCGCATCTATCATACTTGAGGGTTTGTTCACCTTCTCAGACAACAGAGTATAAAGATCCTTCTGATAAAGGTAATCTTCCAAAGACTAAAATTCTGCCCATTGAATTTATTAACCCTAGATCTTCCATCATCTGCCATAGCTCTCACTCAACATAAAACTTTCCCTAAAATTCAACACTTCAACAAACCAAACTAGGCTCTGATACCGATTGTTAGGAAATAAGAGATAAAATATGCGGAATAATCCCTTACAGAATCGCAACAGTAGAAACTAATATGCAGAAAATATTATAGATCTCAAATAAAAGTGTAGAATAAATAACACAACACAGAGAGACAAGATTTAATGTGGTTCACCCAATTTGGGCTACGTCCACCAAGAATCAGTTGCTCAGATTTTATTACAAGCCTCCACTCTCTCAATACAATACCCAGATCCGTTTGGAGCTATGCTCAACAAACTCTACAGAATTCACACCCGAATTCAAAACACATCTACAATACATTTTCTTGTCTATGTATCAATATGCATAAGGCCATATAAATAGACAATTGCTTAAGCAGTTTGATACAAAACTGTGGGTATCAAAAACCATGGGCAAAAACTGTGGGTATCAAAACCATGGGCAAAAAACCTTGGGTATCAAAAAATGGGTACCGAAAAACTATGGGCCCAAAAATAGCCCATAATGGTTACCCATTACCCATGGGTTAATAAACCACCCATGAAAATTTTCTTCAGGGGATTCACCCCTGAACCCCCCTGACCCACTCATCGGCGAGCAGGACCGCTGTAAAAATACCCGAGTGTAACACATAGAAGGTGTACCACACTCTAACATGAAAATAGGCTCCACAAACATAACACCTCTAAAGCTACTCCTTGGTCGATACTATTGGTGCTCAAAAATCTATAAGATGGTACCAAGAACAACTTAGGAAATTCATGTGGATGTTAGCATGAAAGAAAAAAAAGGTGTTTTCCTTGGTATTCAAAATAATTACTTCTTAATGTTATACAAGAATATACAAAAATGAAGAAATTGAAAGACATGAAAATATTTTTTTCTAATGGATATGGTTCAAGGATTGAATTTTATTATGGGATGAAAAACTAATTTTGATGGGTGGATTTATCATGAGTGATTTTTTATTTTAGCTCTAATGAAATCCCTGAATATGGATGGAGTTAGTTAGAAATGCTACCGCTTCATTATTACAAACTGGATAAGCTAATTTTTTACTAAGGTTATGTGCAATAAAATCACTGAGTTGTTAGTTGATATAAGGAGGAATGTTGGTAGTTTTCAAGAATGACATATGATATTTCATAGAATGGATCTACTTCCAAATTCAATATCATATTCTACCATTTTCAGATCTGAATTCTTTGTTCATACCATTTTACCTTCTTGATTAAACATTGCAGTCATTTTCTTATAGGTAGAGTTAGTTTATGGGGAGGTAAGTATTTACAATCTAACATTCCTAATTGCAGAAATAAAATTTTAATCTATATTGCATGAACTAAAATTAATCTATTTGTTGAAAGTAAAAGTCTAAAGAAACTACTACCAAATACTTCCTTTCACGGTATTTTCTAAGAGGTATTTTATTGTCATTAGAATATTCTTTTAGAAAACTCTGAATCTCTTAATAACATCGTGTCCCCGAAAATAGTGTCAAAATGATGAGGTTCTTCAATCCTCACCATTAATAATGTCAATCGAGGGCTGGTGTACAAAAGTTGTATGCATTAAGAGAAGAAGATATTTGATAAAAATATCCTTTAAACATAAATAAAACTTCCATAAAATAAATCACACTTGCAGAAATTTAAGGGAACACTTGCAAAAATAAAATTTTCATGAAATAAATCAAACTTGCATAAAGGAAATCACAATTGCAGGAAAAAAAACACTTGCATTAATTGAAATTCTTGAATTGGAAATAAACAAAATTAAACAAAACACCTGCAGGTTCACAACAGACTGAATTTTCACAATACAAAGAGAAAAAATACAACAAAATAAATTATACACAAATGAATAAACATAAACATAGATACATAGATCTATCTTCCTTGAAATGAGTGGCCAGCTCATTCCTTGGAAGAGGATTTAAATCATACTTCCAAGATGTTAAAACTACAGAATATTTGAAAGGAAAGAACAACTCTTTATTTCGTGGAAGAAAAAAGTACATATCTTAGTGTAGAAGGTTGCATTTATAATTCATGTATCCAACAAACTAATTATTTTAGGAAATACAATCTAATATTATCTTTATTCCAATCCTAATAACTAAGATCTCCATCTCCATAAAATATGGAGAGAGATATATTATTTGAGTCAAAGTCTTATCTCGATGTTTTAGGAAGATTTTCTCCCAAATCATCTCCTTGCTTTTTGGTAACAAGAATCACAATGATTTTATTTTCCTATATTATTGGAAGGATGTTTTTCCTCAAAATATGATTTTTACCAAATACCTTTCCATAATTTTACATTTGACTTTGCTATTTTTTTGTGTGGAATTTTTGACACTTGTCTGGCATACTTTTTCTTTAGACTACAGCTCACTAAAAATTATATTTCTCTTCAGTGGTAAAAATTATAGAAAATATGAATGATGTTTTTTTAAACACATTTCTATGAACAAAAACCTCTCTCATATTTTTCATTTTACTTTTTTGTTTCTATTTATATAACTTTTAGTGCTCATCTGATACACTTTTTCCTTGAACTGTAGCTTACTAAAAGCTAGATTTCTCTTCATTGGTAAAACATATAGAAAATATGAATGAGGTTTTTTTAAAATGCATTTATATGAACAAAATATATCTCATATTTTCCATTTGAATTTAGAGTTTCTATTTATGGAACTTTTAGTGCTTGTCTAATACATTTGTTTATCAGAATGTATCTCACTAAAAGTTAGATTTATCTTCATTGGTAAAACCTGTAGAAAATATGAATGAGGTTTTGTTTTAAACACATTTCTATGAACAAAAACATATCTCATATTTCCCATTGGATTATCATATTATTCACAATACCTCAAAAACTATCATTCCGTTGATGTAGGTTTTGGAGCTAATTTTACTCTATTGATGCAGGTTCTGGAGCTAACATTACTCTGTTGGTGCAATTTCTAGAGCTAAATCCAATGGTTCTGGAGCTAATGTTACAGGTTCCATAGCTAACTCCAATGGTTCCGGAGCTAACATTGTACGTTTCAGAGCTAACTCCACTGGTTCTGCAGCTAACGTTGTAGGTTCCGGAGCTAACTAAAACAACTATAACTTTTGCATGCGATCTTGGATTGAGATGATTTTTTTTTTTGAACTTGCATAATTTCGTGAGAGGAATCTAGATATGAAATCATAGTTGAGTTTAGATGTACTATTCATGATCACTTTCATTTTTCCCAAAACTAGCATTATCTTTCCTTTATGGCCTGCATACATGAGACTTTGCATATTTTCCCAAATAATCAATAGGATTAGTAAAAAAGATAGATAATAAAATATTTCTAAAGAATGAAAAATATATATATTCTATATTCTATCTTAAAAAACTATAAGTTCCAAGATTACTTTTAAATCCACTTTCAAAGGTAACTTGGAAGAAAAAAATAATGGTAATTTATGGCTGATTTATGGCCTCATCAATTGTTTTCTAAATGAGCTTGAACAATTTCTTACAGTATTAATTGTATGAGAACCCTCTTTTTTTTTCTTGTATTCCTTTCACTTGTCATATGCATCATTTTGCAATAGTGCATCATGTAATGGGTGTTTTGACATCCCACTACTATGTAAAAAATCACCATAATTACCTGTAAGTGGTTCTTCTAGCTTCCAGATACATAATGTCAATGATGTTATTGTGATGTTTTATACTCACTCAAAAAAAGGGAGACCAAAGTGCTTCAAACCCCCCATTTTGTGCCCATGTGTCAACATACCAGTCAAGGTGATAGGGAGATTAATAACATTGCTTATTGATTTTGCTTTTTTTTCCGTCCTTGGTATTTCCATTTTAATCTTGTCCATTTTTTCATACACAATGCTCAAATAGCTATTAGAATTTTTTTGTGATTGCGTTCTACATGCATAGTAAGTTACATGAAAAATTTGAATGTAATCATTATGCCATTTCTGACATTGATCTATTTGTGTCAGTGTTTTTGGACACGAGGTTGTTGCACATTTGTTCTTAAGCTCTGTACACTCATCACATTTGAGCTTGAAGAAAGTTGTTCTTGGTGATTGAAACATGGAAGAAATGTTCTTGCCATATTTTCTGATATTTTTTAGTGATGTTCGAGGAAGGTCCAAAAATGAAATTCCCTTCTTACACTTTTGTAGTGTGTAAGGAAAAACTATAACATGCAGAAAACAGTCTCATTTTTACTTTAGTACCATCTTGTCCCACTGAACGAGACATGTGTGGGGATATATCAAAATTCCTCTCCACCATTTGAGATATCAATGCAATAGTTTCAATAGTTTTTGGCATTTGTTTTTATTTTCTTATATTTCTATTTACTTCCCTCCTCTCACCATGAATCCAAGATTATTTGTATTTGTAATAAGTGTTTTTTTGTGGTTCCATGACATCTGTACCATGCATTCTAACATACATCCCTTCCACATAACTTCAATTTATCTAGACTATGTTATGAAGTTTGACCTTGATCACAACTGATAGAATTTACGGTGAATGTATTAAGTAAAAAAAATTTGATGGTAGGTTCATTCATATCTAGAGTTAATTCCAACTTTGATTGAAAGTGGTTAGAGATAGATTAGAGATACATCCTTCCTTACAACAAGGTATTTTCTTAACTTCAGACAAAAATTCTTCTCTTGAATTTTCATCATTTTTCGTTGCCTTTGATGTACTATATGGGTATAATTTACCTTTTGGCGTTTAAGGCGTTGTAAGGTCTTTTTATCATTTTGTCATTACTACTACATATGGAGGATTTATATGAATTTGGATATACTATTTGAGGCAATGGATCTTCAAATGCACCCCACATTTCTACCAGAAACTCTTCTAGAATTTATTTTAGCCTTACTTCCATAACAAAATCATTTTGATGGGTCAACTTCTTTGCAAGCCATTGGATGAGAGATCCATCTTATATGGTGCAACCCTCGTAAAAAGTCTTAATTAATTTATCAACATGCACCCTAAACATAATGTAATCTCATGTTTTAAAGTACACCATGTCTCCTTCACAGACATTTTTAATTGTTGCTTCTGTAACAAATTTGTGTTCTCTTGAACAAAAATGTATCAACTTGGCATTAACCCCCTTGAACTTCAAATTGAAGTCATTTTTTGATGTGGTGGTTATTTCTTGAAGTTCATAATTTTCATTCACATGAAGTGAATTTCTTGTTTCTAGATAAAATAATTTTGTGATTGGATAGGAAAATTCATTGTTGGTTTGCAGACTTGGATAATAATCATTGCACGTATTTATAATATTCTCCACAAAAACACCAAAGTGTTTGGGTCCCAACACCACTTCCAATATCACATGTTGTTCTTGTACCAGGGATATAAACCCTTCTGATATTTCACCTTATTTTTTAGTACATTTATGTTTTAGTACCATGTAGGTTGTACTAAATTCATTCGCGTATTTAGGAGTTGTGAAAAAATGGCTATCATTGGTAGAATTCAAACCCTCATCCTCATTAAATGTATCCTCTGAGTCACTTCTCATGCTATTTTAAATGCCATCACCCCCCCGCATGTGAAACATTTGAAATCACGTGCTTAATCATTTGGTTCCTTTCCCATGGGATAAAGCATCCCTTGTTTTCAATTTCTGTTAGGGTTTCACAATCATTATTTATGTATGGTAGTCTTGCTCTGCCATTGAATACAATACTTATTGTGACAATGAATAAGCTAGACCCCCACGTCTCTACAATGGAGTGTATCTTTGGATGGATAAACTAGTCCCTCCGCAACTTTCAAACCATTGGATAATAAATAAACATGTGCTTATTCTTCAAAAATATATTTCATTTTCAACTGTATCTAAAAATAAATAGATAAAGTTAGTACAAATCACACTTAACTCTTTAACATTAGTATGGATAATTGAAATCACAATGAGAAAATAAAAATATATCTTATATGAACATCTTTAGAACCTCATTTAATCCAAATCTTTAAACATATAACAAATTATTTTACACCCTTTAGATCCCAGTGCTATGTGTATAATTTTATCCATAAACCACATAGTGATGGGGAAAGTTTAAGATATTTATAATGCACAGATTTTATTTTGTGCATTTAAATTTTGTTGAAAAAGTATTTCTAAGGGATTAAAAATAGGTACTTTTTAGTACAAACAAAATTAATATTGGCTCTTTCTTGTGAATGAAATCACATTTTCGGAACAACGGATGTGTCACCTTTTTATTGGCTACTTTGTACATGTGACATGATTTTACTTGTCCTATTGGCTACCTTTTATCTGAATTCTTAGTATACAAGTTATAAACTTTGACTTCAATTTTTATAACTAGTGGTACTAACCTACACATTACCACTCACATTCATTGGATTATGCATATTCATTGGCTTCTTTCCCCTATGGATTTCAATACTTGTATATCCTGACAGTCCCTATGATGTAATTATTATTTTTTACAAGCTAAAATTTAAATATTGGCTAGAATAGGAGGCCAGAAGTTGGTGATCACACTTTAATTTGCAAGCGAGCACAATTCTAAGTTTGAAAAATCACACATGGACATGACATTGATAGTTGATCATAGAGCGAGAGATTCATGACCTTGTACATATTTACCAAGTTCGATTCTTCGCATACCAAAGTGTGATCTTCCTCACACGTCAAAGTGAAATCCCTCGCACATCGATGTGTGATACCTTGCACATTAAAGTGCAATCCCTTGCATGAAAAAGTACATGCATTTTCAAGACGAAGTGCGGATTTGTACTTGGAATAGGGATCACTCACATATTGAAGGGCATATTTTCACCTACCATTCTAGTAAAAAATTGTCTATAGCATAGCAGTCTCTTAGACTTAAATTTAGGGTCATTAATATTGTGTCAAAGTAAATCATTTGTGTCTTTAATTCTCTAATTATATAGCTATGCTTATTTTATGCTATAGAGTTCAAGTTTTAGTATTTATTTTATTAACGATGGTGGTATATGCTTTGATTCAATTATGTGTATTAATTGTTTCTAAGCTTTTTTATATCCTATGTAATATTTTAACAATATAAGTTTACTTTTAATAATTTAGACTTTATTTTATTAACGATGGTGGTATATGATTTGATTCAATTATATGTATTAATTGTTTCTAAGCTTTTTATATCTTTGTTTGTAATAATCGTATATAATATTGAGTAGAAGTAACACATGCTACATAGTTTTTATTAATAATTCTCAATATTAAAGACTTAATTTCAATTAACTTTGAAATTAAGTCTCAACCAATGTCGAATTGTAGTTTTCATACATTAAAAATTATGTTATAAAGATGTTACCTTAATTTTAGACCACGTTGTTGTGTGTAAAATTTTATCGATAAATCTCATAGTGTAGGGGAAAGATTAATAATTTTATAATACAATAACAATTACACTTTTTTGTAAGGTAAAATGTTACATAATTAATATTTCACTTTGCTAAACATTAAAGGGGGGGGGGGGGGGGGGGGGGGCCATTAAACTATGTAATGTAAAATCCGCCACTTTAGAGTATTTTTTTTTATTTTTTCGTATTGCATTTATTATTAAGTGGTACAATATTAAATTTTAATCCACACAACTCTGCTAATGTTTGTATTTACTACAATAAAATGCAAAACTGTATACTCTTTTCGAAGGCAATCACACTAAAATAAGGAGCAAATACACAAATGGGGGAAAAAACAAAGTTACAGAAAATTAAAAGAGGTAAAACTTTGTTATTTTATATTGAATAATTCCAATTTATACACCAATTTCACAGTGATTATAAATATTACATTTGTTAGTAGGTAATTTACCAATTTTCAAATGATTCTCCACATGTTTTGATTTTGTGATTTTACAGAACTCAGGACCCCTTGTATATTTATTTTTAGAAAATGGAAAATGAAATTAAGTTTAGATAAAAGATGAAGTACGTAAATTATATCATTTGTGATTGTTTATAGTAACTGATAAATCTACAGGACATGGAAATATCACCATTTTCCTTTTTTTGACATTTCAAATCGTAAGTTTTCAAATCAAATCCAAAAAACTATGCAGACAATACGGTTTTTTCAATACAACTAAGCAACTGCCATGTAAAGCACTTATGCGTGCTAAATTGAGATGGAAATAGTGTCTTTAATTTTCAAGAGAATACAAGTGCCACACAAAAATTGGGTCTTTGCATTCCACATTCACAATTTGATCTAAATTATCCATATATTGTTGATGATGTCGATGATTAAAAATTAGAAAAAAAAAAATCAATAATCCATGCATATGAAAAAGATAGAAATAAAGAGGAGATGATGAAAGAATACAAATAAGATTTGTGGTCAAAATCTGATGTAAAAAAATCTATTATAAAATACAAAGAGCTGTATGAACATTTAAACTGCTGATATATCAACATGAAACATTGGGATAATATAACAGATGTTATGAATGAATTTTGTGGAAAACAATTCACTAAGAAACAATGTAAATACAAGATGAATAGGTTGAAGAAAACCTTCAAGAAGGAGAAACAATTTGAAAACACAACACTGACAACATAGTCAACATGGACTTTCTATGAAGATATAGATCACACTACATAGAAAACATACAAGGTTATTGGTTTTAATGGAAAAGAGAGGGTTAATACAACCACTTCTACTTCTGAAAAAGACATGAGAGGGAAATCAGAAATCCCTTCTATCAACATTAAAAATTTGGAAGGAGAAAATATAGAAACCCTTTTGAATAAAAATGGAATTAAGAGAAAAGATGTGAAGAGAAAAAAAAAATCTTATGGGGATTTGAAAGAGGTAATCCAAAATATCATGCATATATTCAGGCAGACATTGAAAGAAATTGAGTTGGGAAGGGTTCAACTAGAGTGTGAAAGAATGGAACAAGATAGAAAGTTAATGGAGAAAATATTGGATGTACAACTTCAAGTCACAACTCTTTTTACCTAGGAAAATTACAGTTTCTTTAACCTAAGTAATATAGTATCACATCATTCATTTCATCTTAAAATAAAAAATATCATGCATTGGAGTTAGCTAATACTTCCCTATTTTGTATTCTTACTTTTTATTTCAAAACAATGCCAACGATCAACATCATGGGCACCACCAAGATCATTAACACACACATCTAAAGATATTGTTTGTGTAACAAAATAATTTAAAAAACGATGTTGGTAAACATGTATATTTTTGTTGAGGACAATATGATAATTCAATATGTGAGACATCAATTAAACCATATATCATTGGTAGTATAGTCAAAGTATGGAATACTTATACAGTCTCTATGTAATTCATAGAGGATAATATTGTCAATGAGCATGGTGTTCTTTTTTGGATAAAGTTGATAATTTTAATATTATTTGTGTGGCATATATGGTTAATATTTGTGAGTGTCATTAAACCAAATAATGTAATGTTCTTGCGGTATTTGAAATATGATAATTCAATATGTGAGACATCAATTGAAACACATATAATTTTTAGTATAGTCAAAGTATGGAAGACTTATATACTCACTATGTAATTTAAAGATGATAAATTTTACATTGAGCATGTCATGCTTTTGGTGATATTGTTGTTAATATTCATAATTTTTGTGTGTGGAATATATGGTTAATATAGTGGTGCTCCTAAAATTAATTGGCCATTAACCGAACGAAGTAAATTTCATGTGATATTTGAAATATGTGTGCCTTTTGATAGCCTTTAATTAGCCATTAAATATATGGTAGTTGCATGTATTTTGTAAATCATGCACCAAAGAAAGTGGCGGTTGGAAGTGTCTGTTCCATGTAATTATAGATTTTCATTCATTAGTATATTTTAAGGACACTTAAATTTGTGAAGCTTCCTGTGAGAACAGTGGCATTAGGGAAAAATATGTAAGGATAGTAATTCATTGGAAAATCATATCATGGTTCTATTTCCAAAATTCTGATCATGGTTTGTTTTCATGAAGGCATAAAAAATCAGTATGCATTCTCACCTTTTCTTCTTCCAAAATTTTGAAATTCTATGTATGTATAATATTATGTAGAATTTTCAACGAAACCCTATTTTCTCTTCTTTCAGTAGTGAAATTTTTCTATTATTTAATGCTCTTTGACAAACAATCATCAAATAATAGGTTTTAACATCATTTTTTCATTTTTTCCGATCCCTAAATGATGTGCTAAATATGTGTGTATCCCACTTGCAGGTAATGTAAAACATGTTATGGGTATTTTTTTGTAAGAGGACTGAGAAATGATTCATAAAATAACTGAGATGGACATCAATGATGACTGGAAGTGAACAATGTTGGACCCTAAAACATTGGCTAAGTACCAAAAGGTGCGCATGCAGGACCAGTGAGAATAAGGGTGTTCAAGGGAAAAACGTAGATGACAAAAGGGTTTAAGAAGGGTTTAAGTGAAATCAAGGTGCGCGTGGGAGGTAGGACAAGGATTTAAATTACTTAGCCATCTCTGGAATTTTAAAGGCACTTGAGGAAAAAATTGAGGACCCGACTAGGTGTGATGAGTGGATAAGGTGCTAGCCTAGAACCTGGGAGGTCAAGAAAATGATATTCCACACAAGGAATACTCCTAGAAGACATCATCACAGAGAGTAGAGGGCTTGGAAAGGGATAATCAATCACTAATGGAGGACCACATGGACACTTGGCATGCGATCTTCCCTTAAAGGGATCATGGTGGTGGAAGTTGATCCTATTTAAAGGAATGTGAGAGATAAAGAGAATGAAGAGAGATATACCAACATAGAGAGATAGAGATGTATACAAAAATAGGTGGTGAACAAAGTGCTGCATAAAATTTTAGGAGGCCCTAGGGTTTGGGGTTCTCATCATAAGGTTGTAATAATGTTATCAAGTATGGGCATAAAGGGGTGGGTCTATAATAAGTTGTAATAGGGAAATTTTAGCTAAGGGTCCCATGATGCATGGGCTAGATCTCTGTCATTTACTGTATTTGGTCTAATATGACCCTTTTGAATGTAATGTGGTTATTGAAAATTATTGGATCAATATATATATGGATCTGTTCTGAACAACTTGTTCATGGGTACAAACCCTAATATTATTTCCTCATGTCATGAATCATATATGGTTCTTTTTATTCCACACTATGCTTGTTTCTTTTGTTTTAGATGCACGGGTATAAATATATACTAGCTCATCTTGTGATTTTAAGTAGATACATGAATATATAATTCTCTGCAATTGATCCTCTATTAATGGCAAAACCCTCTCACAAAACTCACATAAAGGAGGGGCTTGGTGCTCACACTTGCCTCGGGTGAGCACCCAGCACCCGCTGGATGATAGGTCAGCGCACGTGGGGTTTGAAGTATTAAGGACAATAAAAATGAATGCAAACAAAGTGGGTGTTGCTGAAAAGGCTCCAGAAAAAATATTTTTCTCAGTTAGGATTGTTAAGCGTTTAGGGATTTTTGCTCGTTTACGGGCCGATTTCTATAGACATTTAATTTTAAATTAAATTGTAGTAATGAAATAATGATAGTGACTTATAGAAGGTGAAAAAGTAATAGTAACACAAATAATTATTTTCTTCTTTACAATAATTGTTTGATTGCTTAAGGAAATTGTCAGAAATAAATATTTTTATAAATATATATGTGACTACCAAAATGAAAATGAAAAGAGATCTGTCTTTGTAGGTTCCTCTTTAAAAATGAGTAAAATGGGAAATTATAAAACCTACTATTTCAGAAGTTAGGCTAAACAAAATTTTGAATAATGTTTCACTTAATTGATAGTTGTTGAAAGACATATACAACATTTAGAGATTAAAATTATAGGCTCTGGTTGTTTTAGTCAAATTAGCTAATGATATATCAACACTAATAATTAAAAGATTTCATTTATAATTAAAATGTGAAATTTTTATCTTCTTTTCAATAACTTATAGTAAATAGTATGATAGCTAGTTAAGGATTGATCCCTCATGGGGGTATCTAATGCAGCACTTGGCTCAAAAACATTAATGGAACAAACTAATGAGAGCTAGTCACTATGTGACCCATGAAGAAATAATGTAATACAAATCTTTTCTTAGTTCAATAATAGATGTCTAGTGAATTATGTCTTGCGAACAATAAGATCAAAATAATTTTTTGATGTTGATCATAATGACTACTAGTCTTGTAAATATTTTATTGTGACTGACCTTAGAGACCACTAGGAACAAAATTTTGTATGCGTTGATTACTCATTGTGATATTTAATGACCTGGAAGATTATACAAGTATAATTAATTAAAGAGACCTCCATTGAATGGTTTTTTGCTAATAGTAAGTTCAAAATATTTTATCCAGGAGGATGTTATTAGCCCCTAAGATTTAAATAGTTTCTTGTTAATGCATTAGTATTTTTCCTATTAATGATGCCTAGCAATCATTAAGCTATAAGTATATCATTGGGTTGATTGTAGTAACAGGAAGGATAAGAAGCATGAATTTATTTTTTAATGATTCCTATACATTGTTAAGCTCAAAAAAATATGTTGTGGTTCACCCTAGAGAATGCTAGGATAAGAAATATTTATGACTATACCCCTCTGTAGTGATCGGATTGGCATGTTTTTTCATTGGAATAACTGTTGTGCTTTGAAATAATCCTAGATATGAAGAAGGTTTTAATAGGTCATTATGGCTAAATATAGTGACTGATAAGATCAACACGATGTATATATTGACCCCCCACCAGTTCAAATAATTTAGAAATTTTTCACATTCTAATAATAGTTTTCCTTTGAATAAAATCATCGATATGACCAATATTTAAATATTTCATTGTTGATCAGCTTAGTGACTGCTAGGATCTGAACTACGTAAGACTTAAAGCCCCTCCCCCCCCATGCATTTACAGAAATTTCTCATTGCATTAATTATTTTTACTGGAGTGACACCTAGCAAATGCCATGGTTAAAAAAACTTATATCTTGACTCCTCCTTCGTGCTTGTATAATAGTGCTTCATTCATTCCATTAATAGTTATTCATTCCATTAATAGTTATTTCATTCCATTAAATGTTGATCCCTTATGTATACATGTAATAGAACAATTTTCATAAGTCAATGATGGATGTCCATTGAATGGTGGTATGTTAACCCTAATAGCTAAATATTTTTTCGAGGTGGATGTTATTGACCATTAAGCTTGTATATTTTCTTGTTAATGCAATAGTAGTTTTCCCTGTTAATGATGCCTAGCGACCGCTAAGCTATAGGTATATCGTTGTGGCTGACTGTAGTAACATTTACGATAAGAATTACATATTTATTTTTTAATGATTCTTATAAACCGTTAGGCTCTAAAACATATGTTGCAGTTAACCCTAGAGATCGCTACAATCAGAAATACTTGTGTATGTACCCATTAGTAGTGCAAACATTGGCATTCTATTTCTCATTGCAATAATTTTTGGGATTTGAAATAAGCCTGGATACGATGAATCTCTAAATATTTCATTTTGGCTAAACATAGCGACCACTAAGACCAACATTATGTATATGAACACATGTGAATTACAACATTCTCCAATGCTCAATTTCAAATAAAAATTAATTCTTAATGGCCATTACGCTAGTCCATTCAATTGGTGTTAATTACAAACAAGTAATGTTAAAATTTTCCATTCATATGTTGACATAGATACTCTCTCTCATTAACATCTATGTTTTCAAAAATTTTATCGATGCTATGTACGCAATATTGATGGGTGTTATAAAATTGGTAATCCTTATAGAATATTTTACGTGTTAATTGTCATGAATAATTTTGCATAGTTTATGAACTTAGCAATCGTTAGTATATGAACTACGTAATTCTTGAAACCTTAAGAGTGCTTATATTGACATACTTAGATCATTGCATTAATTTTATTTATTGGGGCGACGAATAAAAAATGCCATGATTAAAAATATGTATACCTTGACCCCTCAGTGGTGCATGTACAGTTGCACTTTACTCACTCCATTAATAGTAAGTATGTAAATAATCCCTAGTGACCTCCAAAATCTAGATATCTAGAAATTTATTACCCTATCGACCGCTAGGATCAACAGTCATGTCTTTTATGTGGAATTTTTTTTCTAATCTTACCTAATATGCATAGTAAAGGACATATGAATGTTTATGTAAAATTAATAAATGTCATTTGTCTTAGAATATTTTTCTATTAATGATGTATGCAACATTCATGACCCTTAAATTTCTCAACATGGCTAGAGATCAGGAAATGGCAATGGTAGATAATTATTTATATTCCCACGAAAAACAAAAAAGTAATAAGATATACCATTTTTTATCCAACAACCTTAGATGACGAATTTAAGCATTACTCAACTCTATATTTTGCAATTCAGAATGAAAGTGTTGATCTTGACGTCGTATATATAACGGGTATACCAGAAGAGCAAGTGCTACGGTTCTGAGATGTAAGGGTGATAAAAAGTGTCAGACTCCATTTAATTTCTACTAAGCTAGAGGTGCATCTATTTCTTGATTTGTACACTTCATATTTGTTTCATGCCAAGTCAAAGGATTTTTCATTATTTTCTAAATTCAGGAAAAATAGAATAGGTTTGTTTGTTAGGAATGCATAAAAAACATTATTATAAACTTCTAGAGCTAGACTATTTGTATAACAATAACATAGTCGAGTCCTAGATGGCCAGATTGAGAGTAAGATATGTTTTACAGAGTTGGGAAAAAGGCCAAATATATAATATGGATGATTTTAAGCTATCTGATATCCTTATTAAAAGGTTTAGACTAGGAATCTACATTGGCATGGCACTCATGAATAGGCTATATGGAAATTCAGAAATCTCTAAGGTGGATGTTTTTTTAATCCTGTTACATTATTTTACTATTGATAAAGACAATATTCCCTCCTTAAGGAAGGTGTTGTGTCTCATTTTAGTGACATAAAGAAATAATTTTGTCAACCATGGGAAACCATTTTACATGGCTTCCTATCTTCTTGATGTTGTCATTGGTGTTCTCAAATGTCTAGATTTCTGTCAAATCTAGTCTCTTTTGATCCCTTTGAGGGTAAATGAGAAATATTCAGACTTATATGCCTATCGTTTTAGATTGCATATTCAAGATATATGCACTTATTTGTATCTTTCTCTAAACCAACAATTACATGAAATGATGACACTGATAATATCCAATGCCATCCTCACTTCTACAAGGAATATAGGAGCCACATTCTTCTATCCATAATATGCAGTTATCATGATTAAGGGGCTCCTTACACCTCCTTTTTAGTTTCCATATTATGTACCAGACAAATTGGAAGTACAAGAGGTTGCATATCATATTTGTAATGGTATTACTTTAAAAGATAATGAGATTTAAACACATCCCTCCTTCCTAGTCTTCGTGGGATGCAAAATGTTTAAAAAGTGGCCCAATTTGAAGGTTGCCTCAGCCCATAGAAATTATTTTCATCTCCTAGAACACCCTTTAAGGTAATATGACAAAAGGAATAGGGTTTCCCAACACCTTAATTCACTTAAAGGATAGTTAAATATACAATATTCTCACGTGCATGATGATAATGACTAGGTATGGATTATCCAAACATAAGATAACATTGTTCAGAAAAATATGAAGGATTCAGGGGTGGTTCCACCTCTGAGAGAAATTATTAAAAAGGAGGCTATGAAGAGAAATCAATCTTTGTATTCAGAACATTCACAACAACCTGGTGCTCCCTTATCTCCACCAAATGAAACTAGATCTGAATTTTGAGAATTCTTGTTCAAACAAAATAAATCTCTAGCTAGTGAAGCCCCAATGCAACCCTCTCAATCTTTTACCTCCACTTCAAAATAATCAAGAAATGATTGGGCAAAGAAATTCATAATTTCTTACAAGGAACATCCAGATGGGGAGGCACGAGAAGATCCCTTAGTGAACATCGAATTCAATACAAGGATGAGAACCTTGAAAAGGGTAACAAAAAAGAAGGTGTCCACACACCAAGCCATTGTTTAGCATGAAACTTCAGAAGACCTCTTCACTCTTATAAATAAAAGGAAATCCAAAGGATCCCAAGTGGATTAATATCTGAAAGATCTGACATCCTTTATAATTTCCACAATAGAAGCAGCCATAGAAGTAGTGACGGGAGTACATGTAGAAATATAAAGCTTAAAACTCAGTTAAAGGACATAGCTCCTCCCGACATAGTTTCTGATGTAGGAGACACATTACATGGCTTGTACAATAATATAAAGAATTGCATCCATGTAAATAAGAAAGAAGAAGAGGGCTTGCAAAATAATGAAAAACTCATTACAGGAGTGGCATCATTGCAGAAAACATTAACACAAATTGGGCAAGTCATTTAAAAATGAATTTGTAAAGACCCTACAATTATGATCATGGACGATATTGGTATATTCCATACATATGCTAATTATACAAAGAAAATTCTAAGGGAATGGAATGAATAGGAAAGAGAAATTTCTTTGCAGTTTGATGACATTATTTCCAGATGAAATCATGTTTTCATAAAAGCTTCGGTCATGGAAATATTTAAAGGAAACCATGCATTAGTTTCTGATGAAGAGTTCACAACATCCATTTAGCAATTCATGGTTAATTTTCAAAGGAGAATAGCTGAGGCGAACGAGGGAAAAAATTCGTATTTCATTGAGATTGTTTCCAAAACAAGGGAAAAAATACAAAAAATAGAGACTCCGAAGGAAATTGCCAAAAACACATGTGGTAGTCAAAAGGATTTTCTTGACAAGTCTATTGTGTTATATAGAAGCATGATTCTAGATATGGAAAAGATAAAAAAGAGATATTAAGATTTGCAAAAAAGCTTTTGATGATAAAGCAAGTCCCCAACGAGACCAAAAAACCCAAGAAGAAAGTGTACCCATGGGCTCAGTTTAACAACAACCCATAGCTAAGGAAGCAACTGTGCCCGTGGTCTTAGATCAGCAACACCTCGTAGTTAACGAAGAACAAAGGTGAATCATAAATTGTTCTATGTGAGATAGGTGAGAAAACAATGTGATATATATGACATATTAATAGATGAATATTTAGAATTGATACAATGATCGTGTATATATTCCAAATGTTATACTTATCTAAACATGCATTTTCTATTTTAATAAATATTCGAGAAATTTGCTCCAAATTTGTCATTGTGGCATAAACTACAAATAATATGGCGATGAAATACTTAGTGCAAAGTAGACTCAAAATATCTTTCTCTAATTTGTTAAATCCTGATGGCCGCTATCTTCAATAATATGTTGCAAAATAATATTATAGAATCCAAGCTTAAATTTTCACACTTTGTCTTGTTAAATGTTTTAGAAATCTAAGAATGAAATATTCTATTGTAGAAGCACTCAAAACTCTAGCCACCTATAATCTTAATGTAATGTGTTTAATTATTTTGACTTCTATTATCTGAATTATGCATTATAAACTAACGAATGTTAAGCGTAACTTTTTATGTTGAGGCACTACTGAGAGGCTACTAATTTCATAATACCTTAATTAAATGAATGAAATCCTAAAAACCGCTAAGATCTAAATAATATTTTTCCACAATACCTAGCAGACTCTAATAGTGGACGCTAAGATAAATAACATGTAGATAAAAACTTGTTAATTTAATTTGTTAAAGCATACCATCGAAAACTTGAAAACATTATTAGTACGCATATTCTAGTGGACACTAGCCTCTTGGAATATTATGTGTTAAATCCTAACAAAAACTAAACCTAAATTATTACATCTTTGTAAAGGCTAGCGACCGCTAAGCTTAAATAAATTTCATTTAAAATGGTAAATCCTGTAGTAATATTTTTTATATATTATGTTGTTGCAGTACGTAGAGGCCGTTAATTTCATACTATTTTAAATTAATTCGTTAAATCCTAAAGACTGCTAAGGAGACCCGCTCTCTTCCTTCCTATTCACCCTTGTTGCGGAAGCTCTCAGTCACAACATTAAGGTAGCTATACAAGAAGGTTCTCTGAAAGGTCTCCACATCACCTCCAATATCCCACCTCTTTCACATCAGCAATTTGTGGATGACACCTTTCTCTTCGATCAAGGGACTGTCCCTGAAGCCAGGTGCCTCTCCTCTATCTTGGATTCTTACTCTTTAGCTGCGGACCAAGTTTTAAACTTCCATAAATATGTTATTTTCTTCTTCAACGTGGCCCCCCGGCTTCAGGGAAGAATTAAAGAGATTCTTGGCTTCTCTATGGGAAAACTTCCCCACACTTATTTGGGAATCCCGCTTTTTCATGGTAAGGTCAAGGCTCTCATTTGGAACAGGATTTTGAATTCCATTTCTTCAAAACTTCTTTCTTGGAAAGGAAAATGGTTGTATCTTGCTGGCCGTGTGCTTCTCATCAACTCGGTGCTCCTCTCTATTCCAATTTACATGCTTTCCATTTTACAGATTCCAAAATCTGTACTGCTTAAAATTGAAAAAGTGGCTCACACCTTTCTATGACAAGGACTCAGCACTGAATGCAAATTCCATCTTGCTAATTGGGATCTGGTCAAGCTTCCTAAGAAGTTGGGCAGTATGGGTATCTTGGATCTCGCCATTCAAAATATGGCCCTCGGTGCTAAACTTGTGTGGAACTTCATCTCTGAAGGCAGTAAACTTGCCTTCCAGGTCCTCTCTCATAAATATCTCGATGGGCACCGGCATGAGAAAATTCTTTCCAGCTACGAGTTGCCGAAGAGATCTCATATATGGAATTTCCTGTGTAATTCCAAAAATCTCATCGCTGAGAAGGTCTCTTGGAAGATAAATAATGGTCAGCTAGTGTCATTTTGGGATGAAAGTTGTAATGGTTTCCCTCCCCTCAATTTGCTACCTTCTCTCAATGGTGTTATGAACTCCTCCAAACTACATTGGGGTTCTCTTGTCTCAAACTATGGTTACCAACACCCTAACGGCTCACCTTCTTGGTGTTGGAAAGACATAATGTCTATTGGAACCTCTACCCAAGAAGCTACCTCCCTTTTGAATTCTATTGAAGATAGACATGCCACGTTCCTCGACAGTGATGATTGCTTATTATGGGTTGGTGATAGAACTGGTTCATATTCAGTTAAATTAGGCAATAACATTCTCGTTTCTCAAACTAGAAAGGGTTCTCCGAGTTCTTTTGGTTGCTGGCATCCTCACATCACCATGAAAGTAGCTTTCTTCGGATGGTTAGTCTTAAACAGAAAGGTTCTCACCCATGCTAAAAGGCGTGCGTGGGGCTTCCCTGGCCCCTCTAAATGTCTTCTGTGCAGTGCGGCAGAGGAAGACCTGGATCATCTCTTCCTTTTCTATCCCTTCACCTCCAATTACTGGGAATGGCTCCTCAATAATTTGAATCTCTCCTGGGTCCCCTATAATAGAATTGATGATAATCTTTCTTCCTGGCCATCTTTTTCCCCCAATAGCTTGTTAAGCTCTATCTGGCATGTCAGTCCTTATTTTTTGCTCTGGCATCTCTAGTGGGAACGTAACCTTCATCTTTTTAGGGAGCAAGCGGTTGAGCTTCCAACCTTCCTTTCCAAGCTCAAGGTGGCCATTTCAGAATGTGTCAGTGTAAAGTGTCCCTCCTTTCCCTCCCTTTCCTCCAAGGATTTCTCTATTCTTCAGTAGTGGCCACTTATAAAAATCCCCAAACCTAGGTCAATTGTTCGAAAAGGGCTCTCCCAAATTGAAAAGATGTTACTTAGGAAGAATACCAGGTGGCGTCCTCCTCCAAAGGGGCACTGGAAATTAAACTTCGACGGAGCTTCCAGAGGTAATCTAGGTTTATCTCAGGCTGGCTACATTCTTAGAGACGATCAAGGTCTCCTCATCAAAGTTGTTTCCTTCCCTCTAAAAGAAGGCACTTGTAATATTGTTGAAGCTCAAGCTCTACTTGAAGGGTTAAAGATGGCCACTCTTCTTGGTTGTTCAGAATTATGTATTGAAGGGGATTATCAAATCCTTATTTTCACTGTTTCTAGTGCTGCCTCTCAGTCATGGAAGTTGAACCTCCTCATTCCTCCTATTCTTTATTGGCTTGGTAAATTCCACTCCTGGAACATTTCTCAAAATTTTCGGGAAGCTAACCAAGCTACAGACTTCCTAGCCAACTATGCAATTGACAATCCCTCTGCTATCATATCATCCAGTGATGTACATGTGTGGCCTGGCCTTTCCCATTTTCTATCCCAGGATCAAAGGAACACATGCGGGTAACTTGTCAGTGCCTCCTCTGCACCTGGTAGCTCCCTCGTGCGTGTTGTCTTCTCTCCCTTCTTTCGGCAGCATTCTTCCCTTCTCCTGCTGCACTCCCACTCAAGGCTCTAGCCTTTCCGTCACATCCGTGCACCGCTTGTCTGTTCTCCTCACGGGTTGCTTCTTCTTTACCTTCATATGTTCCTGTCCCTCTTTGCCACTCTCCAGGTCTGTTTCTCTCGGCTTCTATTCGGCTTCTTCTCAGTGCCATGTCATTCATCGGCTTCCCCTTTGTAGCCCTTCGAGGGTAGTTTCGTGAACTGGCAGATGTTTCCACCATTGACAGGCACCTTTTAGCAATGGTCTTCAAATATTCTTCGTCTGCTGAGGCCGAAGCCATTGAAGCCATCCTCGGTGATTCCTTCTGCTTCAATGCTCGTCACCCCCGGACTGATTCCGATATTGCTTCCGCCTTAGTCTCTTTCTTCCTATTGCTTCACTCCAACATGGCAGACGTGGAACGGGTCACCTCAGACCAACTATATGCTATTCACTGCATCAGCCTTCATGAATAACTTGCTGATTTCACACTTCTGGACCCATTGCTGTGGGTGGAGGAATTCGATGAGCTAGCCATCGGCTCTGGTCGGGATATACGTTGGCTCAGCGGGAAGTACAGAGATTTAGTCACTTTCACATAGAACTTCCATCCATCATTGGACTAGCGCTTTCTTCCGGTGGTCAATATCGAAGTGGCCCTCTTTCCTCTTCACTCCGTAGTGGATCAGTTGAACGCTCTCAAGGATCGTGCTCTTCTTGCCTTCAATTTATTGTTACATGTGGCCTCTTCGCACGATGGTCATTCTACGGGCTAACTGGTGTAGCCCTCATCCCTTTGTAGTGTGTTCGTCTTCTTTGTCTCTGCGTTCTCTTCCTCCATTTGTTTTCAGTTTTCTTCTACCTCCTTCTCTCCTTCCGACTTCCTTCTTCTCATTTCTTCTTCTTGATTGTAGGGTTGGGGTCCCTCTCCCCACCGGTTCATAGCTCCGGTTAAAAGCGTTTGCCAATAAAAATTAAAAAAATAATATGTTATTACAATACCTAGCGGACGCTAGCCTTCCAATATATTTATTTATTTTTATAAATCCTAGTGGCTACTAAGCTCCAAATAATATGTTGTGGCATTGCCTTAATGACATACAACTTCATGATATTCATTCTTGAGTACCGATCTCTAAGATCATAAAATGTTTTCAAGGCATAACCCAATGACCACTAAGCTTGCAATATTTGACATATTTTTACTTGAATCCTAGCATCATAATATCTTCAATTAATATGTTGCATCATAAGATAGTGGACATCAAGCTAAAAATTCCATACTTCATCTTATTAAATGCTAGAGACATCCAAGCTCGAAATATTCTATTCTGGAAGCAACTAGATGTCTCGTAGCTCAAAAATTGTTAATTTGATTTGTTAAAGCATACCGCTGAAAACTTACAATCATTATGAGTATGCATATTCTAGCAGATGCTAGCCTCCTAGAATACTATATGTTAAATAATAATGAATGCAAATCTTAAATTGTTACATCGTTGTAAAGGCTAGTGGTCACTGAGATTAAATAAATTTCATTTAAAATGGTAAACCCTGTAGAAATATTTTTTTAAATATTATGTTGTTCCAATGTGTAGAGGCCACTAATTTCGTACTACCTTAATTTAATTTGTGAAACACTAGCGACCGCTAAGGTACAAATAATATGTTTTGGAAATACCTAGTGGATGCTAGATTTGCAGTACCTTTATTTATTTTAAGAAATCTTAGCAGCCACTAAACTCCAAATAATATGTTGGTTTTGTGTCTTGGAAGCTTATAACTTCATGATATCCATTCTTGAGTACCGATCTCTAAGCTCAGAAAATGTTTTTGAGGCATAACCCAATGGCTGCTAAGCTTACAATATCTAACATGTTTTTACTTGAATCCTAGTGACAACATATCTTCAAATAATATGTTGCATCATAAGATAGTGAATGTCAAGATACGAATTCCATACTTCGTCTTGCTAAATGATCGAGACATCCAATCTCGAAATATTATATTGTAGAAGAAACTAGATGCCATGTAGCTCAAAATTTATTAATTTTATTTGTTAAAGCATACTGCTGACAACTTGCAATAATTATGAGTATGCATATTCTAGAAGATACTATCTTCCATGAATCTCATGTTAATGTGTTAAATTCTTACGTCCTCTATGACCTAAATATTATGTGTTAAAGCCTAAAGAACGCAAAGTTTATATTGTTACATTGTTTTAAAGGTTAGCAGACCCTAAGGTCAAATCAATTTAATTTAAAATGGTAAATCATGTAGAAATATTTTTTTTAAATATTATGTTGTTCCAGTGTGTAGAGGCCACTAATTTGATACTACCTTAATTTAATCTTTGAAATACTAGTGATCACTAAGGTACAAATAATATGTTGTGGCAATACCTAGCAGACGTTAGACTCACAATACCATTATTTATTTTGAGAAACATTAGTGGCTGCTAAGCTCCAAATAATATGTTTTTGCAATTTCTTGGTGGCGAATAGCTTTATGATAACTGTTCTTGAGTACCAATCTCTAAGCTCATAAAATGTTTTTGAGCCATAACCCAACGACTGCTAATCTTGCAATATCTGACATGTTTTTACTTGAATTTGAGTGATAGTATATCTTCAAATAATATGTCGCATCATAAGATAATAGATGTGAATCTAAAAATTCCATACTTCATCTTGTTAAATGCTCAAGACATCCAAACTAAAAATATTCTATTGTGGAAGCAACTAGATGCCATATAGATCAAAATTTGGTAATTTGATTTGTTAAAGCATGCCATTGACAACTTGCAAGCATTATGAGTACGCATATTCTAGTAGATGCTAGCCTCCTAGAATCTCATGCTAATTTGTTAAATTCTTGTGATCTCTATGACCCAAATATTATGTGTTAAATTCTAACAAACGCGGAGCTTAAATTGTTACATCATTGTAAAGGCTAGCAACCGCTAAGCTCAAATCAATTTCATTTAAAATGGTAAATCTAGTAAAAATATATTTTTAAATATTATGTTGTTCTAGCGTGTAGAGGACACTAATTTCATACTACCTTAATTTAATTTGTGAAATAATAGTGACCGCTTAGGTACAAATAATATGCTGCGGAAATACCTAGCAAACACTAGACTCACAGTACCTTTATTTATTTTGATAAATCCTAGCAACCGCTACATTCCACATAATATGTTGCGGTGGTGTCTTGGCGGAATATAACTTTATGATAGCCGTTCTTGAGTACCGATCTCTAAGCTCAGAAAATTTTTCCAAGCATATATTTTTTGGCAATACCTAGCGAAAACTAGACCTACAATATATTTATTTATTTTTTGAAACCCTAGCAGATGCTAACCTCCAAATAATATGTTGTGGCAATACCTAGCAGATGCTAGACTCACAATATCTTTCTTTATTTTGTTAAATCCTAGTGACAACTATGTTCCAACTAATACGATGCAGAAGTGTCTTAGCAACGTATGAATTCATGATATGCATTATCTAGTACCGATCGCTGAGCTTAAAATATGGTATTAAATTATACCCTAATGGTCGTCAAGCTTTCAATAGTTTTCTTGTTTTTTGTAAAATCCTAGGGATAACTAATATCCAAATACTATTAGTTTGCGTCCTTCTAGAAAAACTAATAATATTGTGGCCCTCCATAGCAACCCTAATGAATTAATATATATGCTGACACTCTATCTTATGTCAATAATACGTGGCCTACTGATAATATTATTTTAATATAATTTTATTGTCGTGACTAACATACATAAATACATTGTGATTGAAATATTTAATATATAAATTATAATGCATAGTGATTGTAATATTTTATAGATAAAATTTAGGCGTATATATAATATGTTTAACCTTCGACAGCACAAAAAATATCTCACAATTGAAAACCTAATATTATTTTACAAATTTAGACCATTTTGTTAACCTCGAATATCTTCTCACAAAGTCAACGTGGCAGCCAAATAAACAATTTACAATGAAATATTTACCTCAGGTTATTTCTATCATCATAATAAAAGGAAAAAAAGGTAGATGTAACAAATACCAAAAGAATATTTTGAGTCCCGTTAAACAATAATTTTTAAAAAAAACTAGTGTTTAGGTGACTAGCCATCATTATCAGGAAAAACAATCTAGAGTGGGAGAGATGAGCAGAAACTTGAAAGTGTTTAAATGAAATAAAAACCAGAGATGAAGAGGGATTAAATTTTCTTTGGTTAGGGCCCAACATATTCCTTATTTTCTTTAGGAACAAGGCAGTGTGACAAAAAGATCAAAAGGAGCCAGTAAGAAGAGTTAGGGTCATGGATCACATTTTCATAGGGAAAAGTAGGGTTGGATTGACGTGAAAAAATACAAGAACTAGTATTCAAATGGTGGCGTGACAAAACAATCAAAAGGAACTGTTGGTTTCTCAGAAGTGCACCCACATCTTGGATCTTGGAAGGGCTGAGGTGTTTTGAGACCACAATGGAGCTATCCCCAAGTTATAGGACCTTGCGAGCTTGGGATGGATCTCCAGAGAAGGTCGGTTACTCTATCTATTTCTACTGCTACTATTACTCCTAGTGCCGAGAAATGAAAACTAAGCTAACAATGCCAAGGGAATAGGGATAGAAGGACAACATGAGTGGAAACCTACACTAAAAGGAGATAACACCAGAAAAGAGGGATGAACACTATCTGTTCTGAGTGAGAACGTAGTGAAATGCGTGAAAGGAGGCTAGGCATGAGTAGCACAGCAAAACATGTATTCACCAGATCGTTCTCATGGACACAACTAAATATGGAACTACAAGGGACCTGAAATAGCACAACCAGCACACAATGCAAAAGAAAAGGCAAGAAGAAGTAATGCAAACATGTTAGGAAAGAGAATAGTCACAAAATGATTCCTTTATTACTTCTAGAAATGCACAGAGCTGTTACAATGATGAAGTAGGCCGATATCCACATGAAAGAGCCAAACATAGATGTCTGAAAATCAAAATATAGAAAAATATGAAGTCCTCAACAAAACACATAAGGATCTAGAGTTTCCAACATAACAAATGATCATTTCTCTTACATTTATAGATGAATCCATAGAGGAAGAAGGGAAGAAAGAGGGAAAAATCTGAATTTGAAACACAACCATTAGCAAGAAGCATTCAATACATGAAAATCCACCTGGAGATCTATGAAATATACTTCCCCACACCTGTTTGGCATGTTAAAGAAGAAAGGAGGGTAGATCATAGTAAATCAGTTGGTTAGAGCAATTAGATCTACTCATTAATGCTCAGAAAGATGTTTTCCCATTTCTCACTTGCCAGATCCACCAAAAATTGAATTTGAACTTCTGGCACTGTAGCTGATGTCAGCATCTCTTTGAAAAGTCCAGGTGCATGCTGATTCAAGTTATGTAGAAAAAGATATGGCTGTCAGAAAATGTCAGAGTCATCAACACATGTAGAATACGTGGTGTGTACAGATTGGCCAAAATGATGGCCAACTGTGTGAATACTTGTCATTTCTGCCACATGTCACTTGCTGATTTACTGCAAGGATTTGGTTCCCTATTGGCGGCACACGCAAGTATATCAAATGTTGACCTGACACACTAGGGTGTAAGGGAAGGGCGTAGAGAGAAAATGGAGGAAGAAGTAGAGGGAGCATGCGTGATGCACGTGGGGAAGTGAGGAAAACTGGTGAGTAGAGAACACATGGTCAAGGCACAACTATTAAAAAGTAATGAGCATGGTATGCGAGGGG
Source organism: Taxus chinensis (assembly GCA_019776745.2). NCBI lineage: Eukaryota > Viridiplantae > Streptophyta > Pinopsida > Cupressales > Taxaceae > Taxus > Taxus chinensis. Next base: position 840,948,500 of record CM034151.1, read on the forward strand.
TGAAGGACCTAGCTGATAGAAGCAAGTGCGGGGTGCGCGGGAATGGAAGAAGCTGAGTAGGAAGAAGGAAAATGCATAGAAGGTGGGCACAAGGGGAAAAGTGGAAAGAGAGAAGGAAAGGGGCATGCAGGGAAACTGTGACCAAGGGAATGTGCCAAGTGATCTTGAGCATGTGCAACATTGTAATAAATAACTTAGAGTTAGAATGTGTATATGAGTTATCTGAGTAGCTAGGAGAGTTATTTGGATAACAGTTTTGGTGAATTTTGGGGCCATCTACCTACTAGATGAAGGAGATCAATAGCCTGAAGCATCCATTGGGCATGGAGTCCACTTACGCAGTCATGAAGATGCCCTTGTAGTCACTTGAAGATCATTTTTTGACTTTGTTCTTAAACTTGCAACTGCTGAAAGAAGATCCACATTCTAGAAGCAACGAAAGAGTGTGTGCAAGAAGCATGCGAGAAGAAAGAACTATGTACAAACAAACAATGTGTGCACAACCCACACTTGGATAAATTCAAAATACTCTAATATATGTAACATGATGCAAAAAAAACGTAAAGGAAGGGTTTGAGATAGATCCCATTTACTGGGATTTACAGCGTGCCTCCATCAAGATGAGTTAGCTTCTTTGCAGGAATTGATGATGTACGGGCCACTCCAAAGTGCATCAAACTTTAGATGGCACCCTATTTTATCTCTGTCAGCATCCCATTTCAAAACCAAGTCCCTAACTTTGAAAGCTTGAGGCCTAGATTTTCTGTCAAACCATTTATTTGTTGCTTGTTGATGTTGTTCTAGTTTGGTCATGACAGAGTTCCTGAGTTCTTCAAGATTAACCAACTCTTCCATTGTGATTTTTCTTTGGTCTGCACCTTCAAATTACATTTGTTGAGAAAGCATTAATGAATTCAGCTCTAGTGTTAAAGGAAGGGTGGCTTCCTTGTCATAGACAATATTATAAGGTGAAGTCCCTATTGCCTTTTTTACTGTGATTCTATCTACCCAGAGCGCATGTGACACCTTTGTATGCCACTTTATTTAGCTGATGCTCATTGTGTGTTTCATGATTTTTATTAGGTTCTTATTTTTTAATTCTTCCAGACCATTACCCTGAGGGTAATATTTGGAACAAGTCTTTAGGTAAATGCCTAGAATTAGAGCCCAATCATTGATTTTAGTACTAAGGAAGGCATTTGCATTATCAGAGATAATGGTTTGAGGAATGCCAAACCTTATAACTATACCTTCGATAAAGTCAAGGATGACTACCTCGGTTGATTCCTTAAGTGCCATAGCTTATGTCCATCTAGTGAAGTAATCTGTAGCTGTCAAAACTCATTTATGTCCAGCGCTTGACGGTGGATTTATCATGCCTATGAAGTTGAGACCCCATTGTGCAAAAGGCTGATCTGTTTGGATTAGTCAAAGGAGAAGTGTTGTCAATATTTTATTTCCTTCAAAGAAAGTGCATTCCTTGAATTTTTTGACCCACCTATGTGCATCTGCAAATAGGGTAGGCTAGAAGATACCTGTCATTATGATCTTGATTGTTGTAGTTTTAGCAGAGAAGTTTCCACCAGAGAATCCATCATGAATTTTTGATAACACCTTATTAGTCTGTGCATTGTCGATATATCTTAACAACATGCCATCAAGATTTATTTTGAAGAGAATTCCATTAATCGACACATAAGGGACCAATTGTAACCTAATATGTCTTCTCTTTGCTTTGTTTAAAACAAGAGGGTAAGCACCCTTAGAAAGGAATGTGATCATGTCCTTCATCCAGTATCATGCACCAGGGTCTATATTTTGTTCAAGTTCTACATGTAGAAGGCCTTCATCCAAAAATAATGAAGCTTCGAGTTCATTCTACACATCCTCAACAATCTACTTATTGAGTGCATTACCTCTTACCAGCTTTTCGGCCTTGATAGTCACAGCATACTCCATGATTTTGGTCACCCATTGTGCCCTTTTCTCACTAATTTATGCTCCCATGATGAAGTATTTGACAAAATATTGAAAAAATAACACCCTGATATGATTGGTGGCGAGCATACTTTTGAATTTCTTTAGCACGTGCATAATGGTGAAGACCTGATTCTCCGTGTGACTGTATTTTAGTTCATAATCCTTCAACATCTAGTTGTAGAAAGCCATTGGTTTTTCTAAACCTTGTTCATTTTCTTGTGTTAGGACAACAACAATGCTTACATCAGCACCATAAGCATAAAGGATGAAATCCTTTAAATAATCTAGATTGATAAGTGTTGGTGTGCAAGTAATCTATTGCTTGATTTTGTTGAATCTTTCTCTTCCTTATACTGTCCATCTGAATGTTATGTCCTTTTTGAGCATTATGGTAAAGGTCCAAACTAGTACTGCAAAGGTAGGGATAAAATGCCTAACAAAATTGATCTTGTCAAGGAAGGACTGTAGGGCCTTTTTGTGTACCAACAGGGAAAGAGCTAGAATGGTTGAAACATGCTCAGGATCAATAGTGATGCCATCCTTTGAAACCATGTGGCCCAAAATCTTGCCTTGCACTACTACAAAATTACACTTCTTGGGGTTAAGAGATACCCCAAATTCTCTGCATCTCTCAAATACTTTCTCCAGGTGTGCCATATGATCCCCGATCTATTTTGAGAAGACTCTTATGTCATCAAGGTAAACTAGGATGAACTCATTGATATAACCTTTGAAGGTAATATCCATAGCACACTGAAATGTGTCACCCACATTTGATAGACCAAAGGGGATTTTCTGATATGCATCTGTTCCCCACTTGGTTGTAAATGTCATTTTGAATTGATCTTCTGCCTTGACCAGGATCTAGTTGACACCAGAGTATCCGTATAGCATGGACAATCTTTGCATGTCAGCCACAGTCTGTAGAATCTTCTCCATTGAAGGAAAAGGATAATGATCCTTTAGAGATGCCTTATTCAAATATCTTAAATCAACACAAAGTATGATTTCACCATTTTTCTTGCATAGTGGAACCAGATTTGTGACCAAGGTAGAGTATTATTTAGGAAAAATAATTTTTGTAAATATCTTCCCCCCAGGTAGATATAGACAAGTAGAAGAATATGGAAATCAAAGAAAATCAGAGCTCGATATTTATTGCGTCACCAATAGCCCTTGGCACACGTAAAGGGAACGTGACACAGAGTGTCAACATGAAAAAATACACACCTTGGCACACATAAAGGGCGCATGACATAGAGTGTCGACATGACAAAATTTGTGCCTTGGCGCACGTAAATGGCGCATGACACATAGTGTCAACATGACAAAATTCACGCCTTGGCGCACGTAAAGGGCACATGACACAGAGTGTCAACATGAAAAAATTTGCACCTTGGTGCATGTAAGGTTATTTTAACATGAAGATGGATGCACCAAGGTGCATCTTCAGGAGGTGCAACATTTTGAGCACTGACAGGAAGCAGACCCTGACCCAAATATTCAAATGGCCATAAATTTTCATAGGGAGCTTGGATTCACGCAAGGTTGGAATTTTCGAAAAGCTTACGAGGTCCTCTGTTTAACTACAACTAGATATCTTTAATTGGGTGAGAAAAAATTCTTTAAAATGAAAAATACAGTTCGCCACTTTTTGGGTTTGCTAGGGTTCTCACCTAACACCATAATGAGATGTATTAAATGTAACCTAGAGGTGGTTGGGGTAGATTTGGAATTCCTCTCTCTTTTCTCTATCATTCTTCATATAAATTTTAAGGAGGGGATTCTTTCTAAAGGTTGGAAATTCTTGTTTTGCCCCTCCCTTCTCCTCTTTTCTGTAGGTGGATTTTGTGCAGTTCAAACCTCCCATCTAAATTGCAATGCAACTTTTCCTCTTAGCATTTTGTAGTGTATTGTATCAATCTTTGGAGAAAATAATACATGTCTGTGGATGATTCTCAAACCTCTCTATGTTAATTTTGCATCCTTCTAATCTTTCACTGCAATTTGGTTATCTGTGCATGATCTTGCATTACATTTTCCTGGTTTGTGTTTATTGGCAAGACAGGTGTTCTTCATTCCTCGGTGCATCACCTTTGTTAGTTTAGGTTTTATTTTTATGCATCTTCTTACCCTGTCTCCTTGGAAAGTTAGATTATGTTTTTGAGTAAACCCTCTACATTTTTATGTGTGCATCTGAATAGAGGAATAGGAACCGGCCTTCATCTGGAGAGCTTTTCCGATTTCGCAAGGTCCCACACTTAGGAAAAACTCCATGTTATGAAATCACACTGAGAGTCTCAACCCATCCAATTGTAGACATTCAAGGGTGCTATGATTCATTGTCAATAGTTTTGGCACACCCGGTGGGACCAAGAGGTCATTCCACATATTTGAAGGAATTTTCAAGAAATTTGGACAAAAAATTGCAGGTTTTACAATTTCAAAATTTTTCACCTTCCAGGCTGAACTTTGAAATCAATTTTCAAGGGCTTAACTTACTCAAAACAAGTCAAAATTTCACCAGTTGATAGATTGGGGGATAATATTCAAAAGGGTATTCTTAGATTTTTGAGATTTTGACTTTCAAAATTTCATAGTTTTTAGTATTTTGGGTTTTTCCAAGGGTTGAGCATGTCCCAAGTTCCAACACAGTGTGTTTCAGGTTTTGTAAGTTGTTGAGCATGTCTTGAGTTTCACTTGTACCTTTCGAGGGTTAGTAGCTGCATAACAAAACCTGATAAATGAATTGAAGAGTTGTATCTTCCGAGTCCTTCAAGTTTTTATTTCTATTTTTAATATTGTTAGGTTTGGTGTGTAACTTGAAAAAATCCAACCTTTTGAGGCTCATTCTATAACACATCTGGTGACTTTGAAGGGATATAATTCAGTGGTATAGTAGCACAAGTTGCCCAGGTACATGAGAATAATTCCAACCAAGTCTGAAACTTGAGAAGAGGGGTTATTTGTCCACTTGCAACTATCACCAGGCAGAGGAAGGAGAGGAAGAAGACTAGAAAGATCACCATCTCCACCTAACCGTACTTTTTCTACACCTCCACCTGGTAGACCTTTTCTCGCATCAACAAGGGTTTTCAGGCCAATCAGAATGACACAAAAAAACCCTTTTGTCAACTTCACTGGTAGCAATCCACTTGCCCTCAATGCACAGAATCCAGTTCCAATTGTAGCGTTGAAGAACATTCCATTTTTCACTGGTGAAAATCATACAACTCCTGGTGATCATGTCAAAGACATTGCTAACATTTGTGCAATCCATGAGGTAAATGAAATGGATGTTGATGTCGAATTATTGGCGTCTTCATTCAAAGGGAAGGCATTGCAATGGTTTAGGAGCCTTGCAGCTGGTTCTATCCAAAATTGGAATCAGTTATTCATAGTTCTCCATGAGTAGTTTGGGGAAAAGGGAGACAATTTGTCTCTACTAGAACAATTGACAACTATCAAGAGAGCTCCCAATGAGCAGCTGACTGACTTCAACTTCATATTTCAAAGGTCTTGGGATATAATTTGAATGGCCGTTAGGCCAACAGCTAAAGGTGCTTTTCTATATTATCTTAAAGTTTTGAATTCTGATATTTCTATGTTAATTCAATCTATGGGAGGCAAAACCTTACCTGCTACTTATAGCATTGCTATTAGGGATGAAAACTGTCTTATTCAAGCTGGTAAGCTGGCTCCTAGGCCTCCCATGCCCTTATATCCAAACTTAGAAAATCCAAGCACTAGTCAAGCACCCACTTTGGCTCCTATTCCCACTCCTAGAAATCAAAGTTCAAATGAAACTTCTACTTCATCCTTTAGTGCTTCAAATGAACTCCAGGAGGTTATGAAACAATTACAGAACCTTAGAAATGAGCTGGTGACTATCAAAAGACAACAAGCTCAAAGTGCTAGACCGTATTAGCGTCAAGCGTAGTACCAAGCTAGGCCTCCATACCAACAAAATAGGTCACTATCTCAGGTTGCAAATCAAAATCAAATCCAAGTAAGGCCTCCCGCGAATAGACCATTTCAGCCCTATAACCCCAATGTTACATCTTCTTCTAAAGCATTAGTACAAGTGCAAAACAATGTAGCTCAAGAGTATGATTGGTGTTTCCCATGCAATGAACCTCATAACCAATCTATGTGCTTTAATGGTGCTTTGAACCAAGCCTTGATGGTGACAACTACTGGCATAGAGGGTGAAGTGAGTCAAGAAACAAATCAGCAACAAGGGACATCTCAGTAAAACACAACTCCAAATGATACCACACTCGTGAATTGGCAAGCTGAGGATTTTTGTGGCATGAATCAAAAAAAATTCAAAGTGTAGCAGCTAACACAAGATCAAAGAAGAGGAATATTGGTGAAGGGAAGTCATTGGCTCCAAGTGATCTACAACCTTCCATCACTCCACAAGGTGTTGGTAAGCAAAATACAATTCCAAGCACACAAGGAAAGCCCAAACCACCTTCTAAACCAACTCAAATGTCAGTTGTTGCTGCCCATGCACAAGAAAGGAATGTGCCACCTAAAGGACAACAAAGAGATATTTCATCCCCATTTAGCATCATTGATCAAATGAAGAAGACAAACATGAATATATCAATGTGGGAATCTTTATCCATCCAAGGACAAAGAGATCTTCTACAAGATACCATGAATAATTTGTCAACTTCGAACCAGTAGGTCCATATGCAAGAGAATGTCATCACAAATGTGGCTCAGCCTGAAGGGAATCATGGAGGACAACAAGGTAAAGTTTTGAAGCCCCCTCCATTCTATGTTTCATTAATCATTGGCAATAAACTAGTACACAATTGCATGATTGACTCTGGGGCAAGTAGTTATGTCATGCCCAAGCAAATAGCTAATCAGCTGGGTCTCCAATATGAAGTCATATCAAAGGGGGTAGTGCAAATGGATGGGACAACAGTAGCAACAGTGGGAGTGATTAAATGTTTGAATCTTACCTTACATACATGCCCCAATGTTACCGTTTTGCAAGATGTGTCAGTGATAGATTTTCCACCACTCTTTGCCCTATAATTATCAAGGGATTTCATAGCCAAAATTGAAGGCTACTTATCTACTGACTGGTCACACATGTTGTTCAGAACAAGATATGGTACTAAGGTCACAATCAGATCTAAACCAATTACAAACTTTCATATTGAGCCTCATACTCCAAGACAAATCAATGCCAACTGTTCAAAATTTGATCAAGAAGATTATCAAAGCATAGATGAAGCTGACACCAAAGTTGGAAGCATCCCAGATTTAACTCTTGATGAATGGGTAAGTAAGGTACATGCTTTTGATCACTACCAAGAAGTAGAAGAATCTGAGCTAGGAGTCTATTGCATACATGAAGAAAACCATCCTATTCCTAGCATCACCAAACTAGACCATAAGGATGACAATGAGGTATGGTAGTTATTTTTCAATGGATCAAGGAGTAGGAAAGGTGTAGGAGGAGGAGCTATACTTGTTTCACCTCAAGGCATCAAATATTATTCATCTTTCTGTTTCTAGTTTTCCTGTTCAAACAACACAGCTGAATATGAGGCCTTGATTCATGGACTTCATTGGGCCAGGAAAAAGGGCATAAAGAACTTGCAGGTGTTCAGAGATAGCGAGCTAATTGTCAATAAAGTTAGGGGACAACATTCTACAAAGAAAGACCTGCTGAAGAGCTACAAGAACAGGGTATGGGACCTCATTGAGGATTTCGAAGCTTTCAACATTGTGTCCATACCTAGGAAGAAAAATGAAGTCGCGGATAAGCTCGTAGCAGTTGGAGCAATGTTTGATGTGGTTGACAACATCAGAAGGGGAAAAACACAACCACATATCCATGTGATTGTGAGGCCAGCAGTTCCAGATAATAACACAAGCTGGCAGGTGTTTGAGAATGATCAACAGATCGTCAATTTTTTACAAGAAGAGGCTGAATTCTTAGCTAGAAATCAGGACAGACTAGAGCAGCAGTATGGGGATCAAGTAGTGCAGCTGCAGACAAACAAGCTTCCTAAGGGTTTAGTAGCGTTGGAGTCTATCTTCAACCCTAACGAAAAGTTCCACAAGGAAAAGGCTAACATACAGGTCAAGAGAGAAGACTCAGGGCCAATTCTAGTTGGGGAAGGCAAAACACTTCAAATTGGTAAAGTGGCCACTGAGCAAGAGAAATCAGATTTCACACAGCTTTGCCAAGAATTTCCAGATGTCTTTGCTTGGAGCTATGAAGACTTGAGAGGACTCAATCCGAAGTTAGCACAACATACCATAGAATTGGATCCAGATGCTAAGTGCGTCAGGTAGAAGTAGAGACCTATCAACCCTCACATTGAGCCCCTAATAAAGAAAGAGTTAAACAAGCTAATAGAGGCAAGCATTATATTCCCGATCAAGCACTCAAGCTGGGTTGCAAACTTGGTTCCGATTAGGAAGAAGAGCGGAGAAATCAGGTTGTGTGTGGACTTCCGAGACCTCAATAGGGCATCTCTCAAATACCATTACCCACTTCCTTCAATGGAACAAATATTGCAAGTAGTATCCAGTTCAAAGAGATTCTCTCTCCTAGATGGCTACTCAGGGTATAATCAGGTAATGGTGAAAAAAGATGACTAATTCAAGATGGCTTTCAACACCAAACGGGGCACTTATGCCTACAAGAAGATGCCATTTGGGCTATCAAATGCTGGAGCCACTTTCCAAAGGGCAATGGATATGGCATTTAAGGGGTTGATCAATAAAATAGTTCTGATATATCTTGACGACATCACTATATTCTCAAAAATGCAACGGATCACCTCTGTCATTTGAGGCAAGTATTTCAGAGATGTAGAAGATTTGGGGTGTCATTGAATCCAAAGAAATGTATATTCTTGGCTCACAAGGGAAAGCTTCTAGGCCATATTGTTTCAAAGGAAGGGTTGACGATTGACCCAGAAAGAGTTGAACCAATTCGAGCATTGCCATTGCCAAGTCACAAAAAGGCTCTTCAAAGTTTCTTGGGAAGGATCAATTTTGTCTGCAGGTTTGTTCCAAACTTTGTAGCTCTTGTAAAGCCAATAACGTTGATGTTGAACAAGAGCATGGCATTTAAGTGGACATCTGAAGGCAAGGCAAGTTTTGAGGCAATAAAAGAGGCTATATCTCAAGCTCTGACTCTTGTCAATCCAGACTTCTCCAAGGACTTTGTGCTATGTGCCTTTGGTGGTGGAGACACAATTTCTGCAATCCTCGTACAACAAAACAAAAAAGGATTATAACAACCAGTTGATTTCTTCAGTCAAGGCTTGGAGGAATACGAAACTAGGCACTCTTTCATTGAAAAGCATGTCCTTGCAGTAATCAGGAGCTTAAAGAAATTCAAGCACCTAGTCTCAAACAATAAGATCCAATTATTGGTCTCTCATGCGGGAGTCAAGGACTTCCTTCTAAACAAGGATCTGAATGAGAACCGTGCATGATGGATCACTCATGTCATGGAATATGACATCGAAATTAAGGTCACTAAGGTAGTACGTGGAAAAGGACTATGTGAACAACTAGCTTTGAGTCAGAAAGTTGAAGCAGGTGATGAAAAAGAGACTGCCTTGGTACTGCAGGATGGTCAAGAACAATAAAATGATGATGTGCCCGCTCCTTCTTGGACTCAGAATATGATACACTTCCTACAGGCAGGCCTATGCCCTCCAGAATTGATCAAAGAAAAAAGGAGATACTTCAGATTACAAGCCATTCCATATGTGCTTGTTGATGGTGTTTTGTTTAAAAAAGACATCAATGGAGTTCTATTGAGGTGCATTGCGACAGGTCAAATTGAGAGGGTGTTACGAGATTTTCACAATGGAGATTATGGAGGACATTTCACCCCACGAGTAACAGCTCTCAAGATAATGAAGGTAGGGTATTATTGGCCCACAGTGTTTAATGACTGCTATACATGGATAAGAAAGTGCAAGAAATGTGCACTCTTCACGGGAAAAGAAAGACTAGCAGCGCCATTGCACCCAATTTTGGTTGACCAACCATTTATGTAATGGGGATTAGAATTCATTGGGGTCATAAATCCTAACTCAAGCCAAGGCTACAAGTGGATTCTCACGGCAACGGACTATTTCACCAAGTGGACTGAAGTAGTAGCGCTCAAAGAAGCAAATGAGTCTAACATACTATACTTTTATGAAGGAATAGTGACTAGGTTTGGTGTGCCGGCCACTATCAAATCAGACAATGTATTGGCATTCATAGGTTCCAAGATTACAGAATGGGCTATCAAGAACAGAATCTATTTGAGCACCTCTTCAAATTATTACCCACAGGGTAATAGACAGGCAGAGTCCACGAACAAGAATTTGCTAAAATCATCAGAAGGACTCTGGATGAAAACCAAAGGACATGGCATACCAAGCTAAAATCAGCGTTATGGGCTGACAGGATAACACCAAAGAGTTCTACAGGTAATTCTCCCTACAAGTTGGTCTATGGGAAAGAGGTAGTATTGCCTACATCATTAGAATTGCCAGCATTAGAGCTCATGAAGCAGTTGGAGTTTTCTGAGTTTGAACCAATAGAGGCCAGGTATGCAGAGTTGATGGAATTAGAAGAAATCAGAGAACATGCAGTTCAGACGATTGAAAAGGATCAGGCCTTAGTAAAAAGATGGTTTGATAAGAAAGCAAGAGCAAGGACCTTCCAGGAAGGGGAGCTAGTTCTAAAATGGGATGCAGATTGGGCAAAACCAGGAAGTCATTCCAAGTTTGATGCCATTTGGAGTGGCCCCTACATGGTCATAGGATGTAAAAGTAGTAATGCCTTCCAATTGTCTACATTGGATGGAGAAGAACTCCCGATTCTAGTTAACGGAATCTATCTTAAACATTGCTACTAAAAGGAAAAGGTTTACCCTTGTAAATATTAGCCTAGATTTCAAATTCCTCTAAGTGTGTATGCACATTGTCTTGTTGTAGTTAGGTTTCAATTTCCCTAAGTGCTTTGGCATAGGTTTTGTTGCTCTCAGGTTGAATTTCGACAGTTTAGCATGCTCTCGGTGAAGGAGTTGCGATATTATGGCTCGGAATCAGAGATCAAGATGGTTTCAATTTATTGCTTATGACTCCATGCCTAATGGATTGCTAAAAGGCCATTGATCTTCTACCTAGCAGGTAGGTGATCCCGTTGAGTTGCCAAATTGTTGTAAATATCTTCCCCTCGGGTAGATATAGACAAGTAGAAGAATATGGAAATCAAAGAAACTCAGAGCTTGATATTTATTACGTCACCAACAACCCTTGGCACATGTAAAGGGTGTATGACATAGAGTGTCGACATGAAAAAATTTGTGCCTTGGCGCATGTAAAGGGCGCATGACACAGAGTGTTGACATGACAAAATTTGTGCCTTGGTGAATGTAAAGGGTGCATGACATAGAGTGTCGACATAACAAAATTCGTGCCTTGGTGCACGTAAAGGGAACATGACACAGAGTGTCGACATGAAAAAATTCATGCCTTGGAACACGTAAAGGGTGCATGACATAGAGTGGTGACATGAAAAAATTTGCACCTTGGCACACGTAAAGGGTGCATGACACAGAGTGTCGACATGACAAAATTCGCGCCTTGGAACACGTAAAGGGCACATGACACAGAGTGTTTACATGAAAATATTTGCACCTTGGCACATGTAAGGGTATTTCAACATGAAGATGGATGTGCCAAGGCGCATCTTCAAGAGGCGCAACATTTTGAGCGCTAAAAGGAAGCAGACCCTAACCCAAATATTCAAATGGCCATAACTTTTCACAGGGAGCTCGGATTCACGCAAGGTTGGAATTTTCGAAAAGCTTACAAGGTCCTCTATTTAACTACAACTATATATCTTTAATTGGGTGAGAAAAAATTCTTAAAAATGCAAAATACAGTTCGCCACTTTTTGGGTTTGCTAGGGTTCTCACCTACCACCATAATGAGATGAATTAAATGCAACCTAGAGGTGGTTGGGGTAGATTTGGAATTCCTCTCTCTTTTCTCTATCATTCTCCTTATAAATTGTAAGGAGGGGCTTCTTTCTAAAGTTTGGACATTCTTGTTTTTCCCCTCCCTTCTCCTCTTTTCTGTAGGTGGATTTTGTGGAGTTCAAACCTCCTATCTAAAACTACAATGCAACTTTGCCTCTTGGAATTTTGTAGTGTATTGTATCAATCTTTGGAGAAAATAATGCATGTCCGTGGATGATTCTCAACCCTCTCTGTGTTCATTTTTCATCCTTTTGATCTTTCACTGCAATTTGGTTATTTGTGTATGATCTTGCATTACATTGTATTGTTTTGTGTTTATTGGAAAGACAGGTGTTCTTCATTCCTCAGTGCATCACCTTTGTTAGTTTAGGTTTTATTTTTATGCATCTTCTTACCCTATCTACTTGGAAAGTTAGATTAGGTTTTGAGTAAACCCTTTGCATTTTTATGTGTGCATCTGAATAGAGGAATAGGATCCGGCCTTCATCTGGAGAGCTTTTCCGATTTCACAAGGTCCCACACTTAGGGAAAAGCTCCATGTTATGCAATAAAACTGAGAGTCTCAACCCATCTAGTTGTAGACATTCATGGGTACTGTGATTCATCGTCAACAATAATTTTTTCCTCAATGAGTTTGGATAATTCCTTCCTCATGAGGGGTTTTGTCTTTGGATTGACTGGTCATTGTTTCTGTCTGATAGGCTTGATACCAGGATCAAGATCAATGGAGTGTTGAGTGAAACTTGGATCAAAACCTCTGAGGTATTTATACTCCCATGAGAATATATCACTATATTTTTCACAGAGAGATATGAAGGCCTGATTTTCTTCATTCACACAAGTCCTATTGAGCAACAATTCTTTCTTGATTGCAACAGTGACTAAGAAGCAGTCATCTTGCGTGGTGCACATATATATTTCTTCACCCTTGAACTCATCATTAGGGCTAAACATTTTCTTGAAGGTGACCAGCACTTTAGGCAACTTATTTATCTTCAGCTGTATCACTTGGTCTTCATAGTTTTCATGCAAATCAACTTGCATGCTTGATGAGAACTCAGCTTCATTTTAGATAAACTAGATGATCTATGCGTCACTGTCAAACCCTTGCCAGCTAGTGTTTTTATCTAGAATGGATGGCTTGATCACCATTTTTATGTGTTGAGTGTTTCCTTTGATAAAGTCCTCAGCAGGAGAGAAAAATGAACCTAGTGTGGCCATTTGGTTAGCTTCCTTGTTCATTCTGCGCTGAACCACCTATAGATTAAGAGCATAAAATATCTCAAGGAGGTCCCAAAATCTGTATTTGTAATCTTTGAGAAGCTTATTCTTCATTTGGTACTTATTGGTAACTAGATGGATGATCAATTATGTGTCCCCAAAGATCTGCAATGCCTTAAGTTTCTTCTTCTTAGCAATGAGCAAGCCATGCAACAACGCTTCATATTATGCCACATTATTAGATAATGCAAACTATAACCTGTGCATGAAGAATAATTTCTCATTCTTAGGGGAAATGAGAACCACTCCTACTCCCATGCCGTTTCTACTTCTGGATCCATCAATGTACAACTTCCACATACCAGGTTGAACTTTTTCTTTCTTGAGTGTGCATGACAGCATAACATTTTCTTCGAGAATGCAATAAGTACCAAGCCTAGTATCATAAGCTTCAAGTTATTAAGCATATGGATAAAATTTATGGTGTCTTTCCACCCATTCATCAAGCACTAGGTTAGGAACAGGGGGTGGAAGAGACTACTCTTCAAGAACTAAAACTTGTTCTTCTTGGATTAAATAGTTGGCTTGGAGAGGGGATGGGACATAGGACTCTACATGTTAGGAAAATATAGGCTCATCTTGTATGGTAAACTGGGTACCATACCTTGTCTTGAGTAACATATGAGAGCAATCAGAAGACAAGTAACCACCCACTTTAGTAGTAAATTCTCTTGATAGACATAGGGAAAACAAAGAAGGAAGGTCAATGATTGACACATCTTGAGTAATTATTTGGCTTGGACATTGTAGTTCCCATTTCAACAACCACTTGAGACTAAAGAAACAACCTAGGGTTAGCTAGAAAATTATGGCATAATTTTTTTCATTAGAAGTGTCCACAACCAAGTTGTAAGACAACAGTTTTCCACTGACAGGTTCCGAAACAAACCTGTTTACTAATACAAAATTTTCCTTTATTAACTTATATCAAGTTCAAAGGGTTCCAAAATTAGGGTTATATGTTCTAGTTAAATTCGGGGAGTAATCTTACCCCATGCCTATTCTCTAATAGGCTCAGAGCCTCAACTATAATTTTCTCATATTCAACACTTTCAAAATTTCCATAAACCATTCCCAATGGATAGGAAATTTCCTCACCTTTCTGATGATATAAGGAATTCCTCCTAACTCCTTACAGAACTCAAGTTATGAGTGGGCGGAGTCTTGGGGTTAAATTTTCGTAGAGGGACACGTGACAAGAGGAGCAGTGCAACTTGGGTGGGTTGGCAGGTCGCGGGGCGGCACTGGGAAATTTTCCCCAATGTGGCTCAAAGAAAAAATGCACTCTACACCCCTGTGGGTCAAACCCAGGGGACACATGTTAGGTCCTGGTGTAAGGCGAAAAATGGGAAAGGAAAGGGCGGGGTGGTGGACCGATTTGGCGCTTTGTGCCAACGAAGGGAAAAAAGGGAGAAGGAAGTGTGCGGGTCCACACACCTATCGGAAGACAAAGGAAAAAAGGGTAGTAGAGTTGCAGGTGGCAGAAAGAAAATTGGAAATTTTCCAAGCCAAAACACAAAACAAAAGGGAGAAGGAAGGTCCACCCTCCCGCTTCCACCCCCGAGGTGCCACGTGACACGCTTTCATTTGCCGCAGGCCGGCGGGGTCAACATGGGAAGTTTTCCCCAAAAATTTATAAAATCTAAGGGTTTTAAAAGAACTCATACCTCTGCCATAGCCAAAAGGGGACACGTATTATCCACTGATTGGATGTGGACTAGCAAAGGGAAAAGTGAAAATTTTCCAAAAAATTTCAAAAAGTTTAAGGGGTAAAATTTTTCCACGCCTCTGCCTCAACCCCTGGAGGACACGTGGTAGCCTCTGATTGGTTGTAGGCTGGCAGAGGAAAAAGTGAAAATTTTCCCCAAGCCCAAAATCTTGAAAATTTTCTAAGGGCAATTTTGATGGGAAACTTTTGGGTTATGGGCCCACTAGGGAAAATTTTCCCAAATTTTCCCGCCAACGCACACAAACTTCAAAGTGTCATAACTTGAGCTAAAAAGCTCAGTTTTGGGAAAACAAGGACTTTTCAAAAATCTATCGATGCCCTCTTTTCATAGGGAACATAAAATTTACTTTAGATGAATTTTAAATGCTCAATTGTGTAAAAATGATCTGCAGGCGTTTATTTGGAAAATTGGCAATTTCCAACTTATAATTTTGATAAAATTAGAACTCCTCCTTCACTTAACATGTCAAACAGACATGGAAGATCAATCTAGGGAGGGTTTAGAGTGTTTTATGGAATTCAATTTATCCAATATGTTAAATGTTGCATTTTTTCAGCAATAGACAAAAAAAACGACTATGCAATCTTCGAATTGAAATTCATTAAGTTTTGGAGATTCATTCTTGACTGTTATAGTGAATTTCATTTCCTTAGGTAGTAATAAGTCTAATTTTCAATGTTTCAAAACTTATTTTTTAGTGTAAGTATGAACTATTCATTTTTATGAAAATGTGAATTGCCAAGATGAAGTATATCACAATGAACTGTTTCTTTAAATTGGAATCTCCACTTTGTCATTTAAATGTGCATGTGATTCCTAACTTAGTAAAATACATTAATTATCAAATCATCCATCCAATTCTAAATGAAACTACATCTCTGATTTCAGTTTTAATATACATTTTGTAAGAAAAATAATATTGACTTTCATTCCATATACATTCTTCTTTCAACATTCTAAACAGAGGTTTCTCATTGCAAGTAAAACTCAGACTTCCAATGGAGAAGATAACATATAAACAAGGTATAAACACTTTTTAGAAAGGAATGCGATCCTTCATTGATCATTAATACAATTTTTTTACTTTCCTTTATATTTGATTTCAAGCTACAGTACATACAATAACAACATTATTTCTTATTCCTTTTCAAAACAGAGATATCAATCTTGGACAGCAAAACAATTCCAGTATATAATCCAATTTTGAAACTACTTCAATATTTTATACATAATTCAATGACACTTTTAGAACTTAACACTCTTCCGATTCCATTACAAAATAAAAACTACAATGCTTATAATATCTTTTACATTTCTTTCCAAAAGCATAAAACAACTTTAATTCTTCTTTATATTACTCAATACAACTACAAATTCCATTAACAATGTAATGCTTCACATTACAACATTTATACATTCATTCACTCGAAGTGGGAGAAGTTACATTTAATTACTCAAAGGAAAATGATGGTCATAATTCCTTCTCCAAACAAAAATATGTTTGTTTCTTCTTCTTTCATCTTGATCACAACAAGGAAGGGGGAAAGGCAATGCTCTCCACCCAACTAAAACATCCAATGAGAAAGGAGAAGCCATCCTTTCCTCATTGGCCCCTGAGCCCCAACCATATTGAAATAAATATGAACATCAACACATGGCAACAAGGCTTTTTCCACAACAAATAAGCATTCTTCACATTGTATACAAATAATAAAATACATAGTCCAACATGATAGTTGTTCCCAAATGTATTTGAAATCATACACACAACACATAGGCTTGATCAAGAAATCCAACAAGAGCAAGAACTATGGGGGACTCCTTATGCCTCCCAATTTTGAATTGGGCATCCACAAAAATGCATACCGCCAATAAACATATCAACCCCATAAACCTTATATCTCCCAACCCCTCATTATGCCCCCCCAAGAGTAAGAAATGCAAGCAGTTTCTTTTCTAAGGTGGACCCCAAACCAAAAATCCCTCCTCAATAAAACAATGCCATTGGAAATCCCTTATGCCAACCCATATGAAATCCCCATATCCTTCTCCTACACCATGCCCTAAGAATTCTACCCAACCAGCCAAGAATGCAAACACAAACACCCTTCAAACATGCAATGCAAGAGAAGGAAAAACAATTAAAACACATCTCAAGATCCTACCTCTCCATACAAGAGTTTGTTCTAAGCTCACAAGCTTTCCAAGATGCCATATACAGTCCAAAATCAGCAAGGTTCAAGAAAGTAAAAAGACTCCAAGCTCTTCCTCAAGCAAGCTCCAAAAGAAACAACACCAAAAAAGCACCCCAAGAGGAAATGGACAAAGTTCCAATAACCATAAACAAGTAAGGAGTTTTAATTGTATAGGAGAGGGAAAAGAAGAGGATGATGTGGTTCCATGTGGGATGCCACATCATTCTTCCTCAACCCCAAGAGGAAATTCAACCTCCTTCATCAAAACACAATAAATAAAAATGACAAAATCACTTAAATTCTCCAAAAATGCCCATACTCCAAAAGGACCAAATTTAAAACATGTAAGGGAAGTGCAATTAAAATTTACATACTGTCACTTCAAAATGCATTATAAATGCCTACATTTAACCTCAAAACCATAGGCATGGTTGGTGGATCATTTTAAGATGTGTGGGGCAATTTTTGCTTGTCCCACAAGCCTCATAATTTGGCCTGCAAGGTCAAATTCGAATTTCATAAAAGATGGAGTTCTTGACCTTCCAAAATATGGCTTACAAGACTCTTACATATTTCTTACACATTCTTCATGTTAAATTACACATTCTTCCGACATTATTATTTAAACTCAACAACTATATTAATTACATTCCATGTCCCAATTAAATTTAAATAAAAATTAACTATATGATCTCTCACATTAATATACACATTTAAATTAATTAAAAGAAGAAACACATTACAAGTAAAATACATACAACAATAATTAAAAAAGGAACATATAATAAAACACTTATCCCATGGTCACATATAATGGAGATCCCCCCTATGGGAAATCCTAACATAACTCAACACACAAATGAACAACATAGTTGCCATGGTGACCTTGTTGATTTCACCCAGAATTTCAATATGGTTAGTCTCCAGTCCCCTGACATTGTTGCGATTTTTAGCCTATAAAATGAAAATACCTCCTTCACCCTCATGGCCATATCAAAACATCCAAAATGATATAAACAACATTTCAAGATCATCTAAACACATGAATCACAAAAATATCAAGAATTCAACATTATCATTTTTAATTCATAAATCAACTATATCATCATCAAGAATCTACCATACTAGTTCTACTCCAAATATCAAGTGTCAAAAGTCCAAATAAATATCCATAATATGTCCCTATAAAATAGTATATCATCAACCACATATAGAAAATGTCTCTGGTAGCCATCATGCATAATAACTGAATCGAGATCAATAAAAATACATGATCTAACCATCATACTAAAAAAAACATAATAGTGTCCATAATATGATCAATAGTATCAAAATCAATATCTAAAAGTGTCAAAGGGAAGTGGTCACTACATCCCCCTCCTCTTAGACTCGACTTCCTCTTGGAAGTCACTAGAACAAATGTGGAAACTACACTTGTAATACTATGGCATCCTCCCAAGTGGCTGCAGTCTCATTGTATCTGTCTCACTGTACCCGTACCTGATCAATCTCTCTACCTCAAAGGCCTAGGGTCCTATGATCTATGATGTAGACGAGCTCCACTGTCACCTGCCCCTGATCCTGCACCTGCAATGATGTCCATTCCAATACATAAGAAGGATCTATAATGTACCTCATAAGGAAAGAAACATGAAACACATCATGTACATGAGACAAATTGGGTGGCAATGCTAGACGGTAAACCAAAGGGCCGATACTCTCCAAGATCTCAAAAGGACCAATGAATTGAGGAGATAACTTAAAACCTTTTCCGTAATGGGTAGGGCTCTTATGTGGTATAACATGAAGGAACACCTTCATGCACACATCAAAGCTATGATCAATCCTATGCTGATCCACATACTTCTTTTGCCTGTCTTGAGCCTCCGACAATCTCAACCTGATCAACACTACCTGCTACTCCATTTCCTTCAAAATAGATGGTCCAAGAGATACTCTGTCCTCTAACCTATCCCAACTAAGGGGTGTCCTATACTCTCTACCATATAACACCTGAAAAGGATCCATGCCTATCGAACTCTGGAAACTGTTATTGCAGGAAAAATCCACTAAGTACAGGTAATCCTACTTAGACTACTGATCCATCACATACATCCTGAGAATATCCTCCAAAATCTTATTCACTCACTCGGTCTGTCCATCTGTCTCAGGGTGATATGCTATGCTGAAGTTGATCCTCGTCCCGAGGACATACTGCATGGTAGTCTAGAAATGTGAAGTGTATAAAGCATCATGGTCATAAATGATCTTCCGTGGGATCCCATGCAACCTGACAATCTCATCCAAATATACTCATGCCACTGCTCTTATCCAAATTTATCAACCATGACCATAATGGAATCATGGTGATATCTCGACATAGGTAGTCCAACAATGAAATCAATGGAAATGGTGTCCCACTTCCATTCTAGTATGGCATGAGGGTAAAGAAGACCTGTTGGATGTTGATGTTCAGCCATAACTCTTTGGAACTCTAAATATCGTGACACAAACTAAGCCACATCTCAATGAACTCCTCTCCAGTGGTACAACTATCTCAAGGTAGCATGCATCTTCTTCACTCCAAGATGGGCTAGATAGGGTGCACGATGTGCCTCTACCAAGATGTCATGCCTCAAGCCTCCATCTCTGGGAACATATATCCTTCCTTTGTGCCTGAGAAGACCATCTTCCTCTAAGGAAAATCCATCAAAATTCCCATCAAGGGGTCTCTGTGACTTGATCTCTACTCCTACTACCATGTAGAAGCTGTCAAGAGGAAGCTGCTGAAGAATCCTACTCCGCAAATCTGTTCTCACTAAGGTGGCCATAGCCACATGCCTCCGTCTGCTGAGAGAATCTACTACCACATTCTCCTTCCCTTTCACATGCTCTATCTTTTTATCCCGTAAAATTGTCAAGGGAAATTTTACAGATAACCCTACCAAAATTTTGTTTCGGTCCCTCGTCAGGGGCCCCTTGTGTTTGGAACATTGCAAAATCCCTCCTCGGGAAATCTAGTTTTCCGAACTTATCCATTTTTGGTATTTTTTGGTCAGGCACAAATAATAACCATGCAACATCAATTTTTGGTGCGCCCCCTTTAAATCCTTTGGCACATGCTTTCTCGTGTCAACAGGCGTTTTGATGCGCCTCACTATGTTGAGTCTTCCTTACATGCGCCCAGGCGCATGCGCCTTGATGTCAACAATACTTTTGTTGTGCCACTTTTTGGTGCACCAAGGGCGCACATATTCTTGTGTCGAAATCTCTTTCAGTGCACCATTGGCGCACATAAATTTGTGTTGGCAAGTGTTTTGGTGCGCCAAGGGTGCATGCTTTCTTGTGTCGACAGTGCTTTTCATGCGCCATTTGAAAAATTTGGTGGCACATTTATTACCACCTCACCTATATATAGGCACGTCCGCACTGTCATTTTCATTAGACACAATCACGTGATTTTTCTCTTACATCTGTACTTGTCAGCGCACCTGCCCTGTCATTTTCAAATCACATCGTGGACCCGCTTTCACATTTCTTTGTTATATATCCTGGTAAGAGGTCCTCATTGCTTATGTGTGTTTAGTGTTTTGTTTATTAGCTGCTTGCTGGTTTGGATTGAGTTAAAATAGATTGTCAAAACATGAACTCCCCATCCTCCTTGTTGTTTTTCTCCACCCTGCACCCATGCATTTTCCCCCTCTTTCCAGATCTACTGGTAAAGGGGACTCTGTCCTAAAAAAGTTTGCTGGAACTCTTTGATCAAGATTATTCATAACCCAATGAACCCTAGAAAAGGAGCTTAACCATGCATGTAACCCCTCAGAGAAAGATCATGGCTTAAAAAGAAGACACTATTATTTTTTCTCCTTTGGCGCATCTGTCACCACTGCAACATGAAAAATAGTCGCGCCAATGGCGCATATACCACGCATGTTGCATAAAAAACAACTACGCCCTTAATGCACACTTCCCTTGCTTGTTGCAACTACTTTTCATGCACCCTTCTTGGTGCACTAAACTCATGTGTTGCATTGTCAAAACTTGTGCCAATGGCGAACCCTGCATCCATGTAACATCAACTTTATATGCGCCAAGAACTAAACTATAAAACGGCACAGGTGCATCCCTCATTACAACAACATCATGTCATGCAGACCTTCCATGCGCCACACCAGGTTCCCTTTGGCACACAAAAAAATGATGTAACATGTGCAAATCCTGCGCCCTTTGGCGCATCCTGTATCTGTGTAACATGTTATATCTATGCGCTCATTATAAAATGCATATACATGGCGCAGGCACATTTATGATTGCATCAACAAAAAAATGTACCTTGCAGCATTCATGCGCCCTACACCCTTTGGTGCTGATTTATCCCTTGCAGCAACTCTTCTCCATGCGCCATATTATTTAACCCTACAACTTGCAGTGTACATGCGCCCTGCGCCCTGAGGCCTTAAAATTGCTAACTCCTCTTTCTGTCAATGCTTTAATGGAAGATCGAACAGCTAACATGACCTTCTTGCATTGTGTTTCCCTTCTTCTCCTTGCAAATCAGCAACTGAGTTCAGAGTTACATATGTCAACATCAAGCAAGAGACCTACCAAATCTAAAGGCAAGGCCAAGCTCACAGAAAAGAAATGAAGTATAAATATCAGAGGGTCAGGATGCCCGAATCCCAGGCAGAGTGTGACCTGGATATCAGAGACTCAGAGCTCAGACACATTGATATGGAGGAGTTCTAGGCCAGAACCAGGAAGGTCACACGAAGTCCCTGGATGGACAAATTGATAGGTAGTGCCCTGCACTTTGCTGGAGGGATCCCTGTCAGTGTAGTTAATAACGAATTCATGATGGTGGTGGCCCGCTGCTATAATAAAGACACTAGATGTGTCATAAATGAGAAGGGCGAGGTCGTAATCAACCTCACTACCCGGCACTTTGAAATAATGCTCAGCATCCCTCACCACCGACACTTTGTGGACGTAATTTGGGAAGACTGCATCAAGGCCTGGAACGACAATGAAGATCAGTGCATGCAGCTAATGAATGAGGTATATTTGAAGAATAAAAAGGTGGTGACTCGGTGGCCACAAGTCATTCATCGTAGTGAATTTTCAAAGGAACTCAGTGACACCATCACGTTCCTGAGCAGATTCTTTGGGCTTCCTGACGCCCATTATTTTCACAAGTGGATGCTGCGATACCTAGAAACAATGAACAAAAATGTGCCCGATAAACGCTTTGAGTGGGCAGAAATCATAAGCAGCACGATATCGGAGCAGCTACAACAACTTAACACAACAGGGAGGTTCTATATGAACTCCTACGTGGTCTATGCTGTAGCTTCAGAGAGAGATTATCCAGCTCTGATGCGGTGCGGGGTTTGGCCCCAGGTTAAGATTTATGAATACTATCCAGAGCTAAAGCTGGAAAATAGTATTCCCCAATTCACAAAGATCAATGATGCCTACTTCTACAGCATCATCTACCTCTTGAGGCCGAATATGACTCATGGCCGCATGACCAAGAGTATTGTAGTAGCTACTGAGAAGTGGGGGGCCTTGTTCACTCAATTCCCCACATTCACCTATCTAAGGGCAGTTAACTTCTTGGGAGAACCAACTAAATTTTTGAGGTATGTCGGTCCCAAGCTAATCATGTTGGAGCTGTCGAGGAAAGTTATTACTTACCATGAAAAGTTTCCCCCTCAAAGTGGGTAGGTATACGTGTCTCACTCACCATAAAGCGAAGGACATGTTTACAGAACTGGAGCTGCTGAACCTGAAATATAACTTCCCAACAAGGCCCACCTTCGACCCAAGAAATTTTTTGCCCAGGGACAAGCTCAATCCGATCCACATTCCTCAGATCGAATATATCTACATCGACATATATCATGAGGTTGAGCTCAGGAGGAAGGATCATTCTCGCTTGGCCTTAGCAGAAATCATCCAGTACGGGGTAGCAATTGTCCCAAAAGGCTATCAAACTACTGAGAAAGAAGTTGATCAAGTGTATCTTGACACGGGTGGGGACGATTGGCCTTTCATAGTGATTGATAGAACCAAATCTCCTCAAACAATCGAGGAGAGAGTCAAGGAAACTCTGCGCAGAACAGAGCATTGGTGCCGAATGAACGAGCTCATCTACCTCGGAGTCAATTTCACAACCTCTCCGTTGGGCAACGCACCTCCTCGGTCGAAACAACAGCTAAAGGGAAAGAGTAAAGATAAAGAGGGTGAGTCTAGCACCACCCAAGAGGAAGCCCCTGAAATCCCTCATTCCACTCCACAAGAATGGGTTGTGATCCTGGAAAGCTCAGAGGAAGAAACAACAGAAGATGTTCCAATAGGAACATCCACTCAGGATGTGGCCACGACTATAACAACTGAGGTCCCTTCTTTTCCTTCTCCTCCTCCTCCTTCCCCTCCTCGAGTGATCCAAGTGACCATTCCTTTGCTCATCTCCTCTCCCCCTTCTTCTATTGTTCCTCCTGCTTCTTCATCCATCTTCTCCTCTCTCGCGGAGCTGTCCCCCTCCATTTCTTCCCTCATCTCCGAGCTCCCTTCCCTTCCTATGACTTCCTCCCCTGCAGTATCCCTTCCTCCCGTGAGCACTTCCTTGGCTTTCCTCTCAATGCCACCGCCACGTGTCTCCACATTTTTCTCTTCTACTACTGCAGCTTCCCCCTTCTCTGTTTCTGGTCCTCCCCTAAGTCCAGCCTGGATCTCCCAGCACCTAAGTCAACAGAAAAGGAAATTTCCTATCACATCGATGGACTTTTGTGTTATCCCATCAAAGGGGGCCAAGAAGCAAAAGCCTATCACATGCTTCTGTAAGAGTGCTTCGGGAGAGAGGGTAATGGAGATAGCATACCCCAATCCTCTGAAGGATAAAAAGGATCTGTCTTTAATAGATTACACAGTGACTCAAGTCACAATGGGGACATCTTCTGAAAGCCTTTAGGGAGAGGCCCTATCTGCAGTTGACGCCCTCTGCAAGAAACTTCAAGAAGCAAAAGAAGAGAAAAGGATACTGAAAGAGCAAAATAAACATCTGCTCCACGTCTTACAGAAGATGGGCAGTGCACCTCCCACAACTGCCGACAAAACTCCTGAGCCTCTGAGTCAGGATAAAATTAATGAATATGCAAAGATTGGCGAGCAGGGTATGGCAGTTTCCACCTGGAGGAGCCAAATCCTCAAGGACAGTGAACGAGTGATTGCCAAGTTCACCGATTTGTATCTGAACATCAACAAGGTGAACAAAGAACTCCAGGCGTTAGCAGGACCCATATCTGAAGAGATGGACCATGCTAGGCTGCAGCATGAGACCTTTCAAAAAAAATTTGACTGTTCAGTCGAAGATCTGGTCAAGTTCGGCATTTTTGGTCACCCCAGGGCCCTCAATAAAATCCTTTCCACTCTGGATTACCAGATGGATCAACTGGAATTCTTCCTTAAAAAGATTGATAAGGTAAAGGAAGAAGCCCTGGACACAATGCATCAGATGGAACAAATTGTTCTAAGGATGTCTCTAGGGTTGCTTACTCCTTCTTTCGCCTTAAGGAAGGTTGACGAAACCATTCAGATCTTCAAGGGGATCGTTTCACAAGGGCTGGGGCCAGAGGTCACTTTTGACGCAGAATCCATCAATAACCTGTTGGCATGTCGGGACTTCATCAGGTTCTTAATAGAAGCAAAGAATGAATATTCCAAACTCCCAGAGAAGCTCACGAACGAGCGGGAGACTTGCAAGGCTATCAGTGAGCAACACAAGGATCCTTCCCAGGATCAACTAGAGCCCATGATCAGCAAGTTCATGGAATACTGTGCCCAATTCCACATCTCGTCACCTGAGCAGCAACAGAAGCAGGATACCCCCTTTCAGCCGCGGGATGACGACGATGAATAATTTCTCTCTCTTCTTTGACTTTATTTTTGTAAATGTCTAAAGTATGTTGGCAAAAATGATGACATCATCCATGTTGCACCATGGGATGATGTCATCCATCAAGTTGTCAAAATTCAACATGACTTTGAGATATTTTGTAGATATTATGTAAATAGGTGATTGGTTCCTTTTTTCCTTCCTTCTTCTCCTTCTTATATAAATACTCGAATACTTGTTGTATTCGAGGGTGGATACTTTTTAGATGAGAAATAGAAGTAAGAAGAAGATTTTGAACTCTTTGTAACAGAAACAAACATTGAATACAATATATTTAGACTTTGTGTTGAATACATGTGTTTTAATATCAGATCTTTCTTATGTTAGATTTGTGTGATTGTTCTGTTGGATTTTCTTCTACTTTGTTGTCATTTATTCATCAGTATTGCTTTATCCATCTATGCAATTAGGTTCATCTCTATTTACTACCAACCCAAACCATAGACCCTTTGACCCTTCTGCTTTGGAATTCATTTATTTTCTCCCTTCGGATCTGATCTTTCTTCATTTTCCCCCCTCCTTTCATTTTTCCTCTCAGCCAAAAACACATCTATTGGGATGAGATCCCAAACCCCCGAAGGCAGAATATTGTGAGACTTACACAGATTCCTGTTGGTAGAATAGCAATAAACCAGTTTCGCTTTGCTAACTCAAAGAGGGTCTATGCCCTGCACACTGTTGACTCATTTATTCATAAATCTACCTAAGCGACAGATTTTCGAGCCAACATATCTCCATGTCATACTCACAAAGAAACTCCATCCAATGCCATTGACGAGCATTTAGATTGGGTTGTGTGAAGAGGTGGTGAAGACTCAAATTATCTATCCTGAGTGTGAATCTCCATCCAAGAAGAAAATGCCTCCATCTAACCAAAGCATGTACAAATTCCACAAGCACAAGATCATGGATAGGATAATTAAGCTCATGATCCTTGAGTTTACGAGACTCAAAAGCTAAAACCATACCATCCTACATCAACACACCTCTAAGCCCTACTAAAGAAGCATCTGTGCAAATAAAGAACTCACCTTATGGATCTGGAACTACAAGAATGGGTGCTGTAGTGAGGCACTCCTTCAATGTCCTGAAGGCCTGATCTCATCTATCCATCCAAACAAACTTCTTCCCTTTCCTATGAAGGGAAGTGATAGGGTGCAAATCTGAGAGAAGTCCTAAACAAATCTCTAGTAGTAACCTGCTAAAACCATGAATCTGCGCACCTTGATCACTGCAGTGGGTGCTGGTCAATCCATAATGGATCTAATCCTGGAAGGATTGACTTCGATACCTTCCCTAGAAATGATATGACCCAAATATTGCACCTCTGTCTTGAAGAAAGCACACTTTTCCAAGTTTCCATAAAGCTACTGCTATTGAAGACACTGAAGAAACTGTCGAAGGTGCCTCTCATGCTCCTCACGTGTACGTGAGTATATCAAAATTTCATCTAGGAAGATGAGCATGAAGTGACCTAAAAAGGTTTTGAATACCCCATTCATCAAACTCATAAAAACCGTAGGGGCATTCATCAAACCAAAAGGCACCACTATGAACTCATAGTGCCCATATCTCGTGTGGAAGGTGGTCTTATGAATGTCTGCCTTCGAAATCCTCAACTGATGGTAGCCCGAATTGAGATCAATCTTAGAGAACACCATGACTCCCTTCATCTAATCAAATAAGTCATCAATACGAGGAAGAGGATAACGATTCTTGATCGTCACTTTGTTCAACTAGCGGTAATCAATACACAACCGTAATGATCCATCCTTATTCTTCACGAATATCACTAGCACACCCCAAGGGGATACACTAGGATGGATAAGGCCCTTCTCCAAAAGGCACTCAAGATGTAACTTAAGCTCACAAAGCTATGGGGTGGTCATCCGATAAGGTGCCCATGAGATATGCTCTACTCCTAGAACTAGGTCTATATGAAAATTAATCTCACGTGAGGGTGGTAACCCCAGTAGATCCCCTAGAAAACTTTAGAAAACACTCTAAAGATGGAATGATCATCTAGTGATGCTCCCCTAGACCCATCCTTTGATCTGTCACTGACTATAACAACATACATCTGACAACCCCGTTGCACACACACCGCTTAAGCTGTATAACAGAAATGGTGTGGATAGAAACGGGTCTCCTAACCCCCGAGATCACCGAATCAACTCCCAAATCATCCACACAAGCTATAGTATTGTGATAAAAATCCATCTTGGCCATGTGTGTAGATAACCAATCCATACCTAAGATGAATCCATACGATCCCAAAGGAAGAATATGGAGATCTAAGGTGGTGGTGAAATGTCCCAAATCTACAACACACTCCTTAACTAAGGAGTCCATAGAGATATTGGCTCTAGAATCCATCTCAACATCCCAACTGAGACCCTACCTAACTACCACCAGCCTACATCACTCTACTAAAGATGGTACAATGAAAGAATTAGAAGAACCAGAATCAAACAATACGGAGGTAGGAATACTACCAATGCTACCTGTGGTCTTAATGATTATGCTCTAGTGCTCTACCTGGCGATTCTTAACCATTGCATAAATCCTGTGGTTGCATCCCATGTCACCAACTATCATCTCAGAAACCGGTGCCTTACCCTTGTTAAGGTTATGACCACAATCTCTCCAAAAATTTCCAGCTACTCCACATCCAAAGTAACCACTTGATCCTCTCCAAAGAACAACACCTCCAGTAGGTGCCCTAGAAGCATGTGGTGTGGATCTCGATGATCCAAATGTGGTCTATTATGGCCTCTGCTAGTGAGCTCTAGCTAACTGAGCTCTAGGTCCACCCTATGTCCTAATGGGACCCCTAGGAGGAGGCCCCATACTCTGAACTCTCTGTGCATCAGCTCTCTATGGAGGTCTATACGGTGGGCGAGACTGTTGTTGCTGCTGTTGTGGCCTAAAGGATTAATTTGTTGAATTCTAACCACCACGAGGAAGAGGTACCAAACCTCTCAATCTACCATCTTGTATCTATTGAATGCGGCTCTTGACTCAATCTCTATCCTATTGGGTTTTACCCTGAGTCTCCTCTGCAATATATGCCTTTTCAACAGCCTTTGCTAAAGTCTATGGATAGTGAATCCACACTACACCTCCAATGTCCAAATTCAGGCCTTGAATGAACCTGTGAATCTGCATCTGCTCATCCTACATATACTCTACATACTGAAGTAGATCTAGAAATCTACTCTCATACTCTACTACTGAAAGGGTAGCCTATTGGAGGTCATGGAACTCGTCAATCCTCTACTAGATGAACCTCCGTGATAGGTACCTACTCTTGAATCTCTCCTCAAACAACTCTCAAGTCACTGTCTCTAAATCTACATGGAGCTTCTACTCCTCTGTCCTCCACCATACTCCTACTACATCCCTTAGTAGATGGATCGCAACATGAGCTTTTGTGTTGCTAGAACAAGGATAAAGCTTGAAGAAAATGCTCAATCTCACTTGCAAGGCCTCTGCCTGAAATAGACCTGTATCACCTAAGTAATGTGAGGGTTGAAGTTTTAGGATCTCCCTGATGTGATCCGCTGCTGTGGTCTATCAGCTTCTAGGTCTCTTTACATGTTCATCCCTAAGCCTAGGGCTCCAAGACCTCTCTCTATGCTCTGGAACTCTATCACCTTGTCTCCTAGGTGGTGAATCTACTCTGGTTGACTCCACATGGGATTTCTCTCCTCTATGCTCCTCGCTAAGTCGAGGGGGTTCATGACCCTCGATAGAAGGAGCTCTATCTTGACTAGTTGTATGTCCTCCACCTAATCCTCCACGTAGAGCGACATTAACATCCTAAAGGATCTATAGAATCTAAGGTAGAATGGTTGCTACACCCTAATCTGGTGGTGGTGGTGAATCTAAGTCTTTGTGAAGGTTCCTCTCACTCCATGTGAGCCTCATGTACAGACCAAAGTGAGAGTTAGTTCATTTGCTAAGTTATACAACTTCCATGTTTACTTAAAACATAAAAATTCTTACTAAGTTGTTTTCTAGATTTCAGTGTGCTAGGTTTAATTTTTCATGTCTCAAGTTTTCTAGTGTGCCCAATGGTCCAAGCCTTTAAACCATTGCTCTGATACCAAACTGTAGTTCCCGTTTCAACAACCACTTGAGACCAAATAAACAACCTAGGGTTAGCTAGAAAATTATGGGATAATTTTTTTTATTAGAAGTGTCCACAACCAAGTTGCAAGACAACAGTTTGCCACTGACGGGTTCTGGAATAAACCTATTTACTAATACAAAAGTTTCCTTTATTAAATTATATCAAGTTCATAGGGTTCCAAAATTAGGGTAATATGTTCTAGTTAGATTCAGGGAGTAATCCTACCCCATACCTGCTCTCTAACAGGCTCAGAGCCTCAACTAGAATTTTCTCATATTCAATGCTTTCAAAATTTCCATAAACCATTCCCAATGGATAGGAAATTTTCTCACCTTTCTAGTGATATAAGGACATCCTCCTAGCTCCTTATAGAACTCAAGTTATGAGTGGGAAGAGTCTTGAAGTCAAATTTTCCCAAAGGGACACATGGCAAGAGGAGGAGGAGTGCACCTTGGGCCGGTTGGCAGGTCGCAGGGTGGCATTGGGAAATTTTCCCCAATGCGGCTCAAAGAAAAAATGCACTCCGCACCCCTGCGGGTCCCCAGGGGACATGTGTCAAGTCTTGGCGTAAGGAGAAAAAGGGGAAAGGAAAGGGCGGGGTAGCGGACCGATTTGGCGCTTTGCGCCAATGAAGGGAAAAAAGGGAGAAGGAAGTGTGTGGGTCCACGCACTCTCTGGAAGACAAAGGAAAAATGGGGAAGTAGAGTTATGGGTGGCAGAAGGAATATTTGAAATTTTCCAAGCCAAAACACAAAACAAAAGGGAGAAGGAAGGTCTTCCCTCCCACTTCCACCCCCGAGGTTCTATGTGGCACGCTTTCATTGGCCGCCCACCGGCGGGTCAACATGGGATTTTTTTCCCAAAAATTTATAAAAGCTAAGGGTTTTAAAAGAACATGTTCCTCTGTCATAGCCTCAAGGGGACATGTGGCACCCCCTGATTGGCTGTGAGCCGGCAGAGGGAAAAGTGAAAATTTTCTAAAAAATTTCAAAAAATTTAAGGGGTACAATTTTTCTGCACCTCTGCCTCAGCCCCTGGAGGACACGTGCAACCTCTGATTGGCTTCGGGTTGGCGGAGGGAAAAATTAAAATTTTCCTGATCCCAAAATCTCAAAAAAATTCTAAGGACCATTTTGATGGGAAATATTTGGGTTGCGGGCCCGCTAGGGAAAATTTTCTCAAATTTTCCCGCCAAGGCACAAAAACTTCAAAGTGTCATAACTTGAGCTAGAAAGCTCCGTTTTGGGAAAACGAGGACTTTTCGGAAATTTTTCGATGCCCTCTTTGCACAAGGAACATAAAATTTTCATTTAGATGAAGTTTAAAGGGTTAATTGTTTTAAAATGATCTACAGGCCTTTGTTTGGCAAACTGGCAATTTCCAACTTATAATTTTCATAAAATTAGAACTCCTTCGTTCAACATATCAAACAGACATGGAGGATAAATCTAGGGAGGGTTTAGAGTTTTTTACGGAAGTAAATTTATCCAATATTTTCAAGGTTGCATTTTTCCATAAATAGATAGAAAAATGACTGTGCACGCTCCAAATTGAAATTCATTAAGTTTTGGAGATTCATTCTTGACTATTATAGTGAATTTGAGCTCCTTAGGTAGTACTAAGTCTAATTTTCAATGTTTCACAACTTATTGTTTAGTGCAATTATGAACTGCTCATTTTTATGAAATTGTGAATTGCCAGGATGAAGTATATCACAGTGAATTGTTTCCTTAAATTGGAATCTCCACTTTGTCATTTAAATGTGCATTTGATGCCTAGCTTAGTTAAATACATTGCTTATTAAATCATCCATCCAATTCTAAATGAAACTACATCTCTGATTTCAGTTTTAATATACATTTTACAAGGAAAATAACATTGAATTTCATTCCATATACATTCTTCTTTCAACATTCCAAACAGAGGTTTCTCATTGCAAGTAAAACTCAGACTTCCAATGGAGAAGATAGCATATGAACAAGGTAAAACACTTTTGAGAAAGGAATACAATCCTTCATTGATCATTTATATAATTTTTTTACTTTCCTTTCTATTTGATTTCAAGCTACATCACACACAATAACAACACTGTTTCTTATTCCTTTTGAAAACAGAGATATCATTCTTTGACAGAAAAACAATTATAGTATACAATCCAATTTTGAAACTACTTCAATATTTTATACATAATTCAATGACACTTTTAGAACTTAACACTCTTCCGATTCGATTACAAAATAAAAACTAGAATTCTTATAATATCCTTTACATTTCTGTCCAAAAGCATAAAACAAGTTTAATTCTTCTTTACATTCCTCAATACAAATACATCTTCCATTAACAATGCAATGCTTCACATTACAACATTTATACATTCATCCACTCGAAGTGGGAGAAGTTACATTTAATTACTCAAAGGGAAATGACTATCATACTGTGAAATTCCTTCTCCAAATGGCAGCATGTTTGTTTCTTCTTCTTTCATCTTGATCACAATAAGGAATGGGGAAGGCAATGCTCTCCACCTAACCAAGACATCCAATGAGAAAGGAGAAGCCAGCCTTTCCTCATTAGCCTCCGAGCCCCAACCATATTGAAATAAAGAATGAACATCAACACATGGCAATAAGGCTTATTTTAGAACAAACAAGCATTCTTCACATTACATATAAACAATAAAATACACAATCCAACAAGACATCAATTCCCAACTACATTTGAAATCATACACAGAACACATAGGCTTGATCAAACAAGCCAACAAGAGCAAGAACTATGGGGGACTCCTTATGCCTCCCAATTTGGAATTGGTCATCCACCAAAATGTATACCGCCAATAAATATATCAACCCCATAAACCTTATCCTTATTCCCCTCCCCCCCCAAGACTAAGAAATGCAAGCAGTTTCTTTTCCAAGGTGGATCCAAACCCCAAAACTTCCTTCTCAATAAAATAGTGTCATTGGCAATCCCTTATGCCCCTCTATATGAAATCCCCATAGCCTTCACCTACACCATTCCCTAAGCATTCTACCCAACCAGCCAAGAATGCAAACACAAACACCCTTCAAACATGCATGCAAGAGAAGGAAAAACAATTAAAACACATCTCAAGATCGTACCTCTCCATACTGGAGTTTGTTCCAAGCTCACAAGATTTCCAAGATGCCAGATATAGTCCAAAATCAGCAAGTTTCAAGAAATAAAAAAGACTCCAAGCTCTTCCTCAAACAAGCTCCAAAAGAAACAGCACCAAAAATGCACCCCCAAGAGAAATGGACAAAGTTCCAACAACCATAAACAAGCAAGGAGTTTCACTTTTATAGGAGAGGGAAAAGAAGAGGATTATGTGGATCTATGTGGGATGCCACATCATTCTTCCTCAGCCCCAAGAGGAAATTCAACCTCCTTCACCAAAACACAATAGATAGAAATGAAAAAATCACTTACATTCTCCAAAAATGCCCATACTCCAAAAGGAACAAATTTAAAACATGTAAGGGAAGTGCAATTAAAACTTACATATTGTCACTTCAAAATGCATTATAAATGCCTAAAATTAACCTCCAAACCATAGGCATGGTTGGTGGATCATTTTAAGAGGTGCGGGGCAAGTTTAACTCATCCCACAAGCCTCCAAGTTTGGCCTCCAAGGTCAAATTCGAATTTCATATAAGAAAGAGTGCTTGATCTTCCAAAATCTGCCTTATAAGACTCTTACATATTACTTACACACTCTTCCAACATTATTATTTAAACTCAACAACTTTATTAATTACATTCCATGTCCCAATTATATTTAAATAAGATTTAACTATATGATCTCTCACATTAATATAACACATTTAAATTAATTAAAAGAAGGAACACATTACAAGTAAAATACATTACAACAATAATTCAAAAAGGAACACATAATAAAACACTTATCCCATGGTCACATATAATGGAGATCCCCCCCATGGGAAATCCTAACATAACTCAACACACAAATGAACAACACAGTTGCCATGGTGGACCTTGTTGATTTTCACCCAGAATTTCAATATGGTTAGTCTCCAGTTCCCTGACATTGTTACGATTTTTAACCTATAAAATGCAAATACCTCCTTTGTCCTTGTGGCCATATCAAAATATCCAAAATGATATAAACCAACATTTCAAGATAATCTAAACACATGAATAACAACAATATCAAGAATTCAACATTATCATTTTTAATTCATAAATCAACTATATCATCATCAAAAATCTACCATACTAGGTCCTACTCCAAATATCAAGTGTCACAAGTCCAAATCAATATCCATAATATGTTTCTATCAAATATTATATCATCAACCACATATAGAAAATGTCTCTAGTAACCATCATGCATAATAAATGAATCCAGATCAATAAAAAACCATGATCTAACCATCATAATAAAACAAAACATAATAGTGTCCATAATATGATCAATAGTATCAAAATCAGTATCTAAAAGTGTCAAATGGAAGTGGGCACTACAGAAATGCATGAAGGGTCAACTCAAGATCCTTGATGAATCTTAAGGTAGTGCAATTGAGCCATCAAGTTGTAGGAATCCTTTAGATAAAGGGCTATATTTCAAACTTAAGACATCATTTATTTTCTTAGGCATAACAGAAGAATTAGTGCCTGAGTCAATCATGCAGTTATGGAGTAGGTATTTTCCTATAATCAAGGACATATAGAAGGGTGGGGGTTTTAACAAATTTACTTACTCGTTTCTCCTCTTCTTACAAGATATTGATAGAAGCATGTGGATTTTTCATAGCTGGATCAACACACGTGATTTGCGTTAGAGCTTTATGCAACATATCCCACTAAGATGGAATGGTTGGGGCATCCCACATTGTGACATTTACGTTTGTTCTCTTCATCTGGTCCACAATGCTAAATGGAAGGCCCCATGTTTTATGTATTTGGGGAACAACATCTCTTTTTGATTGTCCCTAAACTTTATATGGCGTAGAGGCTTGACCTACCAAATGAATGGGAATGTGTTGCTTCAAAATAAGGTTTTACGCGGGGCATCCTAAATAGGGATTTGAGCACTTTTACTGCAAGATACCTTATCTTCTTCTTTCTTCTTTCAAGGATCTACTTGCATTTCTGGGGTTGTAACCTGTGCGCCTGAATCTAACATTCTTTTCTTATATCTTGTGTTGTCCACAACTTGCGTGCATGGTCTATTTGTATCTTCTCTAGTTTCATTGATTGCACAAAAAGTCCTCTACACCCAAGAACATCAAATTTTTCTCTAGAGGACCTTCTAGTCTTTCTAGATTATCTTCTTCAGGGTTGTTTGTTGAAGGTTCATAGGTGGAAGTATTATGGATCATGAAGGATTGAGCGTGCATAGCATTAGCACAATGATATTGAATATGAGGCATGTTGCAAGGGAATCACCATTTTAAATCTTGTTCCAAATTGTTCTGAACTAGAACAAGTGCCTGAATCATACTAGGTGTTGGAAGAGAAGGCGCGGGAGGAACAACTTGCAAGGGGAGATGTGCATTAGGTTGTCATCTATCATTTTACTGGTTAGGTGTGTATATTTGATTTCAATATTGATTCCAACAAGGATGATTGCTTTGGCCATGCACCTGATTGTGGAATTACCTCTATAGGATTTCTCCTATAGCTTTTCTAATGATATGAGTTTTTTTTGATAGATTTATAATCAAGGCCTTCAATTCTTCATCTTCCTTTTGCTGCGATGAAGACTAGGATGTTAAGGCAACTGGTTTGCAAATTTTACTCAGGGACATGAATAGGATCCATAAAAGACTGGGGCACTTGTGACATTTCTGGGAACAAGGGCATATGCGGTCTAGGAGCTAGCTTTCTAGCCTAAATAAAACTATGTTATGCCCTTACTGTAATACTATAAGCAGCTGGTAAATTCCTACCTCCCATGGATTTGATCATAGCTGAAATGTCATTGTTGAGCACCTTCAAGTAATATAGGAAAAAATGTTGGTGCTTTAGGTCTTACAACAAGAGGTATTATGTCCCATGTCTTCTAAAATATGATGTTGAAATCAGTCATCTGTTCATTGGGTGCCCTACTTATTGTTGTCAGTTGCTCCACCAGAGATAGGTGATCTGACTTATCTTCAAAGTAAATGCAAAGAGTTTTTCCTAGCTCATCCCAGGTGGTGATAGATCCAAGTCTCAAGCCTCGGTACTATTGAAGAACTTAACCTTTGAAAGAGGCAGCTAGTATCCTAAACTACTACATCATCATGTGTGATCAGATAGAGTGAACACACATTCGCTATATCCTGGATATGCTCTTAAGGGGTGACTTGATTCTCACTGGTAAAGTATGGAATACACTTAAGTGTGCCCATTTGGCATATCATGTTATAGAACCAGTAACAAGGGACTCCCTCTAGAAAATTTTGCAAAGTTCCTAAGTGGAGGAGGTGGTTGATGTGTCATTGGAGGGTGCACAAGATGTCTGTTTTGAGGAGGAGTTGAATGGGCGTGGCATGCTGGAGATAGATATGTGCGCATGGGCTTCTAGAATGAAATCTTATTAGGGATAGCTAGAGGTACTCAAAAGAATCTTTATCTACTGCAACTTATTCTTGTATACACTCTTCTCATGAAAGGCACCCAGGGACTACTGAAACAGAGAGCTTAAAATGTTGGGAGTCACCAGATGTGTTGAAATGAGCCTCTAAAGGATGAAATAATAATTCCACACACCAGAACTTGGAGATATGAAATTTGAGCTTTCAATACTGGTCCCACCAGGCGTGCCAGAAACTATTGGTTGCTCAAATGTGCACCCACATCTCAGATCTTGGAACGTCCGAGGTGTTTTGAGACCATAATGAAACCAACCCCAAGTTGTGGGGCCTTGCAAGCTTGGGATGGATCTCTAGAGAAGGTCGGTTCCTCTATCTATTTCTACTGCTATTGTTACTCCTAGTGCTGAAAAGGGAAAGTAAGCTAACAATGCCAAGGGACCAGGGATAGAAGGACAACATGGATGGAAACCTATAATAAAAGGAAATAGCACCAGAAAAGAAAGATGAACACTATATATTCTGAGTGAGAACAAAGGGAAATGTGTGAAAGGAGGCTAGGTATGAGTAGCACAGTGAAACACGTATTCACCAGATCATTCTCATGGACACAACTAAATATGGAACTACAAGGGACATGAAATGGCACAACCAACACATGATGCGAAATAAAAGTCAATAAGAAGGAATGAAAACACTTAGGAAAAATAATAGTCATAAAATGATGCTTCTATTACT
Organism: Taxus chinensis; assembly: GCA_019776745.2. Lineage (NCBI taxonomy): Eukaryota > Viridiplantae > Streptophyta > Pinopsida > Cupressales > Taxaceae > Taxus > Taxus chinensis. The sequence goes on from CM034151.1 coordinate 840,985,112, forward strand.
TCCATAAATGCATAGATCTATTACAATGATAAAGGAGGCTGATATCCACATGCAAGAGCCAAACATAGAGGTCAAAAACACAAAATACATAAAATATGAAGTTCTTTGTAACTCACCAAAAATACCAACACAAGGACAACACAGTGAAATACAGGATAACTTTTTTTACTTGACTTGCTTTGACACAACACGACACAACATGTCGTCACAAGGTTACAACCAACACCAGGAACCACTTGTTACAGGGGAGACCACAAGGTCAGCACGAGAACGTTCACACCTATCAAGGGCAATGTACTCTTCTTTTGACAAGAACAACATGGAAGTCCAGACCACATGACACACTCACAGCTAGGGCATCCCATGAGGAATTTCTTGTTAAATTTTCTTGTTTACTAAAGTGTCTCTTAATTCTTAACTTACGTTCTTATAGAATTTCATGTAATGATTCACACAATTCTTTTCACAAGGGAGAACTTCTTTATTTTCAACTATTGACTAAATAGCTTAAGGCCAAGCTTTCTGAAACTAGGATCATCAATTTTATGTCCAAATCTTTCTTATTCATTTGATTTTAGAACATTTTCCATTTCTTACAAGGTTAATTAATCTTACTCAAGTCACTAACACCTGTTTTATACCTCTATTGCATAGGTGAAAGCATAAGTTCCGATTGAGGGAAAGTGCCACTTAGGGTTTCCTAACAATAACCTTCTTGTTTAAGGATTAAACTTTAACGTTGCTTAAGAAATATCACCATGAATCAAGGCAAGGGGTTAACAGAACAGGTCAACAGAATTTAGCTTCAGGGTCACATTGTTTACTATCAATCTTTCATTGAAGTTAAGAGTTTACCGAGATTGGTTGAATGTTCCATCTAAAATTTACTTAATTAAGTTTGACAAAGGGGAACATTTCAAACGATAAAGAGATATTTAAGGTTTTATTAATCAATTTCCCTCTTACTCATCAAACCCTATCATCTGTCCATAATCTAACCATTGATTTCACCATGAGATCCTTTAAGGTTTCACCAAAAAGATAGTGTTTATTAGTTTAGCTCAAAAAAAAAAAATCAAGTAATCATATTTTGTTACAAAAGATAGATTCCTCTTGATTGTTCCAGGTCTCAAAGGTCTCAAGTGGATCACATCTACATTAATATGTTCATATACATAAATTTTCATTTAACTTTTATAAGGAATATCCAGTCCACTTTATATGGCTTACAAATTCATTGCTACTATGCCTTAGTAGGATTTACAACTCAACATTTTAACTCAAGAACAAAGTTTGACAGTTACAACATCAATATTATACAATGAATTTACTAAGGCACTGACCCATCTTCTAAAATTTTCCCACTAGATGTTATCAATAGTTTAACCATAAAAGACAACATACAAGCACCAAAGTGGATATCATCTATGCAACTACAACGACCACTTCTTTCATACTTGAGCTCAGAAAAACAACCTGCAAAAACATGTTAGATTTTGTCAGTTCAAAAGAACTGGCATGAGCATGCATTCCCTTTTCCTAGATATTTCATCATATTAATTGAATGACTAGTGCACGATTTCCATCCCAAGGCATAAGCAAAAGTGATTTGTATGAAGGTAAACAAAATAGATATCTACTTAACAAAAGGCACACTACAGGAAACATATGAAAGCCAAAATTGTGCATTTACTATCCAAGGTTACCCTTACACCCTACATTCTAAATTATAACAAATTTCCCACATAATACACCTTTTTATTTTCCTTAAGTAAGATAGCGATAACAACATCACATTCACAAAACAGAATAAAGGAATCGTACTACAACCACCCGATATAGAAATAATAAATTCTCCTGATAATGCCAAAACAAAAGTAACAAGATTTATTATTCCAAACATCCCTACTCAGAGCAAGAATGCCACACAAGTCCACTAAAACTCATACAGCCTATGAGGGGGAGGGGGTTATGGCCACTCAAGGACCCAATTCAAAGATCATGTAAAAAGGAATGCATTGCATTTGCGTACACCTTAAGAAAATGTAACTGACGTTTTTGATTACTATGCCCAGTGTTTAATTATATATTCAAGATTAACAACGTCCACGAATGATAAGTTGAAACTTTGAAGGCTCCCTTAAGCCGCTAGTGCCAACTCCGCACATCCCTCAACGAAAACCCCTTTATTCCCAACATAATAAAATATTTCAATGTTATACACTACTAACTTACTTACCGATATGACGAAGAAGGTCTCATAAAACATTGTTGCTTGGGGGGGGGGGGGGTTTGAATGTAATTTACCTTTCATGGGTCCCCAAAATCATCTCAAGCCTCAGACTTAATTCCATGTTCACCACATCCGACATATACTTCATTGTTTGTTGCTCGGAAGGGGTAAAACACTGTTCATGCACTCACTACCATGGGGGCGTCCGACAAGGAAGGGCTTTTCTTATATCGAACCCTCAAATTTTACATCACAAAGAAGTCGGTGGACCTTTCGTAAGACCAGTTAGAGAGATAATACAAATGTAGGACTGACGAGGATATCCCTTGGCCAGGGTACTAAATTTTTTTTAAGGTCATCATAAGCTAGGTAAGCAAGTTAGATTTGGCCAAAACATGTTTGCATAAGACGGCGTCGAAAACCCACTATCTAGTCATAGCCAGTCACATCCGACAAGCATAAAACACAGTTCGTTAAAGCTTCTAAAAGGAAATCGAAATTTACAATGTTCCAACCTTGTAGTCGACCTCCTAGGGATGAAATTGGGCTGAGATTATACCAAAATTAGATTGCTAAAAAGGAAAGAATGAGCAAGGGTCTCTCTAGTACCATTTCCAAGACAAAATTAGTACCAGATCTGATAACATCAAAAGGCAATAAATACACAACTTCTCATGAGGTAAACATTTTTATTCATTTATTATTATATATATATATATATATTTATTTTATTTTATTTTTTTTAAAATAGGACAAAACTTAAGCAACCAATAACTCATTGCCACGCTGAAGATGATCCAATACCAGGTCGAAAAAGGACAAAACTACTCCTACAGGCATAACATAGATGTATCCAGTAAGACTCCACGCACACTTTATCCCAAAAGAGAAAAAAAAACTACAATCTTGCGGGAAAGGCGCACCACAACCACACAGCATTTCAATTGATATTTTCACACGCAAAGCTATCCCAAAACACAAAAAAAAACAGCACACATCTACCAGGAGAACAAGCAATATTCATGCAATCATTATAAAAGAAATAGCTGGAAAAGGGGAAAAACAGCTCATGCCTGATCCTCGTGATTCAACATCGCTCCTGGCTCTGAGAGGCATCTACCGCAATGGTAACTAAACCTTTTCCTTCATTAGATTTGAGGACAGCGTCAAATTCTCGATGCAAACACTTCAGCTGTAGCTTGCAAGGTGTGATAATTCCAACAGAAACCTTTATGCCTGCCAAATCAGTGGCTCGTTGAAACAGCTCATAAAATTGCAAGGTAAAGCGTGCTTCATGAATAATCTGATATGGAACAGGTCGGCCTCTACGAGGTTCTCCTCCATGGGTTACGTCAAAAGACAAGTAAGAGGCAATAGAGAATCTTAGAAATAAATTTCATCAGGTCTGCTGGTAATACTCTCACTGCCACAAAAAATGATTATGAAGAAACAAAACTCAGTACATGATCTGAGTCTGAAAAATATCCTGCTACCTTCATTTCCCAAGACATTTTCTCCAACATTGCATACATCTCCTGTGCCTGTGGGTGTGATCTGCCACCTACACAAAAGCATGTACCATTCTATTGCCTTTAAACCAACTGCATCCAAGTTCCTTTTTAATTCCTCTATCCTTCATCGATCTCCTAACCCTGGGTGCTCTCATAATAGGAGCAGCCCTTGTTTGAGACGAAGCAAAAGAAGATGGCTTTAAAACCCAAAAAAAAATCTCTTGGTACAGACTCCATAACCATAAAACAGTCCCTAGACTTAGCATCCTCAATAAGGCTGACCAGCCACTAGATTTGATTGAGCTCCTTCCAAGTTAAATTCACCACCTAGACAGCAGCGACTTTCCAAGATGAAAAGGCAAGACAGCACAACACGCTTTAAAAAGATTGCCGCTCAGAAAAAAAAAACAACATTTCTTACACGTTTTTTGCTAAAAAGGCAGAACCCGCCATCAAAAACTTCTACAGGATCTCGAATTTGAGGAAGCATTCGCACTGAACAGATAACAACATAGTGGACAACCTGCTCATTGGAAGCGCTCAAAATGGCTTCTGCTACAGCTGCAGGATTTTGCTACAACTGATCATGACTGTGTGGTCGCGTGCAACCAGAACATCAGGATCAGCACCCACGGCTCCTTGGGATCGCCCTGTGGCAGCAGTCGCACAAAACTCTCTCTGGAGGCCACTGATTTTCTGAGATAAGTTTACTACTCTACCCTGTAGCGGCTGCAAATCACCGAACACCTCCTCACGGCACTTTCCTAGGAGATTTTCAGCTCTACGTTCCACGTTTCTAAATGCCCCCCCTTATCTTCTGCTATACGCACAAAAAAAAACGCCACTCCAGGCTCCTCCATTGAAGGTGCGACCAGAAGAAGGAGGTTTCCCTGCTGCTTTCCTACACTGAATAAAACCAGCTTCTGAGCTTCAATGCCCATCACAAACCCCAATAAGGACGCACCCTCCAACCTCACGCGGCCAGAAACACGGCAAGAGCAGGTAAGAGACAAAATCTCAGAAGATTTAGTAATCACATCCCATTTTGAAAAGCAAGCGGCCAGCATGGAGGAAAGTACACGGTGGTTGGGTAGTAAACACAGTTTGACCCTCCACCAAACCCACGCGCCCAGCAAAGCAGAAGCTTCCAGGTCTAAAAAGTCGACCCCTAAGCAAAATAATTCACAAGGACAGCTCACGCGGCCCGAGAGTCAAGGAAGGTGATGCACAGCACACCAAACACCATACCTTCGCCAGCACCAAACAAGGACCTTTTGCAGCAAGGAAACAAGCCAACGTTTCAATTAGCAACTAGTTTCATTTAAAGACAGCCACATGATCAAGTCAGGACGCAGCGAGAGTTGTAAGGGGCGGGGTAGGTGGTAGTTGAAAGGTTTAAGTTGAGTATTGAAAGTATTCGTACCCAACCACACACGCAACCTCCCTACCCAAGCAAACGATGGACACCAAAGAAGACGGGTAACCAACACTTACCCCAACCAATTTGGTTAGCAACAAGGACAAACACACTGACATGGCAGAGAGAGAAGAAACACAATCATCTCATGCAAGTAGGACTAATCATCCTAGGGAAGGAGATAAGGGCTTGACGTTCGACAGAGACCACAGAACAATGACCAACCAAGTATCAAAAAAAAGAGACGCTCTTCTTTACGTGAACAGGGGCTCGGTTTGAGAAGCAACCAACCAAACAATAAAATTGTTTATCGATAATTAATCATAACGTTGATAACAATCGACAATGAGATACTGAAGTTATCGCCGATCGAGAATTAAAATAATAATATTATTAATATTTTCAATACTCTTATTATTACAACTTAATAAAAATTATTAATCATATTAAGAAGGGTCAACATACAAGCTCGACAAGGCGAAGACACAGACGTTTCAAAGGAAACACAACGGCATTCAACTCCTAGAAGCATGGTCGTCGCAGAAGCAAGGGAGCGACGATGAACGGGCATTACATTCTCCTCCCCTTAGGAAAGCATCGTCCTCGATGCGACATAACCCAGAGGGAAAGCAAGTTGTAAGCAAAGAGGAACATTTGGTAGAAATTTTAACTTTAAATGTTCTATGAAGATTGGCAGTTCTTTCTTGTTTGTTATTTTCATTAGACTCTTTCCATTATCATTATTTCTAGTTTTAGTTTCTTTTAAAATTTCATCATTGGAGAGTTTTGATTTATTCCTTATTGTGGGTGCCCAACATGAACTGCTAACACAACACCCTATCAGGTTCACAAGACACTACAGATTCACAAGCACACAAGTATATACTTCAAGATTGTATTACACCACAAAAGGTTACACAATTACGGAATAGAATAGGCACACTTCCCATAACATAGGTACTCATCACACATCAATGACTGACATACCAAATACTCAAACAAAAGAGTACTACAATCCACCAGACATTTCCTCAATTTGCATCAATGAAAGACTCACATAACAACAAACCATGCTACAGGTACATAGTGTCCACAAGGGGAATCAATGACATGTCCACAACATCACAACACATAACCATCTGACATGAGTAACACATACATCAAAATACCACTACCAAACATCACAATAACTCAACATATATCCTGAACATCAACCATACAGACAAATATCATAAGCCTCCCTCAAGTCTCTTATGCCTCCCTCAAGTCTCTTATGCCTCCCTCAAACTCTTATGCCTCCCTCAAGTCTCTTATGCCTCCCTCAAACTCTTATGCCTCCCTCAAGTCTCTTATGCCTCCCTCAAACTCTTATGCCTCCCTCAAGGAGGCCGGTTGTCTCTCTGTGCCCAAGGCACATCGAGTTTGGACACTCCTAACCCAAGTGACATAATAACGCGTGGTTCAACAACCCGCTAGTTATATGTACCCCTTGGGGCGTACCCCCATACAACGAAGTGGGTCCATAGGTCCAACCAATCCATGGTGCATCCCATGACCCTATTCCACACATCACGACATTAGAACCAGCACAACAATCCAGTCAAAGTGCCAAGTGGCAAAGTACAAGCCTTGGGCAAGGCGGTAAAAATTCCAAATTTAAAAGAAGACCCCAAATCAAGCTAAAATAAATGGCCAAGTAGCCAAAGTTAGTATCAAAATCCCCCTGTTAGTGCCACAAACCAAGGAAATGCCCAAAATTGTAAAGCATTGCAATCAAGAAAAGATGCTGGTCCTTGCAAAATAAAGTAAAAGCTCAATTTACGAATAAAATCAACTTATAATAATGTCACATTACGATAACTGTGTGGCCTTATCTGGCCACCAAAGGGGTACTCAACGAGTTGCTAGCACTCGGAACATCGAGCCTCAGCTCGTAAAATACATATCAATAATACCATCCCGCCACCCTTCGACAAGGCTAAACATAGTCATAGTTGCACTTAGGTTGTGTACATACAACCACATATGGAGAGAGGAAAGAATCACATGTAATCTACTAAACCAAGTTTTGACTCGAGTTATTGACCCATGGTACACCATTCCTCACTCTCAACATACACTTTTACCGATTTCCCTCAGGATCGGTTAGCGTAAGGTTCACAACATAACATATAACTACATTACTAACACCATGGTGGTACACACATAGCTACCATAACGTCTCACGTATGGTAGGTATACGGGGTAGATCACAATCATACATTCACAGGGTGCAATACATCACTTTACCACATTCTGCACCCAAAGTGCAATCACAATACGATAGGGTTCATACACTCACCGTATGACCCTAAATCACAACATGAAGCATTACATATTACACAACTCATATATACGATGAACATAATAACATCACAACATAACAATAATTGCTTCATAACAAGGTGGTACACACATTTCTTCAAAACATGGTAAAAACATCATGATACAACTCGTTTCTTTTAACATCAACTAGTCATACAACACATTGATACACCCACATATCACAATATGCCACAATGCTCCAACACTACGTCATCCACATTAGAATTCTTTTCACATGCCACAAACATAATTTACACATGAATTCTTCCTAGAATCCACAAGAAGGAGAGAGAATACTCTCATCCCCAACACATCAACATGATGACAAATACGCACTGAGTGACATACACATCACGTGCGTTCACAATATCACAATTACGACAATAATCACATCACGCTTAAAGCACATTACTCTTCCAATATAAATCATCATCATGCAACATCATCATCATCATGCAGTATCATCATGTAACACCACCACCACCATGCAACATCACCATACAACACCAATCCGGCCCATAGGTTCGAGAGCATGAACCTACGCTCTGATACCAAAGTGTAACACACCAAAAATACCAACACAAGGACAACACAGTGAAATACAGGATAACTTTTTTTTTGACTTGCTTTGACACAACACGACACAACATGTCGTCACAAGGTTACAACCAACACCAGGAACCACTTGTTACGGGGGAGACCACAAGGTCAGCACGAGAACGTTCACACCTATCAAGGACAATGTACTCTTCTTTTGACAAGACAACATGGAAGTCCAACCACATGACACACTCACAGCTAGGGCATCCCATGAGGAATTTCTTGTTAAATTTTCTTGTTTACTAAAGTGTCTCTTAATTCTTAACTTACGTTCTTATAAAATTTCATGTAATGATTCACACAATTCTTTTCACAAGGGAGAACTTCTTTATTTTCAACTGTTGACTAAATAGCTTAAGGCCAAGCTTTCTAAACTAGGATCATCAATTTTATGTCCAAATCTTTCTTATTCATTTGATTTTAGAACATTTTCCATTTCTTACAAGGTTAATTAATCTTACTCAAGTCACTAACACCTGTTTCATACCTCTATTGCATAGGTGAAAGCATAAGTTCCGATTGAGGGAAAGTACCGCTTAGGGTTTCCTAACAATAACCTTCTTGTTTAAGGATCAAACTTTGACCTTGCTTAAGAAATATCACCATGAATCAAGGCAAGGGTTAACAGAACAGGTCAACAGAATTTAGCTTCAGGGTCACATTGTTTACTATCAATCTTTCATTGAAGTTAAGAGTTTACCGAGATTGGTTAAATGTTCCATCTAGACTTTACTTAATTAAGTTTGACAAAGGGGAACATTTCAAACGATAAAGAGATATTTAAGGTTTTATTAATCAATTTCCCTCTTACTTATTAAATCCTATCATTTTCTAAAATCTAACCATTGATTTCACCATGAGATCCTTTAAGGTTTCACCAAAAAGATAGTGTTTATTAGTTTAGCTCAAAAAAAAAAAAACAAGTAATCATATTTTGTTACAAAAGATAGTTTCCTCTTGATTGTTCCAGGTCTCAAAGGTTTCAAGTGGATCACATCTACATTAATATGTTCATATACATAAATTTTCGTTTAACTTTTATAAGGAATATCCAGTCCACTTTATAGGGCTTACAAACTCATTGCTACTATGCCTTAGTAGGATTTACAACTCAACATTTTAACTCAAGAACAAAGTTTGACAGTTACAACATCAATATTCTACAATGCATTTACTAAGGCACTGACCCATCTTCTAAAATTTTCCCACTAGATGTTATCAATAGTTTAACCATAAAAGACAACGTACAAGCACCAAAGTGGATATCATCTATGCAACTACAACGGCCACTTCTTTCATACTTGAGCTCGGAAAAACAACCTGCAAAAACATGTTAGCTTTTGTCAGTTCAAAAGAACTGGCATGAGCATGCATTCCCTTTTCCTAGATATTTCATCATATTAATTGAATGACTAGTGCACGATTTCCATCCCAAGGCATAAGCAAAAGTGATTTGTATGAAGGTAAACAAAATAGATATCTAGTTAACAAAAGGCACACTGCAGAACATATGAAAGCCAAAATTGTGCATTTACTATCCAAGGTTACCCTTACACCCTACATTCTAAATTATAACAAATTTCCCACATAATACACCTTTTTATTTTCCTTAAGTAAGATAGCGATAACAACATCACATTCACAAAACAGAATAAAGGAATCGTACTACAACCACCCGATATAGAAATAATAAATTCTCCTGATAATGCCAAAACAAAAGTAACAAGATTTATTATTCCAAACATCCCTACTCAGAGCAAGAATGCCACACAAGTCCACTAAAACTCATACAGCCTATGAGGGGGAGGGGGTTATGGCCACTCAAGGACCCAATTCAAAGATCATGTAAAAAGGAATGCATTGCATTTGCGTACACCTTAAGAAAATGTAACTGACGTTTTTGATTACTATGCCCAGTGTTTAATTATATATTCAAGATTAACAACGTCCACGAATGATAAGTTGAAACTTTGAAGGCTCCCTTAAGCCGCTAGTGCCAACTCCGCACATCCCTCAACGAAAACCCCTTTATTCCCAACATAATAAAATATTTCAATGTTATACACTACTAACTTACTTACCGATATGACGAAGAAGGTCTCATAAAACATTGTTGCTTGGGGGGGGGGGGGTAAATGTAATTTACCTTTCACGGGTCCCCAAAAGCATCTCAAGCCTCAGACTTAATTCCATGTTCACCACATCCGACATATACTTCATTGTTTGTTGCTCGGAAGGGGTAAAACACTGTTCATGCACTCACTACCATGGGGGCGTCTGACAAGGAAGGGCTTTTCTTATATCGAACCCTCAAATTTTACATCACAAAGAAGTCGGTGGACCTTTCGTAAGACCAGTTAGAGAGATAATACAAATGTAGGACTGACGAGGATATCCCTTGGCCAGGGTACTAAAATTTTTTAAGGTCATCATAAGCTAGGTAAGCAAGTTAGATTTGGCCAAAACATGTTTGCATAAGACGGCGTCGAAAACCCACTATCTAGTCATAGCCAGTCACATCCGACAAGCATAAAACACAGTTCGTTAAAGCTTCTAAAAGGAAATCGAAATTTACAATGTTCCAACCTTGTAGTCGACCTCCTAGGGATGAAATTGGGCTGAGATTATACCAAAATTAGATTGCTAAAAAGGAAAGAATGAGCAAGGGTCTCTCTAGTACCATTTCCAAGACAAAATTAGTACCAGATCTGATAACATCAAAAAGGCAATAAATACACAACTTCTCATGAGGTAAATATTTTTATTCATTTATTATTATATATATATATATATTTTTTATTTTATTTTATTTTATTTTTAAAATAGGACAACACTTAAGCAACCAATAACTCATTGCCACGCTGAAGATGATCCAATACCAGGTCGAAAAAGGACAAAACTACTCCTACAGGCATAACATAGATGTATCCAGTAAGACTCCACGCACACTTTATCCCAAAAGAGAAAAAAAACTACAATCTTGCGGGAAAGGCGCACCACAACCACACAGCATTTCAATTGATATTTTCACACGCAAAGCTATCCTAAAACCAAAAAAAAACAGCACACATTTACCAGGAGCACAAGCAATAATCATGCAATCATTATAAAAGAAATAGCTGGAAAAGGGGAAAAACAGCTCATGCCTGTTCCTCGTGATTCAACATCGCTCCTGGCTCTGAGAGGCATCTACCGCAATGGTAACTAAACCTTTTCCTTCATTAGATTTGAGGACAACGTCAAATTCTCGGTGCAAACACTTCAGCTGTAGCTTGCAAGGTGTGATAATTCCAACAGAAACCTTTATGCCTGCCAAATCAGTGGCTCGTTGAAACAGCTCATAAAATTGCAAGGTAAAGCGTGCTTCATGAATAATCTGATATGGAACAGGTCGGCCTCTACGAGGTTCTCCTCCATGGGTTACGTCAAAAGACAAGTAAGAGGCAATAGAGAATCTTAGAAATAAATTTCATCAGGTCTGCTGGTAATACTCTCACTGCCACAAAAAATGATTATGAAGAAACAAAACTCAGTACATGATCTGAGTCTGAAAAATATCCTGCTACCTTCATTTCCCAAGACATTTTCTCCAACATTGCATACATCTCCTGTGCCTGTGGGTGTGATCTGCCACCTACACAAAAGCATGTACCATTCTATTGCCTTTAAACCAACTGCATCCAAGTTCCTTTTTAATTCCTCTATCCTTCATCGATCTCCTAACCCTGGGTGCTCTCATAATAGGAGCAGCCCTTGTTTGAGACGAAGCAAAAGAAGATGGCTTTAAAACCCAAAAAAAAATCTCTTGGTACAGACTCCATATCCATAAAACAGTCCCTAGACTTAGCATCCTCAATAAGGCTGACCAGCCACTAGATTTGATCGAGCTCCTTCCATGTTAAATTCACCACCTAGACAGCAGCGACTTTCCAAGATGAAAAGGCAAGACAACACAACACGCTTTAAAAAGATTGCCGCTCAGAAAAAAAAAACAACATTTCTTACACGTTTTTTGCTAAAAAGGTAGAACCCGCCATCAAAAACTTCTACAGGATCTCGAATTTGAGGAAGCATTCGCACTGAACAGATAACAACATAGTGGACAACCTGCTCATTGGAAGCGCTCAAAATGGCTTCTGCTACAGCTGCAGGATTTTGCTACAACTGATCATGACTGTGTGGTCGCGTGCAACCAGAACATCAGGATCAGCACCCACGGCTCCTTGGGATCGCCCTGTGGCAGCAGTCGCACAAAACTCTCTCTGGAGGCCACTGATTTTCTGAGATAAGTTTACTACTCTACCCTGTAGCGGCTGCAAATCGCCGAACACCTCCTCACGGCACTTTCCTAGGAGATTTTCAGCTCTACGTTCCACGTTTCTAAACGCCCCCCCTTATCTTCTGCTATACGCACAAAAAAAAAATGCCACTCCAGGCTCCTCCATTGAAGGTGCGACCAGAAGAAGAAGGAGGTTTCCCTGCTGCTTTCCTACACTGAATAAAACCAGCTTCTGAGCTTCAATGCCCATCACAAACCCCAATAAGGACGCACCCTCCAACCTCACGCGGCCAGAAACACGGCAAGAGCAGGTAAGAGACAAAATCTCAGAAGATTTAGTAATCACATCCCATTTTGAAAAGCAAGCGGCCAACATGGAGGAAAGTACACGGTGGTTGGGTAGTAAACACAGTTTGACCCTCCACCAAACCCACGCGCCCAGCAAAGCAGAAGCTTCCAGGTCTAAAAAGTCGACCCCTAAGCAAAATAATTCACAAGGACAGCTCACGCGGCCCGAGAGTCAAGGAAGGCGATGCACAGCACACCAAACACCATACCTTCGCCAGCACCAAACAAGGACCTTTTGCAGCAAGGAAACAAGCCAACGTTTCAATTAGCAACTAGTTTCATTTAAAGACAGCCACGTGATCAAGTCAGGACGCAGCTAGAGTTGTAAGGGGCGGGGTAGGTGGTAGTTGAAAGGTTTAAGTTGAGTATTGAACGTATTCGTACCCAACCACACACGCAACCTCCCTACCCAAGCAAACGATGGACACCAAAGAAGACGGGTAACCAACACTTACCCCAACCAATTTGGTTAGCAACAAGGACAAACACACTGACATGGCAGAGAGAGAAGAAACACAATCATCTCATGCAAGTAGGACTAATCATCCTAGGGAAGGAGATAAGGGCTTGACGTTCGACAGAGACCACAGAACAATGACCAACCAAGTATCAAAAAAGGAGACGCTCTTCTTTACGTGAACAGGGGCTCGGTTTGAGAAGCAACCAACCAAACAATAAAATTGTTTATCGATAATTAATCATAACGTTGATAACAATCGACAATGAGATACTGAAGTTATCGCCGATCGAGAATTAAAATAATAATATTATTAATATTTTCAATACTCTTATTATTACAACTTAATAAAAATTATTAATCATATTAAGAAGGGTCAACATACAAGCTCGACAAGGCGAAGACACAGACGTTTCAAAGGAAACACAACGGCATTCAACTCCTAGAAGCATGGTCGTCGCAGAAGCAAGGGAGCGACGATGAACGGGCATTAATCATATCAAATTGGGTGGTTGGAGCAATCAGATCTATTCATTAATGCTCAGAAAGATGTTTTCCCATTTCTCACCTACCAGATCTGTCAGAATTTGAATTTGAACTTCTAGCACTATAGTTGATGTTAGCGGCTCTCCGACAAGTTCAGTCACGTGCTGATCTGAGATCTGTAGAAAAACATATGGTTGTCAGAAGATGTCAAAGTCATTGGTGCATGCATAATACGTTAGCACATGTGGATTGGCCGAAATGATGGCCAACTGTGTGAATATTTATCATTTCTACCATGTGTCACTTGTTGCTTTTCTGCAAGGATTCGGCACCCTATCGGTACGCTTGACTAGTTGTGTGTGCATGACACACTCAAGTATTTCAAATGAATATTTGACATAGTAGGGCATGAGGTAAGGGTGCATGTAGAAAATAGAGGAAGATACAGAGGGGGCACACATGATACACATGGGGAAGTGAGGAAAATTGGTGATAAGAGAATGCATGGTTAAGGGACAACTATTATAAAGTAATGAGTGCGGTGCACGAGGGGCCAAGGACCTATCTGATAGAAGCAAGTGTAGGGGGTGGCGGGAATGGAATAAGCTAAATTGGAAGAAGGTGAATACATATAAGGTGAGTGCAAGGGGAAAATTGGAAGGAGATAAGGAAAGGGGAACGTAGGGGGAACTATGACCAAGGGAATGTGTCAAGTGATCTTGAGCATGTGCAAAATTACAATAAATAACTTAGAGCCATAATGTGCATATGATTTATCCAAGTAGCTAGGATATTTATTTGGATAACAAGAATTTTTAAGTATAACTAGGTCTGTAGATCACGTTTCATAGGGAAAAGTAGGGTTGGACTGACATGAAAAAGATAGGAACTAGTATTCATAAGGTGGTGTGACAAAACAATCAAAAGGAACTGGTAAAAAGAGATAGGGTTGAGTTTTACACTACATTTAAAACTCTATATAGTTCTCATGTGCACGTGTGAGATTGAATCATGTCCCTTGAAGCTAGGTTTCCCTTGTTTTAGTTACACCAAGATACCAAGATACAACTAATTTCCCCCCAAGATGAATGTGTGAAATGGAATTAAGAAACATCCTCTCTTATGCCAGTGAATAATGTAGCGCAAATGTAGTCCGTTGATATTTTCCCAAGTAATAGGTAATAAGTAATAGCCCAAGTTCTCTAGCCCCTAATAATGGTGAGTATATCATGTGTATATATGATTCCATTGTTTATATTTCATTATTAACAATTAGAAAGGCCAAACCAAAGTGATAACTAGTAATTTAGAAAAGATAACAAACAACTTGACATTTCAAATTTGAGAAAAAGAGGGAAAAGAATAAAAGCACCCAAAGGGGACACTAACACCTCGGTGCTCCTTTCCCTAATAGGTGGTACTTTTAACATTATTAGAGGATATAATGGTAAATACATATATGGTCATATGTTATCCGATATCTAAAAGTAACATGTTCATTCCAGAAAAGAAAATGATAAGAGCATAAAAATGATAAAACAATTCAAAAGCAAAAAAATTGTTGTTAATGTCTAGTTTTCTTGATTATTAATCATGCATATGATGACATACTTAGAGGTTTGATGTAACTAAAAATTTCATGATTTTGTGAATACAGTTGTCCAAAATTTATGTTAGTGAATGAATATTTTGTAGCATAAAGTAGATTATCAAGATTGTACCTTATAAAGAGCCAAAGTAGGTTGTAGCCGATAACGTGTTGAATGAGGATTGTACTTGACATTGTGTCGAATGGAGGATGTGGAATTTGTATCATGGAATCTAATAGAGGATACGGATCTGAGGGTGACCTTGTGTACATATTAGAGATGATTTCTCTTTTTTCCTTAAATATTGCCTTTATCAGAGCATTATTCACTTGAAATTGTTCCTTGTTCCATTTGTGTGTGTTGTCTTTTTTCGGAGTAAGGCCAAACCTAAAAAATAAAATAAGTTTGGTCAATGCTCATGAAAATTGAAATTGAAATTGAAATTTGTAAATCTGAAAATAGAAATTCCTATTGAAAATAAGTGAATCAAAGATAGAATACGGTTGAATGTTGTGATAGAAGAGATATAATATTTCATGTATTTATATTTCCTTGGAGATAGTTGGAATAGTAATAAGGATTTAGGTTTCCTATTGCCAAATTGAGGATTTAACACTTATTTCACTAAATATGGACCTATTCAAGTCTGAGCAGCTAAGAAATATAGGTAATCTTGGAATCCAATATTACTAGTTTTTGGATTCCAAAATGTTAAATATTGAAATTTACTATATTCCCAAAATCACATATATTGGAATAGAAAAACACTTATATTGGAATAAAAAAACTGCATATATTTGAATCCAAATCATTGAATATTGGTATTTACTATACTCCAAAATCACATATATTGGAATCCAAAATCACATATATTTGAATCCAATATTAATTTTTTTTAATTCGGAGTCTAATAAATCATATTACAGATTACATAAATGAATATGGGAAAAATAGTTTATTGATTTCAAAATATCCAACATTGAACTACAAATCAATAAATATAACATGTTTCAATTTTATCCCAGGGCTAGCCGCTATTAGGATTTATTTACCTTGCTTTATTTTTATCATCCTACTCGAGATATTCCACCCCATTTGGATTTTCTCTAAACTTAAGGGATATGCTTGCTTAAGTGTACACTTGACTATACTATGTCTAGGTGTTGGTTACCACTTGACTACAATATTTTAGGTGTTGGTTACAACTTAACTACACTATTCTATATGTTGATTACTATTATCCAATATTATCCCCCTTGATTAATTTGGATAACTAATTTAAAATGGACTTAGCCATTTAAAAAATATAGGGAAAGTCAAATGGCTGTTAAATTCCACTGCTCTAAACCACTGGTCATTGGCATTTTAAAACCCACCAAAGGCTAAGGTTTAAAGAAATAGTTGGTTTTATTTAAAAGGCCACATAAAGTTCATTTGGTCGTCACAATTAACCACCAATCATCAAGCAGAAGGCCACGTGGCAGGATTTTGTCTCTTCTCAAAGGTTTTGGCTTCAGTGGATGTGAGACCTACAAAATAAGCCTCATTACATAATATTTTGGGCCCATGATAGGCCAAACAAAGTCAACTAAGGTAAAAGGAAACATGCTAGAGTTAGGGGGATGGTAGGTGACAGGCTATCAATGGCTAACAGTTGACACACGCCACCATTTTGACATAGGGTAAGAAGATGTGCTCCCGATGGACGTGAAGTTCATGGAATGGGCCAATTTTTAAAAACCTTTGGATCCATAGCGAAGGTGAAGATCAAGGGCAGTCAAAACACTATAAGTGGTTGAATTCCTATGGAGCCAGAAAATTAAAGTCCACCCAGATAGAAGTTACGATGTGAAGGTACAACCAATGAAAGGAAAGCACGAAATTAATTAAATACTGACACATTCTATACATGGATATTTCCTATTGGATCATGTTTCACAATGGTTAGAAGGGGCTATCAAAGTGTTGAAATTGCAAGGATCATATATATTTCTCATTAGCTCACGTTTCATGGTTGTTAGTAAGGATAAAAAGAACAGTCTGACAAAGTGAGGAGGATGGAGCTTTGTCATTGGTATGTGCTTCACTCTATAACAGTCTTAATAATGAAGACTAACATTGACACATGCATAGAGATTTCTCATTGGTTTAAGTTTCACGATGGATAATGGAGGTTCCATAAGGCCCGATCCCACAACCAACCAAATACCAACACGTCAAAAAGTTAAAGAAATGCACACATAAGTAGGGGAAATGTCCAAGGACAATCAAATGCTTCCATGTGTCACGTTCATGTGCTCCACGACATGTAAATATTCAAATGGCCATACATTTCTCTCAAGAGCTCCAAATAAAAAAAAATTGGTCTCGTTGGAAATGTATCCTTACACGCTTCATTTTGGCATCATCAAAATTAGGTTTTGAGTATGTTTTTTTAGGAATAAAAGATGAAAACATATTTCAGTCATTAATGTGCAATCACAGATGGCTCAACCACCTGAATTGATGAAGTGTGGGGCTCTTAATTTATCCTACAAGAAAAAGGAAATTAGGGAATGAGTTTAATAGGGTTCCCATGATGTTTTTCATATTTTAATGGATGATTGACTGTGGTTGAATCTTGAAATCCATGTTGCAGGGAAATACAAATATCTTCATCAATGACAAGATCAAATCTAATCTCTTTCTCTCTTTATTCCCTATTCTCTCTCTCTCTCTCTCATTCTCTATATATTATAAAATGACGTTTATTTCAAATGATGGACTTTATAATCTACAAAGGAACCATGTCAAAATGGTCTCCCAAGAAGTTGTGACCCGTGAACATTCATTTTGGCCTCTGTAAATGTATTCATGCATTCTATTTCACCTGTCATAAACTGTGCATACTTTTAATCAATAAAATCTAGTGTTTATGGATCTCTTTTACCCTATACTTGTGTTTTATCTACATCTTGCCTATCTCTTACTTGTGTCATGTGTTTTTCATATCTCTCTCATTTGCAGGATCAATGTTGATTGTGTTTCATGTGAAAGTGGCAAGTTAAATGTTGTTTTGAGTTATGACACTTTTGTATGCCCTCTCTTTGCCCATTTTCCTCCATTTTACCTCATAGAGTGTTCATCACCCTTTTCCTAGTGCTATCACCTATTTTATCTTAGGATTTACCTTTCCATGAATATATTCCTAACCTTAGTCCCTTGGAATTTTTAGAGTAGGATTAGGCAGTTGCATTTCCTCCCTTAGGAGTAGTTAGCATTAGAATGAGGTAGGGGAACCGACCTTCTCTAGAGGTCTGTCTTGTAGTGCAAGTCACACAAATTGGAGACAGTCTCATGTTGCCTCAAAATCCTAGGTTGTATATGACTCAAGGAAGGGTGTAATTTTAATCTCAAATAGTTTTGGCATGCCTGGTGGGACAAGTTTGAAGAAATTTTGAACTCATAACAGAAAGGTTGATGTGTTCTTCATGGTATTCAACCTTTAGAGGCATTTATGAACAAATCTAGATACTCCACTGATTCAACCAACCCATTATCTCATTTAAAAACCCTTCCTTTCGTATATTTCATCCTTTCTTTTCACCCTTCAATTAATTTTGATGCCCCATCTTCTCATGGCTCTACAAAGAGCTCTTCCATTCTCTCATTTCAGTTTGAGGCCCCTCCATTTGTAGCAACGGGATGAAATCCCCAAAAAAATCCCTTACAAAATTTCCTCTCTTCCTTGGAAATAGAGATGAATCTCCTATTTGTCATAGTCATGATATAGCAAACCATTGTACCATTAACAAGATCAAAGAAGAGAAAATTTTCCTCATACTTCTAGTTTCATCATTCATAGGAAAAGAAAGAGATTGGTATAGAAGTTTGGCTCCACAAAACATTTCCACATGGGATCAGCTAGGAGAAGAACTACACAATCAGTTCAAGGAGAATACATATTTCATTTATCTCATGGAACATCTTAGCAAAATACAATGGGCTCCAATAGAGTTTATTTCTAATTTCAACGTTAACTTTATAAGGACTTAACATATAATTCCTCAATAATTCAGACCCTCACAAGGTGTGGAATTATTGTATAATCTAAGGTCCTTTTATGGTGATTTATCTATGTTAATTCAATCCCTAGGAGGCAAAATTCTTCCTCAATATTTTTCCATTACATCAAAAGTTGAGTAGATCCTCATTCAAGAAGGAAAATAAAACCCATCCCCATTACTATAAATCTTCCCTTATCATCTCAAAATTTCCCTTCCCCTTATGCAAATAAATAAAAATCCATTATTCCTTTCCAAAGTAGGAAGATCCTTTGCTTCCTTGTCCTTTATTTTAAGCTCCACGTGTTTATCATGCCCAAAGCATTCCCCATGATTTGCAAAATTTCCTCTCATCTCCACCAAGGGCACTATCCAACTTCACTAAACCTTGCACTAATGTTTCTAGGAGTTTTGGTATTCCACATGTTTTCCCTACCTTCTACCCAACAATCACTAAATCAAGTTTTCCTAAAATGTTGGTAGAAAGAGATATTTTCTTTGCTTTTGGAGAAAAGGAGAAACCCATGTTACACTCCAAAAAATAATTCTCTATGTAAAATCATACATTTGGTTTGGAGATAATAGATCAACAAAGAAGGGAGTATGTTTTGGAGAATCATTTAGATTATCCAATTGGTCAAATAATGCCTCTTTATAATCAAACATCTCTTCCTAATCATGAAATAAATCAGCAGCCCCTTGTTTATGCCTCTTCTCTAACCAATGCTACTAAAGAAGATAACTCCATACATATCAAATATTGGTCTGATTCAGATTGGGATGATGAGAGCATGAAATCCATGCAAAAAAGGAGAATGAAAATCAAAGAAAATTAGGAAGATGTAGAGGATAATTAGATTGGAATTGGAGGGGAGGAGAAAGTGTTTTTGAACACTACTAGAATACAAGGTCTTGAGGAAGAATGTTTTCAAAGTGAGAAACATGTTTCAATGGAATGCAATTATCCTCATTACTCTATATGTTTAGAAATTTATGCACTTGTGGAAGGTTACAGTGATATACCAAGAGACTAATTAGTCACTGCAATGAGCCAGGAAGGGCCTCAAGATTTCAAAGAAGAGAAGTTTGAGATCTCTAGCTTATGTTTGAGGAAGTAGAGCATGAGAATATAGGAGTGGAAACACTGATGTTTGTGAAAGAGAAAACAATATCAATTCTAGAAAATCTTGCATACATCAAAAATGAAGAGGAAAGAATCTATACTAGCTCCATTATTGGATATAATTGTAAAGAAGATGTGTAAACCAAAAGGATCAGTCCATGCCCAATCAGAATTTTGGCTAGCTTAGATCCAAAAATAGAGTTGCAACAGGTCATGCTCACTTCAAATCACGAGAAATAAATTTAATGCACAAAGGATCAACTTCAATACCTCTAAAAAAATGTAGAGAAACTAAAAGAGGTATTTTATTTATTTATTTTTGATACCTTGACGAATAGGATGGAAAACCAGTTGGAAAATGACTTTTCACTTTTAATTAAGGTCGTTTTCATTGCCAAATTAATTACATGACCGCATTTTGTAAATAATGGAAGCTATTTCTCCCTACATGTTGCAGGTTTTGTTTAGCTCATTTTATGTCTGGCTAGAGTAGGGTAGTGTAGGTTTTTTTTTCAGTAAAGGGATTGTTTGTTCACACTTGAAATGTGTATGATTTTTCATATTTGTATATAGTTTTTACGGGATTTTTTAATTGTTTTCAAATTCCATTTTGGAAGACAAAGAAAATTTCATGGTGGAATCAGATAGCTGGGAAATTTCCAAGTTTTATTCAGAGCCCACAAGATAAAATTCATTCAGTCTAGTTTATAGTAGATTCTATGAGGAAAATCAAATTTTTGGGAAGCTTTAAAAGTGTATTTTTTGGCCCCAAGAGATCATATTCAGTTTGAAGTTCTTTATGCCTCATTCTTGGTAAAACTTTTCAGTTTTTGGTATAGTTTGCAAAATATATCAATAAATCTCAAAAAATCATCTTCAATATTACCTCAAAGCAGTTCTAGTTTGGTGCTAAGTTCATAAAATATTTAGGAGAAATTTTTTCAAAGGAAACAATCATTTTTTTCAAGTTTTCAAGATCAACTCCATGCCCAATGGATGATTCAAGGGTACTAGTATTTTCATCTAGTAGGAAGATGTCCCCTGGAGGCCGCCAAACTATTAACCCAAATTAACCCCTTGGATTAATTTGGATAACTCATTTAACATGTACTTATCCATTTACAAAAGCTTGGGACGTTTACATGACCGTTGAATTCCACCACTCTAAACCACTAGCTATTGGCATTTAAAAACTCATTTGAGGCTAAGGTTTAAGGAATTAGTAGGTTTTATTTGAAAGGCCACATGACATTCATTTGGCCATCAAAATTAACTACCAAATATTAAGCAACATGCCACATGGTATGATTCTAGATCTTCTCAAAGTTTTTGGCTTTGACGGACATGCGACCCATGGAATAATCTGTATTCCATAATATTTCAACCCCACGGAAGGTTAGAAAAAGTCAACAAAGGTAAAAGGAAACATGGTTAGTTGAGAGATGACATGTGGAAGAATATCAATAGTCGACGGTGGACACGCATCATTATTCTCGTGTAGGGTGATTAGATGGGCTCCCGTCGATGTAAATTTAGTGGATTGAGCTAGTTTTTCATAAGGCTTTAGGTCCACAGTGAAGGAAAAGGTCAAGGGAGGTCAAGCCACTATACATGGCTGCATTCCTATGGAGCCAAAAATTTTAAGTCCACCCAAATATAAGTTGTGATGTGAAGGCGCAACCAATGAAAGGAAAGCACGAAAGTAACTAAATACTTACATGTGTTATATGTGGAGCTTTCCTATTGGCTCAAGTTTCACAGTGGTTAGAAGGGGTTATCAAAGTGCTGACATTGTGAGCAGCATGAATATTTCTCATTGCCTCATGTTTCATGGTTATTAGTCAGAATAAAATTGCATTCTGACATTGTGAGGAGCGTGGAGATTTCTCGTTGGTCTGTGTTTTTTGGTCTAACAAGGTATTTATAAAAAATATTAATATTGAGACATAGTTGGATCTTTCTCATTGGTTTAAGTTTCATGATGGATAATGGAGGTTTCATGAGTGTACACAAAAAATCACACACTTTGGGTATGATTCATTCCCAGTATCATACTACTATTCATATGGTTTTTGAGGGAAGAAAGTAATCATTTAACTCATATCCTTTGCCCATTTTAATTTACTTGTTTTCATAACTATCAACTTCCTATATGTACTTACCTAGTCATGTTTTCCATTTGGCTTCGTTTTATCTTTGAATCAAGCACCCAACTCAATACTGGGGCACCCAAGGTGACCTGGTCCCATTTGGGGCTCCCTGATCCTTTTTTACACTTTCCTAACACTTTTGAGGCACTGTCTATCCTTTTGAGCTTTCTATCATTTTAGTGGTAGGGCTATTCGGGGTTAATTATGAAATTAGTTCAAGAGAACCATATAAATATAAAGTTATGAGACCATAATGAGGGACCAAGCACTAAACACTACTATTACCACCTAAGGTTGCATCCATAAAAGGATCCATTTACATCTATCTATATCCATCAAAAGGGATAAGATTGGTTCATTTGCATCACACTGCATAGGAGATAAGTTTATTCTATTCCATCCGCCATTCTATAAAATTTATACATCTAGTAATTTCTCATTACTTTCAAAACGTGTAACTAACACAAGAGCACCTAAGGCACACTATTCACACACATACACTTAGAACTACATTTGGGTCTGAAATATAGTGTAGCACTTAGTAAGTCCACCATTGTGGCTGCTAAGGAAAATATGATCCTTTCATATGCATCATTATTTTTTATAGGTGTCTCCTTCACCTTCGGTTTGTAGTAAAATCCAACATAGTTCAACAAAGTTAGTGCGACACGAGGAAAAATAGGTGAACATATAGCGACACCTTGGAGAAGGTTTGTACAGATTTTTCATAGACCAGGGCACCCAAATCTCATACTAGAGTGCCCTAGGCACCCTAGTCCCTCTCCAGACACCCCACTCTAGCCTAGTGTTCCATATCTATACTTTATGAAGATCCTATGCAATCTTTCATGTATCTTGTTTATCTTGTATTAATTATGAACTAGTCTGAGATAGTTGTAAATAAGCTAGGCTCTTCCTAACTGTCTTTTCTCATTAGGGTTTCATACTTCTATTTCATTTATCTTGCTTGGGTCACTTCCTTTATTTATTTAGTTGTTATTTACTTCTTTATATAACATACATTAGGATATGATATCATATTTTAGTTTAATTATTTTAGTGAACCCCACGTTCAACACTACCTTCAACTTAGGACTATGTTTTTCCTCTTTACTAATGGCTCAATCATATTATCCCTCTTTTACACCCACTAAAGTTTCTAGTATAACCACTACTATTGTTGATTCCATGTGCATGCGTACTTAACATCCTCCTCACTTTGTTACGCCTAGGGACAAATCATCTATCAATGTATTTACTACTCGACATACTAGTGTTAATCCTCCTACAGCTCCACCCACTTCTATTCATATGCCCATTATTTTTGTGGCTCCTTCTACTGCTCACAAGGGCTATGACATCATTGAACAACTTAAAAATACACTTGATAAAATTTATCTTTATGAATTATTGTGTAATACACCTTATTGTCACCAAACACTAGAAGCATCCCTTCATGTCATTCATATACAAAGTGATAACTTGGTGGTAACCTTTACACACCTCATACAGTCTCTTCACAATTTTCCACATACCATATATTTCATTGATGAGGATATGTCACCTTGTACTAAAATAAATCTATGTGTGCCTTTGTTTTTCATTGTTATTTCTAGAACCACTTATAGTAAGAGCTTATTGATAATGGATCATCCATCAACTCATGTTCTTATTCCCTTTTAAAGAAACTAGGTATTAGTGATAATCTCATTTCTAAGAATTCTACTATCATCGGAGGCTATGACTCTACCACTCATACATGTTTAGGTACTATTTCGTTACACATCCAGGTTGGGCCTAGAACCATTCTCACTAATGTTTATGTTATATCTATCTTATTTCAATTCAATCTCTTGTTAGGTAGACCTTGGATTCACACAATGCAAGTAGTTCCATCTAATATTCACCAATATGTCAATTTTTTTCACGATGGATGTGAACATACTCTAACTATAGATCAAGAGACATTCAAATACTATCACATAGACCCTATTACTGTTATGTTCATCCCACCTTCGTAAAATATTCCATATAGTAACCTTGACACATATGACATTGGCCAGTCCAATGCTTCACAACCTTCTTTTACCACTACAAATACTTCATCTATTTCCACTCACACTACGACCATTATATCATCTGCAGTATCAAAACCTATTAGCATGTCTTCTCCTCCTATCATGGCACATTCCATTCTGCCACCTACCAACATACTCGATAATGACACACAACATGATGATGCGAATACTAATGATTTTGATGATGAATTCAATGCATTCAAACTTACTAACGAAGCATTAGGCCAACTTAACTTTACTCCTATAGATTTCAATGACTCTTATTTCGATGACACCTTTATGGCCGATGGCCCAAGTGAATACAAGTTCCAAACCCATCCTTCTACCAATACTATGATACTTTACCAAGGATCAATTAACAATGTTGATGTCGTTTTATCTTCTACCGCACAAAATACATCTTTGCCACCCCCTTTCACATGCACAATACTCATTAAAAAATTCTTTTGGTATAACATCTCGGTTGATTGTACTTGTTCAGATAATATTTGCACACATGAGGGCTTAGCTAGACTTGGTTTAACACTTAATGACATCTTACCCCTACTTTACTCATCTCATCTTTATCATGGCTATTGTCACAATACGACCACCTATGGATTTCATGTGTTTCATTTGATGGTGTTTTTCGCATGTGCCCCTCACAATTCTCCTTTGACTCTTGGGAAATATTGGCTTGAATATATTTTTGGTACCATAGATACTAATCACACATCACTTACATTTTCTATGCCATTTGGTAATGTTTCTATAGATAATGACTCATCTCATACTTACTCTTTGAATCTCTCTCAATGATATGCACATGAATATCAACCAGTACCCTTCACTGATGAAGAGTATACCATGATTGTCTACACATTACTTCATCATGGTTCTTTATATGATCCACCTCACTCTATTTCTTATCATGTATCCAATGTTGTGCTAGTAGGATTTGATCTCAAAAATGATGATATGCTCGATAGTGTCACATGACTATATTCACCACCACATACTTAGGGGGCATTGCATCCAACACACCCACTACATGTGGTGTTATATATCCTACTCTTATCATAGACGTATTCCTCTACACTTTAGCATCGTCATTTCCTGGTGACACACTCTTCTACTTCGGTTCACACTTGACTGCTAAGGGCTACATACTACACATGAACCCCACACACTACACAATAGATAGGACACATTTCATCTCTTCACACATATTGCATTATATGTCTTACATATTACATTATACGTTCTACATTTAGTCTACATAATTTCAACATTTGTGCATCTACACGTCGTTCATATTCTACATACCATACTAGAGTATTCATCATATATGAATCACACTTATATTGTCTACGAGTCTTACATCATATACTAATCATCCTACATACTACATTGTGCACACTTTCACATTATTAGGCTATCTAAACATCTCTACTTGCATTACTATACATCAAATTTTACACATTTACACATCACATGATCATATATTGTCATCACACATCATACATATTCTTCTACGCACTGCACTCATTACCCTATGATGCTCTCTAGTTCCTTGGTCCATACTTGACTTCCAAGAGTACAAATAAAATGGACCTTATCATTCTTATGTGTTCATCACTCAACCTTTTATCATGTGATGTTACTAGATAAGTAGCATATGATATAGGCTAAATGGTCATGTATCCCTTCATCTTGTAGTAGTATACACTTTAGGATACATCACCACTCCCACTATTCATCTCATCATGATATACGTTACAGGATATATCATCACACATTCATCTCTAGGACACATATCATCAACACATATACATACTCACCACAACACACTACACACAACACACAACTAGACCATTTCCTGATGATGCACTCTCATTTTTGGTTCATTCTTGACTGCTGAGGGGGCGTACTAAATGAACCTCACTCCATACACTTCTATTTAATCAGGGGCATGATGATCTTATCATCCATTTTGCATTCTATTCCATCCATCCACAACATGTTACATATCTTGGTTTCTTTTACTCTTGCTTACATTTTCTCATAAATGTTCACTTTATTACACATGCTAGCTATATCTCTTGTATGTCATTATCTTTACCATACACACATGCACATTCACATCCCTTTCTAGTTGTGATCACATATATAAGTATTTTACATGCAACAAGGATTCTTAGCACACTACTAGTCCCATAGTGGCTCCTGGGGCCATCCACCTTTCATACATTACAGTTGTTATTGTTTCGTTTTATATCATAACACACCACTTTGTTGTATACACACTTTTGACATACACTTTATTTTTCTAACATGCTAACAGGTGCTTCATGTGCAACATCTATTTTACAGGTTTACTTGCTTTCATGGCCATCTATTTTTTTGTTTGTTCTTTCTTGTCTTTCTTTTCTATTGTATGCAAGCATTTCCCTTTGTTTTGTGTGAACACTTTTTTTTTCTATGGCCATTATGGCCTTGAGTGTCTTGTGACATCATGAGGATGTCCCATGTTTTCAACCCACTTTTTATAGTCTATAATTAGCTTCTTGCGTGTCTACTTTTATTTTATCTTACACATTGTTTGCGTAGCTTACACTTGTTTTTTACATGCATGTTTGTTCATACTTACACTTGTTTTCCTAGACACTTATTTGTGTGTTCCTTGGTTTCTAACAAGCAACCTCCCTTCCCACTGTAAGGTACAATTTTAGTGGTTGGTCCTCTTTTAGGGCCACATTATCCTATTTGTGACATTGCATGTGTCCCCATATAGGCGGGGAATCATTTGGTTTTACACACACTACATAGCTTGATACCTTTACAATTCAATTTTTTAGTTTTTTTTCTATGACACATTGGGTTATATAGCGAGTGGGTTTAGACCAGTCTATAGAACTCCATACATAGTGGATTTTATAAGGAATATTTTCCTTAGCATTATGGGGAGTAGTTACAGATTGGAGGAACATTGGACTTTCCTCCCTACACTTATTCGGCTAGTGGCGTTAGATCACCCAAAAAACTAGATAGAATAGAGATCTCTTCACACTATTCTCAAGAATCGGTTACACGTTGGAGGAACATCAAAATTTCCTCCCTACACTTCTTCATCCAGTGGCATGATATTTCTCATCATGGATCAGGTGCACATGTTCCTTTTTTCATGTTTCCATTACATTGCTTTTTACATATGCACATGCATCTTTTCACACAAATTTTACACATATACATGCATATTTGACTACTTGATCATCTTATCTTTTCCATGTTTGTCTGTATGGGAGACAAGCAGTCAATAACAACAATGACATATATGGTGGGGAATTTCCCTTCACCGCCTACATGCACCTTCCTAATAATAGGTGTGCTTGATAATAGATTACATGGTTGTATTAACATTAGATTGAGCTATAAATATCTCTTTAATTTAATCCTATTAATATCATGTTTTCATGTGTCGTCATTATCCTTGTCACGCATGTGATTTTACCTAATTATATCCATTTGTGTGCATGTCAAGTTATGCTTATTCTTTCTATTTATGGATCTTGCTTGAACGTCACTCCATTTTCTACTTTTCTATTTTTAGCCACATTGTGGAAAATTGGCTAAGTCCTAGAACCTTGTATTCTTATGCATGGACCTTCAAGCACTGACCCCTTCTATATTTTGCACACCCCTTCACATGCTTCTCATGCATGAACTCAAATATCCATGCATAGCTAGCACTTAGCCATCTTCTCCGCTCACTAATGAATTTTCTATAAAGTCAAAATTGATGCAGATGTGTAACTTGCAATGTTATCCCCAGGGCCCAAAAAAATATTTGGAGAATCTTAATGATGCAAGGTAGGAAGTGATTATGTAGTATTGTCATGTGCAGCTTCAAAATTCTTACAAGACTGCAAGTTACACCCCCATCTCAAAAGTAGGATGATAAAGGACACGCGGCACATTCTGGTGATAATTGGCTAAGGGAGTATCCTCATAGTTTAGTAGTTGGTAGTCTTGTACTTTTTGTAATGTTGTAAACTACATTTCCATCCCCATGGTCTGATAAAAGGCTAATGACGACATATAATGACACCTCAAGGTGGATCATCTTTATAGCTTTATAGTTAACATTCGTACATTTCTTGTAATGCTATAAGTTGTATGTCTATCCCTAAAGGCCTGAAAAATAACACACATGGTGAAATGTGGAGCTATCATATGGTGGGGTAACTTTATAGCCTTACAATTTACAACTTCATAGTTTTCGAAATAGATTAACTACTCCCATATCCCCATTATCTCAAAAGAATAAAAACATGTTATTATTTCACACCGCATGAAAAGAAAAGTAGTTGGTTGGCCATGTATGTACCATTAAGAGCTGAACTAATAAGCAAATGACATGTCACTCAAGTTAATCTGACATGGAAAATCTATCCACATGTAAGGGTCACATTCATACTTGGATTATAAGATAAATAGTTAAAGATATGAAAAATATGGTAATATCATACATTTCCACCATTAATGAATGCATGTGAATAACTATATAGATGAAAAATTATGCTAAGTTCCGCACACATTTGAATTCAATATTTTTGAGATATATGGATCTCTATAATGGGAAAAAATCCATAATTCCTATGATTAAGTTTGTGAATAAATGTGTTTGAAAATAAGAACATTGTTTAACGGGTTTGGTTGGTTCCGAAACAAGAAATTACAGTTTTTTTGGTGTGCAGGTAAGTCCTTGAATGTGTTATATCTTTGTTGCGTTGAGTTACGAGATTGTGTCAGGAAGTGGAGGAGATTCTTGATTGTCCTTAGTATTTAGTAGTCCAATTTTAAAATAAATATTTTCTCCCTTATTGCATTGTTGTAATGAAGATCCAATACCTATAGATCAGACCTTATCCCACAAATTCTCTTACTTTGACAAGATAATTGACACAAATTTTGGAAATGCGTATTTGAATGAGTTTCTCAACAAGCTGCATATAGCTGACAAGAGTGATATTATGGGAAAAATTGATGAAGTGTCATTACCCTAGTAGGCCACATATCCCCCTTCAGCTTAGTACCCATGTGCATTACCCTAGTAGCCACATATCCCCCTTCAGCTTAGTACCCAGAGTTTATGGGATTTTACATAGAATTACAACTAAGAACAAAGGGATGTGTTTGACGATATTTCCCGCTTCTATTACAAGTTAGTGGAAAGGATATAAGAAATCAAGGAACTCAAAACTATGGGAAGGTTTAAGGCTACCCCCTGATGTAGATGACGATGGTGATGGTGAAGGTGCCAGTGTAGAAGGGACTCCCTATTGCGAGCTTGACAACTTGCATAAAAAAAGAAGCTAACACAAAAATATTAGTAAAATTGGATGGTGGCTTTCCTAACAAGGTCAATCCTGGGAAAGCGAAACCTTCCTAGGATGGATGTCAACTCACTTTTGATAATAAAGATAAATAGATAATAAATGATAAATGGATGTAGATAACAGAAATACAAGATGTGGTAGAGATGTTCAGACAAAGATATGAAAAGATAAAGGATGATAAAATGAAAGAAACCCTAATCAGGTTGATGATGACTCTGATGCCATTAACTAGTACAGTTGATGGTACATCTTTCACTACAGAGTTGACTAGAAAAGATGTAGTTGAGATTAACACAGTTGATGGTAACCTCTACAGATTAGAAAAGATGTAGAAGACAAAAAAAGAATCTATTATGAGATTTGGATCTGATGTAGAGAGAATGATGAATAAAGATGATGCAACCAGAGGAAGATCTAATGTGGGAGTTGGTAGGGTCGATGGCAACTGCAATGGGTCAATGGAGACCATGGTCAAGAAGACTAGATCAAGGTTGATAAATATGTCGATGACTAAGATAGAGTGCTCTGGATAATGGAGAAGATATGGAATAGAAGTAGATGATATTAAAGATAAAGATTAAGGTTAGAATAGGGTGGGTTAATGGTGACCAAGATGGGTTGACGAAGATGGATCGGGATTTAGGATTTAGCAAACAAGATGGATGGGAAAAGGGTCATGTAGAGCATCATGAAGATGTTGAATAATGAACAGAGTTTTGGAATGAGTTGTAAACCTGTAAAACAAAGATGGTGAAGCAAATAAATATCTCTAAAAAACCAAAAACTTCAAACATCCATTGATAACATGTAAAAAGTGTCAAGGAATCTTTAAGTTGGTGGTTGTTGATCATGAGGAGAGAGTCTAGAAACAAATCACAAAAAATCCCAAAATCTAGATTTATTCATCCATTTGAGAGGAGTAGAAGTGTTTAAATAGGGTCGATGGTGACCCGCATGAGTCACTCACAACTAGAGAAGAGTACAAATTAGCTAGGTGAAGGTCATATTTGATTTCGAATATTGAGGTGTTAGAATAACTAAAATGGAGGTGGTTGGCTATTTTATGGCTTCATGGGGAGAAATTAGGGGGATTTAAAAGGGGAAACATATAAATGTTAGGTGATGAATTTAAGGATATTAAATGGGGGAAATGGTTAATTTTAAGACCCCCTCCAAAAACCTATTATAGAATGAGTGGAAAATGGGCAAAAAATGTTATTTGCATTATTGGTGAATCTTGGAAAAGAGGGTTTTGGGATGGTGGTGAATCTAGAATTTTTTAGTATTATTACCATATGGTATCAAAATTTATTTTTTGTCTGGTAAGATCATTTGGCTGTTGGAACTGGTAACAACCTTTGGTTGTTAATCAATAACAACCTTTGGTTTTCATTTAATAACAATATCTGATTGTCAACCAACAACACATATTGGTTGTCACCCAGTAACAACAAATAATTGACGTACGTCAATTTCTTAGCTCTATTGTGGTGTACCATAACCTTTGACTTAGTCCAATTAACAAGTTCATTAGGATTGAAAGTAGAAATATTCTCAAAACTCTACCTTGTGGGTCCTATTTCCTGAAAGGAACGATAAGAAGATTATTCCAAGCTATGATCTCAAATGATAATAACACATCACATTAGATGTACAAAACAGAAGATCCAAAATACCATATATGGAAATCCATCATAATCCATAATGCTCAATACATTACAATACAATGAATTGAATTAATCAATAAGAAATATGTACATATAGCAAGAGGAAACCACAACTACTACCTTAATCAGTTGTGAAGAACTCCCACTAACTGATACTGGTAGTTAAGTTAACTCCAAAACACTAGTAAGCTAACTCCACATAACTAAGAAACTAACTCTACACAACTAGTAAGCTAACTCCACACAACTAGTACTACTAAGAAAGCTAACCCAACAAGTGTAGGGCTAACACAAGTGTATGAATTATCCTGATAAATAAATAAAAGGATAAATAGTGACCTACGCTAACACCCTCTTGTAAGCATAGCTTAGGTGGATGAAAAAGAAGGTGGGTCTCAGAAATAAGGCTTGATGAGGTACCCACGTACAATAAAGGGAAAAATTGGACACCACAAGGTACCCAAAACTAGTAATAAGAAAGTAGAGAGAGTAAAATCTCGCTGCAAGATATCCTAAGAAGCTCGGCTCCAAAAACTCGTACAATGTTGAAGAAGTTTGTTTTTCACTATGGTATAAATCTACTTCTCAGTCAAGAAATTAAAAAAACTAACACTGGGCTTCACCAGAATAGCTCCATGCAAGGAGACTATCAATGGAGTGATATCGAAAGAGAAAAAAAACACCAAACATAATTTGATCAACTGCTACAAATAGTTGTGCCACAATCCAAGAACAACCAAGAAAACAAGGCAAGGACATGAGATCTAAATAAATAGGAGTGCCACGATCCAAGAAAATCCAAGGTAACAAGATAAGGACACAAAATATCAAGAAGCAAGATCAACTACTACAAATAGGTGTGTCATGATCTAAGAACAATAACCAAGGAAATAAGGAAAGGACATGAGATCCAAATAAATAGGAGTGTCATGATCCAAGAAAAGAAAAGGTAATAAGGAAAGGACATGAAACCTGAAGAAGCAGTATCAACACGTAACAAGAAAAGGAAAAGAAACCCAAAGAATCAGTATTAACACCACACCCTCCCATACTGTTGAATCGGTAGAGTGATACCATAGATATGTATGAGTTTCCAAAATCAACTACTTGAACACTAAAAAACTAACACTGGGCGTCACCAGAATATCTCCCCCACAAGAGATACTGTCAACATGTAAAAAAGTGTCAAAAATACAGATCCAAAATATCTCAACAAACAAGAGAGATATAAATTTATACACCCATAGAAACAATAATGCAACACCCAAATGTTTAGAACGTCGAGCTAAACTGAAATTACATCCACAAGTGATTACAACACCCTCCCAAATTTGGCACTTTATAATTAAGTGAATTTAAATATTAAAATTATTAAAATTACCATTTACATTTGAAATATGTGTATAAAAATTTCACCAATGTGTAGATATCAAAAAAATACACAATTTCAAAACAAATATCACTTTAATCTGAGCTACGGATCAAAAGTTATGAGCTCTAGAAGGTTTTTCTATTAAAACAATATTTTAATGCTGATGTTTTTAAAAGGTACAAGTGACACCCAAATGTCCAAAGGGTAAAAAAGTGCATCCACATGATACAGGTTTGCGACCAAAGGATAAAATCCTACGCTAAAACCTAAATTTTCAGAGGGTAAATCATTACACCCGGAGGGTACACATCTATATCCAATGGATAAAAGAATGCACCCATAGGGTACAGATATGCATCCAGTGAATAAAAGACTTCATCCAAAATACAAATATCCAAAGGCTAAAAGAATGCATCCGGAAGGTACACGTTTATATCCAATGGATAAAAGAATGCACCAAGAGGGTACAAATCTGTATCTAGTGGATAAAAGACTGCATCCAAAACAAAAATATTCAGAGGGTAGAAGAATGCATCTGAAAGGTACATGCTTATATCCAATGGATAAAATAATGCAACGAGAGGGTATAGATCTACGTCCAATGGATAAAAGAATGCATCCAAAATAGAAATATACAGAGGGTAAAAGAATGCATGTAGAAGGTACATGCTTATATCCAATGGATAAAATAATGAACCCAGAAGGGTACATATCTATGTCCAGTGGATAAAATAATGCATCCAAAACATAAATAGACAAAGGGTAAATGAATGCACTCAGAAGGTACCTGCTTATATCCAATGGATAAAATAATGCAACTAGAGGGTACAAATCTGTGTCAAGATTTGTCTCTCTCAAAACATGTTCGAGTTTACAATCGATTCTAGGATTTTGGAACCTTCCAAATCTAAGGCGCACTCTGTTTTGCATAAAAATGTATGATGTAGAAAATTGATAACAAATTTTGAATACATGAAAATAATAAACCCTTGCTTGCAAAGAAAAACTTATAGATGAATTTCTACATATCTATCACTTTGATACCATGAAAGGAAGGCTAAGAATATTGTTCCAAGCTGTGATCTTAGATGATAATAGCACACCATTAGATTTAAAAAACATAAGAGCAAAAATATTATATATGGAAATCCATCAGAATCCATAATGTTCAATACATTACAATACAATGACTTGAATTACTCAATAATAAATATGTACATATAAGAGGAGGAAATTGCAACTACTACCTAAATCAATGGTGAAGAAATCCCACTAATTGATACTGGTAGTTAAGTTAACTCCATAAAATTAGTAATCTAACTCCACATAACTAAGAAGCTAACTCAACACAACTAGTAAGCTAGCTCCACACAACTAGTACACCTAAGAAAGCTAACCCAACAAGTGTAGGGCTAACACAAGTGTAATAATTATCCCAATAAATAAATAAAAGGATAAATAATAACCTACACTAACATTTCATAGATACAACATAAGCCATAACTCAACTATTAAGTATTTGTCTGTTGATTTAGATAATATGTTAAATATTTTAGCAATTACGTAGTTCCGCACATCATTAAACTTTTTTTCTCTACAAATTCATCTATAAGAACTATATTTTTACAATTGTAATATGCATTAAAATTGCTCCAAACAGTGATAAAAGTTTGTATAAATATGCTCGGATTCCTAAAACCATGATAATCAGTACATTTGGACACGATGCAATCCTCTTGTGTAAAAATGAACTCAAAGTTTCCCACCTCCAAACCAATGTATAGAAAGAATGAAGGCATCATGTCGTTAACATTTAAATTTATTCATGATGTCCATATCGCTATTTTGAAATATTTTTTGCAACGTTGCAAGAACTCTTTGACATTAGGTCTAAGAATACAATATTTATTTTTGAGGTCAATGCCACCAAATGTTTTAACATCTCATGCGATCAATCAATCTTGTGAATGGTGTGTGCCAAAATACCATTTGTATTAAATATTATAAGTTTCATGTTGCATATTTTCTTACCTACAAATGAAGAAAAACATAATCAAAAGGTTGGGGGTGGAAAATTAAGCCAAAAATTAAAGGTGCATTCTTTTTTTCCATTATACTATGAATAACATTTTTTGTTGAAAAAAATAATATCAAATAAAAATTGATTGCACATTGTGAATATTTATAAAATTTAAGGTATTTATTATATTTCATATAAATTCACAATACATTGTTGATTTTGAAATAAAAATAATAATTCAAGCACCTATAGTGTGTTTGAAGCTTTTCAACAACCTACATAGGTTCTTGTGTTATCCTGCATGTTTCAGCCACGTACATAATTGAGTGTAAATTAGTGAATCAGTCATATATTTTCTATCAAATGTCCAACATGTTGGGGTTTTGAGAGTAATTTCCTGAATAACATCATAAGCCAAAAATTAAAAGTGTGTTCATTTTTTACATTGTACTATGAATAATTTTTTTTGTTGAAAAAATTTGAATCGAATAAAAATGATTGCACATAGTGAATATTTATAAACTTTAAGGTAGTTATTATATTTCATATAAATACACAATAAATTGTTTCTTTTGAAAGAAAAAATATAATTCAAGCACCAATAGTCCATTTGAAGGTTTTTAACTATTGACTGAGGTTCTTGTGGTGTCCTGCATGTTTCAACCATATACATAATTGAGTGTAAATTAACGAATCAGTCATATATTTTCCATCAAATATCCAGCATGTTGGGGTTTTGAGAGTAATTTCCTCATTAACATCATATGACATGAATCTCACTTCATTGATCAAAATTATATTGTTTTCACCATAGACATTACCAAAAAATATCTAGTATCTGCTGACTGGTACTTGTTTTCATCTTACATTGGCCACATCCCCAAACAAACCTGAAGTAGGTATCTCACAACCAAATAAATATTTTAACAAAAATTCACGTAACCATTGTTGAATCCATAAAAGTAGACCATAATACAATGTAAAAATATCTTGATGCAGTTCTTATCAATTCAACACTAAATACTCCTTCAAAGTATTTAGTATTACCAACTCTAAAATTTGGAATCCTATTACGAGGTATTTTGTCACCAATACCAGAAATTCCAAACAACAAAACTTCAATTCCCAAAACTAGTAATTTCTTGGATTCCTAATTGAATCTATAAAATAAACTCAAAATTAATTTAGTCTTCTAAATTTGATTAAAAAAACTAGCTCAAAATATTGTGTTGATGGTATTTTATTTTGGTAATTCACACAAAAAGCTTATAAATTTATACTCTCAACTTAAACATAGTGAAGATATAAATACTCCCAACTTATAAATGTATAATCTCAATATACAAAATAAAGAGTGAACATATGAATTTAGTTTTTGAAATATTAAATAGTTATTTAGTTTTTCTTGCTCAAAGTTTTTGATGCCCTCTAAAACATTAAAACCATGATACACTATTAGTGATAAGTTTTGTACAAATTGATCATCAACCACATATATTTGGAATACTTTTCTCCACTGCTTTTCCTCCTAACCATACAATTTTTAGGAGGATTTCCCTTTGTACCTATTGTGATACACAATGTGTCTCTAGAGATGAAAAAAGTATCATCTCTTATCTAATACTTTTGGATATATTTTACTAGAATTCCATCATGTACATTACAATGTTATATTCCCCAAATAAGTACTAGTTTGAATTTAGCCACTAATTCTTTCATAGCCTTTACCAAATTTTTAAATTCGGAGGAAGCAAGATTTATAGACAAAAATCTCACTTCAAATTTTGTTGATATTAAATTTTAAAAACTTCAAGGTTACCTCGCAAGTTAATAGTCTCCTTACCGAACGTGAATGCCATCTCCTTATGGGATTGGTTTTTCTCAAGTAGAAAACCCTCCTAACATAAAATAAATAAATAATCCTTGTGATTAACTACACAAAAGTAAATATTTTTCAATATACCATGATTTAATATTAACAAATTAAAATAAACAACATTTAAGGAGTCTACCACTTAATAATTAAGCTTGCAGATTCGCACATTGATATCTCCCTCTGTAGGTTCTTGTGGTGCATGTTATATTTCAAAAAACATTAATCAATTCATAATACATTTCATGTCAAGGTAAATAACATCATGATATAAATTTCTTCTATATAATATACTACCCTTTGTTGGACAATATTGCATAGCTATAGATGTATATTAGTTACCACTAGGCTAAGCCATTATTGGTTGGACTATGTTTGGTTGGACAATATGTGATGATCTTATCAGCCTCCATGCTTCATATGGGAATGATATAAAATAAATATAAAAATAGAAAACTTTGTTATTGTTCCATTAAATTTGGTCTGTTTTATTGAGTTGGCTATAATGGGTTCTTATAAATTTTGCAGGGATTATAAATATTTTTGTTTATAATTACACATGACTAACATACCAAATTGTGAATACATATTTGTGCATGATTTGCTAATACCCTCCTCATTTGGCATCAACACCATAAAAATCTAAAGTATTTTTAAATAAATGAAAACAATCACAGTCTAAAAACATAGCGCAATGATTATTTTATAAAAAGGTTTTATGACAATCACCTGGTAGAGATTCATTGGTGTTTTGGGCAGCAACATCTGGCGTAATAAGTTGAATCGGTTGTAAATTAAGAACACGATTGTCTCTAGTATATTGAAGTGGATTGGAACTGACGGTTACTTCTTATCTTTATTGGTTGTTTGCATAATTATTAAATGTATCAATTGCTTATTTCAGTTCAACTTCATTAACTAATATATCTTTTGTTTTAATCAACGTACCTTTTTTCAAATGAGAATAGTAATGTTATAAAAACATTTCTTGGTCATGAGTATCAATAATATAAACCAAAGATATACTAGAGTCAACCAAAGCATGAAATGTAACACTACTTCTATAAAACACTATTATTGGATAATTTCTAGAAGAGATTCAAGTGAACATATGAGACTATAAATCATAAAATATCCCATAAAGAAAAGGACATGTCTTTCCTCGTAGGCCGATTTTCCCTACGATCACCAATTTTTATGGGAGTTTCTCCATCCAATGCATGATGATTTATTCTCTCTTCTCGTCATCTGCATCACAATTTTGCACACTAGTTATTATGTACATAAGATACAAGCTACTAAATTTTCCATTTCTATCATTAATTCTAACTAATTCTCCCTTGTATTTAATTTTATGCCTATATTTTTTATTGTTTCTCTTAACATTTTTGAATAAGAAATAGGTAAGATCACAATAATAATATAATTCAACATAATTAATTGGAAAACTATAAGCATGTCCATTAATACAGTAGAAGTTATATCACTAGAAAAATTATAGAA
The DNA here is from genome assembly GCA_019776745.2 of Taxus chinensis. Lineage (NCBI taxonomy): Eukaryota > Viridiplantae > Streptophyta > Pinopsida > Cupressales > Taxaceae > Taxus > Taxus chinensis. The sequence continues at coordinate 841,023,603 of CM034151.1, forward strand.
ATTTGTCATCAAAAATTCTGCATTAAATGGATTAGTCGACGAAATATATGATATTGTTGACAGAAGCTAAAATGGAATGGATATGCACATGTATTGATAAGTAAAATATTTTGTGTCTTCCATCCTTGCTGGAAATTTTCTTCCCTTGATAACATGTAGTTGTCTAAAATTATTTAAGCATCGAATGGAAGAACCTTTTCCCCTTCAACATCAATTTTTATTCTTTTTGATTTTTCACTTCCTTGGGAATGAATTTTTCTTTTTCATTTTCTCTCTTCTCCCAATATTACATACAAATGGAAGTAGTGAGATTTGTGCAGTCCGAATTTATGAATAATATTGTCTTCATTGCATTCTTTCAATACATTATTATCTTGATATTTATTTTTCAAATATTTCATAACTTTACCTTTCATTTTCTATCATCTTTTACTCTCCGGTAGTAAGAATCAAAATTCTCTTCTATGACACCTACCTCAATAGACCCAATTATCCATACATTCCCTACGTGTAATTTTTCAGTTAATTATGTTAATTCTTCATCGATCATTCCTATTGCATCCATGAAGGAATTGTCTGTGAACCTTTCCAATGAATTTGGATTAAAATTAGGATGGTTATCCTTAAAATGAGAACAAAATATACCACCTAATCTAAACAACTCAAATTTTATTGTCTATTTTGTCTATATATCCTTCGGTAACAATAGAAAAGTCCATTTATCATAAAAATTCTTTGTATTTTGCACAAAAAAAATAGTAAGACATTTACTCTCAAAGCTATGCCTTCTAAGAACAAATAGTATATTTACCTTGTGCGTATGATAAAAATTATATTTTAAATACTACTACAATAAAAATAAAATCCATTACCTTCCACTCCTATATCTTTGTGTTTCCCACTCCGGGCCTCTAAGGACATCCAGGCGATTTTGAAACCATTCGAACCTTGTAGAGAAAATCAATAAACTTGGTTTCAATCCAAGTTTTTTTACTTCATTTTTTTATTTGAAAATATTAACAATGGCTTCGCTAGGTGCTTTTGAAGACATAATGCAATCCTTTCTAAACTACAACCTAGTATGTAATGACTTGTAAGTTCTTTCGGTTAATATTTTTTGGCACAAATTGTATGCTGGCCATCTAGAATATAGAAATGCACATCATCCCTTTTTAGATCATTTGATTCCTTGAGTTACACAATATCCTTTGTAAAATGTAAAAATAGAAGAAGAATTGCATCCCTCTATATAGGAATAATATTAATCAACATGGAATGGGGAAAAAGTGTAACATTCTCCTCATCTATAGGATTGTATTGATATTCTGGAGGTACTACATGGAACTTAGAAACTTCAATTGTAAATACATCACCATTGAACAAAAAACAAATAAAATTATTCAATGGTCGAAGATTATGCTTTCTCACATATGTTGGTCATTTTTTCAACAATACACTTGATTTATTATTCTTTTTAGCCCTTGCAAATTTGAATTATAGGGGTCTATACTATAATGTCATATTTTGGCATGACCAAACCCAACCAATAATCACTAAAATTACCGTAAATGTTTTTTAAAACGTATTATACAACGACTAAATAATTTTCATTAACGATCATGTCAGGTTAAAGAGAACCCTTAGCACACATTTAAATTATTTAATTTATTAACTTATTAAAACCTGATTCACATTTAATCACCCCTCCTAAGTAATTAAATTCACCCATTTATATTATAACACTATGTTATTTACTCCATAGTAAAATAAAGCACTTTATCTTTAAGAACTTCCCTAAGGCACCCAATTAATAAAATGCACCCCATAGGAATTAATTTACCTACACCCATTTCTTTATATGACCCCACCCCTCCTAAAATTAAAAAAACTTATTACAAACCCATTACTTAAAATAACATGTAGGGTTTGTTTTGGGCCATTGGATTCTTGTAATATCATCCCTATATCTTAGGGATTTTCCTACAACCCTAATTCTTATCTTTATGTTTTATTTTTACTTTTGGTTTTCCTATTTTCTACTCATTTGTGTATGTAAATTTCTAGAGAGATTGAAGAAGGAAGGTGAAGGCCATAGAAGCTATGGATATTTTTTTTGCAAGTTTGTAACAAGGTAGATAGTGGATCCAAGGAGTTTTCTCCCTTTCCCCTCTCTTTTATTTATTTATTTTTTACTCTCTTTTTTTCCTACCGTACCTAGGGTTTCAATAGTTTTTTTTTAGTATAAAATAAATAGAGAGACCTACATCTTTGGTTTATGTGACAAATCCATGTATTCATATATGTATTGAATTCATATTCATATATATATATATATATATATATATATATATATATATATATATTCAAAATATTTATTTTTATTTTTATCAATCCAAAAATCAAATGGAAGGGTTAACTGTATGAAGATGTGGTTATGTATAATTGGGTGGCAGCAGGGGCCGCAGCTAGGTATGAAGGGCTGGTTTAGTGGTCTTAAAAATGGCAGGGGAGGGGTTTGGCCACCCCGCTCTCAATTTTTTTTTGTTTAAAATATATATCTCACTCATTTAAATATGTAGCAAATTTTTTTTTTGTTATACCAGATTATCTTTTCTTATTTTTAGAGATATAATATAGATTTTTTATTTTTTTTATAGGTATATATATGCATTTAAAAAAAAATACAGTAATTTTAGTGATTCTTGGTTGGGTCTAGTCATGCCAAAATGGGGCATTACATATCTGAAATTTAGAAAAATAAGATTGCCTTAACATTATAAATAGCTTAGAATGTTTCTATGGAAAAAGAAAACCTTTTGTTTTCAAATGATGAAAACCAGAAGTAGTATTATCATATCTATATATTTTTTTGAATAATGAATTCATGTCATTATGAATTTCATTAGAATTTGCACAACCTATTTTTTCAGAGTCTACAAACATCCCCAAATTACAACATATTTAGAATAAGAAATCATATTGTTTTCTATTGAGGCATGTATTTCATGTTTCCTAAATAAGGAAACTTCCAATTCCATTTCAAGAATATAACACTTATGTATTTCAACATCAATGTGTTCAACTTGAATATGCATTGTTCAGCGATCAATAAATTTTGAGGATAGAACCATACCAACTTCATGTTTGACATTATCATCAACATAAAATAACCAGAAGTCAGCATGGTATTTTTCCGATGAATGGATTTCTACAAACCATTCATCTTCTCTCTTCTTCCAACCCTCTACACCTTCAATGAATGGAATTTACATGAATGAAAAGTGACCAATGGAAGACATATTACCTATAAAAGGGATTAAACAAATTATGAATTCATAAATAATCATTGTTCATTATGTTTCATCAAATCATTGTAATATACATTGAGCTTAGCATCCGCTAGGATTGGAATATCTAATCGTAGTAATGGAGCTTAATGTTAGCTAAGTAGTGCCTTTTATACAAGCCAAAAAACAATATATGTATAATAAACATTTCATAGTATATAATATTATATTCCTTTAACAAATCAATGTAAGATATTTAGAGCCTAGCGATCTCTAGGAAATGTGTCAATAAACCATAGAATAAAAATGGGAAGTATAAATAGTGTTTCTGAATACATCAACAACAATTAGCTGAAGACTCTTAATCTGACTATTTGAATACACTAACAAAACATTAGTAATGGAACTAATCGCAAAATGTTCAGGAAAATGTTCACCTAATGAAAGGATCATCTTTCATTTTCAATTGCTAAGCAGCTTACGATTGTATCAGACACGAGGCTATGAATTATTCTATCTATCATACAAAGTGTTTTCATAAAATGTCTTTCCATCATTGTCTTCTGTGAAATGTAATAATTTTCCCTATTTTCGCTAATCTCAATTATCCATTATGTTGCATCAAATCATTCTAATACACATTGATGTTAGTAGATGATAAGATTGGAATATCATGTCAGACTATGTAATCATAGTAATGTAGTTTAGCATTAGCTAGGAAGAGTCTTTTATGCAAGCTGAAAAACAATATGTGTATAATAGACATTTTGCAGTATATAAGATTATATGTATTTAACAAATGAATGTAAAATATTTAGATCTTAGTGGTCGCTAGGCAATTCCTAAGAAAACTATATAATATAAATGTAAAGGATATATATTGTTTTGAATAGATATATAGTAAGGAGTTGTAGACTCTTAATCTAATTATTTGATTACATTAAAAAACATTAGTAATGAAACTAATCCCAAAGTTCTCATGCAAATAAATTCATGTAGTGAAAGTATCATATTTCATTAGCACGTATTAAATAACTTATGATTATGTCAGATGTGTGGCTATTAATTATGCTATCTAACATTAAAATACTTTTCATAAAACATCTTTCAATCATTGTCTTGTGTGGAATGTAATAATTTCCGTAACATCGATTAATCTCAACTTTTCGTTATGTTTCATAAAATAATTGTTATACACAACAAGCTTAGTAAAGGTTGGGCTTGGAATATCATGTTGAAATATCTAATCATAGTAATGGTCTTCAAAATTAGCTAAGTAGTGTCTTTTATGCAAGTCAAAATACAATATGTGTATAATAGACATTTCGTAGTATACAATATTATATGCCTTTCACAAATGAATGTATTATATTTAGAGCTTAGCGGTCACTAGGAAATGCCTAAAAAACTATAGAATACAAATGAGAAGGATGAATACTGATTTGAATAGATCAACAACAAGGATCTGCATACTCTTAATCTTATTACTTGAGTACACTAAAATAACATTAGTAATGGAACTAATCCCAAAGTTCTCAGGAAAATGTTCAAGTAGTGAAAGTATCAAATTTCATTAGCACATATTAAATGAATTATGATAATGTTTAATGTTTGGATATTAATTATGCTATATGAAATACAAATACTTTTCGTAAACTGTCTTTACATAGGCTTGTGTGGAATGTAATAATTTGCCTAACAACCACTAATCTCAACTGTTCATTATGTTGCATCAAAGCATTGTAAACACATTAAGATTAATGACCACTAGGCTTGGAATATCATGTTAGAATATCTAATAGTATTAATAGAGATTAGCGTTGGCTATGTATTGTCTTTTATGCAATCTAAAAAATAATATGCGTATAATAGACATTTCATAGTATACATGATTATACGCCTTTAACAAATAAATGTGAGATATTTAGAGCTTATGGGTGGTTAGGAAATGCCTAAAAAACTATAGAATATAAATGGGAAGGATAATATTGTTTTTGAATAAATTAACAACAAGGAGCTGTAGACTCATAATATGATTATTTGAATACACTAACAAAACATTAGTAATGGAACTAATCCCAAAGTTTTCAGGAAACGTTTTATGTACTGAAAGGAATATATTTTATTTTCAAGTATTAAGTGTCTTATGATTGTATCAGATGTGTTCCTTTGAATTATTCTATTTGAGATACAAATAGTTTTCATAAAATGTCTTTCCATCATTGTATTGTGTGAAATGTAACAATATTCCCTATTGTGGCTAATCTCAATTGTTCATTATGTTGCCTCGAAGAATTTTAATACACATTGAGCTTAGGAGTCGTTAGGCTTAAAAAATCATGTCAAGCTATATAATCATACTAATGGATCTTAGCATTAGCTAATTAGTGTATTTTATGCAATCCAAAAAACAACATGTTTATAATGTACATTTCGTAGTATATAGGATTCAATTTCTTAAACAAATGAATGTAAGATATTTCAAGCTTAGCGGTCACTAGGAAATACATCAAAAAACTATAGAATACAAATGGGAAGGATAAATACTATTTTTTAATACATCAACAACAAGGAGCTACAGATTCTTAATCTGATTATTTGATTACACTAACAAAACATTAGTTTTGGAATTTATTCCAAAGTTCTCAGGAATTTGTTCAAGTAGTTAAAGTATTGAATTTCATTAGTATGTATTAAACGGATTATGATTGTGTCATACATGTGGCTATTAATTATGTTATCTGAAATTCAAATACTTTTCATAAAATGTCTTTCCATCATTGGAGTTTTTGGAATGTAATAATTTTCCTAGTGGCTGCTAATCTCAACTTTTTGTTATGTTGCATAAACTTAGTGTAATCCACAATGATCTTAGCATCCACTAGGCTTGGAATATCTAATCATAGTAATCAATCTTAGAGTTAGCTAAGTAATGTCTTTAATGTAACCTAAAAAACAATATGTGTATAATAATCATTTTGTAGTATACAAGATTATATGCCTTTAACAAATGAATGTAAGATATTTATATCTTAGTGGTCACTAGGCAATGAATAAACAAGCTATAGAATACAAGTGGGAAGGCCAAATCAATTTTTTGAATAGATGAATAAAAAGGACATGTTGTCTCTTTATCTGGTTATTTGTGTAGATTAAAAAATCATTAATAATGGAACTTATACCAAAGTGTTTAGGAAAATGTTCAACTAGTGAAAGTATCATATTTCATTAGCATGTATTAAATGGATTATGAATGCTTTAGAAATGTGGTTATTAATTACGCTATCTAACAAAAAAATATTTTTCATAAAATATCCTTCCATATTTGGCTTGTGTGGAATTAATAACTTACCTAGCAGTTACTAATCTCAATTGTTCATTATGTTGCATCAAATAATTGTAATACACAATGAGCTTAATAGCCACTAGGCTTGGGATATCATGCTATAATATCTAATATTATTAATGGAGATCATCATTGGCTAAGTATTGTCTTTTTTACAATCCAAAAATAGTATATACATATAATAGATATATGCCTTTAACAAATCAATGTAATATATTTAGTGCTTAGTGATTGCTAGGAAATGCCTCAACAAACTATAGAATACAAATGGGAAGGATAAATACTATTTTTAAATAGATCAACAACAATTAGTTGAAGACTCTTAATCTGATTATTTGATTACGCTAAAAAACATTAGTAATGGAACTAATCCCAAAGTCTTAAGAAAAATGTTCAGGTACTAAAAGGATCAACTTTCATTTACAAGTATTAAGCATCTTATGAGTGTATCAGATGTGTGGTGATGAATTATCATATCTGGAATATAAATAGTTTTCATAAAACAGTTTTCCATCATCTTCTTGTGTGAAATGTAAAAAAAATCGTAGCGGTCGTGTTAGCGAGAAAATTTGTCAGGTGGAAAAACTTGTGAATTTCTTGGCAACACTCTGGGAATCTAAGTCCCTCTACTTAACCAGTGCATCTTTCGTATGTGCATGCACAAGAAATTTTGGATTTTTATGTTGGTCTTTCGACTGGGGATCCAAGAGCGGCACTCCACTGACCCTGCGACAAAGCTAACAATCTCTTGCTAGGGAAGTCTTCGTCTGTAGAGCAGAAAAGGGGAGTGAGAAAAGAGGTAGGGAAACTAATGATACAGGTAGAAAATTAGATTCCTACACACACACTAGTTAGAAACTTCAACACATGAATTTATCAGAAGAAACAACTCTGCGAATAGCAACAAGACCAAATATAATTCACCGATCACCAAGTATCAAGAAACCCCTTAGTAAAAGAAAGATAGAAACTCCTTCTTCTTGTATTGATTTCTCAAATCAAATTTGTACATAATGTGGGAATAGAAGAAATTTGAGAGGGGAAGAGAGTAGAAGAAAATGGCTATCTCTTTTGCTTTCTCTATGTACAATACACTCTTGAGACACAAGATCAATTACCAACCCTTTGAAATGGGAATGGCTTTACAATTTATAGAATAGAATATGAATCTTCATCTTCCTCATGACCTTTCGAATACCTTAATATGACTTAAGACTATTCATATTCCACTTTAAATATTTAAGTCCCTTTTATAATAGCAAGGCGACTTAATTTACATTATGTTTCTAAAGTCACTTTTAAGTGACTTAAAGGTATATCAAAAAGTGGAAACCCCAATGAAGAATTAGAAAAGCTGAAAGTGAGAGAAATTTGGGGGGAAGAGGAGAGAGAAAGAGAGAGAGAAGAAGAAGAGGATGTGTCTCCCGATGAAGTCTGTTGATCCTCATTGATGGAAAGCTCCAAATGCAACGAAGTTTTAAATGTCCCATTGTGCCAAAACTGCCCTTTCAGTGTGACTTACTATTTTTAGTAAATGGTATTTTCCACTATTTTCTTCTCTGGATAATCATTCTACCCTTTTGGAGATCTTCAGTGCACACTATTCTTTCCATAACCACTTTTGATGAAGACTTGCCAAAAATAGCAAGCATGTATAGGAAAACTTACTATTTTTAGAAAGTGTGTTTCCAGTAATCGATTTATGATGGAACATACTTTTTTGGAATCTTCTTTTCATTATGATCACACCCTCTGAATTTCACATAGTTTTGCCCACTAGAATGCCTGGAAATAATTTTTGAAATTTTGACCTAGCAGTGGCTTGGGGCGCAGAGCTGTCATGGCGGTCATTAATGGAGCTCAAAATTTGTAGGTCTAGTTTTTGTCTCCATTTGCAATGAAAACAACTTCATTGTGATAGGGTTTTCATTTGGAACTCATTTGTAAGTTTTTAGCTCATTTCCATTGCCAGAATGATGGGAAATTCGACGAATGTGAGCCAGTGGAGGAAGTCAGGGTTTTGTTAAAGCAAAATATATTGGACACCATTTGACCTCTTGTTTGTTGGTTCTTTATCACCTTGAAAAATGACGAATTATGTAAAATACGACATCTCAATCTGACTTGTATCTTGCAAGATATGAGGATTTTTTTATCGGGTGACTTCATGGTTATCTGGGAAAAAATCTCCATTTTTCTCTTCGTTCTTCGTCGTTTCTCTCCATTTTTATATGAGGCCTGAATATTTCTATGAATTCATGGTTTTAATATTTTATGTGGCCATGGTGGAGCTGGTTTAGAGAAAAAATTATGGACTGAGTGTCTGGACAATCACACACGGAGCCATGGCAAGGTAAGGAGTTCTGAAGGAGAAATGAGAGGAAGAAAATGGCTAAGTGCTGGATTAAAAATTTCAAAACATGCACATGGATGGCCTGGGTCCCCTTTTATGTCCCTAATTTCCTTGACCTCAGGGACATTAGGGACATCAATTTCCATGATGCTAAAGGCGATGTCATGTGTCCTCGATCCGACGGTAGGGGATTTGCTTGAAAAAATGCGCTTGGGGGCTGAAACCTCGGTCACGTGGGTGTCCAAATGACTCCCCATAGGGGCTGGGAGCATTTTTCAAGGTATTATGTTCCCCACCTCAGGTACATAAGGGAAATCAGTTTCCACAGTGGTCTTGGAGATGACACGTGGAGCTCGATCCAACGGTAGGGAGTGCATGCTCTAAATAAGCACCTGAGGGTTGAACTGCTAGGTCTGGAGGTCATATGAGGGTCCTAAGGGTCACATGAGGGATGGGTGAATTTTCCAAGGGTTGATGCACCTAACCTTAGGGATGTCGGGGACATGAAGTCCCGCCAGGCTCCTGGTGTTGACTTATGTCCTCTCGAAAAAATGACTAAGTCCTAAACTACTTTTGAGAGGGTAAGATGGTATGAAGATAAATTGAGCTCCCGATGGAATTTCTTGGTGAAATTTTCTATGATACTGACTGTAAATGGAATTTCAAATCCAATTATTAGATTCCCATGTCTGTATTTGGCCATATGATCCCTAAAAAATTGGAGTTTTGATTTGGTACTCCACTTGTGCCTGAGAAAACCTTCCTACCAATTATATGTGCCAAGGTGTTGTGAAAAATATTATTTAACCATCATGTAGGTATTGGAATCCTCTTTCTGAATATGTTTTTTTTTACTTCCAACTCCATCTGGAGCTCCCGAAATCTTCTTCTGAAGCCCAGCAGCTATTTTAGGCCTGCGTATTGCCTAGGCTTGTGAACCCTGTTTTTTACTCAGACTACTCCAAGTCTTGAAAAAAATTCCCAAATCCTTCATAAATAATTTCCATGATGTTCTAATGTCTTCAATTCATGTCCATGTTTAATTTGGCCCTTCTGTTCCACTCCATGGGGTTGAATCTAGTCCTGGGAAGGCCAGCGATAGCCCTTTGCAATACTGCCAGAAGATAGCATCTTTTCAAAACTCCCTAAAAACACCTAGGGGGAATGAATAGAATTTCAAAAATCACCTAGGGACCAATTTGACGTCAAATAAAGGGTGAAAAGACTAATGGATTTCAATTGGGGTTCCTTGGAATGATAAAACATGAAAGTTTCGACATCTGGGTATAGTTGTCGTGCTCGAAAATTATCAATTTCCCTGTTGCACATTTTCATGAAAACAGTTGGCTATAGCTTGGGGACATGACATGGACTGAGTGCAGTGAAGACATGACATGGGAATCCAGAATCTCAATTTTTAGACAATATAATTTGTTGACCAGTGCCTTATCCATTGGGCCCTGTGGAGTCATGCACAACTTCTAGAAAGGAATATTAGAAGAAGGAAACACACACACACACACACACACACAACAATAGAAAGGAAACACAAAACACAAAATAAGAAGTGAAAAACACTCAACGGAAAGGGAAAAACACTGATCAATCACCTATGGTACAAAGTGAGGGACAACCCGCTTTCATTGAATTACTTTTTATTTCTCAAAAATTACCCCTGAAGAGGCAACACAGAATGATGATGTTCTGCAAAGCCATTGATGGTTTCTAGAAATTATCCTCCCCTCCTCACCTACTTATGAAAGCTAGGTGCTTTCACAATTGTCTTTGTACTTGGTATGAGTGAGTCCATGTGATATTCTTGATGCTCAGGTTCTTACTTGGAAATTCCACTGCCTTCATGCTCTTGTAAATCAGTTTCATCGTGCCAGTTGCCTTCCATGTTTATAAATATAGCTGATTCTCCATAGATCATCTTATCACTGCCCCAATGCTGATTTTCATTCCAATTCCTTGAATATTCTGAGTTAATTTCTTTCCCGGGTCTATGCTCATTGACATCTTCTTCATGAGAAACATTTGAATCATCCCTCATATTTATTCCCCTGTGAGGCATTTAAGTCCTGATGGGAGGATCAGAGGAAAAATCATACTTGTCTTTCATGTCCATGGCATGATTGAAGAGATCAATAATCAGCTCGAGATATTTTGCAAATTCTACTACATCAAAAAATTCTTTCATGGAGTTATGCTTCATTGTTTCCTACAACTCATCTTTGTACACATTTGAGAAATCCAGCTCAAGGTAACTATCTGGAGGGATTACCCCATCATATTGGGAATCACTGCACTCTATCAATCCTTCATAAAAAGATCTTCATCTTCAGAGGCTTCAAGAGTCCTTGCTTCGATTTCTTCATCATGGAAAGAATCTTCATCCTCAAAAGGGAAAGAAAATATCTCCATTTCATTATTGCATCCATCAACCATTAGCTCCAGAGTACCATCATATTTTTCAATATGGCCAACCTTCACATTGGTTAAGGCTTCCAAATTAGCTTCATGCTTGTCTTGCAGATTTTTGGCTTACATCAGGAGCTCGAGACTGATCTCAGGGTCTTCAGTTTCTTCCACAACTCTTAGCATTTCGTGTACAGATAGTTCTTTCCCATTGCTCAAGGGCTCATTGTAGACTGGCTTGGTCTCTTCTAGGGTGACATGATCAAGGGAGTAAATCATCTTCAAATTGGAATGGGAAAATTTCTTCATCATAGATAAGCACATAAAATGTTTTTTCTTTTTGCAAATCTTCAATAACCATATCCTCTTCTTCATGGTTTGCAATCATCCAGCAATTTGGGGCTGCCCTCTTATAACTTGAATCTCCTTAATGCTTCTTCAAAAATCCAAATCTCTCTAGGAAGGAATGTCTAGCCCTATCAAAATGAGGATATCCTCTCCCTCCTTAGTTTTCACCAAGTGATTCATCCACCTGGTATTTTGGTACAAAATGTTAGCTTCTTGGCTTTCAGACTTTTACACAGTGTACCTCATCTTTTTCATGGGAAGCAATTTCTCCATGTCCTGCTTTCACTGGTATGGTTGTGGATGACCAATTCATCTGAATTTTACCTCCCAAGTCTCAACAAAAACTTCTACTCAACAACATTCCGAATGAGGCCGGGACATTGGCTACCAAAATCATCACTGAAATTTTATTTCTTGGAAATTTGGTGAGAGACACTTGTGCATCTTCAACCTTACCTACAAGTGGGACCTTTTTCGACTCCAAAAGAGTAACAAGAGCCACCGGATGGAGCCATGGTGAGTTTCAAAGCTTTAGTGACCTTCAAAGGCATCACATTATCTGAGGCACTAGAATCTATTATGTAATTACTCAGTACATATCTCTCCAACAAGCAAGGACACATAGAAAGGTTCAAATTTATCAATCTTTGATGCACTCAAGGAAAGCATGTTTTTTGAGGGAGGTGTAGGTGAGATTGGTAGTGTACCTTTGAAACTAGAAGTTACAGAATTGGGTGTTAGACTACTACTCTTGATATACCGGACAAACCTCTCAAATTGTTCAGGATGATTCCACAAATATTTAGTGTCAATAATCTACACTTTGGCTTTGTTTGCATATTCTATGAAGTCAAAGGGAGTAGATGTGGAAAAAGGGGGTGAAGGGAGTGCTTTTGGATTTAGGATAGGTTTGGAAGCCAGAGTATATTTTTTTGGAATCGAGGGTATTTTGAAAGGTACACAGAAGCTTTCAAGGTATTAGATTTTACAGGAGAAGATTTAGATTTAGGCTTGGAAGAGACATCAGAACACTTACTTGGGATTACAGGAGTCTTCTTACTTGCTACAGGATTAGGATCTAACAATGCAGACTTCATGGAGGATGGAAGTGAAGATCCTCGAACTGATTATTTTATTTTTCAGAGTCACCACAGGAGGATCATACACCTTTACTTTTGTAGAAGTGGAGGGAGATGCTCTTTTCTCAGACTGAGAATGAGTGAATACCGCGCATTAGAAATTGGGTGCATCTTCTTCATCTTCTTCATAACCTCCAGAATACTCACAAAATCTGATTTGTGTATCATTCTCAAACTCATCACTTTCTAGGAAATCACCACCTTAAATTTCTTGTTCAAACACTTCTTCACTTTCTTGAAATCTGCAATTTACATTCATGGGTGGGGCCTCCAAGGAAAGTCTTTGGGGTGCTCCTAAAATCTGATTTCTGTTACTTCTCTGAGAAGAAACTTGTTCAAATAATTCCCTCTTCAAAGAGGCCATATCATTCACCAACTTTTGCAGCGATGGATTAGTTCTCTCATCTTCAGGATGTTGGGCCTTTCCCTTTGATGGATTCTTGATCTTTCCAGAGAGGATGAGATCATCATCCAATTCAATGGCCCTCCTTTTTGCTTCTACAATGTTCCTTGGTTGAACTCTTCGTAGGAGAAATCCTACCTCTGGTGATTGAGCGTTTATGAAGAATTTTTTTGATATTGTTCTGAGAGGGTGAATCTTCTTTCAGTATCCTACGAAGCAACCGTTCGAAAATGAGCCACGAAGTCTCTCATCATTTCACTTTATCCTTTCCCCATTTGAGCCAACTGCACCAAGAGGTCTTGACAATCTTCAGTTGATTTAAATATTTCCTCGAAGGTATCCTTGATGTCATCCCAACTAGTGATGGATTGGGAAGGTAGGAGGTAGAACCATTTTGTTGCTTTTTCTTGGAGGGACTCCATGAAAAATCTTACAGCAACATCTTCGTGCTAGACACCAAGAATTCCACATGATGTCATGAAAGAAGCTACGAGTTCTTTAGGATGTTATGAGTTGTCACCTTTGAACTTTGGAAAGTTCTTGCGCGAACCCATTGGTAGATCATGAAGAGGGGGTTCAAGAGCAAGCAAGCTTGTATTCCTTCCCCATGGAACAATGGGTTGAGGTCTTTCTTCTTTGTCTGCCATTGTTTCTTCTGCTTCTATTTCAGCTCTTGCTTCTTCAAATTTTTCTTCTTCTGTGAACTTGATGTTTGATGATGGTTGAAAAATTGGAGAATTTGAAGGAGTTTGGATAGGATTTTTAGTGTAAAATCACAGCACCCCTGGATGTTGTTCAAGCCTCTAGGTTGACCATACTATCATCCAGTGTGATTGCATAACATTGAATCCTTTCTCCAAGTGTGGGACTTGAAAAGTGAGAGAGGATTCTCCAGAGAAGGTTGGTTCCTACTCCTAAACTACCTGCCACAAAGCTATTCCAGTGCAGGCAAGCTAATATAATCCTAATCTGACCATGCCAAGGAGACAAAGAGAGAGATAAAAGGGAAAAACAACAAAAGCCTACACTAAAACGGTGATACACCAGAGAAGGAGAATGTTGAACATCTATCAAAACTGCTATGGGACAAGGAGAGGTGGGCAATGGGAAGGATGGACCTACGCATCACAGGCCCAAGGATAGATTTCACAGAGAAAATGTCCCAAAACTCCATGAACATAGCTCTAAACCTGCAATGAACATTAGAACATGCACAAATACCTGTAATGAAGAGAGGCAAGAAGAAAACAAGCAAAGAACAAGCAAGGATGGACATATGCATCACAAAACATGTTTTTTGTTGCTCCAGAAGTTTGCATAGAACATCATTTCATTAGTAAAAGGCAGAAAACGCCATTACAGAGTAGGGAGGAGGTTCGAACTCCATTTTCAACCCTAGAGAAGAAAAGAAGGGACGGCAGAGCTAAAAGATGAACCACTTTTTTTTCTATAATAATCCCCCCTTACATTTTATAGGAAGAATGAGAGAGGGAAGAGAGAGGAAATCTGAATCTTCCCCAACCACTTCTAGGTTGTATTTTAAATCATCTCATTACGACAGAAGCAATGGATCCTGGCAAAAATGGTGGGTTGTCTAACAGAAGCGGCGAGCTGTCTGCTGCATTAAAGCTAGTTGTTGAAGCGTCACTTCTAGAATTACCACACGTCAGGGACATTTTCTCAATTTTCTCTCTCCATACTACACCAAAATGCAAGATTGATCCCAGAATCATATAGAGAATTTCAACAGTGTTTCGTTGATATAAAGAACATGCAAATCCGAGCTCTGGATCGAAAGATATGTCGATCTAAATATTTAGGGAAAAAATAGGTAAAAACAGGTCGGCAGGAAAAAATATTTGAACTTTCCCCACGCTCTGCCACTTGGATGACACGTGGCAGGCTCTGATTCGCTAAGCAATTCTCTCTCCTCCACCTTTTGCAGGATTTTCTTTGAAATTTACTTGTGGGCCCTTAAACGTGGACACGTGGCACTATTTCATTGGTTCGGGTCAGTGCTTGAAACCTCGCCCTTTGACTTCTGGACTTTCTCCCTCCTGACACGTGTCGTGATTTGATTGGTATTCGGGTCTTCCAGCTTTTCACGTCCACCGCGTCCATTTTTCCTGGATGTCCCAGTGCTGTTTGGGACAAAAACCTCCGATCCACCTGAAATGGGCCTCCCTATCCCTCATTTGGCTGATGACACGTGGCGTTGCTTAATTGGCTTTCGGCTCCTTCGGCTATCCGCATCTTCTGCATTGCTTTGTCCCACTTGTTCTGGACTGTTTGGGACAAATTCTTCCGATTCGCCCGATTCGGCCGGTTCGCATCCTCACGGCCCAAATGTCCCAAACTGCTTAGTGTGAAAGTTCTCTCCATTTCGGCCGATCTAGGTTGTTCGTATCCTTCACGCCTTCTTGTCTCCAATGTCCTAGAGCAGTTAGTCGATTTTCTTCTCCTTCAGCCGAACCGGCTTTCCGCGTCCCACGCATTCCTGATGGCCTGATTGTTCCTTTGCGAAAGTTCTCCTTTTCGGCCGAACCGGGTGGTTCACGCCCTTCGCGTCTTCATGTCCCAAATGCTTCAATGAGCCACCTGGAGGCTTTTCGGTCGATCCGCGCCTCGATGTCCCAAATGTTCCAACTTTTACGAGGTCTAGGACTTAGCCAATTTTCACGATTTTTCCTGTTCCAAGCTTGTTTTTTGCAGCCTTTTTACCTTTTCTCAGAACTTGCTCTTTTCAACCTGAACAGGAGAGTTAGAAAACATTCTGAGGGGACCTTAGAAACATGATTTTTGCCCTAAATCCATCAATTTTCCTGGGGCTGAGAATTTAATACATGTTACCAAAATTACCCTGGGGGGTGAATTTTGGATAACAATTTGGTGACTCAGCGGGGTCATCTAACCTGCTAAATGAAAAGACCAGTAGCCTAAAGCATCCATTGGGCATGGAGTTCATGAGTTATAACCTGCAACTGATCTAAACTTTGAAAATATCCTCTCTAAGCCACTTGAATCCATTGAACTTAGAGTTATTCTCACCAAAATGCCACTGAAACAAACTGTGCAAGAGAAAACCAGCACCACAAAAACTATGTACAAAACTGAAAATCATACATGCTCCAAATGAAACATGCAGAGTGTGCACAAGCACTTATTCTACTAAAAGAAAACCTACCTACTCTACTCTAACTGGAAGCAAAGGCAAGATAAACAAACCCTGTAATTGGTTGTGAGAAATAGCTTCCCTTTCTCAGAAATGGCAGCCATGCAATTGATTTGGAGCTGATCATGGCTGTTAGGATGAGTGGAAAATCAACAAGAAGCTTGGTCTTCCACCCAAATCATCAAGGTATCAGCTGAAGGAAAATTCAATACCTCTTTTAGTTGCTCTGCATTTGGATTGAAGAGGTATGACGGCTGATCCTTGGTACTTTGTAACTCACCCTCATGCTCAGAAGCAAGCATGACTGGTTGTGGCTTCTCCTTTGGCTCCAATGAAGCCAAATACCTGATTGGGAAAGGTCTGATCCATTTGATATGCCCATAGCTCTGATTTTCAACTCCAAAAATGGAGTCTTCTTGTAGACCTTCTTGAATGGATGGTGTGGAAGAAATGGTGAAGTTCCTTTGTCCTTTCTCTTCCTCCAATGAAGAACATGAAAGATTAAAATCTTCCAATCTCGGTTCCAAAGAGCTGCTATAAGATGCAGGCTACTGCAAATGAATGCTCTCCTCCATGACAACAGGCTCTAGTGTTTGGAATGTGGATGATGAAAGAGAGAATGGTGGAAACTCAACCGGTTCTTCTCCATCAAAACAGTCCTCCAAATCTGACAGATAAACTGCCTCATGACTGTCCTGCTGCAAATGTTCAATCTCTCCCATGGTGTTCTCTTGATCTGCAACTTGATCACCATGGTTTCCTTCACCCTCCATCATTGAGTTTGAGAGATCAAACTCCTCTTCAGTACTAGAACTTGAGAGAGGTGAAGTAGAAAGAAGAACTGAAGGTTCTCCTGTAGCCTGCTTTGTGCTCAAAGCTCTTGGATCTGCACTTTTCTCCTCCACAACTAGAATGTGCTCCTCTTCTTTTATATTTGGAGAAGCTTCTCCTTCCTCTACCATTTGAACACAATCTTGCTCTTGATTGAACTCTTCCTCCAGCATGAAGTTTGTCAAGTCAAACTCCTTAATCTGCTGCTCTAGAGGACAAGTTGGGACTGCAAGATCTTCTTCTTCTGCTTCCACAAAATCAGTCCTGACCACCATTTTTTCTCCAACCTCAGCCTCTTCTGTAGGTTTAACCATCAAGGGGATCTTTGTCATCCCAAATTTAAGAGCCCAAACTTACTCAAGACTTTGAATGTCATTTCTTCTTTTCTTGGCTCTTCCTCTTGTTGTCCTTGGTGACTGATTTTTGCAATTTCTTCTTCCCCACATGGAATTGGGAATGCAAGAGGAGGGATGGGTTGTAACTCAACTGAGCTTTGAAATTTTTTTTGTGGTGGTGGAGGTAGAAACTCTTGTTTCTTTGGAGGAGGGGGTATTTCTGTTAGCTCTTGTGGAGGGGATGACTGTTTGGAAGGAAAAAGGAAAGAAGAATTGAGGTGTCGGTGGAAGACTAGGGGGTTGGAGAAATGGATTCAACACTTGGGACAGCAGATGGGAGTTTAGAACTTGCAATTCCAAATGAGATGATGCTGCTTGAGTAATGGGAAGAGAAAAGCCAGATGATGGTGTAGAACTTACCCATTGACAAGGTTGTTCAACAACAGGTGTATAGGCCTCTATTTCTGCTGTCCATTGTGCAAGTTGGGGCAGCATCTTTATCATGAAGTCCAGCTTCTCCTGAGGGCTGAAGTGTCTTGGAAAAGGGCCTCCCCATGGACAAGGAGTCCTGCAACCAATTCTAAAAGCTCTCATTTGAGCTGTTGCTCTAGACTGCACCATCTTTACCTCCATCTTTTGGATTTTCTCCAACAGACCAGCATCTTGCATCTGATTGTCTTCATTACCAGCATACCCTTGCTCTTGATGTGCTTCATATCCAAACTGACTTTGGCATTGCTGCTCATATGGGTATGCATACTGATCTTGAATTTGTTCAAAATGCTGATTTGGAGGATTTGTAAAACATGTTGGAGGTGTGATAAACTGCTGTTGTAAATGTGAGTTCCATGATGGAAATGAAGTCATGATTGCACAACTTCATGGAATGGAAAAGAGAATGAAAGGGATGGAAAGAAGATGGATGGAATGGATGAAAAATAGGTCTGCAACTTCAGAAATGGGTTGCTGATCAGATGGAGTCGCCAGATGTGTTTGCAAGTGCCTCCAAAGGCTGAAATCTTCACAGGAACACACCAACCTGCAAAAGATGAAGTGGAAGACCTCTAAGGTCCCACCGGGCATGCCAAAACTGTTGAGTTGCAAAATCACAGCACCCCCTGGATGCTGATCAGGTTTCTAGGTTGATCACTCTTAGGCATCCAGTGTGATTGCACAACATTGAATCCTTTCTCCAAGTGTGGGACTTGCAAAAATGAGAAAGGAATCTCCAGAGAAGGCTGGTTCCTACTCCTAAACTACCTGCCACAAGCTATTCCAGTGCAGGCAAGCTAATCTAATCCTAATCTAACCATGCCAAGGAGACAGAGAGAGAGAGAAAAGGGAAAAACAGACAAAAGCCTACACTAAAATGGTGATACACCAGAGAAGGAGAATGTTGAACATCTATCAAAACTGCCATGGGACAAGGAGAGGTGAGCAATGGGAAGGATGGACAGACGCATCACAGGCCCAAGGATAGATTTCACACAGAAAATGTCCCAAAACTCCATGAACATAGCTCCAAACCTGTAATGAACATTAGAACATGCACAAATACCTATAATGAAGAGAGGAAAGAAGAAAACAAGCAAAGAACAAGCAAGGATGGACATATGCATCACAAAACATGTTTTTTGTTGCTTCAGAAGTTTGCACAGAACATCATTTCATTAGTAAAAGGAAAAAATGCCATTACAGAGAAAGGGAGGAGGTTCGAGCTCCATTTTCAACCCTGGAGAAGAAAAGAAGGGAGGGAAGAGCTGAAAATATGAACCACCTGTAATCATCCTCTCTAAATGAGCCAAATCTAGCTTTTTACAATGCATGGGTCGAGCCCAGGAGAGAGAAAACGTAGGAAAACGTGCAAGCAGCCCAACCATTGACTTAAACGTATTCTTCATTAAAATCAGTGGTTGAAACATCACTTCTGGCCATGCTGAAGAAGAATGCGACCCATGTGCATTAAATTGGTTGTTGAAATGTCAGTTTTGGCCGTGCTGAAGTGAGAATGCGACCCATGTGCATTAAAAATGGTTGTTGAAACGTCAGTTCTGGCCATGAACACGCGTCAGAGCCGTTTTCTCAATTTTCTCTCTCCAGAATACACCAAAATCCAAGATTAACCCTAGAATCATGTAGAGAATTTCACACAGCTTTCCGATTGATATAAAGAACGTGCAAATCCGAGCTCTGGATCAAAAGATATGTCGATCTGAAGATTTAGGGCAAAAACAGGTAAAAACAGGTCGGCGGGAAAAAATATTTGAACTTTCCCGCGCTCTGCCACTTGGATGACACGTGGCAGGCTCTGATTCGCTGGGCAATTCTCTCTCCTCCACCTTTTGTGGGATTTTCTTGGCCAAATTTCCTTATCCCCGAGCTCCGCACTTCCCTTCCATTGGACACGTGTCCTATTTCTGATTGGCTCGGGTCAGTGCTTGAAACCTCGCCCTTTGACTTTTGGACTTTCTCCCTTGTGACACGTGTCATGATTTGATTGGTCCATTCGCGGGTCTGCTGGCTTTTTCACGCCCTTTGCCACGTCCATTTTGTCCCGGATTTCCCAGTGTTGTTTGGGATAGAATCCTCCGATCCACCCGAAATGGGCTTCCTTGTCCCTCATTTAGCCGATGACACATGTGCATGTGATTGATTGGTTTCAGCTCTTCGGCTAGCCGGTCTTCCGCGTCCCTTTGTCCCAAATGTTCCTAGATGCTTCGCGGGACAAATTCTTCCGATTCGCCCAATCCGGCTGATTCAACGTGTTTACAGCGCCCAAATGTTCCAAATTTTTTGGTGCGAAAAGTTCTCCTTTTTGGCCGATCCGGGAGGTTCTCGTCCTTCGCGTACTTCATGGCCCGAATGTCCCAGAACTGTTAGTCGATTTTCTTCTCCTTCGGTCGAACCGGCTTTCCGCGCCCACGCATCCCGACAGCCCGATTGTTCCTTTGCGAAAGTTCTCCTTTTCGGCCGAACTGGGCAGTTCGCGCCCTTCGCGTCTTCATGTCCCAAATGTCCCAAATGGTTTGCGGGCTACCTGGAGGCTTTTCGGCCGATCCGCACCTCGATGTCCCAACTGTTCCAACTTTTGTGAGGTCTAGGACTTAGCCAATTTTCACGATTTTTTCCTGTTCCAAGCTTGTTTTTTGCAGCCTTTTTACCTTTTCTCAGAACTTGCTCTTTTCAACCTGAACAGGAGAGTTAGAAAACATTCTGAGGGGACCTTAGAAACATGATTTTTGCCCTGAATCCATCAATTTACCTAGGACTGAGAATTTAATACATGTTACCAAAATTACCTTGGGGGTGAATTTTGGATAACAAGGATTTCTAGGAGAAACTACTCGAAGTGCCAGATAGAGAGGAGGCTTGAGAGAACAAGTATGGATTATCTCTAATTCCTTCTTACTGATTTTTCATAGCTTCAAAATTGGAATCAGCAACACCTCTCAACCTTCTCAACCTGGTGTTTCTTCTTTCAACCAGCTTTTGAAAACTTCTACATTCAGAACATGAAAGGGTACTGTAGAATGTGAAAAGTCATGTGCAGAAATCAGCAGTGTATCTTTCAGAAATGGACTTTAATGAAATCCTTTTTTTATTTTTTTAATATTTGACTTTTTGATTTTTTGAATTTTTGGGACCTTGCAATCATATATTGGGTGCAGATTCTGCTAAATCTACCCCACGGTGGGGTGCCAAAAATTTTGGCAAGAAAATTTGTCAGGTGGAAAAACTTGTGGATTTCTTTCCAATGCTATGGGAATCTAAGTCCCTCTACTTAACTGGTGCAGCTGATGTATGTGAATGCACGAGAAAGTGTGCATTTCTATGGTGGTCTTTTGACCGAGGATCCAACAGGGGTACTCCACTGACCCTGCAGCAAAGCTAGCAATCTCTTGCTAGGGAAGTATTCATCTATAGAGCGGGATAGGGGAGTGAGAAAAGAGGTAGGAGAACTAATGTTGTAGGTAGAAAATGAGATTCCTACACACACACTAGTTAGAAACTTCAACACATGCATTTATCAGAAGAAACAACTCTGTGAATAGCAACAAGACCAAATATAATTCACCGATCACCAAGTATCAAGAAACCCCTTAGTAAAAGAAAGCTAGAAACTCCATCTTCTTGTAATGATTTCTCAAATCAAATTTGTACATAATGTGGGAATGGAAGAAATTTGAGAGGGGAAGAGAGTAGAATAAAATGGCTATCTCCTTTGCTTTCTCTAGGTACAATGCACTCTTGAGTCTACATGATCAATTACCAACCCTTTGAAATGGGAATGGCTTTACAATTTATAGAATAGAATATGACTCTTCACCTTTATCATGACCTTTTGAATACCTTAATATGACTTAAGACTGTTCATATTCCACTTTAAATATTTAAGTCCCTTTTATAATATCAAGGTGACTTAATTTACATTATGTTTCTAAAGTCACTTTTAAGTGACTTAAAGGTATATCAAAAAGCACAAACCCCAATGAAGAATTAGAAAATTTGAAAGTGAGAGAAAGTTGGAGGGAAGAGGAGAGAGAAAGAGAGAGAGAAGAAGAAGAGGATATGTCTCTCGATGAATTCTGTTGATCCTCATTGATGGAAAGCTTCAAATGCAACCAAGTTCTGAATGTCCCATTATGCCAAAACTGCCCTTTCAGTGTGACTTACTATTTTTAGTAAATGTTCATTTCCACTATTTTCTGCTCCGGATAATCATTCTAGCCTTTTGGAGATCTTCAATGCACACTATTCTTTCCATAGCCACTTTTGATGAAGAGTTTCCAAAAATAGCAATCATGTATAGGAAAACTTACTATTTTTAGAAAACGTGTTTCCAGTACTCGATTTATGATGGAACATACTTTTTTGGACTCTTCTTTTCATTACGATCACACCCTCTGAATTTCACATAGTTTTGCCCACTAGAATGCCTGGAAATAAATTTTGAAATTTTGACCTGGCAATGGCTTTGGGCACAGAGTTGTCATGGTGGCCATTAATGGAGCTCAAAATTTGTAGGTCTTTTTTTTGTCTCCATTTGAAATTAAAACAACTCCATTGTGATAGGTTTTTCATTTTGAACTCATGTGTAATTTTTTATCTCATTTCCATTGCCGAAATGATGGGAAATTCGACGAATGTGAGCCGGTGGACGAAGTGAGGGTTTTGTTAGATCAAAATATTTTGGACACCATTTTACCTCTTGTTTGTTGGTTCTTGATCACCTTGAAAGATGAGGAATTCTACAAAAGACAGTATCTTGATCCAACTTGTATCTTGCAAGATATGAGGATTTTTTGATTGGGTGACTTCACGGTTATCTGGCAAAAAATCTCCATTTTTCTCTTCGTTCTTCGTCATTTCACTCCATTTTTCTATGAGGCCTGAATATTTATATGCATTCATGGTTTTAATATTTTATGTGGCCATGGTGGAGCTGGTTTGGAGCAACAATGTTGGACCAGGTGTCTAGACAATCACGCACGGAGCCATGGCAAGGTAAGGAGTTCTGAAGGAGAAATGAGAGGAAGAAAATGGCTAAGTCCTGGATTAAAACTTTCAAAACATGCACATGGATGGCCTAGGTGAAATTTTATGTCCCTGATTTCCCTGACCTTAGGGCTGTGAGGGACATCAATTTCCACGATGCTCAAGGTGATTCCATGTGTCCTCGACCCAACGGTAGGGGATTTGCTTGAAAAATGTGCCTGGGGGCTAAAACTCGGTCACGTGGTTGTCCAAATGACTCCCCTTAGGGGTTGGGCACATTTTTCAAGGTATTATGTCCCCCACATCAGGTACATAAGGGACATCATTTTCCACGGTGGTCTTGGAGCTGACACGTGGCACCCAATCCAACAGTAGGGAGTGCATGCTCCAAATAAGCACCCGAGGGATGAACTGCTAGGTCTAGAGGTCATATGAAGGTGCCAAGGGTCACATGCGGGCTGGGTGAATTTTCCAAGGGTTTATGTACCTGACCTCAGGGATTTTGGGGACATGAAATCCCACTAGGCTCCTGGTGTTGACTTGTATTCTCTCGAAAAAATGACTAAGTCTTGAACTGCCTTTGAGAGGGTAACTTGGTATGAAGATAACTTGAGCTCCCAATGGAATTTCTTGGTGAAATTTTATATGATACTGACTTTAAATGGAATTTTGAATCCAATTATGGGATTTTTATGTCTTTATTCGGCCATATGATCCCTGAAAAATCAGAGTTTTGATTTGGTACTCCACTTGTGCCTGAGAAAACCTGCCTGCCAATTATATGTGCCAAGGTGTTGTGAATAATACTATTTAACCATCATGTAGGTCTTGGAATCCTCTTTCTAAAGATGTTTTTTTTTTACTTCCAACTCCATCTAGAGCTCCCGAAATCTTCTTTTGAAGCCCAGCAGTTGTTTTAGGCCTGTGTATTGCCTAGGCTTTTGAACCCTGTTTTTTACTCAGACTGCTCTAAGTCTTCAAAAACTTCCCAAAGCCTTCTAAAATAATTTCCATGTTTAATTTGGCCCTTCTTTTCCGCTCCAGGGGGTTAAATCCAGTCCTGGGAAGGCCAATAATAGCCCTTTGCAATACTTCCAGAAGATAGCATCTTTTCAAAACTCCCTAAAATCACCTAGGGGGAATGAATAGAATTTCCTAAATCACCTAGGGACCAATTTTAAATCAAATAGAGGGTGAATAGACTAACAGATTTGGCTTAGGGTTCCTGGGAATGATAAAACAAGAAAAAATTAACATTTGGGTATAATTGTCGTTCTCAAAAATTGTCAATTTCCCTGTTGCACATTTTCACGACAACATGCTGCTAATCTCAATTAGTTGTTATGTTGCATCAAATAATTATAATACACAAAAATATTAGCGATTAGTATGCTTTGAATATCATGTCAGAATAACTAATTGTAGTAATGAAGCATAGTGTTATCTAATTAGAGCCTTTTATGCAAGCCAAAAAGAAAGATGTGTAAAATAGGTATTTCATAGTATAAAAGATTATATGCCTTTAAAAAATCAATATTAGATATTTAGAGCTTAGAGATCACTAGGAAATGCCTCAACAAGCCATAGACTAAAAAAGGGAAGACTAAATATAATTTTTGAATAAATCAACAACAATGACCTTTTGTCTCTTAATCTGATTATTTGTGTAGATTAACAAATCATTAGTAATGGAACTTATGCCAAACTGTTCAAGTGTAAAAAATAAATCACGCACTTTGGGTACATTTCTAAGTCCTACTCACATATTTGCATTCATATGATTCCTAAGGGATAAAAGTAATAATTAAGCATTTTCTTTGTCTTTTTTACTTTATTTTTGGTTTTATTCTTGGCCTTGAACACCCTAATTCCCAGGTATGACTTTCATTACCTCACCTTTTTCTGAATCTGGACACCAGTGCCTAGCCAAGATTCTAGCACTCAGGATCCCCCAAACTCTTTGTATCTTAATCACTTCTTTCGGGTCCTTTCTAGTTGTTAGCATCTTTATTTCTTATGGGTCATCCTTTTAGTGATTAATTATGAAATTAAAACAAGGGAATTATATAAATACAATGTTATGTCATCAAATTAAAGGACGGAGCTCAAAGCATCTATTATCGTCACCTAAGGTTGCATCGAAAGGCATTTTAATAGCATAAAAGTATCTATCTAGCTTCCTACAAGGAAAAAAGGACTATTAATTCTACATACACACATATGTGGGGAAGTTTCTATAGTTCCATCCATAAATCTATTTACATGAGTACATCTAGATATCACTCGATATCACATGCATTGTGCACAAGAGTTTAATAGGGAATGATTTCACACACACACATAGAACTACATAGAGTTTGAGATGTAGTGCAACGCCTGAATCATAAGTTCACTTAGTTGGGTGACCGTAGGGGTCATCCTAAATCCCCATTTGCATTATTTTTTTTGGATTTGATACATTTTGGGGTTTTGCAAGTCATTTTTCTTTTTGCAGGTTACAGGTGACATTTACAAACACTATGCGACACATAGGTGACAAACAACTTTGATTAGCGACAATGCTAAAATAAGATTCTGAGCTTCTACATAGTCTCTAGTACCCAAATATGGTATTTGGTGCCTAAGTTACCCAATACCACCCAGGCAACCTGGTGCTTCTTATTTTAGCACACCTATAATTTTTTTGGTTTATTTGTGATAGTTTGCACTTCAGTTCCTCCCTTTTTCTAGCTTTAGACACCTCTAGATTTATTGTGAATAAGCTAAGTATTTTTGTCTCTTTCTTGCACTTACGGTTTCAAATTACTTTTATTATTTATTGTGTTACATTCTATACTTTGTTACTATATCATTACATGTAAATCTGAAATAGCCTGCTAGGATTAAACAAAAAGTTGATTTTGTTAAATCATTTGGTGAACTTGTCTTTTTCAAACACTCTTGGGTCTTTATTTACATCAATTATTTCATTTGATAATATCCTTTGTTCATGGATATTTCTATTCATGATTTCATGTTTGTCAATCCTGAGTGTCGAGCTTATATCATTACTCTCTTGTCTTCCACTCACATTCCTTATACTACTCATACAGATATCATATAAAAGATATTTTTATATACATTTTCTCAACTGATTAATTTTCCATCTAATATTGCTACTGATCTTTTTGTTTTTAGCAATGATCTACCTTTATACATAATAATCCGCATCAATAACATGGGTGTTAAGGGAAATATAGTCGATAATTTATCTAAGATCAATCTTTTTACTTTATCATTCATTCAAAATATCAACCTTTTTGTTGCTCATGTTAGTCCTAAATACATTTCTATCTATTCATATGATTCTTATATACACCCATATATAGGTCATATCACTTTACCTATCACCTTCAGGCCAAAAACCATTCCTACAATTTTCTTTTTCATATACTTCCCCATTCAATACAATTAGTTACTCAGTAGGCCATGGATTCATGTCATGCAAGAAGTACATTCTACGGTGCATTGATGTGTTAAATTTTTACATGAGGACTTCATATATACATTCATTGTTTATCTGAACCATTCAAATATTGAACCCTAGATCTAATCAATGCATTACTACTCCAACTTTTGTTACTTCTAATGATCCAAAACCCATGGAATCTCTAGCCAACTTGCAACCAATTGAAGGCGCTATTTTTGTGTCAGAAATTTTCCCATTTGCATCGTTACCTCCTCATGCTTCTACTAATACTATGGTACTTTATTGAGGTCCTGTCCAAACATTAGAATTCGTTCAACCTCCTTCATCTTAGGATTTGCAGGTGCAATCGACACTTCCTCATTTTAAATGCACATGTTTTATGAATAATTATTATTGGGAACACATTCCATTTAACCCTACTTGATCCAATACTATATGTACACATGATAGCTTGAGTCGGATAGGATTTTCATTGGATGATCTCTTCCTTTTTCCTTATGCTTCTTATCTTTATCATGGATTTATCCGCATTACTGTTGCTTATGTTCTTCATTTATTTCACCTAACAGTATTTCTTTCCCCACACTTCTCGACTTACACTTGGGCAGTCTTGGCTTGACTAGATTGGGGGAACTTTAGATCCTCATCATATTGATATTTCATTCGCTATGCCTTTTGGTCATTTTTCATCTACAATGACTTATTTCTCAGCTACTCACAAAATCTTTCTCATTATTACACACATGGTTTCCCACTACCTCTTTTCACTAATGAATAATATGCTATGGGTATGTACAACCTACGTTACAATGGCTCCTTACATGATCAACCTAATAGTATTTCTTTCCAAGCCTCTTATGATTCTCCATTTGGATTTGACCATGAAAATGATGATCTCTTAGATGATATTACATGATCTTACTCCTCATCACATACTTGGGGGCATTACACTTATTATTCCCCCCACCTATTATCATTCATATGTTTCTATCATTCCTACTATCACGCTCCTAACATCTAGTCCTTCTAGTTCATCGTACATAACTTGGTACACTACTTGTATCGTCATCACCCTGTGACACACCCTTGTGCTAAGGTTCACACTTAATTGTTGATGGTATACTACCAACATGAACATCAAACCCTACACATTTAACACTATTTACATTCACGACATCTATTTTTGACATATACTATTACACATCATACACATTTTTCACTTTATACGCATTTCTTACATCTACCACTACACATTGCACTCACTACCCAATGACGCACTTTAGTCTCACGGTTCATACTCAACTCTTGAGAGTCTAAATCTATATGGAACCTCACCTCATTCACATCCTTCAATATTTCTAGCATCTCATTCACACCTTTTCTATGTTTTTTGGTTCACTATCGATCTTTTTAGCCTCTCATTCAGTCATTGTATAATCTTCTTCTCGTGCATCACGTTATCCTATTCTATAATCTACACTTTACACTCCATTGATCAATATTTCTAGTATACACATCATTCAAACCATTTCCTGATGACGTACTCTTGTTCTATGGTTGATTCTTGAATTTTGAGGTTTCATTTATAAATAAACCTCATTTCATTCATACATACACATTCACTTGGGGGGACGCTTCTATAGACACAAAAGCACACACTTTGGGTGTCTATTTAATCCTAATTTCATAATACTATTCATATGATTCCTAAGTAAGAAAATTAATAATCAACCCATGTTTTTGGACACATTTATTTCCTTTCTATTGCCACTTTTGGTCTTACACCCTTACTTTCTCATTTTATCTCTTTATACCTCAAAATTTATCATCATGGACACCAACACCCAGCCAGAATGCCAGTGTCAAGCACCCTCATATGTTGTGGGTACCCCTAACCTTAGTATACTTTGTTCACATTTTTTTAGTCCTTTCTATCCATTTGAGAATCTTATATTTTTGGTAGTTTGAATTTTTGGGGTTAATCATGAAATTAAAGCAAATGAATCATATAAATATAAAGTTATGTGATCATATTAAGGGACCAAGAACTAAGCATTAGCTATCACCACCTAAGGTTGCATCCATAAAGCATATAACAGCTCCATTGCATCTATCTAGCACCATCCAAGGGACAAAAGGGCTGGTTATTCTACATATAGTTCATAGGAGGGGATTTCCTTTTATTCCATGCACACATCTATTACATTTCGTTAGATGTAGATAATTTTCTCACTATCATGTGCGACACGCACAAGATCCACCTAGGGCACAATTTTTCACAGACACACACACACAGAACTACATCAGGTTTGAGATGTAGTGCAATGCTAAGTTGTAAGATCACCATTATGATAGTTGAGGACATTCTAAATCCTCATTCCACATCTTTATTTTTTATGATTTGATGTCTCGTTGAGGTATTTGCACGTCATTATTTCATTGCAGGTTTCCAGCAACTTCGGCGATCATTGTGTAAACTCATAGATACCAAAGGAGAAAAACATTGAATACCTCGCAACCACTTAGAGGAGTTTTTTTTTATTATTTCCACATACATGGGTGCCTAGAAACAGGTTTAGGGAACCCATAGGTGCCTTTCTCCCTATCTAAGCGTCCTAGTTTAGGAAGACCATAAGCTCACATAATTTTTGGAGGCTCTATGTGACGATTATCCCTCTTTATTCATCTGGTCATCACTTTGGCACATTCTAGATTTCAATGAAAAATAAATAAGTCTCTTCTTACCCTCTTTACAACTAGGGTTTCACATTTTATTACTTATTTTCTTTGGTTTAATATATGTACTCAATTGTTTTATTTATTTACTACTACAATAGTAATCAGATTAGGCATATATTTCCATATTTATCTTAATCATTTTGGTGAACCCAACATGAATCTGATCTTCGAATATTCCTTTCTCTCTAGGGTTTTTCTTCTTATACCCGTCATCCGTAGTGGTATTTTTGGGTATTTTGAGTATCTCAAGATTCCTCCATCTTCCCATAGGCTTTCCAAATCAATGGATGACATCTCTACATCAATGGCTGCACCTTAAAATCCCTTTGCTAACTCTCACAATGTTCCCTTTAGCAAAATAGAATCATCCGATATTGAAAAATCATACGATGAGTAAACCAATGTCGATCAAGACAAATTAAACACACTCACTGATTTTTGAAAATATTTGCGTAATAATCCCCCTCATCTTCCACATATTTATATGCTTTGATTACTGCTAAAAATAATCATGATGCTTCCTTGGCACCTTTTTTCACTAAATCCTCAGTTCCCATGTCCTCCACTCAACCTCTTATTCCATCTTCTACTCCTAACAATGCCATTCCCATTGTTCAGCCTAATACTCCCAATGCATAACAGGGATCCTCTTCAAATACTCCTGATTTAACTTATTTATATCAATATCTGTAGACCAAAACATTCCATCTACAACTCGCTAATTATCATGCGTCTCCATATTTTGATTTGAATTCACTTATTCATACTCCTTTTGCACCTTTCATTGCCACTTATCCACTACCACCCAACTTCATTCCCCCTAAGTTACCCATCTTCAAAGGCCATGGAAACCCACAAAAGCATATATGAGCCTTTCATGTGGCATGCCTCAATTATGTGGATGATCACACAATACTAGCAAAGATATTTTCGGAGTCTCAAATAATATGCGATGCATTGGTTTTATGTCTTACCTATACACTCAGTAACATATTTCACACACCTAAATGATGCTTTTATTACTCATTTTTATATCAATATCGGCTTTAATATCTCATATGTACAACTTAAACAAGGGTCTAATGAACATCTAGTGGACTATGTCTTACAATACAAAAACAACCTAGCTAAGATGTCTAATGTTCTTGTGGAATCTAAACTTCAAGATTTATTCATTCAAATTTTATTTGCACCCCTTCAAGAGAGAATTCTATTTGAGACATCTCCATCATTTGATCAACTATGTTACACTCTCAAGCTACGTAAAATTGAACTCTTATCTATAGGAAATATTAAGTATTGGGAGAAAGCTTCTTCCTTTACATGATTTCAAAGTAAATCAACTTTTAAACCAACTGCAAAACCTACTGAAGCTAAGGTCATTGTCAATGTTGTCTCCAATACCAAAGAACTCCAATGACAACCACCTAAGTGTACATATACAAAGTTGACTATTGCTCCACATATTATATTACAACAATTTCTTGAGAGAAATCTTATTATATTTCCTCCTCTCAACTTCGATCCATCTCATCCTCACAATCATAATTACAATGAAAAATTTTTATGCAACTACTATCAATGTGTTGGAAATTCTACGGATAGTTGTTTCAAACTTCACACTATCATCTAAGTTATTATTGATAGAAACAAACTCGAGCTTCCATATCCTACAACTTTTGCACCCGCTAATGAGTTCACAAGCAAAAAAATTCAAAAATCCTCTTCCAAAGCATGAAAAAAAACTGGCTGACTCCTCAGAAAATCATACATATCATGGAGTACCTCTTTTTGCAGCGGGGGCTATTGATTTTCTATTTTTTCATACCCTCAACACTCATTAATTTTTTCAACTATAATTATCGCACTACATTTTCTTCCAATCACTTACACAGAAGTGCTTCTATTGGATCGATTTCTATCAATGAAACTCGATTTGATCCATCATATCTTATTAAAACATGTTCCATTGCACTCCTTGTTTGCATTGGCTATCTACTATCAAAAATTTATATCTAATTCCCAACTCATATGGTGTTTTACAGCTTCCAATCATTATCGGTCCTCTCACCATGTTTGTGCCTTTTTCTTATAGAGTCATCACTTGAATGGTGTAACATGATCTTAGGTATCTCCTAGCTACGCAAAACTCAAGTTATTATCTCCATGAATCATTTAGGCTTGAAGTTAATTCACAACATGTAATTCATCTCTATAAATTGTGTTCCACCATCTATGTCATGGTTGAAACCTCCTCTTGAGGTTTCCATTATATTAGCTAGAGCACCTACATCCCCACGTCCTCTTGAAAATAAATCAAAATCTGCTCCTAGCTCACCTATTCACACTCAGAATATAAGGTCTCATCAATATGCTAGTTTGGCACAACATTCTAGGTCCACTATCCGCAACACTCCTTCATATCAATATACTTCACCGCCTCATTCTCCTATCCATAGATGTCCATCACCTCCACATTTAGGCACACATTGGTGTTCATCACATAGTTTCCCACCAAATTTTCATTTTTTTGCACATCATTGTGCATCACCTAAATGTTATTTTACACATACCTGACATTATACTTATCGGTCACATGCATATAGGCTTCATTCAGTTGCATAGTTTCTATCTCATATACCGCCACCCTTAGAGCATGATCAAACTCCTTCATCACTGCAAGCATTGGGTAGACGACCCTTGACCTTTAATTTATTTAGATATAACATTCTTGATCACACACTTGGAGGCATCACACTATTTATCTCCCTTCTTACCACAATACACATCTTATTTTCTCACATTTAATCTCTCACATACCATATAAACATTTTGATACATTTGCATCATCATTTCTTGATGAAACACTTGTGTGCTTTAGTTCACACTTGAATGTTGAGGGCATACTACATATATGAACCTCACACACTACACACTAAACACATCACTCTTCATGCACACATGACATCTTTTCTTCACAACTTCTATCACATGTTATGCACACTATTCACTCCACACATTCATGATGTATCATTATTGCATCTCTTTTTACATGTTACTCTCATTACCATATGACACACTCTAGTTCCATGGTCCATACTCGACTTCTGATGGTATATATCTTAAAAGGACCTCATCACACTCACACGTTCACTCACACACTCTACACTCTATGATTTATCGATCACATCTTTCTATTGTGAACATTTTAGACCATTTTACAATGACATACTCTCATTTATGGTTCATTCTTAACTGCTAAGGGGGAATTATAAATTATCCTCATCATGTGCATACACATCCATACTCAATTGGGGGGCACGCGGCCCCTATCACACTCACTCTACATTCCATTCTATTTACATTCCACAACATACTGTATATCTTGGTTGCATTTAGTCTTGCATACATTTACTTGTTACATGTATACTATTTTACACATGCTAGATAGATATCTTGTATGTCATTATCTTTATCATAGACACATGTGTGTTCACTTGCTTTCTAGTTGTGATAGAAGATTCTATAGATCTATACACGCAACATGGATGCTTGGGACAATACCTCTTACCTGTCCCACAATGGCTCCTAGGGCATCCACTTTCGTACACTATAGGTAAAATTATTTGATTTTTCATAACACATTTATATCTCTGATTATACAATTTTTTAAAGGATTTTTATCTTTCTAACATGCTAATGGGTTATTCATGTGCAATTTTTTTATGTAGGAATATTTTCTTCCATAGTTATCTATTACATTATTTTTCATTGTTTGCTCTTTGTATGACATTACTTGCATCTTTTTCCCTTTATATTTTGTACACATGGTCTAATTTTTTATTTTTTGGCCTTAATTGTCTTGTGACATCATGAGTGGTGTCCTATGTTTGCAACCCACTTTTTTTGGTCTATATTGTCTTCTTACGTGTTTACATTGTCTTCTTGGATCTTTAGCTTACACATTTTATGCTTAGCCTACATTTTGTCTTCTAAATACGTATTTTTATTTTCTTGTACTAAAATTTTTCTCCTAGCATATTTTTTTTTGCATGTTCCTTGGCTTCTACCAAACACACTCCCTTCCCCTTGTAGGGAACAGTTTCAGCGCATTGGTTGGTCCTCCTTTGGGCCCTATACTCCTTCAGCAACATCGCATGCACCTCAATGAGGGGGAATCATTTGGGTGAATCAATCGCCCCATACAACATCACACAATCACATTTCAACATATCATAATATCATTACAACACATTAATTACTATTATATAAGGCTCAGAATAAGACTTGGGTCCTTAGCATAACACAGACACTAGCAGCCAGACTAGGAAAATAGTTCTTGGGAACTCCTGACCCTTCTTGGACGCTTATGACCATAAGCATTTTACACACCATTTGGTAGTTCAATACATTTCTATAGATAATTCACACATCAGTGGTTTTATACATGCACATCAGTCCTTCAACACTTGGCATGCATGCACTACACAACACATTTTCTACTTTCACGTCAAATCAGAACTATTTGAAACGAATCAGAACTATTCGAAATGAATCATATTTTTACACACCATCTATAGTGGCATTCACATTTCAAGAAGCAGTTAAAGGTTGGAGGATGACACCAATATTATTCTCCCTACACTTCTTCCATGACTTGGCATGAGAGTCGTCCAAAAAACTCGTGCACATAGCACAACTAGGCATGAGATCACCCAAAAAAATTCATCTCCTACACATCATCTTTAGGATCTGTTTCTACATCATTATTCACTCATCATGGATCAGGTGCACATGTTCCTTTTTAATTTTTATATTTCACATATCTTCCTTACATAATTTTTACTTGTTTTCGATCATATACATGCGTATTTGACTACTTGATCATTATTTTCTTTTGCAGGTTTGTCCTTATAGGAAGCGATATTTGCATCACATCAACAACATCATTCACAACATAAATTACAATCAACACATCAACATCAACATCAACATCAACATCAACTTAAATGCAATGTTAACATCAACATCAACGTCAATGTGTAACGTCAACATCAACATCAACATCAACATCAACATCAATGTCAATTTTTCAATCCTTAGCGTCAATATTTCACATGTCAATCACTCAACACTTCGTCAATGTCAATCGGCACAATGCTCAACATCGAACATACAACGTTAACGTCTATACGTCACTGTCAACGTCAACGTCTACAGTCAATGTCAACATCAAGCGTTAATGTTTAACAACGTCAACGTCAACGTCAACATAGACAATTAGCAATCACATACCCCAGGAATCAATTTAGTCCTAAACTTGCATAGTATTGGTGGTCATATGATTTCTAAGTACAGAAATTGTAGTAGTGTGGGACCCTGAGACCATTGGACATCTTATGGTTTCATGTGTATAGTCCCCATCCTCCCTATTATAACAGTATTTTTTTAATTTAACTATCTTATGTGTCGTCATTTATCATCTTCCCTGATGTCAACCTTAATGTGTAATCTAAACCTCTTGAGGCCTATATGCAAGTAATTCAGAGACACACTTCATAACTCACTTGGGTTTTTTCTCGAAAGGGTATACTTAGGTTAAATTGCTCATCTTAAAGAACTTAATTCTATCCTAAATCTTCCTAAAGTATATTGGACATCCTTTAGATTATAGCCACCACATAGGTGTGATTAGCACACTAATAAAGTTCAAGAATCTAGCTTCCTCCGTTACCAAGCATGCGAAGGGTCATAAAGATATGTATTATCAAGAGTTAAGGTAACTCTACAGATTTCTAAAAGACTCTTCGAGTGGGAGCATCTGCACGTGAATTTTTATGTTAGAATAAAATGACTGGAAGCGCAAGGATCGAGATAAAAAATTTAATGGTCACCATGTTGAGGTATAGCTCACTATAACTAGATCTTCTTTTGCCATAAATTTACATCAATATTGATTGTGGTTGAATGGTCATTTAAACGGGTATAAATTGTAGAGGCACTGTAAAAATAGTCGATAGCCAATCAACTTTTTGAATAAGATTGTAGTCAAACTTCCACAATTCATTATGCTAAATGTTTAAAAATAAAAAAAATTCATTAACAACTATTATGAGATAATTCTAATTTATCACAAACACAATATCTAGTAAACAAAATTTCTTATAGGTGTAATCTATATTCATTGAGAATTTTTAGTTTTTTATTAGTATGAACATCTGAATCTATTAAAAAATGTATCGAAAAGTCAATATATTCTGACTATGTAGAAATTAGATGGAAGAGGAATAAATGTCATGACTCTCATTATATTTATACCTGTAGTCAATTTCATACATCTTTTTATGGCATCATCCACTTGTTACTCTGACATAAATTATTAGATATTGGATGTAGTTACGGCCTTAATTTCCCAGAAAAAGGTGGAAATACATTGAAATTAATCATTCCAAGGTTTTTTGTAAGATAAGGCTTTTATCTATTCAAAAAATAAAAATATTGAAACCTACCAAAATTTGAGATTAATTTTTGATTGCTAAATTGAATACTTTATAACCACAATACGAGTGAAAACCAATGCCTTGAAGAGATATGGTCAAACAGGGAATTTCTATTTGGATATATATTGTAGCGACATAAGATAGGTAGAGTGAAGGTGTAAAGAAAATTACATGGTCATCTTCAAGTCAATCAACCTTTTATGATGTAAGACTTTGTACCACTTTCTTTTTCGTATCTTCTAGCTCATATGACATGTGACCCTGGTATAGTTAGACTCACTCGGGTAGATATTTTCATACTGACAATACCACACAAGGATTGGTTTTATCGATATGAAGAAGTATAAGCTTCAGGATAAGGAATTCCCATATCTTAGAGGAATTTTAACCATACAAGGATCATCTGGTGGTTGTAAGAGGATCAAAGAAATCCAAGGTATGAATTCATACTGAAGGATTAATACC
Organism: Taxus chinensis; assembly: GCA_019776745.2. Lineage (NCBI taxonomy): Eukaryota > Viridiplantae > Streptophyta > Pinopsida > Cupressales > Taxaceae > Taxus > Taxus chinensis. The sequence continues at coordinate 841,059,904 of CM034151.1, forward strand.
CTCCCAGGTTATGTTATTATGCGAGCCACTTCCAGGGGGGTAGTGACTCCCCCAAAGGAATAAGGATCGTAATTTATTTGTAGGTATTCATTTGGTAGCATGTCGTAAATATATGTTACAAGACCTAAAAAATAATCTTGGATTAGATTTTGGTAATGGAGAGGTTTATTTTTATTAAAAAAATGTTCAAATGACTCAAGAATGTTATTGATGAGTGTAATAGATTTGTGGTTACCAAGGAGAAGAAAGCTTCAGATCCAACTCCTATAAGTCTTTGCAATGAAGACAATGTGTATGACATCAAAGGATGGGACACATTAGAGAGAAAGGAACATTGTATTTTAAAATCCAAAATGTATGCATGAAGGAATTGAGTGTCACTTTAGATAAATTTGATTTTTATGAACATTGTAAGGTGTTTGAAATGAAAATACAGTAAAGTTTCCTACTAATGCTACAAGATAAATGTAGGAATTTACATTTGAAATGATAGTGAATGTTTTTTGACATAAATAAAAGTTCCATCACTAGGAAATTACATGTTTTATATTCTGCATTTTGAGGATTATTTCTAGAAAGACTAGAGTAAGCTCAAAATATTTTTCAATAAATTCAAAGAGTTTAAGGCTCTTGTATCAAATCAGACAAAAATTTAAAATAAAGTTTTTGAGAAGTGACAATGGTAGGGAATATTTCTCGAATGACTTTGCAAAATTCTATGAAAAGTGCATGGAATAGAAATGCCAAAGAAAGATCCATATAAGCCATAACAAAATGGAGTTGCATAAATGATGAATAGAACATTGATGGATAAGTGTAGGAGTATGTGTTAGTGGTTCCTAAATTCAGATAGAAAATTTTGGTGCAGAAGCATATGGCAACTTGCATGTTATTTGGTTAATAGATCAATGACATCTACACTTGAAGAAAAAACTCCACAAGGAAGTATTGATGGTTAAGAGACCATTATGTTAGACATTTACATTGTATTTGGTTAGATGCCTTATATGTATATTCCAAAAGAAAAAAGAACCAAGCATAGATACTAAATAGTACTAAGTACATATTTATTGGATACTCTAATGGTGTAAAAGGATACAAGCTACTTCCGAATCTAGAAACATAGAAGGTTGTTTTTAGACCGTAATATATAATATATAAGGAGATTTTAGAGAAGGAAGAAAAACCAGAGGAAGATCATGTTAAAATTGAGGAAGTATGAATCTATGTTTGAATTTGATGCGACTACATAAAGATGATACCACAAAGAGAATTACAAGGGGAATATTTAGATGAAGCAGATGAGGAAGCTTAGTGGAAAATTTTGAAGCAGAAAATCCTATATTAAGAAGATCAGATCATTTGAGAAGGGTTTCTTGAGAAGTATAGTCCTCCTAATTTCTGTTCTACTTCAGTTTTATCAAATTGTCTTTTGTTACTAATGATGAACCCAAGTGCTGTGAAGGAGGATTTTGGATCTAATTAAATAAAGTTTTCGAAAAAGGATATGGAGGAATAAATGGAGTCCTTATATAAGAATAATACATGGGACTTGGTGAAATTACTTCCTGGAAGAAAATGGGTTGGTTGTAAATGGGTGTTTAAGAAGAAGTATAATGCAGACAAGAAACTGGAGAAGTATAAATGCTCATGACCTTGTGGCAAAGGGTTTCTCTCAAGTGGAGGGATCTGATTTTGGTGAGTTTTTTTCTCGTTTGTTGCTAAGTTACATTCTATTAGATTTATTTTATCTATTTTATCTGCTTTCGATATGAAAATAGAGTAGATGGATGTTAAGACGGCATTTTTTCATGGTGAGCTTGAGGAAGAAATCTATATGACACAGCCAGAAATATTTAAAATCAAAGGAAAGGAAGATTTGGTGTGTAGGCTGAAAAATTTGTTATATGGCTTGAAGCAATCACCAAGAATGTGCAAACCAAAAATTTGATAGGTATGTGTTGAGACTTGGACTTGAAAGAAGTAAAGCTAGCAGATCTTGTTTATTTTAAACAAGAAGGTGAAGATTATTTTATCATTTTATTGTATCCCGTAGATGACATGTTGTTAATTGGTAATAATAAAAAAATTGGTCACTCACGTTAAATCTCAACTCTCATCTCAATTTGATATGAAGGATCTTGGTGCTGCTAAATTTATTTTGGGCATGGAAATAAAAAAAGATCATGTAAATAGGAAATTGGAGTTAAATCAAATAAAGTATCTTGAGGTGATATTGCAAAGGTTTCAAATGCATGAAATTAAACTTGTTAGTATTCCTTTTCCTGGTGGCCAAAAGTTGTCTTCTGAATAATATCTCCAAGTACCATATGCTAGCGCAGTTGGTAGTTTGATGTATGCAATGGTTTATAATAGACCTGATATTGCACATACAGTGGGAGTAGTGAGTAGATTCATGTCAAATCTTGGAAAGGAACATTGTACTGACAATAAAGAGAATCTTTAGGTACCTACGCCATACATCTAATTATGTAATTTATTATCAGAGTAAACTTGATGAAAGTAAAACATTATATCTACATGGTTTTGTGGATTTTGACTGGGGTGGAGACATGGATATGCATAGGTCTACCACGCGGGTATGTATTCAAATTGTTTAGTGAAGCAGATAATTTAGATGAGTAAACATCAAGTAAGTGTTGTAATATCCACCACAAAGGCTGAGTACATGGTAGCTACTCATGCAAGTAAAGAGGCAGTTTGGCTTCTATGATTAATCTCCACCAGCTGTTGGGTTCACTCAAAATTCTATAAGAATGTGATTGTGACAGTAAAAGTGCAATTTTTCTAGCAAATAACCCTGAGTATAATCCAAGAATGAAACACATTGATGTTCAATACCATTTTGTAAGAGAAATGGTGAAATAGAAGAAGATACTACTAAGTAAGGTCCAGATGTAAAGGATAATGTTGTTGATATCTTTAACTAAGGTTCTGAGTGCTAAGAAATTTTGTTGGTGTAGAAACTTCATGGGCTTGAATCCCTTGAGCTGCTGACTATATGGTAGTGTATTCCCCATTTTACAAAGTATACAAGTAGGATAATGTTAGAATATGTTGTATATTTTATATATTATATACCTAAGAGTACTGTACACCTCTTCCATGAGCGTTAGCAGGGGTCATACGTAATTATTTTTTTGGAAGTCCACTACTAATCCAAGAGTATAGATATGACATTTTTATCTATGCGTATATATGGGTGGTGTCATAATCCATGAATTATGGGAAACCATTATGGTTGTTTATTATCCCATGGTTTTGGTACCCATTGTATTGTAAAACCGCTTTGGACGGTTTCCTATTGATTTGTTTACAAATAGCTAGTGATGCAGTAGAGTAAAGCAGAACTTGGAAGTATATTATTGTATTGTAAATGGTTAAGTTAATCCAATAAGAGAGAAAATTTATTATGCTGGGTTTTTTTCCCGAAAGTGTTTATGAGGTTAAATCTTATTTTTTGTCATTTTTTTCTATGATTATCTTGAATATTTTGTTCAATATAGCTTCTTATTTATTAGTTTATCGGATTAATTCTCTTCACGCCTAATCAAGGATGCCATCGTTAGGCATCCTTGTCCCCTATGAGGGATCCCCTAACCTCAGTATACTTTGTTCACACTTTTCGGGTTCATTTTATCCATTTGAGCATCTTATATTTTTGGTAGTCAGCCTTTTCAGGGTTAATTAAGTAATTCAAACAAAGGAATCATATAAATATAAAGTTATGTGATCATAATAAGTGACCACGCACTAAACACCAACTATCACCACCTAAGGTTACATGCCAGTTATAGCACCATCCAATGGGCACAAGGGCTGGCTATTTTTCATACACTTCATAGAAGGGGATTTCATTCTATTACAAACACAAAAATATCACATTTCTTTACATCAAGCTACTTTTATTTCTATCAAGTGCGACACGCAAAAAATTCACCTAGGGCATGATTTCACGCACACACACATAGAACTACATTGGGTCTGAATATGTAGTGTAGCACTCAGTCATAAGATCACCATTGTGAAATTTGAGGACAATCTCACCCATCATTCTGCATATTTCTTTTTTCGGATTTGATGTCTCTTTGAGGGTTTTGCAGGTCATTATTTCATTGTAGGTTTCCAGCGACTTCAACGATAATTGTGGGACCTCATAACGACCAAAGGTGAACAACATTGAATAAATTTCAACCACTCAAAGGAGTTTTAAGGAGTATTTCTGTAGACATAGATACCCAGAAACATGTCTAGCATGTCCGCAGGAATCCTTGTGGCACTCTCTAGGCATTCCAATTCAGGAAAATCATTAGGTCGCATACTTTTCTAAGGCTCTATGTGATGTGCTTCTCCCTATTTTGTTCATTTTATCAGCACTTCGGTATAGTCCAGAGTTCACTACAAACCAGCTAAGGCTCTTCTTACCCTCTTTGCAACTAGGGTTTCACATTTTATTTCTTAGTTTTCTTGTCTTAATTTATGTACTTAATTGTTGCATTTATTTACTACTATAATAGTAATCATATTAGGCATATATTTCCATATTTAGTTTAATCAACTACCCCTATCATAATCATATTACATACCATTCCATCTCATTCATTCATGACATATTACATATCTTGGTTGCACATTATTCTTACTTATTTATACTCACATGTACATTTTAGTTATCATGCTAGTAGGACATTTCCTATGTCATTATATTTTCCATATACACATGCGCATTCACTTCTTATTAATTTTTTATTGTAGAATTTTCATAGAGCTTTACATGCAACATCAATGCTTGGAATTGTAACTCTTACCAGTCCCGCCAAGGATCCTAGGGGCATCTACATTTGTACACATCATAGGTGTTATTATTCCATTTTATGTTATGTTCTACTTTAACTAACACACTACTTAATCTATGGATCTTTACACACTTTGACATACTTTATATCTTTCTAACATATTAAAGGGTGTGTTACATGTGCAACATTTTCTATGCAAGAACTATTTTCCACCATGGTTATCTGATACTTTACTTAATATTACTTGTCATTGTTTGCTATTATATGCCATTGTTTGTGGGATTTTCCCAATGCCTTGTATGTTCATTGATTGTATGCTTTTGGCTATTTTGGCCCTTATTATCTTGTGACATTATGAGTAATGTTCCATGTTTTCAACCCACTTTTACAGTCTATATTGTCTTCTTTCTTGCTACATTACACATTGCCTTCTATATGCATGTTTGTCTTGTTTTCACTTACACTTGTTTCCTAGCCACTTTGTTTGCATGTGTTGTGTTTTCTACCATTCACATCCCCTTCCCTTAGAGGGTTATAGTTTAGATCAGTGTTAGGTCCTCTCTTTTTTACCGCATCCTCCTAAAAAAATTTCATTTACCCAAAATGAGGTCGGGCATATATTGGGTGATGTAGACACAAAATCATGCACTTTAGGAATTATTTAGCCCGATCTTATACTGCTATTTAGAGGGTTCTATAGTGAATAAATTACTAATTAATTCCACCTTTTTCCCATCTTATTTTAGTCTTTTATTTTGTCATTCTCATGTATTTTCCTACGCATATCCACTTATTTCGCAACTTTCTTGACATTTTGGCCTAAACCCGGGACGCCCGGGCCTATATTGGGGTGCCCCGATCACACCTGGGGTGCCCCAATCCATGTTCCAATTTCCCATTTCTTTTTCGAGTCTTTCTAGCTATTTTTAATCCTCATCTTTTTCCTAGTCGGCCATGTCAGGGTTAATTATGAAATTAGAGCAAGAGAACCCTATAAATATAATGTTATGATACCATAATGTGGGTCCTAGCATCACATACTACTATCACTCCATATAGAGTTACATATTTTACATCACTTGCATCCACATAGTGTCATGGATCAAGGCTAGGAGATCTACATCAACACACACAACATAGGTAGAGGATTCTATTCTATTTCATGCACACATGCTATTACATTTTCTATAGTTATTATTTTTCATTACTTCACAAAGTGTGACTGGAACAAGATCAGCTAGGGCACAACATGCACACACACACACACACACACACACACACACACACACACCAAAACTAAATTTGGGTTTGAAATGTAGTACAACGTTCAGTTTAGTAAGCCCACTGTTGTGGTAGATGAGGTCAGTCCGACCAATTCATTTTACATATTTAATTTTTTAGGGTTTTGATACTTCTTTGTTTTTTGTAGGTCATTTCATCATCTTCCATCACTCAGCACATTTAACGCAGCTCGACAGATCCAATGGGAGAGATAGGAAATATTCTAGATCATCTTGTGACCTTGCAGAAACCATATTCTGAGCTTTTACGGAGACCAAGGCACCTGCGGGCTCCTTAGTACCATCCTAGGTGCCTCAGTCTTCTTAGATCCTCTAGATCTAGTCTTTTTCAGGACTTCTGGGTGATCATTCCTACTTATGGATTTCACTGTTAGACCTGCGAAAACCTACAAAAATATTTTGTAATTAGCTAAGTCATTTCTCCTTACTTCCTTACACATTAGTGTTTTTATTTCACTTAGTATAATTATTTACAATCATTTCCATATTATATTAGTGTAGTTTACAATGTTTTAGTCCTCCTATATTAGATTAACTAGTTGTTATACTTCTCATAATATTAGTCATATTTTAGTTAATCATTATTGTGAACCCCACATTTCTTCATACCACCTTCTAGGGTTTCACATTTGCATTTAGTCATCACGAGTATCTCCATCCATGAATATTTTCTTACCCATCCTAATTTACTTCATCATGTCTAACACCTTTTTGTTACTACGAATGTTTCTATTGATAAGCATCTGGATTCCATGTATAACACATTTTCCAATGCCTTTTTCACAACATATAACATTTAGGGCCAATTCTCCTTCTGACATTCATCCCTTTAACAATAACCCACCACTCTATATTATGTATCGCATTTACAATGTTGGTCTCAAATGCACTCTCATTGATAATGGTTCTTAGCTTAGTCTGTGTCCTATGTATTTCCTCCAAGCTTTAGGTTTGTCTACTCGTGACATTAGTCCTTATTCTATTTCACTATGTGTTTACGATGGTATTATATATCAGTGTCTTGATCATGTTACTTTGCCTCTTATAGTTGGTCATAAAAATCTCCCTATAGTTTTCTTTGTTATTGATTTCTCTGTTGCATAGAATTTTTTAGTAGGTAGGCCATGACTCCATGCCATGCAGGGTGTCTCTTCTAGAGTCCATCATTGCAATAAATTCCTACATGAATATGTTGAGTAAACTATATTTCATGACCGTGACCCGTTCCAATACTATGTCCATGGCCCTCACACAAGTATTCATATCCCTTGAATTGACACTACATATGAGCCTTAACCTATGGATGACCTATCTCATTGACCACCACTCGAGGGCACTATTTATTTACTAAATGTTGGCCCTTCTACATCTCCTCCCACTACAACTATTGTTCCATATCATCCTATTGTTCCCTCCATGGACACTAATATCCCGTTCTCGTCTTCATCATCTGTTCCCCCACCATTCACATGTAAACTCTTCATACATGATTTATACTAGTATTACATTCCATTAGATCCTACTTCGCCTGAAGCCATATGTATGCATGATGACTTAGCCCACTTATGCTTTTTTTTATTAATATTCCTCCACCACCATACCATCCTCATTTATACCATGGGTTGGCCCATATCACATCTGCTTATGGACTTCGTGTCTTTCATCTTGATGTATTTCTTGCACATACTCCTACTAATACACCAATCATATTAGGACAATCCTAGCTAGACTATATTAGGGGCACCCTAGATCTGGATCATATATAAATATCATTTTCTATACCATTTAGACATACTATCATCTATAATAACTCTTTCCTAGGTTATACACGTAACCTCACTCGTTGGTATGCACATGGATGACACTCTCCTCCATTCACCAATGAAGAATATCCTATGGGCATGTATTGATTATGGATTCATAGCTCATTACCACTATAGCATACCAAGTTACTAACGCATGCCCATTTGGTTTCGATCCTGAGGATGATGGTCTTATTGATGATTTTACATAGTCCTTTTGACACACTACTGTCGAGAGGGGACATACCACATTGCACACCTACCTCTTTCACATAGCTACATAATCTTACCTTTCCTACTTCTACTTCACTATCCTATCACCATAGTAATGGTGTGAGACTAGATTTACACGATAAAATTCACGGAATAATAATCTATCATTCAATTTGTTCTGGATAATTATACAACATATGCCACTCCATATAAATAGGTATTTACATCCCTATTTTTTAGGAAACTACTTTCCCAACAATATCCCCAAAATCCTATTTAGTTTTGATTGTTACTCACATAACAATGCACAACTCAAATCATACAAGTTGTTAAAACAACTCCAACTAATATATTATTGTTTATATAACAATAATATAACTAACTAATTATTATTTACCTTTTGGAAAATATCCCACTATAATGTAAACATTATATTTCCTAACATTTCCCCCCTTAATGTTTACATAGTAGTAAGATAACTTTCACACTTCCTCTGCAGCTTGTCGCCCGTGCTTGCTCATGGTCTTAGTACAATGCTCGAATAAAGGTAGAAGAAGGAACACATCAACTTCTTATTGACCATGCACTTTTGGGAACACATCTGACTAACGAGGATGGGAACACGCTCAGGAATCATCTTCTTATCAACCAATCACTCTAGGGAACACATCTGGCCTAGTAGTGTGGGAACTCAAGCATGAACACATTTGAACAGCCTTTAATGGTTTTCCATAGGCTAACCACAAACCTAGGTATGAACAGGAACACATCTGACTGTTCAACCTCTTCAAGACTCATGATGTTTCATTTCTTTGTGCTATCTGTTCTTCACTATGTTTTTTCATAGGGGAAATAGGAATAGCCACACACTAGTGAAAAGGAATGAACTTATGTTCTTATTTTTCAATTCACACTGAAAACCGCACCAAACTGAAATGCTAAAATCAAACACGCTGCAAGCTGAAATAAGGCACACCACACACACGTGCCACCAAATCAGTGAAACGGCCCCGTCATTGGTGACCAACGAGAGGTCGTTTGTTGTCCTCCAGCCTCCGGTGCCTCCATCCTCCAATGTATGTGTTGCTAACTCAACAAGATGTGAACATGAAGCACATTTTTTTCCACATTGGGCTTATTCTTTTCTTGCCTCCCGCAATGTGAAACACTTTTCTTTGTCGAACGTCGGGTAACACCGAAAATGCATTTGTATGGTAACTTTTGTTCTTAAACTTTTTACAATATTTTGACACTTTGACTAAAAAATATCCTAAAATCACCTATTTGACTAACTTGACAACACAATGATGTAAAAGACTCTATTACAACAAGACATCTGACAATGACACGCTTTTCTCTCTCTTTATTTGTTGATGAAATGACTAGACGAAATGAACAATGAATTTTGACAAAATAAACTAAAATAATAATAATACTTTATTTTAATGACGCATATATAATTGTGACACTGGACTAACAAAACAAAATTTGGCTTTAATGATAAAGACACAAGGGAAAAATAAAAAAATAAGACCACTAACTTTTTATCGTATTTATACTTTTTACACTTTGACACAAATTGGACTTTGATAACAAAACGCGACTACGAACAATAGTTTCTATTTACTACAATGAATTAGACTATGAATTTTTCCAAATGACAACTTAAACTAACCCAACGAACAATAAAACTATAAATACCTAAAACAAACACCAAATAAAAATCAAGACTTATAAATTTCACACATTACCAAAATAGTTATAGTTGAATGCACTCGATTATCTTTCTTATGCAGTTTGGAAAGAATGGCACCTACACGGTTGGAGAATGTGGTGGAGATAGCTGAGATGAATGCAGATCCAAGACTAACCAATTTAATTCCAAAACCATGCATGTTGCGCTTTTCCTCTAAATGTGATCACAAATGGCATCTAAGAGGCTTAGTCTGATCAGACACGTGGGTGTTAAGGTAATTATTATTATATGCAAAAACAACGTTTATGTCTGACTTGCATGTTATAATGTGTCACCACAAACCAGGCTGAGTCAATGTCATCTAACCAAACGCAATATATTATCACCAGCTACGTTTGTATGAAAACACTGCGAACCAGCTATGTATAGTGCTTAGAGTTGAATTTGAGCCGTGAAGAATGGTGGAGACGTCGAGTTCTTTGTATTCATCAATGCAAAATGTCACTAACCAGATCCAAATGAACAATGCAAGAAGGAGACAATGATTTCACTAAGATTCACAATGCAGCATGTGAAAACAATGATCAAGGTCATGTTATTATTTTGGAAAACACTGATTGAATGCTTCTTTAGAAGGTTACATGCTTGAAAAATATGAGATCTGACAGAGAACATTCAGAGGTCTGAATACTGTAAATTTGAGAATAATAGATCATAGCTCGATGGAGATGGCAGGATCCATAGCAATCTATAACTAGAATTAGCACCGATCTGCAATAAATTTATCTGACGTTTGGAAGCGCAAACAAGTCTCAGACATAGATCTCTGAGCTATCAAATAAATGATGCACATGGTCCTAAACTGCACCTTGGGTAGATTACATCGGAATGCAATATCAATAACAAAAAGGAACAATTCCTGTCAAAGATCATAGGGTCGTGTGAATAAGGAGGGGCCCCCACAATACATCCAAATTGAATGGCCTAAATATTCTCCATTGCAAATTATTGGAAGCATTGCAATAAGATGGTTACCTCTTCAGAGCCCTGAGCATGTATCTTCAAACGTGGATCTGATGAAACAAGTAGAGCTTGCAAGGCTATACGGTCTCTTACTTACAATGCATTCCAACAGATCTCCAAAGCATTAATCTCTAGTTTTTCAATCTTTAATACATATTTGGTAGTGTAGAAGATACAAAGAAATGACCGCCTGATTTCTGTCAGCAGATTCACCTACTCTGATACCAAATAATGGTGTGAGACCATATTTACACTATAAAATTCACAGAATAATAATCTATCAATCAATTTGTTCCGGATAATTATACAACATATGCCACTCCATATAAATAGGTATTTACATCCCTATTTTTAGGAAACTATTTTCCCAACAATATCCCCAAAATCCTATTTAGTTTTGATTGTTACTCACATAACAATCCACAACTCAAATCATATGAGTTGTTAAATCAACTCCAACTAATATATTATTGTTTATATAACAATAATATAACAAACTAATTATTATTTATCTTTCAGAAAATATACCACTATAATGTAAACATTATATTTCCTAACACATAACATATCACCCATCGTAGCACTGTTATTACCCAATGACACACTCTTGTGCTTTGCTTCACACTTGACTAATAAGGGATTACCATTACACTGAACCCCACACACCACATCATAAGCACTACATATTACATTTCATCCTACATTGTGTGTTATACACCATTAATTATACATCTATCTCTACATTGTGTTGTTACTCATCTACACATTACATCTATCACGGTACCTATGCACTTAGTCACATTATACACTACACATTATCATATCCTACATTTTCCATATACTACACTAGTTTTCATGACATATGAGTCTAGTTTAAATTCCATCCCTACATTCTACATTTACGCTAGGTTACATTACATATGGGTCTAGCTTTAGATTTTATCAATACATACTCTATTTCTATCTACACCTATCACTGCATCTTACATATTACATATTGTACACACCCTACACATCCTATAGTGTGTTGCCCACACCACATATTTCTATACCCTATTCATCACTTGGTCATTTCTACTGTGTTATTTCTACACATTTTTATCACCACCCTATGATGTACTCTAGTTCCTTGGTCCATACTTGACTACCGAGGGTTTACCATTAAAATGGACCTTACATTCACCATGCGACATTTCTCGCGTTAGTGACATACACCTTAGGTTAAATGGTCACCTATACTATCATCTTGTAGTGGTATACACCTTAGGTTAAATAACCACTCCCTTATTATTCATCCCATAGTGATATATACCTTAAGTTAAATGATCACCCATTCTATCATTTTGTAGTGGTATAAACCTTAGGTTACATCACCACTCCCTCCTTTCATTTTGGAGTGACATGTGCGTTAGGCTAAATCGTCACCTATCTCCATCCTTTCATCATATAGTGATATACGCTTAGGGCTAAATCATCACTCACCCATCCGAAAAGGTGTGATATATGCTTTGGCTATAGGGTTCACGTACATCTCTTCACATATCGCATCTCATAATCATTGCATATTCACATTCATTGCATCGTGCTAGAAACAACCAACACTACTCGACCATTTCCCAATGATGCACTCTCATTTACGGTTCAATATTGACTACTAAGGTTGGGTGGGTGGGGGGGGGGGGGGGGGGGGGTGAACCTCACTACATACACTTCTATACACTCGAGGGGCACATTGCTCCTACCATTCCATCTTACATTCCCTTCAATCCATCCACGACATACTACATTGTCATGGGGGCATTTACTTTTACTTGCTAGTGTTTTGCATGATCACTTTACTACACATGTTAGGCTGATTTATTATATGTCATTGTCTCTATCATACACACATGATCATTCACGACTTTGTTTAGTGTGATTGCAAATATAAGACTTTTACATGCAACATGGATGCTCACCTTCTACCCATCCTATACTAGTTGTTGGGGGCATCTAGACTCATCTTATCCGGGTGTTATTATTTCAGTTTGTACTTAGCATCTTATATTTCTCACTAATACACGTTTTGACATATTGGTCATCGCTTTAACATGCTAACAAATGTTCCATGTGCATCACTTGTTTTGCAGGATTACATGTTTCCATGACTAATTTTTTTCTACTTGTCTACTTTTCTTTCCATTGTATGTGGGTTTTGCCCTTTGCTTGTGTGTACACTTGTTTGTTGTTTTTTGCCATGACGTCCTTACATGCATTGCAACATCATGAGTAATGTCCCATGTTTGCAACCTGTTTTGTGCGGTCTACTTGTTTTCTTGCATTTTTACACTACTTTGTGTGGTAGTTACTACATTGTCTGTGTATTTTACACTTTTCTTATTGCATGTATGTAATTTCAGAATAACACTTGTTTTGTCTAGCTATCTCCTTTTTTGCGTGACTTGTTTTTCATCAAGCTCTTTCCCTTCCCCCTTTAGGGCAGATTTCTACACATCAGATTACAGTAGGTCTTCTTTTGGGTCCGGATTCTCGTTTCAGCGTCATCGCATACGCCTCTAAAGGGGGTGACATCATTGAGGGATTTACATACTAATACAACATATTTACGCTAGTTTAGTATAGTGCACTTTCTTCCCTTGGCATTGTGGGTTTACATACATCGAGCGAGTTCAAACTAGTCTACTAACTCCATAAACAACAGCCTCTACAATACATGGTGTCTTTTGGCATTTCTATGGAGTAGTTACATGTTTGGAGGTTGTAGTGGGTGTGCCTCTCTACACTAATTTTTCCAGTGGCATCAGATATCCTAAAAAACTAGGAAAGTACAGAGATTCTCTTCAAAGATTTCAGCAGAAGAAGTTAAAGGTTGGAGGACATAGCATTGCCCAAAAAAATTGTAATAGTACAGGATATCCTTTTACACCCTTTCTCTTGACATGGATCAGGTGCACATGTTCCATTTACACTTTAATTTTCACACATTTTACATTTTTTACTTTACACATTTTTATACACATGTATATTTTACAAATCATTTCTACATACATGTATATTTTACTATGTGATCATTTTCTCCTTGCAGGTCTGGCTGTATGAGAAATAAGAAGTCAAATTAGGGGCAACAACATTGATGAAGACAACGAAAATACACCACGACGACACTTATCTTTACTAACCATGCAAGTACACTACACACCGCAACACTTAGACATGTATTCCACCCTAGGTCCACTTTCATCACTTTTTATGCACATGTTTCATCCTTAGAATACACATTCCTCTACTTTTTCTTTTTGTCATTCCACGCTTGAGTCTAGTCCATCGGTACGTCTTTTCTACACTCTACATGAATATTAGGTATGCATCTCTATCTACTTTATGTTATCGAGAATTCCGTTCACCAACATAAAGTGGGGGCCAAATGTAGACAAAATCATGCACTTTAGGCATTATTTAGCCCGGTCTTATACAACTATTTAGAGCGTTCTCAAGTGAAGAAAGTATTAATTAATCCCACCTTTTGGACATTTTATTTTTATCTTTTATTTCTTCATTCCCATGTATTTTCCTATGCATATCCACTTATTTCACAATTGTCCAAAAAAATTAGCCTAAACCAGGGTGCTCAAGCCTGTATTGGGGAACCCAGGGGCACCCTAGTCCTATCTAGGGCACCATGATTCATGTTCAACTTTCCCATTTCTTTTTAAGGTCTTTCTAGATATTTTTCATCCTTATATTTTTCCTAGTCAACCATGTCGAGGTTAATTATGAAGTTAGAGAAAGATAACCCTATAAAGATAAAGTTATGAGACCATAATGAGGGTCCTAGCATCACACACTACTATCACTCCATCTAGAGTTGCATCACTTGCATCCACATAGTGTCACACATCAAGGCTATGAGATCTGCATCAACACACACTACATAGGGGGCGGATTCTATTCTATTTCATGCACACATGCTATTACATTTTCTATAGTTATTATTGCTCACTGCTTCAAAAAGTGTGACTGACACAAGAGCACCTAGGGCACGACTTGCACACACACACTAGAACTACATTTGGGTCTAAAATGTAGTGCAATGATCATTTTAGTAAGCCCATTATTGTGGTAGCTGAGGTCATTCTGACCCATTCATTTTGAATATATAATTTTTACAGTTTTGATACTACTTTGTCTTTTGCAGGTCATTTCTTCATCTTCCATCACTCGACACATTCGACGTTGCTCAGCAAATCACATGTGATGAAGAGGAAATATTCCAAATCATCTTACGACCTTGTGAAAACTAGATTCCTACATTTTTTAGAGACCAGGGCACCTATTCTAATGACCAGGGTGCCTCAGGGTGCTCCAATACCTTCCCATGTGCCTCAGTTTACTAAGATCCTCGAGATCTTGTCTTGTTGGGAGTTTTGGGTGATCATTCTTACTTCTGGATTTTATTGTCAAACCTCTGACAACTTATGACAATCTTCTGAAATCAGCTAATTCATTTCTCCTCAATTCTTTGCACATTAGGGTTTTTTTTCACTTAGTATAATTATTTAAAATCATTTCCATATTGTTTTAGTGTAGTTTCGAACGTTTTATTCCTCCTATATTAGATTAAAAAAAAAAAAAATTCTCATAGTATTAGTCATATTTTAATTAATTAGGTGAATCATTCACCCATACAACAACACACAATCACAATTCAAATCTGCACAAGACACAAACAAATCACAAACACAATCACAATATGGACCAAATTCTAACTTGGGTATTTGTTTCAGAATAGACACTAGTTCCCAGCTACATATATGGGTGCCTAGGATATTTTGAGCTTTCTTGGGTGCCTATGACCAGGGGGCAGTTACACATTTTTTATTCGATCAACATAGTTATCAGAAGTATACACAACAATTTTCACAATATAGGCATAGTCCTCCAGCAATTAGGATGAATTGTTATCTTCTTTTTCTACTTAGATCAGACTAGATAAAAATGGATCAAACTTGAGTAAGACATGATCACGCTATTTGCAGTGGTGTATAAATTTTAGGAAGCAATAAAAGGATAGAGAATAAAACTACACCTTTCTCCCTAAATTATTCTTCCATGGTGTGAGATTTCTCAAAAAAATCACACTTGGCATGAGATCACTCGAAAAAATTACTCTTCATCAACGTTTTAGTACATATTTCTATCCTTTTTTACTCTTCAAGGATCAAGAGAAAAATTTCTTTTTACTGAATTTTTGCATCTTTACACACTTTTACATACTTTTTACATGATTTTCATACATTTGGATCCAAAGTTTTCTATACACATATTTGAATACTTCTTCGCTCTTCTTTTTCAAGTTTATCCTTAATACGCAACAAAAAGTATCCCTTCAATCAAACGCGATGATAACAAAAACATCTACAACACAACACATCAAGTATGCTTCATCCCTAGGGTTACTTCCAGTTTCCCCTACCCTTGACTTCCACGCTTCATGTTATTCACTTCACACTTTTTCTTGTCTCCTCAACACACTTTATTCATCGATCTACAAGGTTATCAAGTACACATCTCTTATCTACTTTATGCTATTGAGAAATCACTCAACAACATAAAGTGTGGGAAAATGTAGACACTAAATCACACACTTTGGGTACATTTCTAGGTCCTAATCACATACTTGCATTCATATGATTCCTTAGAGAGAAAAGTACTAATTAACCTCTATCTTTAGCATTTTTTATTTTTTTATGTTTTTATTTTTGGCCTTCCCCACCCTACCACCCAGTCTAAATTTCACTACCTCACATTTTCTAGCTCTGAACATCAGCACCTAGCTAGGACAGTAGTGCTCAAGCACCCCCGTCCCCTTTGGGTTCCCTCGACCACCTTATATCTTACTCACTTCCTTTGGGTCATTTCTAGTTGTTGGGAATCTTTAATTTATGGGCTGGATTTTTAATAGTTAATTATGAAATTCAAATACGGGTATCATATAAATACAATGCTATCTGATCCAATTAAAGGACCAATCTCTAAGAATCTATTAACATCACCTAAGGTTACATCCAAAGACATTCTAATAGGATCAAAATATCCATATAGATTTATACAAGGGACAAGGGACTGATAATTTTGCATGCATGCATAGGAGGGGAAGTTTCTTTTGTTCCATCCACACATCTATTTGCATTTCTAGGTCTAACTACCACTCATTATCATGTGCATTGTGCATAAGAGATTCCTAAGGAAGGAATTCACACACCACACACACACACACACACACACACACACACACACACACACACACACACACACACACACACACACACACACACACACAGAACTACGTAGAGTATGAGATGTAGTGCAGCGTCTGGATTGTAATTTCACTCAATTGGGTGAGCATCAGGGTCAATCCAAATCCCCATTTACATTATTTATTTTTTTGGATTTGAACGTGTTTTGCGGTTTTGCAACTCATTTTTCTCTTGGTGGGTTATAGGTGACATCTGTAGACATTGTGCGACACACAAGTGACAAATAGAGAAGATGACTGACAACCTAACGAAACTACAAAAATAATATTTTGAGATTTTGCACAGTCTCTACCATCCAACTAGGATCTCTAGTACCTAGGTGCCCCAATACCACTCCAGAATCCACCCATAGTGGTCTTTCTTGTTCTATCAATCCTCTAATTTTTTGGGTTCATTTGCAACAATCTGCACTTCAGTTCCATCATTTTTCCATCTTCGCACACCTCTGGATTTATTGCAAATCAGCTAAGTATTTTCTCCTCTTTCTTGGACTTAGGGTTTTAAATAATTATTCTTATTTCTTGTGTCACATTTTGTACTTCACTACTAAATCATTACATGTTACTCTGAAATAGCCTACTAGGGTTAAAAAAAAGTTATTTTTGTTAAATCATCGAGAAAATGTTCAAGTAGTCAAAGTATCATATTTCATTAACATGCATTAATTAGCTTACTATTATGTCATAGTGGCTATTAATCATGTTATCATACATACAAATACTTTTCATAAAACATCTTTCCATCTTTGGCTTGTGTGGAATGTAATAATTATCGTAGTTGTCGCTAATCTCATTTGTTTGTTATGTTCCATAAAAGTTTGTAATATACAACGAGCTTAACGGCTTCTAGGCTCAGAGGTGTATTAAGGCCTAGCCAAACTAGGGCAACTTGTTAGGGTACCAAAATTTTAGGGGGGGTGTTAATTTTATTTTATTTTACTATTGTTTTTATGAATATTAGATCAATTTATTTACCATATATGTAAGTAACCATTTGGTAGCCAACCTTACATACCAACACAATTCATTTCATTCAAAATTAAATTAAATTTGCATAATTGTATTAATATTATGATATTTAGGAGGCATCTAATATTAATTCAAGTTCCTTTGTTTATATGATTTTTTAAGTTTAATTCATACTCATGTATTTTTTCATACTTTATATTATTTTGAAGCTTTTAAGTTTTTTGGGAGGAGAGATTTTAAAAGGTGAATATGTCATCATTTTGGGAAAAATAGTTATGAAATATATGAGAAAAGGAGGATTATGATAGACTATATGTTACAAAATTAACTAGGGATATGAGGGAGTAATAGTTACCAAAAAATTACCAACAAGATTTTCTTTGATGGTAGAGGCATAACATATCAAGTAATACGATATTTGGTCATGATTAATTATTTTGTCTACTATACGTTTTATTTATAGAAGTTGTTAGCTTCAATATTTCCTAGGGAGGTCAAAAACCCTTAATCCATACCTAGGCTTGGAATATCATTTCGGAATATCTAATCATAATAAACTTCTTACTAACCAAAAAATGGAGATATTAGAAATTTCAAGCCACATGTCATCTTCTTAGTGGGTATTATTTGAATAATAATGCTACAAGTTTATTCATGATTTTGTTGGTTTAATATTTTTGAATATTAATGCTACATGTTTTTAAACAGTGGCACATGTCTCATTCTAATTGGAGAAGTATATTAAAAATGTGTACAACATCTAGAAATGGAGATAGAAAGAAATATTGTTTAAAATAAAATAGTTTAATATTGTTTTAGTTTAATGTAATTAGTTGTAAGTAACTATGTAAAAATATAAAAAATGCCTAGTTAAAAAATTAATTTCAAATCTTATTTTACACCCAAAAATTTAATTTTCACCCATATTTGAGATGGTTCAAAATTTCAACCTCTAGCTCCTTTTTGCTAATTGAGGGTGAAATTCAAATTTTAAGATTTCAATAAACCGTGAAATATAAGCAATGAAAGTTTATTAAATATTTCAATTTTTTTATTAGAGTTTCTACTATTTTTGGTTTGATGGGAAGGAAAGCTGAGAAATTAAAAAACAATAATCACAGAGTTGAGGATATGACTTGTAGCCATTTTTGCAAGGAACAAATGATGCAGTGGAAATAATATGATTTTGCATCCATGTTTATAAGTAAAAGATGATTTATGAGTTGTAGGTACACATATTTATTAGGTTGTAGATAGGATCACATAAAAAATTTAAATGGCATGAAAACAAGGGAGATAAACATGAAATCATTATTTACAACATTAGAGTGTGTATTTACCAAAATTTTCTACCATTCATTCCATACATTTTCGAAACATGAATTTAACAAATTTGAAGCGTTTTATGCACCTATTTGTTTATAGAGATCATTCTAAATTAACATCCTAGAAAACCACCTGTGATTTGCACCGCATTTTTCCCTAATGAAACCCCTGCGATCACTTTATTTGTATTCTAAAACTTCCTTTTGTTGTTCCCTAATGAAACCCCTTGTGCTCCCTTTCCAACTCTTTTATGTCATTGATATATTTTTTCCCTCCCTTTCCAGCTCCATATATCTTCTTTGATTTGTCCCATCAGTTATTTTCTATGATTTGTTTGGACAACAGTTGTTTTTGAATGCATGTTTCCATAACGATAAAAATTTCATCGCATTTTGTTTTCTCTGATTTGTCTTGTTAGTTATTTTTGTTTTCCTGCCGCCAAAAATATTTATAAGTAGTAATGATTTATGAGTATTTTTTACATCTTTAAAAAACAATCATAAAGTGTTTAATATTATAAATTGTTTTTGGGAAACAATTAATTAGGTCTTCCAAATAATGTTTTTTTAATAAATATGTTGCAATTAAGAGTTTCTAATTAATATACTCAACTTTCATTAAATTATTATACTTAATTGTCAATATTGATCCAACACTCTTAAAAATTCAATTTCTAAAGTTGGTAATTTAGAAGATGTCGAAGCAAAATAATGATATTTTTACATATTTCCTAAGTACATGTAAATTATATTCAAATATATTAACTTACATAATGGTACAATTAAAATATAATAAATATAAATATAATTCTATTTAATAATAAATACATATCAAGCCATTTTCCCGCTAGGCTATGGAATAAAATAGCATAAATTTGTGGCCATTAAACAGTAATAATATGTATATGTATGTATGTTTATGTGTGTGTGTGTGTGTGTGTGTGTGTGTGTGTGTGTGTGTGTGTGTGTGTGTGTGTGTGTGTGTGTGTGTGCGTGTGTGTGTGTGCATGCATGCATGCATGCATGTATGTATGTATGTATGTATGTATGTATATGTATTTTATCATATATACATTCAAGATTTTATACATACAACATGGGAGAACTTCTATCATACATCCATTCATTGTATTTCATTTTTTTCATTATACACCCTATAAACTTAAAATAGTTTTCTAGATTGGCGACTGATAGACTATATTTCTACTTTTACCAAACTCAAATATTTACAATTCAATTCTATTAACTAAGATTATTTGAATCTAGATGTAACCCTCTTAAATAATTCAACAGTGTACATTAGAGGCCATTAGGCTTCGGTTTTTCGGTTTTGTCATTATAAACAAAATATTATATAGCTTAGCGATGTAGACACCTATAATTTGGTCTACGCAGATTAATTATTAAAAGTGCACTATGCTATCTCAATATCGTTTAATTGACTACACTATGCTAGTGAATTACCCTATCTAACCTCTTCTAAACCCCTAAATCGTGCTAACACCCTTCTAAATGGCTTTTGTAAGTCATTATCCTATGAATTAGCCTATTTTGAGGATAATTAAACCTTTGTTGACTTTTTAAAAGGAGAATTAGCTTTTCAAATGTCAATTTCATCTTTCTAATTTTAGTTTCACTTGAATTTGGCCTTTTTGGAACTTAGTCCCACATGAGTCCAAAACATCCCTTTCCTCCTATATTTGGAAACCTATAAATAAAAGCATACCCCTGCCCATTTTGTTATCAACACTCCTCCATTGTTATAATAGCTTATGTCATTTCTAGATTTTAGTAGTTTTCATTGTTATTTGAGTTATTTGCTTTACTATTGCATCTTTCACTCAAAGCATTGGGTAAATAGAGAGAACCATTGGCCTTGTAACCATTAATGGGGAGACTCTACTCTCAAGCTTCTTGAGGATCAAACAAGCATAACTGATTCCTATTGTCTTTAATAGGTTCATCTTTCATATCTTTCATGGAGTAGAGAGATATCTAGATATGTTATGGTTTGAATGTTTATTTCAAGTTTAGATACGCATGCAAAGAGTGGTTTCTTGCTTAGCTCTAATCAATGGTTCATTGTTGAAGTTTGGAAAGCTTTGAAGCTTTCTTGAGTATTATAAGCTTCATTCCATAGCTACACCATCTTACACATGAATACTTTGGACTCACTCCATCTCTCTTTTAGCTCAAAAATCACTCGCAGTAAAAATCAGCAAAGCTCCAGTAACAAATGAACTCGTCACGGTGATTTACACCCCTAGGGGGTATATTTAGCCATTTTAACTCATCGTGATTCCCCTATAGAATGTTTTGACCACCATGATCATTCTAACCTCCTCTATTACCCATTGTGATGATTATTTTTATTGAAAAATCATTTTTTGACCCATTTTCTTCTCGTCAAGGCATTGTTTTAGCTACTCAACACCCGTTTCGCCATCATGGGGCATTTTTTCTTGCTTCTAGGAAAACTTCCCACTTTCTAAAGTCTTCATAACCGATCAAAAAAATCTTAAAAATTACAAAAACCAATTTTTTTTTTAAAATGACAAAATTATTCAAAAAATCGTCAAAAAATCAAAAAATCAAAAAAATTGGTAAAAATAGTGGTACACAGCTGAAATAGGTGTCTCGTCCATGGTATTCTCATCATATTTGGCTTAAGTTTTCACTTGTTTTTGTCACAAAGACTCATAGATAATATAGATCTACCTCCCATCAACAAAGCTATCTTACTTGCTTTCATCTGTACTATTTTGGTACATACAAATTACCTGGGTACTATTTCATTACGCACAACGCTTTATCATTAGACATTGTGTCCTTCGTCTAACTCCCTCACATATATCCTTTCTTTGGGAATCACTTTTTACCCTTTTCATTTGTCACGAAAATTTGGGAACTAAATCACGATAACAAATGTTCATTTGTGCAGCTTTATTAAACGTTGTTGGTTTGAGTATGTGTGTGTACTTGTTTCCCTATTAGGTCAGCTTGTTTGCTTCTTGTATTGCATCACATTTTTTATGTTGAATGGATTTGGAATTTTATCAATGGACATCATTCATGTTATGTATTTTTATGTCATTTTACACCCTTTTCGTATGCTTACATTTTTAATAAGGAATAATGATGAAGATTTCTAGCAATGTGATGATATGTAATTATTTAAAATAAGCATTGGTTCATTAATAGCTTACTATTTTTTTATCATTATTCTCCTCTATCTAATCCCTTTCCCATCCCCTTTCTTCTCTTCACAATATTCTTTCTTCTATCATCTTTTCAATTGTCCATCGCGTTCTTTCATCACCCCCATCGACACTTGAGGGTGCATCCGTCCAGCTTACTCATTTTTCTTCTACCCCTTCAAAATTTTAGTTGTTTTTTCTTGTCTACTTTCTTTGAAGTGACGTTACCTATGCCATCTCAAAGAGGGGAAAATGTAGACACCCCATAATTCGGTCTACGCAGCTTTATTATTAAAATTTGACTAATTATCCCAATACTTGCTAATTGACTACACTAAGCTAGTAAATTACCTTATCTAACCTCTTCTAAACCTCTAAATCATGCTAACCCCCTTATAAATGGATTCTACAAATCATTATCCTATTAATTAGCCTATTTTGAGGATAATTAAACCTTTGTTGACTTTCTAAAGTAGACATAGCTTTTCAAATGTCAATTTCACCTTTCTAAATTGGGTTTCACTTAAATTTTGCCTTTTTGGAACTTAGTCCCACATGAGTCCAAAACATCCCTTTCCTCCTCCTAGAATATGAAACCTATAAATACAAGCATACCCCTCCCTCTTTTGTTAAGAACACTCCTCCATTTTTAGACTAGATTATTCCATTTCTATTTTTTATTAGTTTTCATTGTTATTTGAGCTATTTACTTAACTATTGCATATTTCACGCAAAGCATTGGGTAAATGGAGAGAACCATTGGCCTTGTAGCCATTAATGGGGATACTCTAATCTCAAACTTCTTGAGGATTAAACAAGCATAACTGATTGTTAGGGTCTTTAATAGGTTTATCTTTTTATAGTTTTCATGGAGTATAGAGATATCTAGATATGCTAGGGTTTGAATGTTTATTTTCAAGTTTATATATGCATGCAAAGAGATAGTTTCTTACTTAACTCTAATCTGATGGTTCATTGTTGAAGTTTTGAAAACTTTGAAGCTTTCTCGAGTGTTCTAATCTTCATTCCATAGCTACACCAACTTACACATGAATATTAGCAGCCACTAGGATCAATCTATTTATTTTACATATAGGAAAACAATTGTTGTATAGGGTAATATATTATACACCTTTTGGTGAAATACTAGTTAGAAATTTTATTATATATCCTTCGGTGATATTATAGGATATAGTATAATTATATTATACACCCTTTTATCATACACAACCATTATAAATAAGATATAAAACCCATTTATTCATGTAGTTATACAAATTAGAGCCCATTAGGCTTCCTTTCTTTGCATTTTATTGATGTAAAAAACATATAGTCTAGCTTAGCACTCGCTAGGCTCTAACCATTAGATCTAGTCGTTGTAAAAACTATATATACAAATTTGGGATCGCTATTTTTTTCATTTTTTATAATTTTATAATATTGAACAGCCTATCCCTTAAGTACTTCTCATAAGATATATTGCGCATAATACATAATTCACATTAGTTTGTATCAAAGAAAATGCTTAGAGACCACTAAGCTATACAATATAAAAAAATATTGTATAAACACTTATTTCACTAAATTGGGACTTATTCCAGTCCCAGCACCTAAAAAATATAGCCAATATCGAAATCCAATATTGTTATTTTTGGATTCCAAAATGTCAAATATTGGAATTATCTGCACACCAAAAATCACACATATCAGATTCCAAAATCGCATTATAATGGAATGTTGAATCACCTATATTGAAATCCAAAATCACCAATATTGGAAATTTAACTCTACTCAAAAAATTACATATTTTGGAATCTGAAAATCAAAATATTGGAATCCGTTAATTCTCCTTCTAAATTCCAATATATTTGGTCATGATTTGAATTTATGAATCTATTAAATAGCATTTAATGATTTCAGGGAATCCAACATTTATCTGAGAAATAATGCTCAGTGGCCACTAGCCCGTATAGAACAGATACATATTTTCTTTTATAAGGGCTAGCGATGGCTAGGCTTAAGCTTCGTAACAATGCTATTATCAGTTTTAAGATGTTTTTAATATTAAAATATGTAAATATGAATATTTCGAACGCCATTGAGCAAGTGGTTGCTAAGCTAATGACATTCATGAGATGTGAGACACTACCAGATTCAATTACTATGGTTCGATTGAACCTTGGGGAAACTAGAGGAATTACCAATAATGAAGAAACTTAAAGAGGGAGATGATTCAATTCAGGAGAATTTAATTAACTATAAAACCATTCCAGATATATTTTCATATTTAAAGTTAGATCTCATATTTACTTCATTTATAATGGTGTGATTGAACCTCAGTGGAACTAGAAAATTTCTGAAGATTTTATGAAGAAATTAGCAGAGGGCGATGATCCAGTGTAGGAGAATGTAATTAATTGTGAAAACCATACCATATATATTCATATCTAAATATAGATATAAAATCAACTGTAAGAAACATGGTATTAAATTTTCCATATTCAAATATGGATATGAACTTATTTTAAATTAACTGTAAAACTATCCCATCTATATTTTAGTATTTAAATATAGATCTGAAATAAATTGAAATTCCTTTAGTAAAGGTAGGTAGAATTATAGTAAAACATTTGATGAATAATTTTAATTTATAATGTAATACTATTCCCGAAGTTGGGATTCCAAATCAACAATATAAATCATAGTAAAGTTCAAACAAAAATTTCCCTATAATTATTTTAGTGATCTAATAGAATCCCAAACATATTCGACATCCTTCAATGGTTGTAACAAAGGCCAGCAACACATCTAACAAGTATGTGTCTTCTAACTTAGAATCTATGTTAAATGTTTCAGCAATTATGTAGTTCATAACATCATTTAACTTAGTTTTCTCTAAAGAGTCATGTACAAGCATTGTATTTTTACAATTATACAATGCATTAAACCGCAACCAAATGGGGTTAAGATTCTTGAGATATCATTTGGGATTCCCATAACCTTCATAATCAGAGTGTTTGGTCTCAACACAATCCTCTTGTGTAAATATGCACTCAAAGCTTGCAACCTCCAAGCCGATGTTTTGAAGTAATGAAGACTCATGAAATCTACATTTGACTTTCTCGTCGATGTCCACATTACTATGTTGAAATGTTTTTTGCATTGTTACAAGAGATCTTTGACATTAGGTATGAGAAAATAAAAAAAAATCATCTCGATGTCGCCAAACATTTTTAACTGTTGAAATTCTGAAGCTTCCTTATGGAGGGTGTGTGCTAGAATGCCGTTTATATAAAATTTGACTAGTTTCATGTTGCATGTGTTCGTATCTAGAAATTAAAAAAAAAATCAAATGGTTGAGGGCGGTGAAATAAATTTTAAAATTAAAAAAAAATTCCCTTTCGATATTGTTATATCAAAAATCAAATGGTTATAGGTGGTGACAAAGGTGAAATCTAAGGGCGTTCCTCATTTCTTATTGTTATACTAGGAATATGTTTTTGTGAAGAATTTATTTAAATAAAATGTAATGTTTTAGCGCGAGGAGTCTTTACATACCATATTGTAGTTATTTCATTGCATTGGAAAGTGGTATATATTTTTTAATATCGAAGCAAAAACTAGTATTTAAGCATGCTCGGAATTAATTTAGGAATGCATATTTCATTAATAAAAACTGCTCAAATATTCGTTATATTAAATATTTTCTATTAATTCACATTTGCAACTTCTACACTCACACTCTTAACTTATAATCATGAAAGATTTAAAGTGTCCCAACTTATAATTGTACAATCATAATTTAAATAGTAATGCAGAACCATCACTAAAACATATGAATGTATTTTATTTACAATGTTAAGTTGTATCATCACAATAACATTTTGAAATGCTAACTTTTTATTTAGCATTTACTCACTCCAAATATTTGATTGCCCTCTACCACATTCAATCATTTTAACACTATTAGTGATAAGTCTTTGTGAAAATCAATCATCAACCACACATATTTTGAGAAAATTAATCCTATGCTTTTCATCCCAACCATGAAATTTGCTAGAGGGTTTCCCTTTGCACCTAATGTAATACAAAATTGTGTCTTCATAATTTTTGGGGACATCGTTTCTATTCCAAACATTTTCTATATCTTTTATTGCAATTCCATAAACCATATTGCAATGTTCTTTCCCGAGGTGATTAATGAATTCAAATCATTAGATTATTTTTTGTTGAAAGCCTTTGTCAGCTTTTCAACATCAGATGAAGTGAGTTTGTCTTACTAGAATATCATTTCAAATTTTTTTGATAATGACTTTATAAACTATTTCAGGCCACGTCACATGTTGATTATCTCCCTGCATAAATTGAATGTGATGTCCCCAGAGGGAAATTGGTTTTTTCTATTATAGGAATCCCTCCAAATCTAGAATAAGCAAGTAATTATCGCTGCTAATTGCAAGGAAGTAAATAATTATTTTTTAATTCGTCTTATATCAATTCTAAGCAATGGAAAAATCAACATTTTAGTTTGCACCTACCACTTACTGGTGGGCCTTATGTGTAGGATTGCATCTTCTTTACCCACAGTTGGATCCTTCAATGAAAGATCTGTTTCAAATAATATTAATATTATATATATATGGAAAATGAAAGTGTATTTAAAAAAAACATACTGCACTATGTGGTAAAATGTTAAATTCAATATTAGCACTTTAAGTAGCTACCACTTACCAACTGAGCTTTCGGATTGGATTTCACAGACCTTACTAGCTACTAGTTTTTTTTAAAGTAATATGTGTTACAAACAATAGTAATCAATTCAAAATCAATTTCATGCTATCACAAATGAAAGCATAATTGAAAATCATACTAGTCTCCATGGTATTATGGTAAGTATAAATCAAAATGTTCTATGTCTTTTGAATGAATTGTAGCGCCCTTTAGGGTTTGTTTATATCCATTGAACCACCCATTATTGGACAACACTTTTGAGATATTGATGTGGATTAGCGACCACTAGGCTATGCCATAATTTTCTGGAATAAGCATAGATTCTAATGTCTATATCAATATGTCGATACTAATGGTTTATGCAGACAACCAACAACCCTGGAAACTACAAATTGTGTAGTGTTGGATGCCACCATGAAATTTTGAAATAGGTAATTTGATAATTCCTTCTTTGAAAATGATTCCACTTCTAGAATTAACTAAAATTTGTTTCTATAACTATATGAGCCTTAGAAATGGTTATGTTTAGAAATACGCATGGCTAACATAAGTGGTTTTGTCTACAAATTTTTGCTAGCTACCACTACACACTCCACTATTAATTTCTCTGGGTGTTGGTGGTCTCCATAAACCATTATTTTTTTAATAAATTTGTGGGGCTTAGTAGTGGTTATTATTTATAAATTCTCATAACTAACATACAAGTATTTTCTTACATATTCTTGGATGATGTGGCTGAGTTCTTCTCGTCTGTAGTCAAAGCTAGTGAGCATAGAGTATTTTCAAAAGAATGATAACAATGGAAATTGAAAATAGATATCATTAAACATATGTATAAACCGATTGAAGGAAAACCACCATGATGAATTAGTTGTGTAGTGTTAAGTTGACAAGGTTCTACCTCGATTCCTATGGTTCTTGGGTTGTCCTTGTAAATTAAAAAATGTGTATGTATTTTTTATTGGTTGAAAGACTTTTAACATAATCATAGGTTTAAGTTGTATTATGGTACGAAGCTTTCTTCATATGATAATACTAATGTTTCAAAAACATTTCCTGACTATGTGTCTCAACAATAAAAACAACATATTGATTGGATTCAACTAATTCACTCAGTGTGAAACTACCATCGTATAGCAATAATACTATAGGTGGTAGTGTGATTCATGGAATTTAAATTTTTCAATTACATTGGATTCACTACATGATTTCAATAGATCAATATTTGGATGTTTTCCTTTAAAATATTGTAGAACTTTTTCTCTCATTTTTATGTCTCCTTATATTCTCCTGAAGTAGGAATCAAATGTCTCTGCTATTATGCCTACCTAAACAAGGCCAATTAAACGACATGCCCTGATTGTACTCTATCTACTAGTACTGATAGTTATTCATCGTTCATTCCTCTAGCAGCTCTGAATGAATTGCATGTGAATCTTGCCAATGAATTAGGCTGAAATTTATCCTAATTATCTTTAACATGTGAACAAAAAAGGCCACCAAATCTAAACAACTCAAATGTTGTAGTCCATTTAGTCCATATATCATCTGAAAATAATAGAAAATTCTATTTGTCATATAGATTAATGGTTGAGTCTGTTTTGAAAATCAAAAGGCATTGACTCTTAAAGTTCTTCATTCAAAGAAAAAATATATGTTTTTTATTTTTAGAGAAGGAATAAAAAATTTAATAACAAATGCAGTAAAATTAAAATGCATTACCCTCCAATCCTCTATTTTTTTCCAGTCCAGGATGTTGAGGACATCCAAGTGATTTCCAAACTGATCTAGCTTTGTACAAAAAATCAATAAACTTAGTTTATATCTAAGTTTTGTTCACTTCATTATGTTTTTTACAAATATTATTAATGGCTTCGTTAGTTGTATTTGCAAAAAAATTGTGAGCCCTTCGAAACCGTAGCCTTGGATGTAAAGACTTATAAGTATCTGATTCCAAAATCATTTTTGTGCACATATTGTATGTTGTTTGTCAAGTATATAAAATTTAACGTCATCCCTTTCCAAGTCTTTTGGATCTTTGAGCACCACAACCTTATTTGTAGACTCAAAGAAGGGAAGAAGAATTGTGTCCCTTTGTGTAGGAATAACATTTATCAACATGGAGTGCACAATAAGGACAACATTCTCATCATCAAAAGGATGATAATGATACTCTGCAGGTGTTAGATGACACCTGGAAACATCAATTGAAAATAATTCTCCATCAAACAAAAATTAATCAAACTAATTCTTAGTTGAAGGTTCTATGTTCGTGAATATAGTGGTTTCTTTCTTCAGCATTGTAGCTGATTTAGTATTTTTTTTAAACCCATGGAACTTTGATCTAGATGGGTCAAGATCCAATTCAGCCAAATATATCCTCCTTATCATAGTAAACAACTTGTCATGTTTAGGCAGTGAAAGAGAACCTTTTCTATTTAAAAATGACAAACGGAAGAGGTTTTATCACCTCTATACAATTTTCTAAGTACTAAAACCATGTCATCATGAATTTCTTATGCATTTGAATAGGCAATTTTGTCTTCATCTACTAACAACTCCAAATCCCATCCATTGTTTGAAAAATAAAATTGTTTTTTGTCTTCAAGGGATTGCATTTCCCGTTTCCTGAATAAAGAAACATCTAACTCCATATCCACAATAAGACACTTATTATTTTCATAGTCAATGCATTCGACCTAAACATGTAGTGTTCTCGAATCAATGACTGCAAAGGATATGACCATTTGTACTTCCTCATGTATGTCATCTATAACAAAAAACAACCACATGTCATCGTAGTAGTTGTCAGGTCCATGGACTTCAACCAAGCAGTCATCATCTTTGTTCTTCTAGCTCTCAGCACCTTCAATGAATGGAATTTACAAAAATGGATTGTGACCAATGGAATACATTATATTTGTAATTGGAGTAGAATATATTAAAAATTACTTGACATATGGATTAATTTTTGTTCTCATCATATGTTTTTTTTTTTTTTTATTATTGGCAAATAGTTTTTTGAAAGGGACTATACCCTTTTACAAAAGAAGGCCTAGAAGCCAGAATAAGCAAGAGAACCAGAGAGAAAAGGATCAGAATCCAAATGTGTCAATGAAGTTCAAAGTAGCCAAAAAACCACTACCAAGACGAGACAAAACAACAAAATTACTGCAAAAAAGCAGTAAAGGGTCCGCATAAAAACAGCAAAAAAAAAAACAAGGATAGCCGAGGCATTTACAACTAATTTTTAGTAGCTTTGTCAATGATGGTTTTGATATTCTTCTAGGATTTGAACATACCCAAAGTTGTCATGTGGGTAGCGTCATTATAATCTAGCTGCTCCAAGGTCTTCTTGCTTTCCTTATCATTACCCCAAAGAGTTGTCGGGACTCCGCTTAGGTTGGAGACACTTTTGACGTGTTGCTCAATGAACTCCTCAATCGCCCTAAAGATGGCAATGTTGTAATCATGCCGAGTTTTGGCCTTCCCTAAGCGGGAGTCTAAGGAGTGCAGTTTCTTGTAGATATCATCTATTTGGCTGCTATCAACATCCTCCTCCTCCTCCTTCTTCCTCTTTCCTTTCTGTTTTTCCAAGTTTTTAACTTCATCCTTCATTAGTTTCATATCAGCCTCTAAGGCTTCCAGCCTTCTTGAAGAGATTTCCAAGTGCACTTCCCGGGGGCTGGCACTGCTGATATTTAGGAGGTCATGAGCAATTTCCAATTCATGAGAACCCTTCTCCACAGCAAGAGTCTCAAGGTTAAGCTTCCTAGAAGCCCTGGTAACCGGTCTCCGTGAGGTAGAGGCTAAGTGGGGGGCGGGAGCAATAGAAGGGGGAATGGGAGAAGAATCCTAAACGGCCGGCATGGGGGTGACAGTAGCAGTGGCGGGGGCAGAGAAAGGAGAAACAGGGCTGGCAGGCAGCAGAGCTCGGTGGAGGGGGAAACAAGCTAGGGGAGGATGGTAGACCAGGAAACTTGAGGAGACAGCATTTGTGAGAAATCATGAATCTCTATAATACAATACTTTTTATCATTTGTGAGAAATCAAAGTAAATGTTAGCTATTGTTAGGATTCGACTGAACATGACATCTAACCTTCAACTAGTTACTGAAAATTGTATTTTGTGGATCACAACATTAATACCAGAAAACTATGTAAAATTGTTCTTGACAATTAACATGTAACTTATTTTGGAACGATTATCCGTTTTCTGACAACCATCCACTTTGTGTAGATTGCATGAAAGGAAACGTTTGAAAACATAGATGTTAACGAGAGAGAGGATTTAAGTCGACATATGAATGCATATTTTTTAATATTACTTGTTGGTAATTTACACCAATTGAATGGACTAGCTTAACGGCCATTAAGATTTAATCTCCATAACTAGTAGAAAAGAATAATGTAGTGGTCGTTAGGCTTAAGAATGTATTTATTTTAAAATAGCTATATAATAACAAACAATGGTCAAGCTTAGCAGCCACTAAATTCCTCTGATTACTGATTGTCATTGTAAGCATTATATGTTCAACTGTGGACCGATATTATTTTTTAATGATAGTAATTATATTGTATTGGTGGGAATTCACATGTTGGACCCAATTGCAACACTACAGT
Organism: Taxus chinensis; assembly: GCA_019776745.2. Lineage (NCBI taxonomy): Eukaryota > Viridiplantae > Streptophyta > Pinopsida > Cupressales > Taxaceae > Taxus > Taxus chinensis. The sequence continues at coordinate 841,091,917 of CM034151.1, forward strand.
TCAACTAGATGGATAAAGACTTATGTTTTCCGCCTAAAATATATCTTTGTAAATTATAAGCCATATTCATTCATATCAAAGAAAATTTTCAAAATAACTATTGAATAAAAAGCATGGTCTAGCTTAGTGACCACTCTGATACTTTCATTACCTCTAGTTGTAGCAATCAATAGAAGTACAACTTTATAACAATTTTTGTTGTCAATGAATATAATTCTATCAATTTATCCACACATTATCAGGTGGAGCCAATTGCCACACTACTTTCCATCGAGAGGGATCAAGACTTTAACTTCGTATTAAAGGAATAACATTGCGGCCGATAGGCGCAACAATTTATAAATTTGAGAATAGATATATAATAACACACAATGGTCAAGCTTAGTAGTCGTTGGGCTCCTATCATTACCGTTTTCCATTGTAATCACTATATGTTCAACTTTGGATGGTTATTTATTTTCATTGATTGTAAGTGTCACATATTGGGTAGACTTCACATGGCTGACCCAATTACTGCACTACATTCCGTCGAGAGGCATCTAGTCTTATTTATTTCTCCTAATATATATCTTTGAAAATTATAATCCATATTAATTAGTATCAGAGAAAAATGTTATCAACCGCTAAGCTCAAGAATTTCTTAATTTCAAAAAAAATTGTTGAATAATAAATCTTGGAATATCTTAGAAGTCAATTCATACAGTGCTTTCCATCGAGAATGATCAAGACTTTCTATTCTTATCAAATAAAATGCTTAGCGATCACCAGCCTCCATTACTCATTGAAATGAATAACGTAGTGGTCGCTAGGCTCAACAGTTTTAATTTTGAGAGGATTCAAAACTTATTTATTTCTCCTAAGATATATCTTTGTAAATTATAATCCATATTCGTTTGTATCAAAGAGAGAGTCTAGCGGCTACTAGGCTTAACAATTTATCAATTTCAAAGTAGCTATTGATTAACAACTCATGATATAGCTTAGAGGTTGTCAAGAACCATTCATTACCTCTTGTCGTAATAATCACTATCTTTACATCTTTAGATCGATTGTAATTTTCAATGATTATAATTGCTTCAAATAGGCTACACGTTACCCGGTAGAGCCAATTTCTACACTACGTTTCATTGAGAGGGATCAACACTTTCAGTTTGTATCAAATAAAATGTTTAATGACCGATAAGTTCAATTACAAGTTAAAAGGAATAACGTAACAACCACTAGGCTCAATAGTTTCTAATTTGTGAATAATTATATTATAGCAAACAATGGTCTAGATTAGCGTCCGCTAGGATCCTATCATTATCACATGTCATTGTAATTGTATCATTTTGGGAAGACTTTACATGGTATCCATAATTGTTCAACTACATATTCATCTCGTACAAGATATATATTTTTAAATTGGAATCCATATATACCCCTAAGACCAAGTGATATTTTTTGTAGTTTTGATAAGATATATCATTACACAACAATTAATTAATTTGGAAATAGTGATAGAATAACAAATCATGATATAACCTAGCAGCTACTAGCTATATACCGATACCTCTTGTCAATGTAAAAACTATCTTTACAGCTTTGAGGTGCTAGTGCTTTTCATTTTTTTAATGAAAAAAACACCTTCTGGGATTTTAGAATTTTCATGTTGCGTGTCGTCACTTTAATGGTAGGTATTTATATTATAATTCTAAAAGACATGCCAGTTTTGTACAATAGAAAACACAAAATATCTCCATTCTGATCATTCTAAATCATATTCACATGTTACATATATATAGGAGTTGTATCTCCTAAAATATAGGATCTCTTATAACAACTCCTAACAAAATGCCCAACAATAAACTATTCATAAATATATATTGTTATAAATGTGTGTGTGTGTGTGTATGACATAACCAATATTACAAACTTATTTACCACTTAGTAAATAATAATTACCTAATGTAAACTCTAAATTTCCTAACATTCCCCCCTTATAGTTTACATGGGAAGAAGCACATCTGAAAATTGGAAACATAATTGTATGCCTTTGCATACTTTTAGGTTTGCATACTGCTGGCTTGGATCTTGTTGTCTGGATCTTGCTGCATATGATCACCTCTTTGGTTCACCAGCTGATCATGATCATCTCTCGGCATGAATATATTCATTGGATGATCATATTATAATGAATTGCGATAGTTAGAGGACCGTACAATAGTCATAGGATCACTACAGTCATCTTCCCTTCTATACAACTATTCACAGATTCTAAAATGCACATCCTCTACATTTCAATCATAGCAAGGGAATGAAACCGCACACCACTCAAAGAAAACAACTGAAATCTAGAACCAAATTTCACATCTCATTCTATAACAATATCAATGTTCTTAATTGTATCTATTGTCGTCGATCGCTACCACTCGATCTCAAACAACATAGGAAACTGCCATTGCCACTGGAAGCTACCCTTGACTTTAGTTGTTTTAGGCACAAAATGGAAATGGAACATTAGTGTTATGTGCCCCCCCACAATGTGAAATTTTCATTTATTCACATAAACTAGGAAAACAAAAAAGTAAATCAAATCAAACAGAAAAAGAGATGCCACCATACCAAAATGTGGCCCCCATCATTGGCGACTGATGAGAGGCGTTAATCACCCTCCTTCCTCTATTGCCTCTGACCTCCAATTTGAAGTTGCTAACTCAACAAAATGTGATCATGTTGCTCAATCATTTCCTATGGACATCGAGTAACACCAAAAATGTGTCCGTGAGGTAATTTTTTATAATTTTATACATTGACATGATTAGGCTAAAAAAAGGGTATTTTTCAAAATCGATGTTTTCTTCCAAAATTATAATCAATGTGACGGGAATGAAAAAATAAAGATTTTTTCAAAAAATGGTGCTTGATTTTGAGTTACCGTGCAAAAGTTATTGAGGATACAATTTCCCGTAAAAAAACCTAATTTAATTAAAATTGACATAATGATTAAATTGTTTACTCAAAATGGCGATAAAATTAATCATGTGACTACTCGTTGGAATTGGGAGGAAATGAGGATTCCAAAAATACCAAAATTTTAGAGAACTGGCACCGAAAAATATTAATTTGGAAAAAAATTGTATTAATTACCCTCAATTTGCAATAATTTAAACAAAAACTATAGAAAAAATATTTTTTTTTAAACTATAGTTTTGCAAAAATATAAAATAATCAGCCAATCAGAAATAGTTGTGAGAAGGCAAGTAACTCACGATTGTTTTTGAGTTGAAGTGACCAACAATGATTTGTTCATAACTTGAGAACCAAAGCTCCGATTTGCAAACCGTTTGATACGTCGGAAAGATTATTTCCAAATCTTTGTAATGGTACTAATTTTGTTTTATTTTATTACATTATTTGAAATCTCTTCTTGACTGATTTTAACACCCACACCAGCTAAAAAATCATGTTTTATTTTCTTCTAATAGTTGCAAGAATTTATAAGTGGCTAAATTTTTCTCTTGACTGCTAGAGATATGAACGTAGAACACTAAATTTGTGGCCAAGATATAGGAGAAAAAGTGCATGATTCAAAACTATTCCAAAATCATTTAATAGAAATTGCATACACAAGATCAAGAATAACATTACTCCCTTGGTTACACTCAATAAACCATCGCGGAGAGAGGATTAGAATGCTCAGATACCAAATCAAAAAGACGCACCAGTTTTGTACAATAGAAAACACAAAAATATTCTTTCTGATCATTCTAATTCATATTCATATGTTACATATATATAGGAGAGTTGTATCTCCTAAAATATAGGATCTCCTATAACAACTCCTAAGAAAATGCCCAACAATAAACTATTCGTACACACACACACACACACACACACACACACACACACACACACACACACACACACACATATATGTATGTATATATATGTATATGTATATGTCTATATGTGTGTGTGTGTGTGTGTGTACATATATACATATACATACATAAATATATATATAGGAGTTGTATCTCCTAAAATATAGGATCTCCTATAACAACTCCTAAGAAAATGCCCAACAATAAACTATTCGTATATATATATATATATATATATATATATATATATATATATATATATATATACGACATAACCAATATTACAAACTTATTTAGTAAATAATAATTACCTAATGTAAACTCTAAATTTCCTAACAATAATATCATGGTTTCATATAGTTTCAAAATATTTTATTTTTCATTTCTTTACATTTGAATTTTGTAATAAGTGTGTCAATTATAATGTTTTCTAACTATTAGGTTTTAAAACATGTCATGTGGCACAGTATAATTGGGTAATTATTTTTCATTTGTGCACTACATCTAACATTGTATAGGTTGATTTTGATATAAAAAAAATGTTCCTATAAATTTGTGTAATTTATTTCATTTGTTTAATTACAATATTATATTTTTTATTGTGTTTCAACTATTTTGAGTTATAGCCATCTGTCGCCATTTTACTGGTTGTTATTTATATTATAATTTTATGGTTTCATATTATACTAGTTTCTTTACATTTTAATTTCATAATAAATGTGTAAATTATAATGTTTTCTAACTATTAGGTTCAATCTTAAGAGGTGGTATAGAGTAATTGGAGAATTACATTTCATTAGTTCACTTCATCTAACTTTATTTAGGCAATTTTTGATAAAAATAAACGTGCCTATAAATTGATATAATTTATTTCTACTATTTTATTCCAATATCATAAGTTTTATTATGTTTCAACTATTTTAAGCTATAGCCAATAACGAAAGGCGTTGTTTTTCAATATTGTTTATGTTTTTGATATCTCATACCTTTTCTCAGTGAGTGGAAAATTCAAAATTTGAATTGTAAATTTCCCTTCATTTTCAAGAATTTTAAATTTCAATATTAACACAATTTCCCCCGCTCATATTTTCAAATTTCCATATCCCGCATTTTTATATTTTCAGAATTTATAACGTGAACTGTGTCAGAAAAAAAATATTAAATAACCCCAGAGAACTAGTTTTTAGGGGGTTTGTTTCTTCAGTCTTGCAAACAGCAACTCATGAAATCATAGAACAATACAAGCAAGCTAAAGATTGCAGGGCCAAATGTAAGAATCCTGGTCATTTAGGACAGGGAATAATCAAGTAGTAATTATAATCTCATTTGTGGATTAATAAGAGGGGGGAAAATAAAGCAGTAAGAAAAAGGGTGCTCACACATTGGTGAAGTAAAAGGGGTTGCGAAAAAATAGTTTAGATAGTTAGCTCGATGCAGCAGTCGGTGTTTTGAATGGCATCACCAAGTACAAAAAAATATCAGATCTAAATAAGGTATTTATCAAAAACATATATTATACTAAATGTGCACCTTTTTATTACAAACATATACAGTCGTTCTACCTTCGACTAGATCTTGTCTTTTTTAACCGCAGTCCATCCTTGCTTTTCCCTACAAAAATGTACTTCATGGCCCATCTCTGCTTACTGATTACTTCTTATCATTTTTTCAAACTACCTTGTGAATACTAGTTTCTATCTTTTTCATGTCATTTCAGCCCTACTTTTCCCTACGAAAATGTGATCGATCACATTAGGGTGACTAATGAGGTCAGTATGAATCAAGAACATGCATTACATGTTTCATCTAATGTTTTCTTGATCCTTGTCTAGATAACTAGCATTTTTTTATAGTTTTAGGTGAAAACAGGAACTCTATACCTTAGTGGATTTGAAAAAGAGCAAAAGAAAGAATACAAGTTCATACCCTAAGAAGATCAAACGTCGAGAACCTGCAAGGACATTAGTACCTAGTTTGAACTCTAATGACCGGGTGGTATTGTCTTCCTCTAGGTGGTTCTGTTTGAAGTATTTTCTCACTAAATTTTTACAGACATAGCATACTCAGTCCAAATCTAGCCTATTCCACCTAGTTTCTAGCCCATGATCAGTCCATATCTTAAAATATGAGATAAGTCACTCTTAACTCACTATTGTTTATATTTGTTTTTTCTTACATGATATATCTTACTTATTACGGTTATATCTTTTTTATATCATTCATCTTATTAAGATTTAAATTCCTTTAAACTAGGGTGATGGTGGTGCAAATGTGGTGTAGGTGTGACATAAAAGTGAGATATTTACGTTACTTTTATGTTACAATAATTACATTGAAATTCTCATTGAAAATAGGTATTCGTTCTCTTTTGTTATTTTTTAAGATTTTGATTTGTTTTTCTCAATCACCATTTCCTATGGAAATAGGAAGGCCATAACTATACTATTAAATGACAAAAAAAATAGAGTAGTGGGTCAAAACCCACTTGGGATTTCTTTATATTTCCTTTCAGTGATGGATAGGTGCGTATGTAAAGTGATTTTGTTCACTATTAAAGCTTGGGAGCTTTCCTTGTAAACTATTATGGCCTGTATATCATATACAATCACCACTTTAATGTCTCAGCAACCTATATATTTATCTATAGATATAATTATATATACATCCATGAGTGTATATATATATGTGTGTGTATATGTATATACATACACATATGTATCATTGTTATTTATTTCATAAACTATAAGCTATGTGACATTTCACAGATGCATATTTTCCTTAAATTTTGGTAGAGAATATTGTTAGAATGGAAGGACAAGTGGTCGGGTCCATAGGATCCCCAGTTGACTATATTTGAACAAGATTATCCATTTAGGTTCTTTCAAAAATTGAACCGCGATTTGGCATGTAGGCTTTAAGTTGAAATTTAATATGGATTTGGATTTACTACTGTAAATTTTATGCTTTCAAGTTAATGATATAATAACATTAAATAGGGGCTTTGGATTTAGTAAGGTAATTCGATGATTTTAAGGTATTAATAGAATATCATTTCTTGTTGAAATCACCATGTTGACAGTTATTACTATTATTACATTTTGTTAAACTAAACCTCCTTTTTGATAAAAAGATATTCTGATATTTATTAGATGGTTTTTTTTATTAATCATTTGTGTATTCTAATTTTCATACGTTGATAAGTGTGTAAAGTAATCCGGTTATATATTTATGTCAGCTATGTTTGATTTGTATTAATTGCATGCTAGAAAATATGTATTTTCTTGGAATAAATTTATGTTTGTTATTATTTGTCTCTTATTTTCTATTGTATGTGGGCATCGCCCTATGTTTGGTGTGAACACTTTTTTTTTGTATGTTGCCATTACAGCCTTGAGTGTCTTGCGACATCACGAGTGTTGTCCTATTTTTTTAACCCAATTTGGTGGTATATGGTTGTCTTCTTGCGTGTTTACTTACATTCTAGATTAAATATTGTTTGCGTAGCTTACATTTATCCTCTACATGCATGTTTATTTGTACTAACACTTTTTCTATCCACTTGTTTGTGTTTTCCTTGGTTTCTACCAAACACAATCCCCTCCCCCTGCAGGGCACATTATATGTGGTCAGTCTTATTTCTACCTTGTATACCCCTATCCACAATGTCACATGCGCCCTCAAAGAGGGGAGAATCATTTGAGGTTTTACACATTATATGATTCTCTCTACTAGTATAGTTCAATTTAGTTTTCCATCCTTGACATTTTGGGTTATACAACAAATGAGTTCAGATCGGTCTACAAACTCCATACACAACGGATTTTACAGGACATGTCTTCCTTAGCATTCTTGGGAGTAGTTACAGGTTGGATGATATAGTGGGTTTCTTCCCTATACTACTTTGGCTAGTGGCGTAGGATTTTCCCAAAAAATAAGGTAGTATAAAAAATCTCTTCACACTATTCTCAGGGAAGTAGTTACAAGTTATAGAATAATGCATCTTTCTCCCTATACTTCTTTGGCCACAGTGGTGTGAGATCACCCAAAAAAATCATGGTTATAGAATATCCCCTCTACACCCTTTCTCCCATCACGGATCAAGTACGCATGTTCGTTTTACCTTTTCATACTTGCATTTACAATCATTTTTTACTATATACATACAATTTTTACATATACATGCATATTTGACTACCCAATCGTCTTCTCCTTTGTAGGTCCTTCTATACGATAAGCAAGAATTCAACAACAAGAAGCAACTATAAAAAAAGCGTCAACAAACAAAAACATCAAAAAGTTTCATTCGACAGTTCATACCTCATACTAACATGCAAGTACCTCACATAAATCAACACCTACACACACACTTTCTCCCTAGGTTCACTCTCACCACTTTTTGCACTTTTACATCTTTAGTCTCAACACTCCATCTTTTTGTCACTCCACACTTTTTTCTGGTACATTGACACATTTTCTACATTACTCTACATGGACATTAAGTATGTATCTTTTCCTACTTTATGTTATCAAGAATTCCACACACTAATATAAAGTGTGGGAAAATATAGACACAAAATCACACACTTTGGGTATTTTGTAGTCTCAGTCTCATACTACTATTCATATGGCCTTTAAGTGAAGAAAGTACTAATTAACCCATGTCCTTTAGCCATTTTAATTTATTTATTTTCGTCACTGTCGACCTCCTGCAAGTACGCTCCCAGTCAATATTTTCATTTAGCGTCATTTTATCTTTGACTGGGGCACCCCAAGCTCCCTGGTCCCATTCAGAGTTCCCTGATCCTTTTTACACTTTTCCCGCAACTTTTTTACACTTTCTATCCATTTAAGCTTTCTATATTTTTGGTGTTCGGCCTCTTTGGTGTTAATTACAAAATTAGAACATGAGAACCATATAGATATAAAGTTATGAAACTATAATGAGGGACCAAGAACTAAGCACTAATATCATCCACCTAAGGTTACATCCACCTAAGGTTCCATTTTCATCCATCTATCTCCATCACAAAGGATGAGGTTGGTTTATCTGCATCACACTACATAGGAGGGAAGTTTATTCTATTCCATCCACCATTCTATTACATTGCTACATCTTGTTATTTCTCCCTAATTTCACAAAGTGTTATTGACACAAGAGCACCTAAGGCATGATATTCACACACATCTAGAACTACATTGAGTCTGAGATGTAGTACAATACTTAGTTAGTAAGTCCACCATTGTGTCCACTGAGGATAGTCTGACCCCTTCCTATGCATATTTCTTTTTTTAGCAATTTTATGCTTGGTTTAGGGTTTTGCAGGTCTTCCCTTCATTTTTGATTTACAGTGACATCTAACGTAATCCAAAAAAATACACGCGACAGGAAACGAAGGCATACATTCATTCAACAACACCTCGTAGGATGTTCATAGAGATTTTTCACATACCAAGGTGCCCAGATCTCATACTAGAGTGCCCTAGACGCCCCAGTCCCTTCCCCAAGCGCCCCCAATCTAGCCTACTTTTATAGATCTATTTTTCTAGATTTTGTGTGATTTTTCATGCATTCTATTTATATTTTCTTATTTGTGACACACTCCTAGCATATCTACGAATCAGCTAAGCTCTTTTGAAATCTCTTTTCTCATTAAGGTTTCATATTTCTACTTACTTAGTTGTTTGGGTCACTTTCTCTATTTACTTAGCTTTTATTTACTATTGTGCAGAATATTATATTAACTTAGAATATCATCATTTTAGTTAATCAATCTAAACGAAAATAATAACACAATCATTTCTACACCCTCCCTCATTAGTGAGGTTGGATTTTTTTGGCTCATGAAGAGTATTTTCTTGAGTAGTTGTGGTGGGCCTCTCTTTTGTGTGATGATGTGGATTCTAAATTTATTTTCCCCCCATTTCCTAGTTGGGGAGTTCTTGTTCCTCTCATTGTGTAGGATAATTAGGATCACTAGGTGGAATCAAGTTTGTGTTTGGGGAAGACCTCTTCTTGGGTGTTATCCCTCCCCAAAATGATCTGTCACCTCCTCCTAGTGATGATGCACATGTTTAGTATTTTTAAATATTATTTTTTTCTTGTTTGGTAGTTTTGAAGGCTTGTTTTCTACTATAATTATTAATATGATGTTATGTGTTGGACCTTGAACACCAACCGGTCATCCTTTTATTATAAACAATCTATATAATATATCTTTAATTTTTTTAATTAGTGGATATTATGACTTGTTTCCAATTAAATGTTTAGAAATCAACCTCAAGGTTCCAATATATGTATGTACAAATAATTAAACAAGTCTATTAAAAATATGATATGTTATATTTATGTATATTAATATTTATGTATTTTAAGTTGAATTTCATGAGAACTTTGATTTAATTTTTAATTTTCTTGAGAAATTTACATCTCTATTTTAAGTCCTCAAAATAACCACTATGAGTAGTCATTAACACAATGAAATTGTGTCTACATATATTTTTGGGAATAATCATAAGACAAGGGGACCCACTTGGAATTAATAGTCCTCTACAAATAAAGGCTTGTAAAAATCCCACTAAAAATAATATTTTAGTTATACTTGTATAGATATCCTTAAATACATATATCTATATCAAGGCCCTTATCTTAGATTTTAACCATTCACAATTGTTAGTAATTTGTTAGATTTTTCCATAGTTTCTTATTGAGTGGTGGTAGATATGTAGTTACACTAATGTGTAAGGATCTATATTTAACATTTTTGGGGGACAAAATGAGCTCCAAATTTCATTGTATGGCTAATATATTACGATTTTTTTATTGACTTCACCAAGAAAAAAGGAAAAATATATTTCTAATCTTCAATTGGATTACAATGTTTTGGTCAAAAATCAACAATATACACACTCACATACATTACAACCCATAGCAACATGTTGGTTTCCATTGTATAAGTACCTTGGTGTAATAATATATTATTGATTAATATTTTTCTATACTAAAATATTAATTTGCATTTATTATAATAAATATGAATTTTGAGCCTCGTAATTGTACAAATTAAACTCTACTATATGTAATGTATTATATTGTAAAACATTAAAGAGTAGAATCTTCTCTTAAATTCGTGGAGTTGTGACTACCTAAAAAGCCTAAAATTTAATTATTTAGTTGCAATATTGACAAAGAAAATATTTTTTTTGTGGTTTACACCCTCCACTAAACTGCTATCTTAGTGGTCCCATAAAATGACTTCTAAATTTTCTCAACCAATATTGCACAATAATTTTAGGAGTATTTGAAATAAACAATGTCCCGTGGAATAAATTTTTTGTATGTGGGTAAAATTTTAAAAGATGATATTTAAAGCTTTGTATTTAAATTAGTATATAAAAAATTATATTGAATTTTTTTATCCTTAAATAACATTTGGCACAATTATGTTTCAGTAAAATAAGAATGTGAGGAATATTTAACCCCTTATTTTTCAATCAACACAACATAATAGTTGATTGGTTGGGTGATTAATGTGTTTTCTTGTTGCTTCATGTTGAGCCCCTAAAATTACCAAGTACCCAAGATGTGAAGGGTTGTGGCACGTAGGAACAAAGTGCGAATGCACACATAGAAGTAAACTTTTGGGGATATGTGAAGGTTCGCGCCCATGCATGATGGATTTGGGACTTCGTATTTTTTGGACTATGAGTAAAGTCTTGTTAAGGGAAAGAATGGAAAGGTGACCAAATACAATTATGGATAACGTTAAGCTATGGAGACTTGTAGCTCAAGAAAAGTATAATCTAGGGAATCATTATGGTTATCATAGCATGATAAGGAGACAAGTTTTTTATGGATTAACTGGAACTTTCATACTAAGGATACGCGATTAGGGAAACACATTATGACATTTGGCATATTGTAGGGTAGTGGTTAGGTGATCATGGAAGATTCCTTCAGGCCTTTTTCTTGTAATGATGACTTTTCGGAGGTAAGGAGAAGTGTGTATATACATAGAGAAACAAAGATGAAGAGAGAGATAGAAAATAATGGATAGGTGTATGTATGGAAAGAGAGGGATATCGAGTGTAGTACATGATTGTAGGCTCTATAATGAAGATATCATAGAGAATATATCGAGGATCTATTGTTGTATTACCTCTATATATGGAATCTTTAATGTATTTTTGGGTTACTATAATGTGATGAATTAATACAATGGAGTGGTTATGAACATTTTTTATGGATCTTGATCTATTTGTTTTCTTTATTATCTATTAATTTGAACCCTTGTGTTCTTGATATTATTTTAGGGTTTATCTATGATATTGTTGTAATGTGATCATGTTTATTTCCATATGTGGTGCGTCTGAACCTAGATCTAGTTCTTGATCTGGATTGTAAGAATGGATGTAACCAATTTCTATCTGTGTAAACATCTCTTTGTTATTAGAGGAAATTATTATGAATCTCACATAAAAGAGGGGCTTGGCACATGCACATGCCTTGGGTGAGTGTCCAGTCCCAGTCTAGATGATGTGTTGGTGCACTTGGAGCTTGACGATAAGTAAGCGGTAAACAGAGACTACATTTTGGTTCCTTTACCAAGATATCTTTTAAAGTTGTTGTGAGAATAATGTGTAATGACAGAGTGTTTGAAATTGGGACAGTGTCGAAGCATGGCCTAAAAGTACAGAGGATGAGGTTTTCTCAGATATTTAACATCAGACCTATGTTTGTTGCATGTAAATGGGTGGAAGAACACCTGTATGATGACCTATATGAAACATTTTTTTGTTGTTTCTCAGTGGATTTACATGAATGGCTATCAACATATGCATCAAGGTCAAGTTGGTATTATAGACCTCGTGTATGGACCCAAGATGATTATCAGAGGTTAAATGATGTCGATCTGACTTAGACTCATGTTGTTGATCACTGGTGGAGTAGAGTGTTGACAAGTTATACCCTAGAATATGTAATTTCTATGTATTCCTACCCAGAGGTTGTTGAGTTTGAGTTCTAGAGGGAGCCTACAGGATTGTCATGCATGTTATTCCATAGGCTATCAAGGATCCTAGTTATTACTTTGAGTTTGGAAGCCTTCCCCATGACTGGGTAAACTTTTGCTAGACGTGGGGCATGGAAGCTGGCATGGTATAAAATGGTGAACCTTGTAGCTAAAATAGAGAGATAGGAAATATGTGTCAGGTATAATGAATCTCAAGAGAGGGATTCGGCAAGACAATGGGAAGTTGCATGAGTGATGGATTTATGGAAGCAGACATTACGGGAAGGATTTGAATTTCACGCAGAGGGCATGGAATCTTATAAGTCTATGCTACCCCATCTTGGAAAGCGTGGGAGAGAGACCCCCTCAGATTCTGGTGAGAGCTCATCATTTGGAGAAAGGATAGATGTAGGCACACATCTATGCCCACCTGGTGACCAAACCCTAGCACTTACTTTTTTAAATCTAGAGATAAGTATTATTAACCCAATTGGTCTTAGTAGTAGTGGTCAAGAAACACCTAAGAGATATAATTTTTAATTTTGTGTATATATGGGCACACATTCATTTCCTGTGTTTAGAGGGATCATGTCAAGTACAAAATTTGGGCAAGGTGGGGGTACACAAGGCTTGAGCACCACATCTAGGAGTGGGTCGACTTTGCAAACTGTTGGCACCTAGTTCAATGTGATTGTGGCTTCACAGGGTACAACTGTGTTAGGCCCCTTATCTACGAAAGGAGGAAGATCTGGTGGATCAAAAAGAGTTAGAACTAGTGCATGTAATGGTGCTAGAGGTGTTGGAAATATTGGGGGAGGCCAAGGTTCTAGAACTAGTGGGTAGGGGCCTCAACAACCTCAGAAGGTATTTTTTGAAATGTCTTTGCATTTGCCTAATTATAAGTGTATGGAAGACGTTACAGAGAGTGTTCACAAATGTGAGTTGTTATGGCATGCGAAGGTTATCACTATCCCAGAGTGGAATTTGAGTTAGTTTGTAACCATGTTGCAAGGGTAGCATGCATAGCTGGTACAAGAAGTATGATCCACACCATACGGTGGTGGATTACATCGCGATGCGTGATGCATTTTTGGCAGAGTTCCACATTCCTAAGTTTTAACAAAATAGCATTAGTGCTCTAAATGATATTTAGTAAGGAATGACGAAGAGTGTGTGGGAGTATGACAAATGTGTCAAGACTCTCTTATCTGATTTGTCTTATGAAATTCATCCTTCACAGCATGCTCAGTGGTTCGTTGGAGGGATGATCACACCATTCAGGATAACACTTTCACATAATACCTTCAAAGATCCGCACAAGGTCCTGGAGGCTACCTTATGCACTAAGGCCGTGGGAAGTGTTGATACCATAGCTAGTCCATTTCTTGAAGCCCAGATTGTTTCCATGATAAAGAAACTAAAGAAAGTGTCTACAAACTCGGCTCATGAGACTCACAATGGGATATGGTGCACAGACTGTGAAGTAGAGGGAAATACAAAGGAAATTTTCCTATGAAGATTGGTGTATGCCATGTCAATGGATAGTGATATTTTCCATGGGGATCATGATACTAGTAGGTTTCCACTAGTACATTGTGTGATCTAGAAGAATGTATCTTGTTATTGCAAGATTTTCTCCTCTACTACTCATGACACAAAGTATTGTAGATTGATTGACCACATACATGATGTTATTGACATTGGCATGTGCTAGACCAGCATTGCTAGCATTTCCAAAAATGAGGGCCACCATTATGAAGGGTGCGCAGATGGAGGAGGTCAAGGTAGAGGATTTCGTGGAGGATTTAGAGGTTATGGCAGTCACAGGGGAGAAAGAAGTCAAGTTTCCTTATGGAACCTATTATAACTATAGATCTACATAACATTACAAGAGTGATTGTTCTGATTTGTTGTAATGATCAGGGTGTGGAAAAGAAGCACAAGTATGAAGAGTGCCCGAAGTTATATGATCATGTGATCTGGAACTTGAAGAAGGATAGGGGCGCGAGGATGTTGAGCATCAAACGTTTTGATCCACAATGGATGTTACAGGAGGTGCGTGAATCTAAGTTAGAGCCTATATTGGTGATGATGTGTGTTTCCACTCGGAATGATTCGTTCCTTTTAGAAAATAGATAAGGTTAGGGGCTAGGAGAAATACCTGTAGAATGTCGAGATGGTGTGCGCATACCGTAGAGAAAGATCAGGCTGATTGTGAAGAACTCCTTTTTGTCTTGGAAGGACTACCTACAAATAAGAACACAAGAGCACAAGATTTTGATTAGACAATAAATGAGGAAACCTGCCTTGGGCCCAGGAAATATAAAACTTCCTTTCAAAGGTGGTCAGTTTCCCTGCTAATATGAATTAACACAAAAGACTGTAAAATATCAATTAAGTTGCTTCGTTTGAACTGGGTAGGGGAAAGGCTGGTTTTCCTGGTTTTGATCGAAGGAACCGATGCCGGTTACTGATAACCGATGCCGGTTACTGATAACCGATACCAGTGGGTTTCTAGGATCTGTAGGTTAGTTGCTTTGTGGGGTAGTTGTGTTGTTTGTAAGGCTGTATATAGGTGGTATTAGGAAATAAGGTGATGAGAGGTAGATGAATGATAGTTAGAGGTAATATGTATGCTGGGTAGTGGATTCAGGGATGGATTTATGAGGATTGTAATTCAAAAGGCATAAGAAATGTTTTTATAACAGAGGACATGCAAGATGTGACTTAACTGGTTTTGATGAAGATGCAAGCTGATCTCCTTTGCTGTAAACACTTCTGGTATTTCCACTCGTCTCTGCTCGGTCAAGTGAAGATCTGGACTCTGTTTTTCGCTCCCAATGATCTCTGTTGATTCAAAAATCATTCGACCTGATCCCAAAAATGAAATTCCGATCTTTTGTTTTTGGTTTGGGGAGCCCATTTACAGGGAACCCGATGGCAGTTCGCATAACCGATGGCGGTCGAGTAGGAACCGGCATCGGTAAGGAAAAAGTAGGCTATTTTTAGTAAAATAACCCACCTTCCCTGCTTTTCTCCCGAGAGATCAGTTGCGGGCTTGGTCAAGTGGCTAGAAGGTCGGTTTTAGGTGCAAGTAAGGAGGCATTAGTTATGGATGTGAGTCTAGACCAAGCCATAAGTCTTAATTAGGTTAGTTTAGGGTTAGGGCTAGGTCATGATGAGGTGGCAAAATGAGGTGGCAGGTAAGGTGATGTGGATTTATCAATTACAAGGTAATTAATAAATAATTGTGTAAGGTTTAGGTGATGAGGTTAAGTTGCGAGATGAGATGTGGGTCACAAGGGGTCGTAAGACACAAATTTGGTGTCTACATTAGCCCCTTATTGTCGTGTAGCTTGTTTTGTAAAGTTACACGAACAATAATATGAAGTGGTTTCCCCTATTAACGGTATAGGTAATCCCCCTCAAATCTATCACAGATTGAGTGAACGGGAAATCAGGGATAGGGTTGATAAAGGGTAAATGGGGTAGAGGGGATGGTAAGATGGTGGGGTAGGTCCAAGGAAGTAGACCGCATGGTAAAATGCAATAGTACGACTAGGGTACATGATTTGACGAGCAAACCAGCAGTGCATAGGCAAAGGTCGATAGTTTATCCAAACAAGGGTGATATAATCCTGGTATCCAAGGCATAGGAAGTAGCTCCAGGGTATATAACAGGTAAGGTACAGGAACATTTAGGCATGTTCGGCAGTACCAAATGGTTGGTTTTGGTTGAGATAAACGTCACGGTCTAGGTCTGAGGCAAAGTTGGTCGATAGATCAAGTCAAGGACCCTAATCATGCTAAAACACGAACAGGTGAGCTCGATGGAACAAAAGGTATAGGATGGATGGATAAAATAAAACGTTGATTTGTGGGTATGGTATTGAAGTGATACGGCCGTGGGTCGGGCCAAGTTGCTAGGTTACAGCCTTGGGTCGGGCCGGATGGTTAGGGTGAGGCCTTGGGTCGGGCCGGATGGGTAGGGTGAGGCCTTGGGTTGGGCCAAATGGGTAGGTTGAGGCCTTGGGTCGGGCCGAATGGGTAGGTTGAGGCCTTGGGTTGGGCCGAATAGGTAGGTTGAGGCCTTGGGTCAGGGCCGAATAGGTAGGTTGAGGCCTTGGGTCGGGCCGAATAGGTAGGGCGAGGCCTTGGGTCGGGCCAAATAGGTAGGGTGAGGCCTTGGGCCGGGCCGAATAGGTAGGTTGAGGCCTTGGGTCGGGCCGAATAGGTAGGGCGAGGCCTTGGGTCGAGCCGAATAGGTAGGTTGAGGCCTTGGGTCAGGCCGAATAGGTAGGTTGAGGCCTTGGGTCGGGCCGAATAGGTAGGTTGAGGCCTTGGGTCAGGCCGAATAGGTAGGTTGAGGCCTTGGGTCGGGCCGAAATAGGTAGGTTGAGGCCTTGGGTCGGGCCGAATAGGTAAACAAATGGTGTTCAGCAAAGGTGGATATAGGTGATATGTGGTTAAAAAAGGGGCAAATGGTAAATAAGGGCAAAAAATTGGGGGAAAGTTGGCAGAAAAAACCGATGTCAATTCTACATGACCGATATCGGTTAAGGGACCGATACCGGTTCATTAGGACAAAATGAAACTGATATCGGTTAAGGGCAAAAAACCTATAAAAAGAAAAATACGGCTTGTCATTGTCACTTTGTTATTTTGAAAACCAAATTGACTTGTCTGACGTGGAGAGTTGAGATTGGAGGTTTTATTGAGTGAGGTGGAGCTATTTTGCTAGAGGAGTGAGTTTTTTGCGGGCCCGAGTGAGGAGGAGGCAGCAGTTGATTGGCTGGGGACCCAGTAGAGTAGAATTGGAGCCATGGCACAGGCAGGAGGAGCAGGAGGGGCTGGACCACCACCACCCATCCCACCACAACGACGTGTCGTCGTACGGGTAGGCTCGGAACTTTTTATTTTGTGCATTTGAATGGTATTAAGCGAAATTGGGGGTTTGGGTAGGAATTTACATTTTTTAGGAAATAATGAGTAAATTGATGTAATTTGAAAAACGAAGAGGATAGAGGGGTAAAATAGGGCAAGTCGGCTGGGTGGGTAGGTTTTTATGGTGTTTGGGTGGGTAGATAAGTATAAAAATGGAAACATATGGGCGGGGGGGCCGCGCGGGGGTTCGGCTCCCGGTAATTACAGCGACCGATGTTGGTTGCTAAGCGACCGGCATCGGTCGCAAATTGTGTGGATAGGGTGTGTTGGGCTGGACTGGCGTACCAGAGCTGAGTACCAGCCATATGCGGCACACAGAGCAGAGACCTCGCGTAGTCACAGATTACTGGGAGGTGCAGCCACAGCCGGCGTGTCTGTTACAGGTAGGAGGCGAGAGGCGCCACAGGGACCAGCAGGGAGAGGTGCCGAGGGCAGTGGGGAGAGCTGAGGGATCCTTGCATTGTTTTTGTATTTTGTATATTGGATATGGGCACCGGTCTGCGAACTGGTTATGTTGATAGAGGCCTGCGTGCCGTCATTTATTCATGTATGGATTCATTTATTCATTATATACCGGCCTGCAAGTCGAGTACGGGTTGTATATTTGATACCGGCCTGCGAGCCGAGTATATTTTTGATACGAGGGACCGGCCTGCGAGTCGAGTCGAGATTTTGGATAGTTATTGCGGCCTGCGTGCCGGCTTAGTTGTATGATGAGATCACAGAGGCCCCGATGCAGGGCACATTATATATTTGAAAATTTGTATATATATATAGAGATGATGTTTTGATCCACATGCAGTGTTCAAAAATGTGTTTAAGTATTTCGTCAATGGTTTGTGGTATAGAATATATGATGAGTTTATTTGACGTGTTGATATATGGATGATGTGTTATAAGATGAAATGTTGCATGTTTTGGGCTGGTTTTGTGACATTGTTATATATGTATCTGATGAGTTGGATCCAAATGATGAGTTTTTGGTTTTGTGTAGATGTGACTTAGTTGATGGTTTGTTTGTTTTTGTAAAATAGATGATGTTATGGACATTGTAATGATATGTGTGGTGGATGGAGAAATATGGATAATGGTGTTGTTATGCAGGAAAAAGGGCAGGCGCGACAAAAAAATTAGGTAGAAAATGAAGAAAAAGAACCATGTTGTAAAAAGATAGGTATATAACCGATATCGGTTAGCGAACCGATGTCGGTAGCTATAGACCGATATCGGTCACATGACCGATACCGGTTATTTAGTTATGAGATTTTCTAAAAATAGAAAAGCTAGGGTGGCAACTTAAGTTCTTATTTTTAGATCCATGCAAGAGTTAAATACGCGAACGCGACGCTTTTTGATGACTGAGACAGGTATTTGCATGAGAGATTTGAGTGTTTAGGAGTAAAGAGACAGGGAAAGTGATTGTGATCTGAGATTCAAAAGACAGAAAGGCAAGTTTGAAAAAGGTGGTGATAATGGCAGGACGAGGAGAAACATCCAGCAGGCAGGGACAAGAGGGAAGACAAGGGCCACCTCAAGCTATTGCAACCCAAGAGGTAACGTTTTGTTTGTGATTTGACTACTGCATGTTTTGTGAATAAGATGGGGGAGAGTATGTGGGTAGATATGAGAAAGAAAAGATGATAACAAGGGTTATAAATGGGGTGAGTGTTACACGGTAGGTAATCAAGGGTTTCAAGTATGTCTGTGTATACAGAGAGGAATAAACGAGCAATTTATTGTCGTAGGTGGTTGTTTTAGGCATAACAAGGACCGATATCGGTTAGGGATAACCGGTATCGGTTACTCAACCGGTACCGGTTAGCTGTAAACGATACCGGTTGCTGTAAGAATGTCCAGAATTTGAGAAAAAACCCGGGGGGATTGGAGGAATTGAATGGTTTTTTGTTATTTGGATGTATGCAGGCAGAGGCAGGGTTGAGGATGAATGATAGTGTACCAGCGCTATTGTCACGAATCCGAGCGGATGTAACACCAGCTGAATGGACATTGATAAATCATTTGGGGTTAAGTGGAATCCGCTATTATTCACGAATCACACGTAACCATGCTATGTTACAGGCGTTGATTGAGAGATGGAATCCTGAGACAAATACCTTCTATCTGCCAACAGGGGAAATGACAGTAACATTGGAAGATGTGTTCCGTATTTTGAGACTCCCAATTACAGGAAAACCAGTATATCAGGCATTACCTAGCGCGGCACGGGGAGCGATAACAGCAGTATTTGGTCCATACGCACGAGATTTAACACAGCGAGGTTTGTCATTTACGTATGGGATAATGTATGCAGCACATCCTGAGGAGACAAGGTTAGCAGTAATATTAATGATAGCGGTAGGGTATTATGCATTACCGAGGGCAGAAGGGGGAAGATTTCCAAAGGCATTGATGTGTGTTATTTGGGAGATGATAGAAAGGAACGTGACATTTGCATGGGCACCTGCATATTTGGCGGAGCTATACAGGGGTTTATGGGCTTGTAGGCGAAATCACAGAACGACACTGGATTTTTCATACTTATTACACTGTTGGGCCTATGAGCACATTGTTTGTGTGCGACCAGTAGGCCGATCCATCCAGTCAGGAGAAACCGGAGTACAGAGGTTGGGATTCAGACGATGGGTCCAGACAGAACAGGAGGCAAGATCCCAGGCCGTGACGGATGACTTTGAGTATTATAGGTAGGTATGGGAGAGAGTGACGATTGCGGATATCTGTTGGCGGCCTTACGGAAACTATATGGTAACAGAGAATATAGCTGAGGAGTTGAGGGGTGTAGAGCGATTGAGGTGGATCGCAGGGCACAGGCCAGGTGAGTATGAGAGGATTCCTCTAGATCGCGTGCGGCGACAATTTGGATTTGTGCAGGATATACCCCAGGCTTATAGACCCTATATGAGGATCGATGCAGAGGCAGTATTCTCACCTCCCCAGCCAACACCTCCAGAAGGGCCTGAAGAGGTAGCAGCCGATCGCAGGGTAATGGATGCAGGAACGACAGAGGCCTATAGATTATGGTGGGTAGCAGAACTGCGAGGTGTACGTGATCGTCCTGACATAGCGGTGATTACAGCAGAGAGGGATCGTCTGCAGCGTTTGGTTCAGCAGCTCCAAACGCAGGTGAATGAGACAAGAGGATCGTTAGTGGTTGCGGAGTCACGGGCGGAGAGACTAGAGGCTGGAGTCCTCCATGCGAGAGGGCGTATTCATATGTTACAGGAGAGATTGGAAGATCAGTGGGCGGTACCAATAGCCGTGGTACCATTGAGGACAGAGAGGCCTGGCGAGAGGGGTCGACGATCACGATCATCACCTAGTTCGGGATGAGGCGTGAGGGTCTAAATAAATGTTAGCAAGGTATAAGAATAAATAAGAGTACCGACCTGCGTGTCGATGATAGAGAAGATGTATTTGTTTAACATCTAAATAAAACTGAATATGTATGTTGATTTGAGTTATAATAATAAGAATGTTTTCGTTTTGACTTTTTGTGTTTTGAAAAAGGATAAAGAGGAATGTGATTAAATAGAAATACACAAAAATATTTATATTTACCACACATGATAGGTTATGGTAGGGGATGGTCGAGCTAACCTTGGGAGACCCCATGTCTCCGAAGTGCTGCCTACATAGCCCATTGCACAAAGCAAGGAGGGGCCTCAGACCGATGTAGTTCTCCCTTAGGATCAGGGAGAGGCGAATTCAGGCAATTTGGTACGGTTTAGGCAATTGGTTGATTGGTAAGAATATTGATATTAATATTGGTAAGGTAAGGTTGTTGGTGTCGGAAATGAATTGGTGATGTTGTAAAAGGTATAAGGGAAGCGAAAGTTAGCCTACCCAAGTGGTAGGGAACCATGTCCTGATTAAGATCAACACACAATCCTAGATGCGAGGCAAAGCGGAAAGAGTGCTCCGTAGGTGAAAAGAGCTAAACAAACCACCAAACGTAGAACGAGCTTGAAGCCCTAGGTACCGTGCATAGACGAGAAGTCCATAGGTGAAAAGAGTTGTATGATCACAATATATCGGGTGTACGTTACGTCCCTTGAGTTGAAACAAATGGTGAGGTGAGGTGGATGATATAGCTGAGGTACAGAGAATTTATTACAAAGTGAGTGTTCTGACGAAAGAGAACCTACCCTAAATAGACAAGTCCATGACCCAAAAAGTTCTTTTTGAATGAGGCTTTTATTTTACTGAATATAGACTGATCGATGCGGGAAGTCTACAAGGGATATTGATTGTGCTATTCTTGAGGTCTTCACGAAGCTGATCAATGCGAGAAGCTTCTGATAAAGGCTGACTGTGTATAGCTGTCCTTCGAGGGAGCAGTCTATTTATAGTAGCAGATATGATTTTAGTGCATAGCTGTCCTTCGGGGGAGCAGTCTATATATAATAGCAGCAATAATTTGGCATATAGCTGTCCTTCGAGGGAACAGTCTATATATAATTTAGATAGCTAGATGTTCTTTTGGCGTGAAGCATCTAGTTTGGTAGGAAGTTTGACTCAAGAAAATCCCATAAGAATACGGCTTATTTTAAAACTTTGAAGTCATGGACTAGACTAAAAAGGGGAAGGCATCGTTTAGGTGAGGTGAGAATCAAACTATGTGAGCTTGATTTTTATTATGAGGTGTAGGAAACGAAGTGCATGTGGTGGTATGTGAGCTCAAGGGACGAGCGGCAGGTAGATAAGAAGTGATATAACACTAAATTCAACAGTAGAATGGTCGAAGATGCAAGGCATTAAGGGGTTCAGGCTCAGGCTTACCATTAAGCGAAGCTAAACGATAAGCGCCTGATCCATAGGTGTGAGTGATTATGTAAGGCCCAATCCAATTGGGAGCAAATTTTCCACGTTTGCTCTTTTCTAGTTTGGTGACATGTTGATTCTCTTTGAGGACAAGATCACCAACCTTAAAGGTACGCTCATGAAGTCGCTTATCATAAGCACGTTTGATGCGTTTTTGATAGATTTGAAGGTGATCAAGAGCTGTAAGACGACGTTCGTCAAGAAGCTCCAATTGGGCTAACCGCTCTTGGCGGAAATCATCGTTGGTGAGAATATCCTGAAGAGATATTCTAAGGGAGGGTATTTGTATTTCGAGAGGCAAAACAGCCTCGGTACCATATACCAAAGAAAAAGGTGTGGCATTAGTAGAGGTACGAATGCTAGTACGATAAGCCCAAAGGGCAAAGGGAATGTGATCGTGCCAATTTCTTCCGGATTCATTGACAACTTTCATGAGGATTTTGGTTAGGGTTTTATTAGAAGATTCAGCCTGACCATTGGCCTGCGGATAGTAAGGCGATGAGAAACTAAGTTTGATACCAAAGTTGTCACAAAGGTCTTGTAACAACTTGTTTTTAAAAGATTTACCATTATCTGTTATTAGGCGATGAGGAAT
Organism: Taxus chinensis; assembly: GCA_019776745.2. NCBI lineage: Eukaryota > Viridiplantae > Streptophyta > Pinopsida > Cupressales > Taxaceae > Taxus > Taxus chinensis. The sequence continues at coordinate 841,115,166 of CM034151.1, forward strand.
ACCAAAACGACAGATAATGTGATGGTTAATGAATTCGACAATTTTTTCCTTTTTAGTTGAAATGAGTGGAATAGCCTCCACCCATTTTGTGTAATATTCGGTTGCTGTGATAATCCATCGGTGACGTTGTGAAGAGGACGGGTGAATCTCACCAATAAGGTCTAAACCCCATTGTGAGAAGGGCCAAAGATCTCGAGCGACCTGGAGCGGGTGGCTAGGAGTATGTTGAAGGTTGGCATGTTGTTGACACATAACACAACGCTTAACATATTCGTAGCAGTCGTTATTGAGAGTAGGCCAATAATAACCGAGGCGAAGGATTCGTTTGGCCACGGCAAGGCCACTAAAATGTCCACCACAAATACCGTCATGGACTTGTTGGATGGTATGGGTGATCTCCGCACCGGTGAGACATCGAAGGAGGATGCCATCAAAGCCACGTTTATAAAGGAGTCCCCCCATAACTACATAACGAGAAACGCGTTTAAGAAAAGCACGTTTACCAGTACTAGTAAGGTCAGAAGGGAGAACAGAGGTTGTAAGGTAGTCATGGAATTGGTGATACCAGGTATCCTGCGAGTTAGCAGACACAGTATTTATCGTACAAACAACCGGGGCTGAATAAGATGGGGCAAAGAGTTGTTGGACCAAGACAAAAATGTCAGAGTCAGTTGATGAGGCTGGAATTTGCGAGGCTAAGCAAGCCATAGTATCCGCAAATTTGTTAGTAGAGCGTGGAATGGTTTGGATAGAATAGTGAGTAAATAAGGCTAGAAGCGAATCCACGTAGTGTTTGTATTTTTGAAGTTCCTCATTTTTGCATTGGTAGATGCCCATAACTTGATTGACTACCAATTGAGAGTCGCCAAAAATATTGATAGATTTGATACCTAAGTGCAGCGCAACCTGGAGACCCAGAACAAGGGCCTCGTATTCCGCTGTATTATTAGTGCAAGGGAAATCGAGTCGGAATGAAAGAGGCATAGGCTCGGCGTCAAGAGGAACGAGAACAACGCCAGCTCCTCCACCGCGTTGGCATTTAGATCCATCGAAGAAGAGGGTCATTTGATACGACTCTTCCCCGAGTGAAAGAGTGGCGATGAGTTCGTCGGGGAATATAAAATTGGTAAATTGTTCCCCAGGTAAAGGGGCTTCCGCAAGTTGGTCTGCGATGGTTTGTCCTTTGATTGATTTCTGGTGGACGAACTCAAGGTCGAGGTCGGCGAGGAGCATGAGCCATCGGGCGATGCGTTGGTTTAGATGAGGTTTGGCATACATGTAATGGATGGGGTCTGTGTTGGTGATGACGAAAGTTTTGTGATTCAGAAGGTAGTGTCGGAGCTTGGTAGCCACGAATGATAGGGCTAGGCACAACTTTTCTACATGTGTATACCTAGTCTCATAATCCACCAAAGTACGACTTATATAATAAACGGCTTGTTCTCGATTTTCAGAGTCACGATGTGCAAGCATGGCCCCTACAGCGTGGTCAGTGGCGGAAAGGTAAAGGTAGAAAGGGCGGTCGTCTTGAGGTGGGATAAGCACGGGTGGCTGCAAGAGATAAGTTTTGAGAGCTTCAAAGGCTTGGTGGCACTCTTCACTCCATTGAAAATCAATGTCCTTCTTAAGGAGGTGATGGAAAGGTTGACATCGATCCGAGAGTTGGGAGATGAAACGTCGGATAGATTGGAGCTTACCTTGTAAACTACGCAATTGTTTGAGATTGGTAGGTGGGGGCATTTCTATGATAGCTTTGACTTTAGATGGATCGACCTCGATGCCACGCAAAGAGACGATAAAACCAAGAAGCTTTCCCGAAAGGACACCAAAGACACATTTCTTTGGTTGAAGACGGACAGAATATTGTAACAGGCGATCAAAAATAATGGTTAAAACATCGAGATGTTCACTGCGATGTTTAGACTTGCCAAGAAGATCGTCGACGTAATCTTCAAGGATAGTGTGCATAATGTCATGAAAAATGTAGGTCATAGCCCGCTGATAGGTCGCACCAGCATTCTTAAGGCCAAATGGCATTACACGGTAACAGAAGGTTCCCCAAGGAGTTATGAAGGCAGTTTTGTGTTGATCGGCAGGGGCAACCAAAATTTGGTTGTATCCTGAAAAGCCATCCATGAGAGAAAGCATTTCATGACCCGCAGTGAGATCAACAAGTTGATCAATACTAGGTAGGGGGAAGTCATCCTTAGGGCAAGCGAGGTTAAGATCCCAGAAATCCGTGCATATCCGAAGTCCCCCCGTCGCTTTAGTGACAGGTACGATGTTAGAAATCCATTGAGGATAGTCAATAGGCAAGATGAAGGAAACAGAAAGGAGTCGTTGGAGCTCCTCTTTGACCAAGAGGGCAATGCGTGGATGCATTTTTCTCAATTTCTGTTTAATTGGCTTGGAATCGGGTTTCAGTGTAATGTTATGGACAGCAATGTCAGGATCAATTCCTGGCATGTCAGCGTAGGACCAAGCGAAAGCTTGGTTGCGAGCACGGAGGAAAGTAGTAAAGGCGACTTGTTCTGATGCGTTAAGGGATTGTCCGATCTTCACAATGTGAGGATCCTCCTCCGTGTGGATGTTGATTTCTATTGTAGATTCGTTCAGCATGGTTTGGGTTTCAGATGGTAAGGCTCGTTGAATATAAGAATCATCCGCGCCAAGGTAAGTGAGGATGGAGTCGTCATCCTGACACTCAACAACATTAATCAAAGGCGAATCCTCTTCGATCATGTCTGGATACAGAAGGGGAAGAGAAGATGGGTCCTCATTATCGCGTTGATAAGTGAGAGGACCTATGAAGATAGCATTTATGAAAAAAAAAAGTTAGGAGGGATAGATTCAGGGTCTATAGATTCTGTGGGTGATGATGGCAAAGTGGGTGATGATGGTTTGGTAGGGGTGACGTCGTCTTCTTCCAGAATACAGCTGACACGAGGTGTCTCCTGTGTAGGTGTTTCAGGAAAACCGAGACCACTGCGATCATTATGTTTGCGTGTGGTGATGGGGATGAGCGTATGTCGGCCTTGTTCATAAAGACCAAAACCAAAGCCTTTCCAAGCACAGCGAGTCAAGAAGGTGAGGGCAAAGCGACGATTGGTAAGGTATTGAAAATCGGACTGGAAAGGAACCACACCAAGAGGAGGCTCAGGGGCAACGGAAGATGCGTCGACACCCCCATACGTTAGGTTAGTGCGGCAGTGAGGTGGTCCGTAGGAGATTACTTCCCCCACACGACGGTCATAGTTAGGATGGGCATGTACCTGTCCGTACTCCTGTGGGGTATGGAAAGAACTAACGTTATATAGGCGATACTCCCCCAGCGTAAGGCGCTGAAAAACATCTACTAAGGGGTCTGCGGTTGGGATGTTAGCTGCGGGAAGGGAAGTGGTTTTTGCGACGGTGGTTTCATTAGTTGAAGGCGTAGGTGCGATTGAGGTACATGGTTGAGGCATAGTTGAAGAAGATGGTTGGGTTGAATGAACGGGTGTCTTGATTGGTACCAGCACATCATTTGGGCGGTATAACATATTGCAGGTTTTAAAGGGGGGAGGATCAGCTTTTACGGTGTAGGACTTCCCCTCGTACTCAAATTTTATGCATCTATGTAAGGTTGAGGGAACGCATCCCATGGCCCGGATCCAAGGACGACCCAGCAATATATTATATTGGAACTCTCCCTCAAGGACATAGAAGAGTTCGGGTAAAGTACGTGGTCCTACCCGAATGTTGAGGATCACGGTGCCTAAGGTAGAGGTAATAGCGTCATTGAATGACCGCAACATGATGGGGTTGGCACACATGTAGCTAGAAGGGATATTCATTTGTTGAAAAGCTTTTGAAGAGATGATGTTTAGGCTAGCACCCCCGTCAATCATAACACGACGTACACGAATGTCCCGGACGTAAGCTGAGATGAACAGGGCAGGGTCAGGATCTTCTGTACCAAAATCGACAATTTCATCTTCAGAGAAACTGACTGCAGCAGCTTGTGGTACAGAGACAGAAGTGGTTGGGGCGGTGGGTTGTTTGGTGAGAGAGGCAACGTGATTGGGTGTTAGAATGGAGGCAACAGGCAGGGCTTCATTAGGTAAGACCTCGATCCCCTGAAGAATTTCAACGAGAGCTTGTCGATGAGATTCAGAAGTCTGAATGAGATCATATAGTGTCATTTTGACGGGTGATTGGTGAAGCTGTTTGATCATGGCTCGATGGGCAACTCCATTAGAGACGGGGTAAGCGGGTCCACGAATAACCACTTTGGGTGGTGGTGCAATCGGGATGCTAGACGGAGAAAGAGAGGACGCAGGTGTGCTTTCTTTCGCTTTCTCGTTGTTTTTCTGCGCTCGAGTAGCAACACTAATCATATTAATCTCGTAAACCTGAGATGAGGAAGATGGTTGGGATAAATTATGGTCTTCAAGAGGTGGGGTTGTAATAATGATAGATCGTGGTGAGGCGGGGATAGATGGTATAGGAGAGGGAATTGAAGCTAAAGGTCTCTCCCTTCGTAAGTTGTCTTTCTTAACCTTTCTATCTGGGAGAGGTGACTGACGAAGGATGGTTTTTAAAGCTTTGCATCCCTCCACATCATGTCCTGGTGTGCGGTGATAAGCGCAGATCTTAGACTCATCATAACCTATAGGTCGAGGTTTAGACGGGTCATAAGGTCTAAGTGGGGGTAGGGAAATGGTCGCATTATCTACTAACATAGCAAGGATTTTGGCGTAAGATCCTTTGAGTGGGTCAAAATCAGAAGAGGATGAGGGTATTGATTGCGCGGGTTTTGGTAATGTTTGGGCGTGGTTAGTTCGTATGGGTGGTGGTTTAACCGAGGGGTGTTGATATGTGTTTTTCACTAAACGTGGTTTCTTTGGCGCAGGAGCTACGTTCGGCTGGTTAGATGATGAGGCTACAGATGACATGGTAGCGGGAAACAACCACGGAGAAAGGGGAGTGACAGAAAATAAATCCTTTGATGATGGAGTTTGTTTAGGGTTGATGGGTGGACAGGATACGTGGGGTGATAATGTTGATATACCCTTTGATCCCTGTATGGGTGCAGAAGGCGTAGATCGTTTTGAAGAAAACGCAGGAGGTATGATATATTGGTGCAAGGTGGAAGGATGAGGTCCTAATATGGAAGGTAGGTATGACGATGATGGTTTTGATTGTGATAGAGGCACGGGTTGAGTGTGTCTCCTAGGTGGCGGGGCGGCTTTATTCTTGGACAAATCTAGTCGCTTAGGCGGGTGTGTTAGACTGGGTATGGGTAAGGTCCCAAGCGTAGGGGAAGATTTGGCTAAGTTAATAGAAGTGGACGAGGCATTTGGTAGAGGTGAGGGGGGTGAAGGTGAGAACATGGGCATTTTAAGCTTCTGTAAACACTTCGGGTATATGGTGGAGTTCTCAGGATCGGTCATTTGCATTTGAGTAGAATATGGCGTACTCAAACGTTCCCATAGGATTTGTCTATCCTCTGGAGAATGACAGTCTTCAGGCTTGAATTGTAAATTTGGTACGGAAGAAAGGTGGGTTGTGATTCCAGTCCACTGTGGGTGTGATACAGTGAGTAGATGAGGTACTGTATCAATAGATGTTAAGAGGTCAACCGGTCGTTGAAAAGATTTAGGCGATGAAGAACTAATAGGTAAGAGGGCGTGTTCGAGAGGATCCGTCATGGTTAAAGAATTTGGTGATGTCGGTGCAAGAGATTTCTCGTCTAAGGATGTCAAAAGGAGTGGCGTACCTTCCTCTTGTGCAACAAGAGTGGTAGAAGGGGAAGTCTGGGAAATAGATAGATTAGATAACATCCGTTCGCAGTCTTGTAGGGATGTGGTATAAGCAGACTCATCGATGGGAAGAGGAGTCTGGGCAGTTAACTCCCTTATGGGTAAAGGAATGATTTCGCTTTGGTTCGATGGTGGTAAAGGAGGTTCGGGCTCCTGTGTTAGTGAAGAGGCTTGATTCAAAATTTTCTCGATAGAGGCTTTGGGCTGGGTATCAAAGACTGCATGGATCTCATGAACACTCTCTTCGGCTAAGATATCCTGGTTTGTGTTACTGTTGGAAGAGTGATTCGGGAATGGTTTGTTGAAGATTTTCAAATTTCGGTTGGCAGGGGCATTAGGATTATCGAGGGTTATATCCCCTGCGTCAACCATTTCCTGCACTATGTTTTTCAACATCTTGCAGTTCTCATGACTGTGTCCCTTCACGCGGTGGAAGTTACAGAAGTCATTTTCTTTGTACCAGGAAGGTATGGCGCGAGTGGAATCAAACCCGGAATGAGGTTTAACAGGAGGTAATGTAATGGCTCCTGCTTTGAGCAATTTTTCCAATATCACACCATATGTTTCTCCCAAGGGAGTGTAGTTGATGGGCTCGGCTTTGTACTTATAGGTGGTTTTTGGTGGGGTATTAGACGGTGTTTGAGATTTAACCATCACCGCGTGGACAGCTCCTTTTGATTTAGAAGAAGTGGACGCGTGAGGAGTGGTGGTATTTGGTTTATTGGTAGAATCAGGAGTTCGGAAATTGGGGTTTTTGTTGCGCAACCGCAATTTCTCTTCTTCTAAGGCTCGAATTTCTAGTTTCCGAGCCATGGTAAAGGCCTCATCAAATGTGCGGAAAGTTTGAATTTGAAGAGTAGGAGAAATGTGCTTAGCACATGCCCGTGTGAAAAGTTCGATAAGTTCAGCCTGAGGCAAGGCATATGTAAGTTGGTTGATAAGGCCACGCCATCGTCCAACGAAATCTGCGATAGATTCGTCTTCGAATTGTCGGATGGCATAAAGGTCGGTGATGGATACTTTCTTAGCAATGTTAATGGAGAAGTGATCCAAGAAAGATTGGGCTAGTTGGTTAAAAGAGAAGATTGAGTGCTGGGTTAAAGCACTGTACCACTCCAAGGCGGGTCCTGATAAGGACATGGGAAATGTGCGGAGTAGCAAGGCATCATCATGGGCAATCAAATAACAAGCATGTCTAAATGATCGCAAGTGCTGTTGAGGATCCTCTTTACTATTAAAACGAGTAAATTTCGGCAACTCCCATTGAGGAGGATATGAATGAAGGGGGACAGAAGGGTGAATGGGCTCCCGACAAACTTGCTCGTATGTCAAGGCGCTACGACTTCCCGACACAGAAGCCTCCAGATTTTGCATTTTGTCCATCATTTGTTTGATGAAATCTGTGGTTGGATGAGATGATGATGCGGTTGTGGCAAACGGAGGCAAATTGGGCCAAGGGCCTCCACTGGACAATGGTGGAGTTAAGTGTTGATAAGGTATGGAGGATGAATATGTTGAGGCGACAGAATAGGGATGTCCCATATAAGGTGTTGAGGTTACTGGATACGTGTATGGGAATGAGAAGGTAGGCGGAGCTTGAGAAGGAAAGCTCGTGTGGATAGGTGGCAGAGAGCAAGTCATGAATGGAGTAGTCTGCAAGAGAGATGAGGTAGGGGCAGTCGGTGGTAATGATATGTGGGGTCCAAGATTAGCCAAAGAAAAGCCAATCTGAGTCGTATGAACCTCTGAAGCTGTCGGATTGGGAGACGGGGCTAGAGATGCAGGAAGCAAGGCGGTATTATCAGGCGGAGTGGGAGCTAAATGAGCAGCTATACTAATAGGCATACCAACAAGGAGCTGACCATCAGGCGTACGGTCAGGGGTATGGGACAAATAGTATTGTACAGCGCTAGAATTAGCATCCAGAAACTTGGCAAAGTCCTTGTCTCCTACAGGAATTTGGGGGATCTCACTGGTGTCTGTAGGATTCCCCACAGAATGTGAAGGGGGTGATTCAGGTAAAGAAACAGAGCAAGCATGTGAAACCATGGCGGCGGCTTGCTTTCGAGTGATAACAACCATGGACAGGTGTTCACAGTAGGGTTTCAATCTATCCGGAACAGAAACAGCCTTAGAATGGTGAAATTGGCAGGTTGCTGGTTTGTCAGGGGTTGTAGAAGACAGTAACCGATATCGGTCTAGTATCCGATGTCGGTTATACTATAGCCGACGTCGGTCAGGTAACCGATGTCGGTGTAAGAAGTCTGGGTTAACAAGATATAAAAGGCTGCTAATTTGATTTTTAACAACGTTTAGTATACGTGTCCAATTATTGATCACAGAAGACAGAGTATGAGAAAGAAAACAGAACTAAAAACAAGCAAGATGCACACACAAATCCAGAGATTAACCCTAGGGTTAATTTTAATTATCGTGGGCTTATGCCTTTAGACGTAGAATGATGTGAGAATCCTAAACAAGAGACTTAGGGGAAATGTCAAGTTGTTTTGGCTTATAAGGTTACCTCAATCGGGCGGAGGAATACCGCGGAAAAAAAAAGGGGGATGTTTGAGCTGTTGTGTTAATTGTGAAGTGATTCGGTATGTGTTGTGCAGTGAATGTAAGATTAATTTCCTGTCAATACCGTGGATATCACCCCCACGTGTACGACCTGTTACTTAATCTACGTTCACTAGAATTGAAAAACAACAAGCAGGAATGCAATGCACGTGTTTTAAACCCAAATCGAAAATTATGTTCGATGAAGCAAGAGAGATGACTTTCACTAATGCGAAACTAGGAAAGCAAGACAAATTCTTTACGAAATATATAACAAAAGCAGCAACAGCAAGTATGCTTCCTAAAATGAAAATAAGCAAGAGAAACAGAAACCCAAGATGGGTCCCACCGGGCGTGCCAAAATGTTTCACTCGGAATGATTCGTTCCTTTTAGAAACAGATAAGGTTAGGGGCTAGGAGGAATACCTGTAGAATGTCGAGATGGTGTGCGCGTACCGTAGAGAAAGATCAGGCTGATTGCGAAGAACTCCTTTTTGTCTTGGAAGGACTACCTGCAAATAAGAACACAAGACCACAAGATTTTGATTAGACAATAAATGAGGAAACTGCCTTGGGCCCAGGAAATATAAAACTTCCTTTCGAAGGTGGTCAGTTTCCCTGCTAATATGAATTAACACAAAAGACTGTAAAATATCAATTAAGTTGCTTCGTTGAACTGGGTAGGGGAAAGGCTGGTTTTCTGGTTTTGATCGGAGGAACCGATGCCGGTTACTGATAACCGATGCCGGTTACTGATAACCGATACCGGTGGGTTCTAGGATCTGTAGGTTAGTTGCTTTGTGGGGTAGTTGTGTTGTTTGTAAGGCTGTATATAGGTGGTATTAGGAAATAAGGTGATGAGAGGTAGATGAATGATAGTTAGAGGTAATATGCATGCTGGGTAGTGGATTCAGGGATGGATTTATGAGGACTGTAATTCAAAAGGCATAAGAAATGTTATAACAGAGGACATGCAAGATGTGACTTACTGGTTTTGACGAAGATGCAAGCTGATCTCCTTTGCTGTAAACACTTCTGGTATTTCCACTCGTCTCTGCTCGGTCAAGTGAAGATCTGGACTCTCTTTTTCGCTCCCAATGATCTCTGTTGATTCAAAAATCATTCGACCTGATCCCAAAAATGAAATTCCGATCCTTTGTTTTTGGTTTGGGGAGCCCATTTACAGGGAACCGATGGCGGTTGCGTAACCGATGGCGGTCGAGTAGGAACCGGCATCGGTAAGGAAAAAGTAGGCTATTTTTAGTAAAATAACCCACCTTCCCTGCTTTTCTCCCGAGAGATCAGTTGCGGGCTTGGTCAAGTGGCTAGAAGGTCGGTTTTGGGTGCGAGTAAGGAGGCATTAGTTATGGATGTGAGTCTAGACCAAGCCATAAGTCTTAATTAGGTTAGTTTAGGGTTAGGGCTAGGTCATGATGAGGTGGCAAAATGAGGTGGCAGGTAAGGTGATGTGGATTTATCAATTACAAGGTAATTAATAAATAATTGTGTAAGGTTTAGGTGATGAGGTTAAGTTGCGAGATGAGACCCTCAGGTGGATATAGATGAAGTCAAGAAAGTATGTAAGATGTTGTGCCAAGCGAATATCATCCCTCTGTTAGGAGAGTAGCTAAGAGGAAAAATACTAAGCGTTGAAGGAGAGCATGAGAGGAAGGTTTTATAGGCTAATCTTCCTCCTCACAGTCTTGACTATGATAAGGAGATTACCTTGAATGTAGTTGTTGATTTATAACTCCTAAGTAATATTTTGATTAACACATGTGTGGGAAATTAATGTTCTCACCTTGGATGCATGGAATCAAATGGGAAGGCCTCTATTACAGACATATTCAAATGTGTTTTATATGGATAACAAGACAAAGGTGATGCCTATTGGTGTCTCAAAGGATGTTTTTATAACTATCCAAGGGGAAAAAATCACTAGAGACTTCAAATTCTTGGCGCTTGCTGAGGTGGCCAACTTTCCAGCATTACTTAGGTGCTCCTAGTGTTATAAGAACAATGTTGACTTGCATTTCAATAAGTGGTATATAAGTATTGAGAATAAGGAGGAATGTGTTGTCATTCCTTTGATGGATGGAAATTCAATGCCCTATATTGAGCTCTTGGGAGAAGAATACCTGGAAAATATCTATATGTGCACTATTAGAGACCCTGAGGTTGTGCATCCAACAAAAGAAGAATTTAGTCATTGGGAAGACACTCAATCTATAAGTTATATAACTAGTATGGCATGTGACAACTGGTTGCATGGGACATATGATTTAGTTGGAAGGAAGTTAAGAGGCATTGTGACAAGAGTAACAAATATGCGCTCAATCAGGCACCTGGGAGGAAATCAATTGCCGAGTTATACTAGGGAAGGAAACCTTGATGTTTTCCTGAGAGAAATGGAGACCCAGTGGAGATGTGAGATCAAAAGGAGAAGTATGCTTATCTATACTTTGTGCAGGACCATAGCACATTGGTGGGCAACCCATCAAGATAACCTTCTAGAGTGGTGCTAAGTGAGAGTCACGTTCTTTGTTAGGTTTCTCTGAATTAATGCACTTACTACTATACAAGACTATCATAAGAAGGAACCTACCTTGTTTCACATCCAAGCCTATGAGAAGGCCTAGATGGAAGGAATAGAAGCCTTGCCTCCATCCCTATGGGTGCATAAGCTTTACTCCACCTTGAAAAGCTATGCATTTCCATGGTACATTCATTTAGAGTTGCGTCATCAAATAGGAAACTAGTAGGAGTTGACGGTTGACCTTATTCAAAATTTTGAGTATCAAAGTACTAAGTCATCAATGAATGAGGTGTTGCAAGTTATCAAGTACCTAACTATGGGAGATAGTGCGATGATGGAGGGAAAAGTATTGGAGATGTTGGGTAAACCTAGTTTGGAGGCGTGCTTCAATGAGGAAGAATCAGAGGAGGTATATCTTTAGCGCACCTACATGGAAAAGGAGAAAGGAAAGTTGGTCTATATAATAGATGGTGAAGAGGTGGAGAAATTAGATGTTAACCATACTATGGGTACTCATGAACTTATGGATAGTGATGATGAGCAAGCACATTCTTACCACAAACCCCTAAAAACTAAGAAGGTTAACATTGGCTCAGAAGCAGAACCCAAGGAAGCTACTATTAGATATTACTAATCAGAAAGGGAGGTTTATAAGATTATTGATCTGTTGCACAAGTTCCAGGATTTATTCCCACGTGAGTACCATGAACTCAAGGGAGTTCACCACTATTTAGGTGAGATGAGAATAAAACTAAATGAGGAAGGAGGGCATGCACCCAATTAGGAAGAGACCTTATCGAATGAATCTGATTCTGTGTGTAAAGGTCAAGGAGGAGATTGATAAGATGATCGCATTAAGAATCATTAAATTTGTTGAGGAGTCAAAGTGGATAATTTTTATGGTTACCAGCATTAAGAAGGATGTGAGGATAAGGATTTGTGTTGACTGAAGGGATTTTAAATGTGGTGTGTTTCATTGATCCTTTCCCAACCCCATTCACTGAGGATATCCTAGAAGGATTAACCGAGCGTGAGATATATTTGTTTACAGATGGATTTTCATGGTATCATCAAGTTAGAATTGTAAAGGAGGAAAAAGAGAAGACAACTTTCGCCACTGAATGGCGGAATATTTTCCTATACGGTCATGCCTTTTGGATTGAATAACACACCTTATGTGTTTTCATGTATTGTGGTTCATGTGTTTTAGGAATTCATCCATAAGTTTCTTCAATTCTACCTACATGATTAGATGGTTTACAGACTAGTACAGGACCATTCTGACAATATGAGGTTGATGTTTGAGAGATGCTAGCAGTTGAGTATATCTCTCAAAATCAAGAAATGTGTTTTTGCTACTCCATTTGGTACCCTATTGGGACATATCATATGTAAAGAAGGCTTATTGGTGGATCCTTACAAAGTTGTCGTTATTGTGGGATTGGGGGAGCCTACCGGCCAGAGCACAGTGTGTAGATTCCTTGGACATACAGAGTATTATAGGAATTTCATCAAGGGATATGCCAAGATTTCTGCAACATTGGAGGAGTTGTTAAAAATAAGAGTAAGTTCTATTAGGGACAGGTGTAGTAGACAACCTTTGACACACTGAAGAATAGACTCACTAATGCGCCCATATTGTTCTTTCCTTCTTGGGATAATCTATTTCATGTGCACATTGATGCTTTGGGCATGCCAATAGGAGTGGTTTTAGTGTAACCTGGTGAGGGAACTATTGATCACCCTCTATGTTTCGCAAGCAAGAAGTTGACTCCAGCTGAACAGAACTATACCACAATGGAGCATGAAGCATTTTCCATGATTTATGCATTACATAAATTCAAACAGTACTTGTTGGCCACTCCATTACATTTTATATAGATCATATGGTGTTGAAGTACCTCGTGAACAATATTTTTCTACAAGGGCGCATCTGCAAGTGGATTTTTTTGTTCAAGGAGTTTAACTTTTCTGTTGTGGTAAAACCAGGTAAGAATAATTTGGGACGTGATCATTTGTCAAGGATATACTCAGGAGAGGATGCGCAAAGCATTAAGGATATAATGACAGATGCATAATTGTTTAGATTGCAGTGTGCACCCTCTTATTTGAAAGATATCGTTGTGTTCTTAAGAACAGGTGTGGCACCAGAAGGGATGAGGGCCTATGAGAGGAAATAGATAGTTGTACATGTCATGCCCTACATGTTAATTAGTGGATACCTATACAAGTTAGGAAATAATGAGGTCTTATATTGGTGTGTACTATAGCATGAGAGCATTTCCATCATGGAGGAAGCACATGGTGGAATTGTAGGAGGGTACTATGTAGGAAGTTCCACCGTGTGGAAGATCTTATTGCCAGGTCTTAGGTGGGAAACCCTTTACCAAGATTATATTGAGTATTGCAAGGAATTTGACCATTTCCAGCACCTCAGTAAGCAAGGAAAAAGAGATGAAATGCCATTGAGACCAATATCTAGTGTTGAACCATTTGAGAAATGGGCATTTGACTTTGTAGGCCCTATTTCACATGTCGCGCGAAGGACGGGTTCATGGTACATCATTACTTGTACTAATTATCTTACACTATGGGTGGAATCAACACCTACTAAGGATTGCATGGTAGCAACAGTAGCTAGATTTTCATGGGAAAACATCATTAGCAAAATGGGTGCCCATTGAGTTTAATGAGTGATAGGGGCACACATTTCCTAAATGAAACAATCAGGATTCTATTGGTAGAATTCATGGTGGCCCATAACAAGACTACCCCTTACAACCCACAAGCTAATGGGACAACAAAAGCCTTTAACAAAATTTTGAGTCACACGTTGACCAAGATTTGTGATGTTGGGAGACAAGACTGGTATGAAAAATTCTCGTCCGTGTTATTAGTGTATAGAACAACTTATAAAATATTGAACAAATCCACACCGTTTTAATTGGTGTTTAGCACAGAAACTATTTTCCAGTAGACTTCATGCTACCTTGTCTACTTATTGTGCACTCAAGAGGATTGGCCAACAAACAGGTGTTGCAAGAGCACATTGATAAGTCAATGTAGTTGGATGAAAAATGATCCCTTGCTAGATGGATTCAGAGGACTGAGAAGGCACGACAAAAGGCATGGCACAATCATCACATTAAGAATAAGCAATTTAAGGTTGGGAAGATGGTTTTACTTTATGATTCTATGTTTTTGCACCATTATGGGAAGATTAAATTCCATTTGTTGGGGTCGTCTATTGTATCCTTCATACTTGATTCAAGAACGTGCCAATTACAAGTGTTGGATGGGACATGTTTTCCAGGTTATTTCAATAGGAGTAAGTTGAACCCCTACTACAAATAAGGCTTCTACGTGTTTTTGAATAAGGCAGTATCACCAGTTATATTACGTTCCCCTTAATGCATTTTCCCTTTTTTGCATTTCCTTTTTTCATCGTTCTATTCAGTTTTTGTGTTGTGTGTTGGTGCACCAGTAACTAATTACATTGTAAGTGATTCCATGCATAGAGAACCATGCATACATTTAGTGTGGGGTGGATTGGTAGATATGTTTAGATATGGTTAACAAATAATTTGATAATATGTACTGTTGGGAGACTCGTTCTGAACGATTAGCACAAAGGTACAAGAACGAGTGGTACAGTGCATAAGGTGTTCGAATTCATGCATTTATAAAGGTGTGTTGAAAAAATTTGTTTAAAGACCACGTAGAAGAGAGACAATGATCATGTAGTATAACAAGAGAAAAGCAGTATCATGGGGAACTACTTGGTGGAAAGCGCATAGGTTATGTACTTCAGCATGGTGATGGGCTTGAAGGAGATATGTGGTAGTGAGTTAGTATTGGAGCACCAAAAGGTTATAACTGTGACATGTGATAGGAAGTCGCGAAAGTTGATTAAAGTGGAATGAAGTGCTTTATTAAAAAATGTAAGTTAAGACACATAGTCGGAGGAACTTTAAGATGTTGAAAAAGTATAAATAGAGGGTAAAGGTAGTCATTTCGACTACTTTTCCTTAGAAAATTTTTGTCCTCCTGAGCTTAAAGTTGTGATAAGGGTTTTGAGAAGAAAGCTTGGTACTTGTCACGATCTAGTAGAGCTAGAGGAGTTGTGACATGATCTTGTGGTAGAGCAAGAGGGGAAGAAGATAGCAGAGCAGGAATGGGTTGCGTGAGAGAGAAGCATGGAAGTCATAAAGTTAGGGAAAACAAAGGAAAAATGGGAAGTACCTACGGCATGAAAGAATGAGAGAGAAAAAGAAATGGCACCCAAGAATCTCAAAAAAATATTCCAATGGTGGAGAAGGAGGAACTTGTTTAGGTATACTCAGAGATGGAATACCCCTCGGGTGTGATTAAAATAGAAAAATGGAGTTCAAAGTTGTACAGGTGGAAGATCATTGAATATAACCACAAAATGAGTGATAACGAGAAGTTGATGTAGGTGGATTTAGTTTTATATGTTCCAACAATGGACGAGCTTGGAAAAACCTAAGGTTGATGACTCAGTACAACAAGAGTTACAAAAAATTAAAGTTTTGGAGCTATGGGAGCTGCCTTTCTTTACGAAACCCGCCCTGTTGTTCAGGTGATTGATGTCACGGGTACATGAGTACTTGTTCTACTTTCTGGGAAGAAGAATGAGTATTACAGGACACTTAATTAGAACAGTAACAGGCCTATGAAACACTCATGAAGACATGGCACTTGACTTATGTGTCACTGCAAAAATTGAAGAGTTAGTGAAAAAATTGAACTATGAGAAAGAAGGAAGGGCTCAGGTGATTGCGGATCTTCCAGACTTGACTTTGAGAGTAGCTTCCTAACTCATTAGTTGCAAGTTGGGAGCATCAAAGAGATGGATGGAAATTAATAAGAGATTCTTGTATGTGACCTACAGAGTGTCCAAAAGGGTACATTACAATTTTGCATTGTTTATTACAAAAAACATTATTAAGAAGATGCGAGTGCAGAATGAGGTGGGAGAAAAGATCACATAGGGCTCCATACTTATGTTAATCATATTCTAGGAAATTGGTGTCCCAAATAAGCCAGATGGAAAACATATAGGTTCACCCATCGGTGCACTCATCTCCTACAGTGTAGTTTGTGCAATTCACTTGTTATGGGACCATCGCGAGCGCCTATAAGGCATGAGTGAACATTTGGTATGAAAGGTTATGCAAGGCCTTTGAGAATGAGTGGATTATCCCCCATGAATTGCTGCAAGTTGTTGGAGATCAGGTCAAATTCACAGTTACACAGCACTTCTTGGTGAAATTTATGATGGCTAAAGGAGAGATGGAACCGTGGTGCAAGTTCCCATTTGTGTTCACTGCTAGATACCTGAAGTGCACCATAAACCAATTAAAGGTTACGTAAAATCTGAATTTTTATGTAGATAAAGTGGACACTAATGTCCATACCATTCACACAATATACAAGTATGACACCCGACCCGCCTATGTCGATGTTTGGAGCCAGATTTTCTGGACTTTCACCCACAAGTCAATATCACCATCAAGGGTTACGTCCATCGGGTATTTTTACAGTTATGCCCCAAGAAATAAGGAGGGATTAAAGTGGAGATTATAGACTCCACCTTTCCAAATATGTGGGAGCCGCCAATCCCGCCAATGAAATTATTTTAGGTTGAGGGAGAGGAAGGAAAAGAAGAACATAATGAACAGTTGGACACCTCCCAAAAGAGGAAGTATTACATGCATCATAGTGGTAATAAGGGCGTGAGTACATCACAACAAGGTAACACCAAGGCTTCATAGCTAGAGTGCGAGGGAGAGAAGAATCGGGAGGAAGAGGAGCCAGAACAAAAGAAATAAAAGATACACGATGTATCGAGTTCCATGACAGGATCAAAAGAAGAGGCGTAGGACTACATCACCTTCAGGGAGGATCTTGACACAAAGCTTGAGGAGCAAGAGAAGAGAAGAACCAAAGAAAAGGAAAATGAAGCAGGAGAAGCGTGTGAAAAAGAGAAAGAACATGTTGCAGAAAGGATGGAACAGAGTCTAGTGCATGGGGCTTCACCCATCTAGACCACTAGCCCAAAAGAGAAAGATAAGGGGGACTCCTTTTCCATAAAGAAGGATAAGGGGTTTTCTCCGGGATCTAAGAAGTAACATTCGAAGAAGGAAACGAGGAAGAAGTGGACGCTCGTGTCCCCTCATATGGACTTCAAGGATGATCCCACAAATGTGTTACATGTAAGGTTTCAAGGTACACTCCCCCCAGAGAAGCTGCATGGTTGGGATTGTATGGATCAAGAAGGGGGCATGCCAAGAACTAGGAAAATCCTAAGCTGGAACCTACATTGCCATTCTGAAGAGCCTGAATTTGAGTTTAATGATCACACGATCAAGACCATTCATCTAAAGAAGAAGGGAGGAGAGACATATAAAGTAGTGGATCCTAACCACCTCATAGATGAGTAGGCATGTGATGTGCTGCAGAAGATGTCCTTAGAGGTGATTTGGCACATCTTGGATGGAGGGGTAACTGTTCAAACCTTAGTCACGCCAAATAATTAAAAATAAAAGGATCTAGAGAGATTGCACCAATGACTGAAGGGCGAGTAGGCACAAACCAAGGAGGCCTATGATCGACTTGGCACCCTCATTAAATGCATTTTGGGAAAATGTCTAGCATTGGTGAGCCAATCCATGACAAACTATGGGTATGAGATGAAGTATCTTGAGGACCTTATAGGGATGTTACTTGCAAACATCAAGGATGGCGAGGGGCCAACAGCTACAGAGCTCACCAAGGAAAGTGAAGAGAACAAAATCATCATTGAAGCCCGGATCACTGAGTTGGAGGATTTACTTACTTAGCTCAAGGAAGCAAACATATAGGTGGATAGGGGCTTCAACAGTTGTAGGAAGTGTGAGCCCATCATTGACGCACAAGTGATAGATGAGGAGGCCACCCTCAAAGCCTTATAGGAGAATATCCCAACTAAGAAGCCTGAGCGCATGCAGTTGATTGTTGATACCATAACTCAGAAAGATAAGATAAAAACAAAGCATGAGAAAATGTATTTCAAGATTGGCAAACTCTGGTATTCCGTCATTGAGTGGATGGACGAGTTCAAAGGTATTTGCACGGAGTTGTTGGTAGCTATAAATGAGCTCAAGGGGAAAGTAGAGGAAGTCACCCTAGACCAAGTTCCCAACGTTGTAGGAGAGGTGCCAAGAAAGGCCTTAGCATAATTGAAAACATGGGGGAATTTGAAGGATGAAATAGATGCAGAGTTCCTTGAACTTTTCCAGTTAGTCGCTTAGTGGTTGAACTGTGCAACATTTTTTCCTTAGATGATTTTTGGTGGTTGAATTTTATTTTGGGAAGCACAAAGGATTTTCAGGGGTGTAAATCAAATTAGTACGAGGTGATGTTGAGCCCCTAAAATGATCAAGTACCCGAGGTGCGAAGGGTTGTGGCACATAGGAAGAGGGTGTGAAGGCATGCATGGAAGTAACTTTTGGGGATGTGCAAAGGCTCGCGCCCAGGCACGATGGATTTGGGACTTAGTAATTTTTGGAATATGAGTAAAGTCATGTTAAGAGAATGAATGGAAAGGTGACCAGATACAGTTATGGATAATGTTAAGCTATAGAGACCTCCAGCTCAAAAAACGTATATTCCAGGGCATCATTACGGTTATCATAATAGGATAAGGAGTCGAGTTTGTTATGGATTAGATGGCAATTACATGCTAAATATACTCGATTAGGGAAATGCATGATGCCATTTGGCATGTTCTTGGGTAGTGCTTAGATGATCATGGAAGATTCCTTCAGGCCTTTTTCTTGTAATGATGAGTTGGTACTGGAGGTAAGGAAAAGTGTGTATATATGTAGAGAAACAGAGATGAAGAGAGAGATAGAAAAGAATGGATAGGTGTGCGTATGGATAGAGAGAGGGATAGAGAGTGTAGTATGGGATTGTAAGATCTATGATGAGGCTATCATGGAGAAAATACTGAAGCTTCGTTGTTGTATTACCTCCATCCACAAAATATTTAATGTATTTTTGGTTAGTGTAATGTGATGAATTAATACAATGGAGTGGTTTTGAACATTTTTGTTATGGATCTTGATCTGTGTGTTTTCTTTATTATTTATGAATTCAAACCCTTGTGTTCTTGATATTTTTTAGGTTTTATCTATGATATTTTTGTAATGTGATCATGTTTACTTCCATATGTGGTGCGTTTGAACCAAGATTTAGTTCTTGATCTAGATTGTAAGAATCAATGTAACCAATTTCTATATGTGCAAACACCTCTTCGTTAATGGAGAAAATTCTCATGAAGCTCACATCAAGGAGGGGCTCGATGCCTCCACACGCCTCGGGTGAGCGTCCATTCCAGTCTGGATGATGTGCCAGCGCGCTTGGGGCTTGAAGAGAAGTAAGAGGTAAATAGAGACTACACTTCAATTCTTCACCCTTTTTTATGTTGAAGGTCTGGATTTAATCTAGTTTCCTTTAGCGTAGATGTAAGGTCTGAGGGGTATTCATTCCATCAAATCTGCGCGGGGCATGATCACGGCCTCATCTCTTTTGAAGACACTTTGAGCCTTTGCACTTGGCAAAAATTGATCCTTGGTGGGCTCTTTAAGAACCTAACAACTTCACAAATGGACCAACAAATTGGCAACCCTTCTCCTCTTTGATTTCATAATTGCAAATGAAAATATCATCCGACTACCTCTAAATACACTTATTTCTACCCCAAATAAAATATGTCTATTTAATGCTTTTAGAATTGTTTGTATGTCTCTTCAATAATCTTAGAATTGTTTGTATAACCCTAAAAAATCCTTTTTTATTCAGACTTCTCTCCAACTTCCCACCAAAATATTAAGAGTAGTATCCCTTAACCTTGCCTTATAAACTTATTTAAAAATTAATTGAAAATATTTTCCGAATTTAAACTAATTTTATGTGGTTTATTAACCTACGATATGACCCCTATTGCAATTATTTGTTGTTTGTGTGATTTGATCTAGATTTTTAAAATTATTTGTAGCCTCCGGCATGTGGAGGTTTAAGACTTACTTTGTTTGGAGCTTAAACCACTTTTTTCTTTTTTTAAAGATATTATATCATATTTATATCGCTTTCATTAATCAATATCTGATTCTTAGCTTAGGAAACATAATCAGCCTTCTTCTTGTTACATCATAAGGCCTGTCACCCATTTTTTTGTATATTCATACGCAGTAACAAACTCTGAATGGGGCTCCTCCTCCCTTTCAGATTTCTGGATGATTAAGTACAATGTCTTTTCATCTTCATGGAGAAAGATAATAAACTTTGTAACATTATACCACTTATCATCAACCCCGCAGGCATCCATGTATATTTTATTCCACAAATCAATGATTTTACTCAATATTTTCTCCTCTATATTTTCATCAGTTTTAAGTGCCTTAATACTCAGCTGCACGATTCAAACAAAATTCTAACAAAAACACCTCTGGTTTTAGACATCCAATGACAGTCTCCACATCTCTGCAAGCTTGCCCCGAGAAATGAGTTCTGCCCACTAAGTAAACATTATAAACTCCTTTAGGCGCTACAGATTCACAATGCAAAACCACCACTTCCTTTGTTAGCTCTCTAGGAAGCTCAGGGCGCTGTGGTTTTTGCTTCTCAAAAGCACCATGTAATATGAAAACCACTGTAACTCAATACATTTACATTGCCACCATGATTATGTGGCACAAGTATGCGATGTTTTTTTGAGTAAGGGGCTTGTTGTAGTGGCATGGTAACATAGTATGGAACCAGTGGCTGTTGTTGTTTGAGGTGGAATTTGGGTGTGGTAGTTCTAAACTTCTCTTCCCTTTGCACTTACAGGGGTAATTCTCCATAAATCCTAATGAATCATATTTTGTATCAAAATAGAGAGAGAGAGAGAGACAAACTCGTTTTATCTTTGCTAGTAAGATGTAAGAGTATAGTATTTGTGTATTTCCTAGCACAACTCTCTTTATGTCCTTTTTCTTGGTGTTAAAAGCTAGCTAAATACATTATGGGAGATATTGAGGAGTATGTTGAGATCTTTTTAGCCAACTGACATCTTTCAAGAATAATCATGGTGGAGAATGGGATTTCAGGCCTCTTTTACACTGAGGAGTTAGCCCAAGCGAATTCTGAAACATGTGCAAGAGTTTGGGAATTGAGCTCACAATGAGCTTTGTTTTTTTCCAAAATGGCGTATACACGGTACCTTCTTTCCGATTAAATCTAGACCTCCCCTATAGAATTTTAATTTATAGTTTTCATTCTTGTGATATTTTTATTTGTGAATATAGGGTAGGTTTTTCGGTCACTGTCAAGCCAAGCCAAACATGAATTTGTTATATGACAATATATACTAGAAATCGCATGTGAAATATGTGATGGAAACGTTGAAGGGGATGTGGCATGGAAGTTAAAATGGAGGGAATGAAACATCATAATTAGAAGATGGGAAATGAAGAAGGGGTTTAAGGGAGGTCAAGAAAAGGGTTGGGGAAAATGTCGAGGGGGAACAATGCAAAACATTTTTCTTACGACTATGAGTATATGAAACGTGTATGGTCTGTAGGTCATCGAGGCTATGCACTATGGAGATATCTCAAAAAGCAAGTTGTGGTAAATGAATGCATTCAAGAGAAATTTGCATATTTTTGAATCTCGAACTCTGCATATGTTCACTATGAAAATGTATGTTTGAGTTTCTCTATGTAACCGATTTCATACACATTCCAATACTCAATTTGAGTGAAATATGAAAGATGATGGGAAAAAAGGATTCATGGGTCCGACATTCTAAATTCCAATAAATAACTTACATATTTATTTATCATTTGAAACAGAAAATTCCACTTGATTATCTTTTATCATAAAAGGAAGAGCTCTACAAAACATATATAGCTAATCTGATGCATTTTTTAAGTTTTGGTAGCAATATCTGCTTAACAAGATCGTTCCAAATAATCCAATGGCAAACCTCAATTTCACCTAGCTTAGGTCCGAATGATATCAATGCTACATGTTATCCATTCCATTGTGTTAAATGGAAGATGGCAAGGCCGTCATTTATTTTCTTCTTCTAATTTTTTATTCACCTTTTTCAACAACGTAGGCTATGTTACCAAATGCAGTCTAATACATTTTTGTTCCAACGGACATATTGGTAAATGTCATTCACAGGGAAAGTGATATGGGAGTAGTGGGGATAAATACACTTTTAATGGCCATCACCATTATGGATTTAACCTTCATCAACATAAATAACACCTCATAAATATTTAGTATCTTGTTGTGTTAACACCTCATACCATTCAAAGCAGACAACAAACTTGGATACATATTATAACTACATTGTCGTCCAAAACAATGTAAACATCCACTGCTTCCTTGTAATAAATTGTAAGTAACGACCCATGCTCATATTTGTGCTCATGTGACTGTTGCAAATTGGTGTTCCACTTTCAAAATCAAATACCATGAAATGATCAACAACAAAAAAGGTTTTTACAAATTATAAATATTTGTGTAATTATTTGAACAAGAAAGAGGGAAACTTTTTTTTACAAAAAACAAATAAACCATAAATGGTCATGTAACAATGTTTGGTCCAACAATGAAAAGGCTAGTGGAAACACTTCTATTGCACAAAGGTACATAGCTCCACCAAATGTGTTTATCTTCTTCTCTAATAATAATACTAATTCTAAATTTTTGGTGGAAACTCTGATGTGAATGTATGGTGTGTAGGTCATTGAGGATATGCACTATGGAGATATCTCTTAAAGCACGTTGTGGTAAATGAATACATTCAAGAGAAACTTGCATATTTTTGAAACTTCAACTCTGCATATGTTCACTATGAAAAATGTATGTTTATGTTTCCATATGTAACACATGTTATACACATTCCAATACTCAATTCCATTGAAACATGAAAGATGATGGGGAAAATGGTTTCTTGGGTCTGACATTCCAAATTCTGATAAATAACTTAAATATTTATTTATCATTTGAAACAGAAAATACCACTTGATTATCTTTTATCATAAAAGGATGAACTCTACAAAACATATACAACTAATCTGTTGCATTTTTTAAGTTCCGGTAACAATATCTGCTTAATGATATCATTCTAAATAATCCAATGGCAAACCTCGATTTCACCTAGCTTAGGTCTGAATGATATCAATGCCACATGTTATCTGCTCCACTGTGTAGTTTCCAAATGGAAGATGGAAAGGACATCATTTATTTTCTTCTTCTAATTGTTTATTCACCTTATTTCAACAAGGTAGGCTATGTTAGCAAATGCATTCTAACACATTTTTGTTCCAAGGGGCATCTTTGTAAATGACATTCCCAAGGAAAGTGATATGGGAGTAGTGGGGATAAATACACTTCTGATGGCCATCACCATTATGGATTTAACCTTCATCAAAAAAAATAACACCTAATTAATATTTAGTATCTTGTTTTGTTAACACCTCATACCATTCAAAGCAGAGAAAAAACTTCGATACATACTATCACTACATTGTCGGCCAAAACAATGTAAACATCCACTGCTTCCTCATAATAAATTGTAAGTTGTTGCCCATGCTCGTATTTGTGCTCTTGCTACTATTGCAACTTGGTGTTGCACTTTCAAAATCAAATACCATGAAATGATCAAAAATGAGAAAGGTTTTTTACAGATTATAATTATTTGTTTAATTATTTAAAGAATAAAGAGGGAAACATTTTTTTTTAAACTGTAAATGGTCATGTAGCAATGTTTGGTCCAACAACAAAAAGGCTAGTGGAAACACTTTTGTTGCATGAAGGTACATGGTTCCACCAAATGTGTTTATCTTCTTCTCTAATAGTAATACTAATTCTAAATGTTTGGTGGAAACTCTAATGTGACTCTCTTTTTTTCTCTACCGACCATGCGTATATGAAACATGCATGGTGTGTAGGTCACCAAGGCTATGCACTATGGAAATATCTCATAAATAAAGTTATAGTAAATAAATACATTCAAGAGAAACTTACATATTTTTTAATCTTGAACTCTGGATATGTTCACTGTGAAAAATGTATGTTTAAGTTTCCTTATGTAACCGATTTCATACACATTCCAAAACTCAATTTGAGTGAAACATGAAAGATGATGGAAAAAATGGTTTCTTGGGTCTGACATTCCAAATTCCAGTTAAAAAGTTACAAATTTATTTATAATTTGAAATAGAAAATGCCACTTGATTATCTTTTATCGTAGAAGGAAGAGCTCTACAAACCATATAAAACTAGTCTATTGTAGTTTGTAAGTTCCGGTAACAATATCTGCTTAATGAGATCGTTCCAAATAATCCAATGGAAAACCTTGATTTCACCTAGCTCAAGTCTAAATGATATCCATGCCATGTGTTATCCGCTCCACTATGTAGTGTCCAAATGGAATATGGAAAGGCCATCATTTATTTTCTTCTTATGATTGTTTATTCACCTTCTTTCAACAACGTAGGCTATGTTAGCAAATGCAATCTAATACATTTTTGTTCCAAGGTGTATATTAGTAAATGACATTCGCAAGGAAAGTGATATGGGAGTAGTGGGGATAAATACACTTTTGATGGCCATCACCATTATGGATTTAGACCTTCATCAACACAAATAACACCTCATAAATATTTGGTATCTTTTTTTGTTAACACCTCATACCATTCAAAGCAGAGAACAAACTTGGATACATACTATCACTACATTGTCAACAAAAACAATGTAAACACCCACTTCTTCCTTGTAATAAATTTTAAGTAGTGGCCCATGCTCGTATTTTTTCTCATGTTATTGTTGCAACTTTTTGTTGCACTTTCAAAATAAAAAAGCATGGAATGATCAACAATGAGAAATGTCTTTTACAGATTATAATTATTTGTTTAATTATTTAAAGAATAAATAGGGCACCTTCTTTTCTTTTTTTTTAACTATAAATGGTCATGTAACAATGTTTGGTCCAACAACGAAAATTCTAGTGGAAACACTTCTATTGCACGAAGGTACATGGTTCCACCAAATGTGCTTATCTTCTTCTCTAATAGTAATAATAATTCTAAATCTTTGGTGGAAACTCTGATGTGATAGTTTTTTTTTCTCTACCGACCATGCGTATATGAAACGTGTATGGTGTGTAGGTCATCAAGGCTATTCACTATGGAGATATCTCATAAAGCAAGTTATGATAAATGAATACATTCAAGAGAAACTTGCATATTTTTGAATCTTGAACTCTACATATGTTCATTGTGAAAAACGTATTTTAAATTTCCTTATGTAACTGATTTCATACACATTCACATACTCAATTCGAGTGAAACATGAAAGATGATGGAAAAAATGGTTTCTTG
This sequence comes from Taxus chinensis, assembly GCA_019776745.2. Taxonomy (NCBI): domain Eukaryota; kingdom Viridiplantae; phylum Streptophyta; class Pinopsida; order Cupressales; family Taxaceae; genus Taxus; species Taxus chinensis. The sequence goes on from CM034151.1 coordinate 841,140,506, forward strand.
GGTCCGACATTCCAAATTCCAGTATGAAAGTTACAAATTTATTTATCATTTGAAACATAAAATGCTACTTGATTATCTTTTATCATAAAAGGAAAAGCTCTACAAACTATATACAACTAATCTGTTGTATTTTTAAGTTCTGGTAACAATATCTACTTAATGAGATTGTTCCAAATAATCCAATGTTAAACCTTGATTTCACCTAGCTTAGGTCTGAATGATATCAATGCCACATGTTATATACTCCACTATGTAGTGTCCAAATGGAAGATGGAAAGGCCATCATTTTATTTTCTTCTTCTAATTTTGTATCCACCTTCTTTCAACAATGTAGGCTATGTTAGAAAATGTAGTCTATCACATTTGTGTTCCAAGGGGCATATTTGTAAATGACATTCGCAGGGAAAGTGATATGGGAGTAATGGGGATACATACACTTTTGATGACCATCACCATTATGGTTTTAACCTTCATTAACACAAATAACACCTCATAAATGTTTAGTATCTTGTTGTGTTAACATCTCATACCATTCAAAGTAGAGAAAAAACATGGATACATATTATCACTACATTCCCAGCAAAAACATTGTAAACATCCACTCTTTCCTCGTAATAAATTGTAAGTAGTGGCCCACATGCTCGTATTTGTTCTCATGCTACAGTTGCAACTTGGTGTTGCACTTTCAAAATCAAATACCATGGAATGATCAACAACGAGAAAGGGTTATTACAAATTATAATTATTTAAAGAAGAAAGAGGGCAATGTTTTTACAAATAAAAAATAAACCATAAATGTTCATGTAACAATGTTTGGTCCAACAACGAAAAGGATAGTGGAAATGCTTCTGTTGTGCGAAGGTACATGGTTCCACCAAATTTGGTTATCTTCTTCTCTCATATAATACTAATTCTAAATGTTTGGTGGAAACTCTTATGTGACTTTTATTTTCTCTACCGACCATGTGTATATGAAATGTGTATGGTGTGTAGGTCATCGAGGCTATGCACTATGGAGATATCTCATAAAGCAAGTTGTGTTAAATGTATACATTTAAGAGAAACTTGTATATTAAAAATATATGTTTGAGTTTCCTTATGTAACCAATTTCATACACATTCCAATACTCAATTCAAGTGAAACATGAAAGATGATGGAAAAAATGGTTTCCTATGTCCAACATTCCAAATTCCAGTAAAAAATTACAAATTTATTTATCATTTGAAACAGAAAATGTCACTTGATTATCTTTTATCTTAAAAGGAAGAGCTCTACAAACCATATACAACTAATTTGTTGCATTTTTAAATTCCAGTAACAATATCTTCCTAATGAGATTGTTCCAAATAATCCAATGGAAAACCTCGATTTCACCTAGCTCAGGTTCGAATGATATCAATGCCACGTGTTATCCACTCCACTGCGTAGTGCCCAAATGGAAGATGGAAATGCTATCATTTATTTTCTTCTTCTAATTTCTTATTCATCTTCTTTCAACAACGTAGGCTATGTTAGCAAATGCATTCTAACACACTTGTGTTCCAAGGGGAATATTGGTAAATGGCATTCGCAGGGAAAGTGATATGGGAGTAGTGGGGATAAATACACTTTTAATGGCCATCACCATTATGGATTTAACCTTCATCAACACAAATAATGATGCATAAATATTTAGTATCTTGTTGTGTTAACACCTCATACCATTCAAAGCAGAGAAAAAACTTTGATATGTACTATCACTACATTGTCATCCAAAACAATGTAAACATCCATTGCTTCCTCGTAACAAATTGTAAGTAGTGGCCCATGCCCATATTTGTGTTGATGTTATTGTTGCAAATTGGTGTTTCAATTTCAAAAGCAAATACCATGGAATGATAAATGACGAGAAAGTATTTTTACTAATTATAATTATTTGTTAAATTATTTAAAGCTAAAAGAGGTCAAATTTTTTTAAAAAACAAATAAACCATAAATGGTCGTGTAGCAATGTTTTGTCCAACAACAAAAAGGCTAGTGGAAATTATTATGTTGCATGAAGGTACATGGTTCCACCAAATGTGTTTATCTTCTTCGCTAATAGTAATACTAATTCTAAATGTTTGGTGGAAACTTTGATTTGACTATTTTTTTTCTACATTTGTTGGAATTCAAACAATCTTGAAATGTTTGGTAAAATGGAAATGTCATGTAAGAAGATATTAGTTAATCCATACACATGATATTAGCACTAAAAGATCGTACCGATACTATAAATGCCACCATACCTTCCACCAAGGTCATGAATTTTTTATTTCTCCCTTTAGCACTGGACTTTCAATTAGTCCACCCTGTGTTGACTGCTTCTAATGCTCTTAGTAAATATGCATGAAAAAAACACATGATAATCTAGTGTAATGTTTTTCGGAATATAATTACACTAGAGGTGTCTCCTTTAAAGAGAGCCCCCCTGGAAAACGTCAAATACCGGCGGGCCTCTCCATGGCAATATTTTCAGAATTTTTTCCCGACCATCATTTTTTCATGGAAACTAACTGTTCTTGGCATAGTTTGTTTTACAAGGAAACAAAAAAACCAGAGAAAAAAATGGAATTCCAAGCCTAACAACCACAACCTGCATCCGTATTACTAGACAAATGATTTTGTGCTCCATACCAAATTGAATTTACTGTGTAGAGAAAAACCTTCACCTTCACCGACGGGGATTTCAGGGTCACTGACTCCAACAATAATGCCCTCCTCAATCAAGCCATTATTTCTATCTCTGAGTGGGACGTAGTTTGTTTCTAGTGGTAGAGATGAGCACTACAGAGCGAGAGAGCTTGTGAGAATCAAACCTTGAACTTCCTGTAATTTGCTTCTTAAATTGTTTCACCTGTTCTGAGAATGTTGTGAAACTGTAAGCTCGAACTATTCTGCTACCACCCATTACAAAATACACTCCTTTTCTAATTCTCTTTGCATCTACTTCACAGTCATGATTTTTGAGAACCTCGTAAGATACAAGACAAGGAAGCCCTAATATATCCCCTATACAGAGTACATACCGCCACAAAAAGAAAACCATGAATTAAGTCAGATAGCTTTAAAAATATATTTAATATGATCTGGCAGTGGAAACAAAGGTTTACCCCAAAAGTCTGTCTAGATTTTTCTCGAGGAAACTCTATCTGTGTGAAAGTGTATTTTGTTGATAACTATTTCATGCCAGGAAAACATGAAACTAAGTAGGTCATTACGTTTCTTGCTATCAGGCTCCAAACCTACGTTGTTGAAGGCTACCACTATTCAACTTTGAATTTTGGGTTCTACAACAGATCCATTGATTAATTTATATGCAGGGTTTAAATGTCGAAGTTCGTTGTAGATGTTTTTCGATGCACTGTAGATGAGAAGCATTTAGAGGGGCTAAATCTAATGATAAGAATTTTTCCATCCCCGCAAAGAAATCATCGTTGTTTCAGCTGAAGACAACACTTGAAGTGTTCATGGTGGGTAATAAGGATAAAAAAGTGAGTGATTTCCATGTAAAGGGAAGCTATTTCGACTAATCCTGCACAATATATCAAGGCAGGTGCATCCTTACAGAGGTACACATCCATCATCCATACACCAAAAGAAAACAGTAATTTGATGATTATGATTTATTTAATTTGGGGATTAATCAAATGTTAGATTTTTTTATATTGTGAATCAGATGAGGCATAAATACATGGTGAAAAATGTATTGTTGGGAAAGGATAAGTTTGCAATGATTATGCAGCTTGGTGTCGATTACACCTTGGTAGTTCTTGTTATTCACTGATTGTTTTTGTTGGGAAATGTCAAATATTTTTGGCACCTCTATTTTTGTCAGCCATCATTTTCTAACTGACATCCAACTTTCAATTAGTTGTCCTCTGCACAGTTTTTCTTTTCGTTTATTTACATGTGTTCACTGTCGTAAACAACTGAATAACCATCAAAAGGTTTATTCACCGTTACTAGCTACATGTAGTTTTGGTTGGTGACAATAGTAATGTAATTTTTCCCTTTATGATTCTTGTTTCTAGATTTATCTTTTCCTATATTCTTTAGTTGCATAACTTGCATCTATAGTTAGGCGGATACTATTTGGTTAAAATTTCTAGCGGTATCATAAGGATGTTCAACGCGAAATTCATTCTCATCGACATTGTGATTTCTCGAGACGATAATATTAATGAATACATTGTTATGTTTGACCAAATTATCATAGTGCTATACATGTATAGATAGATCTTATATTGTAAAATTTATAAAAGAATATATTGATAACAATAATACTATTCATTAATATTAATATGTGTTTATTTTAGGATTTTTGTTTCTAGAAAGTTTAATGTTGTACATGACAAATTTGAAAGTAATTACATGTAATTTATATAGGACATGGGTACCTTCAATAGGTATTGTCATTGTTTCACAAAATACCATTAAGTGTCCATACAATTGATTCATATTTATAAGTGTAGTCTCAGGCTATATTAAAATAGGAGCTTTGACACTAGGTAGGGACATAATCCAAAGCATAATGGAGATGGGATACGAATTTTAGTATATGTTGTACTTGTATGTGCTCTAGTAAACATATAAGCAAACTTAGAAGCATATAATTGACATGTCAACTATTGGCAGTCGGTAGATGGGACGTAAATCCTTCTGCCTGCCCACCTGGTAAATGAGAGAATCAATCAATCGTGTATAATTGTATACATTATTGTGATTGGTTTGGACACATAGAGTATTGAATTACCAAACTGTTCCTAAAATTGTATACATATAACACGCATAATATGCACAGCAAGGGTTTTTAGTTAAAGTTTTAGTGTTTCTACATTGGAATTTGCTATGTTTCAATTTTCCACCCGAGATTAGAAATCATATGAAATTTTTTGTGTATTTTTTCACATTTTATGGGATTTGAGTGCATTTTATGGCGCAATGGAATCAATAATTTATGTCATCACTTCATGTTGCATACGTAACCACGAAATACATTGTTTTGTCTGTCTATTTGTTTTTTCACACTCAACAAATCTCACAGATTGAAGGGCTCATTTTGTATCCTCACCTTTGTGAAATATGCATAATGGTATACCACTTTAAAATGCACAAAATATAGAAAATTTTCAGCCACATAAAATACTGAATTTACCAGATTTTTACAGTTGGGACAGCGAACTAAAGAAACTTAATATTTGCCAAAATGTCCACCCAAAATACTTGAAAATTTAAATAGAACTTGATATTATTATAAAGGACATAAGGAAACTATTTTTAGAATTTTACAGAGATTAAACTGTCGCCAGAAAAAGTACAGCGTACCCTAGACAGTGGGAAAACTACCGAGGTTCGAAACCCTCTAAATACAAGAGCAGTAATAAGGGTCTTTGGAAATAAAATTAACATATATAGGCAATAATAATTCCACCTTCATATCTGAAAACAGACGGCTGGAAACCCCCCAAATAAAGGTTGTAAGTTGCCTCACTTGGAATGGGGTCAGAAAATGATGGAGGCGCCTTCAATGAGCTACCATGCCCAGCCCAAATGGCTATCGTGAATCTAATTTGAAGCCCCTCTACTTATCTTCCCTAAATGCCCCCAAGACCCTCGAGATCCTTCCTCTGAAACCTCTATTAATATCTCTGTCACATAGCCCTGAAAGCGGCTCCAAAATGATAGACTAGGGTAGATCTCTCACTACCAAAGAATGCCTTGTTAGCTAGGGACGGGTCTCTCACCACCAAAGCTAGGGTCTTTATGGGTTTTCACTCCACAATTTGTAGATGTGCAATAGCAGCAGTTGCATGAGAAGGGGTCAATAAAATGTATATGAAAAAAAGTTCCCTTTCCTTTCTCCCCCAGCTCCTTATATACATTCCAAAGCAAAAGAGCCCCAATAGACCCTATATGCATTTCATTCTATGGAGGGGCCGATAAAATAAAGTGACTTAAGTTACTTTTCCCCTTTAAGTTGCCATGGTTCAAAAGTGACCCTCAATGCAAAATTAGACTATTAGAACCACGTGGCACCCTCCCCATAGCTCCCAACGTCCACAGCTCCTTGGGTCTGACCATGGCTTGGACTCGACCTAGCCCTTGTTCTTTTGGCACAGGAAAAGGGGACATTACAATCCTCCCTTCCCGAGAAATACTTGACCCCAAGCATTATCTTGTCCTGCTATAGCAGCTAAATACCGCGCTGTAATTTTTTCCACCTCACCCTATCGTCCATCAAGGATCCATGTAATCCGAAGTAACCAAGAAACCCCATGCTATCATCATGACCTCCATATGGTACCAAGAGCAATGTTGTCCATGAAGTAGAATGATACCCAAACTGAATCTCCACTGGTACCCACACTGAAATTTCCAATTGGTCCAATCCCTGCAAATGCAAGGTTTTCATCATGGAATCACTCACGGCCTCTCCAATCAACTCCTGGGTATGAAATTTCACTCTGAATCCTTTAGAGTCCCCTGAATCATCTTGTGAATCAAACTGTTTGCACACAAATGGTTCTAACTCTCCCACCTGACCTACACTCGTGTGAGAGCAAGGCTCCTCATATTATATCTCAATGTGTCCCGTGGAGGAAAAGTCCCAATACTCCAATAGATAGTCAACTGGCAATATCAGCTCCACATAGTCCACCTCCTGCATTGAATGTGAACCTACTGAATAACCATGAGGCAATTTCGTCTCTCCACTGACTAACATGTGGGTGAAGTGCTCACTGGGCATAGAAGAAGCAAAATGCATATGAGTTTTATCCCATGTCGATTCAAAAAATGATGAACCCGTAAGCTCTGACATGTCATAGTGACAAACTGTATATGCCTGTATAAATTTGAGGATAGCCTCCCTCAACCTATGCCATATGAACCTCTCTGACATGAGCCTATAGGTCTCATCGAAGCTCAAGTGCCCAGTCACGGTAGAATAATACACATGTCGCAATATCTCCATCCTCAACCATGAATCTTACACAAGGATCCATCTTCCCTTAGAGAAGATCATCTCATCCTCCAATTTGTATCTATCATCCTGTATGTGGCCATCCAAAATCTCACAAGTGTGTCGGTTCTTGGAATACTCAACAAGAAAAAGAGATCTCCAGTCTACCAAAACTTCAAATGACCAACATAATGATAAACTCGGATGGTCTGAACCTATAATCCCAATCTCTGTAACTGTCTCATGTGTAACACTATTGGTTACACCCACATCCATGACTCCACTCACCCCATCTAGAGTCAAAGTCTCCATCCTATCTAACTCACTCCACAATTCAACATCATCTGACTCACTCTCCACATAAGTCATTATGGTGTACTATGTGCCTGCAGCAAACAATCCGTCAGAATAGGAGTCATCAAACATCCCAGTTGTCTCATTCCTTTTGATGTCACCATGATCCATAAGACACTGAGTTCCTTCATAATTCAACCGCTGCAATGACATGCTTCTTTCTTCATCAATCACATCTTTTGCAATCTGCCCTTGTATACCATGAAATCTAACTTCTTTGTTTTCCTTGAAAAATTTTAGTTTATCCACATGAGGGATGAATGCAAATTTCCCAAAATATGGAAGCCAATATGTCCAATGAATGATTCTAACTTCAAATAACCCAAATGTACAAACACATTCAAGTACTTCACATCTCTTAATGACAATAAACAAATGAGTTACCTTCTTAGTGCAAGACATGTCTTTCCATGGACATAACTCATCAATCCCTTCTATGTTGGGAATATACATGGCTTCTCCCTCATCATACTTTATTCTCTTTCCCCATATTTTCATTTCATTGTAGATACAAGAGAAAGGGAAATAGAACTCATGCATCCATAAACTTTATCACAAGGAAATTCATACCTCTTGCTATACCCATTGATTCTCATCATGAGAGAAGACAACACATCTGAAATAACATAATTGGGGCTGCTCATCATACCTTTGTAGCTTAGAATTTCTGATATAGGATCAACATCTTCATTATCCTTTGATTTTTTAACACATGCATCATCGTCTTCCTTAACATCATGCAACCATTACATCCCAAAAATAGTATTACCTCTAGCAAATTCAACCACAATAAATATACCACATACCTCATTTCCTTTCACTATCATGGGCTCCTGCATTGTTTTTTTTGCCAACATATGCTTATTCACTGAATCAAGATCAATGTGAATGGAGGATGTGTTTATCCCATCTAGCATACCTTGAGACATGATTATGAAATAGTCTTCCCCAATCATCCAAGCATATAAATGTTTTCCCAAATAATAGAGACATGGCAAAAACATAGGATAACTCAACAAGCTAGGAAAATGGTAACCATTCTCATACCTTAGGATGCCAAAGTCATGAATGCACCTTGAATTCCAATCTTCTTTTTTAACAACAAATTGCACCTTGATTCTTTGAGCACTTTGAGGACCAAATGCCCCCTCTAACCCTTCCAAGGGTTCCACCATGTAGCGGGTATAAATATCAGTCATGGGATCTATTAATAAAGCATTTAGAAACATCCAAAACAACACCATTCCTATTGTGATTCATGATTTTAGATGGAGAATAAGTGGAAAAAGAATTAACACCTTTCATAATTTTATGATCATTACTACTTGGTAAATCCATCCCATATGATAATGGCTTATTCTTTGGAGGATTGATAGGTACCTATTGGATTGAAATATCTTTTTCAATTTTGCAACCAACTAGCCATGTTTGTTCATACCTTTCAATGCCATCAATGTCCTCCGTGTGTTCAAGATAGACATATGTTGAGCTTCCCCCAACATTGTTTCCTGAGTTCCTTTCAAGGCCATCAGTGTCCTCCGTGTGTTCAAGATAGACATATGTTGAGCTTCCCCCAACATTGTTTCCTAAGTGTCTATTGAAATTATTTGAAAGTTGATCAAAATTTGTTGGTTTGGAAATTACAGCAGGCTGCAATTTTACACCAGTGTCCATGTGAGGATCCTCCTCATGTGCCAGCTGCTCCATAAAGTCTTCTTTCAGGGGTGTAGTCTTTCTTGCATCAATTTCCCTCATCGTTTCCTTGAAATCTTGTATGTGTTGTCTTGCTTGAGTCACTATCAACCTAGCAGCTTTAGCTCTGTTATTCCATTCCTCACACTTTTTAAGATTTTCCATTACATCCTCCTTGCTTTCATAAACAAATTTCTTCTCCTGAGATGGAATAATTTCTCTAACAAGCAAATTTTCACTAATGCAATTATTTTTCTCAATGGAAATCATACCCTTTTTCTATAAGCTTCTTCTTCTAACGAGTTCTTTTGTAATTCAGGTACCGGCATATGATGACCTCGTTTGGGATTACTACCAATCTTCATCATACAATAATTTAGAAATGACATATTATCTCTGAAACCCCTACTCAAAGATTGGTATTTCCTCTAACAAGAATCCTCATCAATCACCTCTATTGTCTGCCCTCTAACACTGTTCTCACCATGTTCCTTATTTTCCCTAGATCTGCTTTGATTCACATTCTAAGTGAGCTAGCTCAAATAAAGGTTAGTGGCTTCTTGTTGTTTCACCATGTTGGTGAACATTTCCTTCATAAAACCCACATTGAGATCTTTCCAAACTAACATATTTAACGCACACATGATGGAGGAACAACATCTCTGATACCACTGAATTATCCCTAATGGGATACCACTTTAAAATGCACAAAATATAGAAAATTTGCAGCCACATAAAATATTGATTTTACCATATTTTTACAGTTGGGGCAGTGAACTAAAGAAACTTAATATTTGCCAAAATGTCCACCCGAAATTCTTAAAAATTTAAATAGAGCTTGATATTCTTATAAAGGACATAAGGAGACTATTTTTTAGACTTTTACAAATATTAAACTGTTGCCATAAAAAGCACAGTGTGCCCTAGACAACGAGAAAACTACCGAGGTTCGTAACCCTCTAAATGCAAGAGCAGTAATAAGGGTCTTTGGAAATAACATTAACATATATAGGCCATGTTGGGGTTAGCACACCGGTTGTACAGAAAATATATCAGATCTAAGCATACATGCAAATAAAAGCGGATATTCTACCAAAAGAAATATACAAAACAAGAGACATAAATCAACACTAGATTTAATGTGGTTCACCCAGTGTGGGCTACACCCACCAAGAAACAAGCCAATCTATTATCCAAAGCTTTGACAAGATATACAATGAAAATTTATAATCTTCCACACCTCTCAAATGTTCAATACTTTCTTCCTTCAAGATTTTTCTCTACCACCAAGAATTCTCTCTCACCAACCTTTTTAGGTTCCTTCTAATTCTTGTTAATTCTATTACTTCTAAACCCTAGATTTTATGCTTATATAGTCATTTATAGACTTAGGGTGCTTAGCCATGCAATTACAATCAATAAATCTATTTTAATGCTAAAAATAGATATAATTTCTGAGAGTTAATTAAAACTTCATCGCATAGGTAGCTGACGTCAGTTTTGACTAACCATCGCCATTCCTACTTGCCCTTGACCGATGTTGTTCTTCCCTGACTAATGCCGATCTATCCTGACTGATATTGGTCTGCCCTTAACCGATGTCGGTTACTGTATTTTCCAACAAGTTTCTATTGCATGCTAAAATTAAGTAATTGAGATCCATGACTCAACAATCTCCCACTTGGAGATTAATTACTGCACCATACCTATACAATGTCATTCTTAGATCTTTCCTTAGATTTAGTTCTTCCTCTTCAAGTCTCAAACTCGAAGACCAACAGAAGTGGAGTGTAGCTCCAACTTCTCCTTTATTAATGGCTTCGTTAGCATATCCGCAGGGTTCTTGCTCATATGAATCTTTTCTAGATTCAACTATCCACCCTCCAATACCTGTCGTATGAAGTGGTACCTCAACTGAATGTGTTTCATTCTCTAATGAAATACTGAGTTCTTTGCCAAATGAATTGCACTCTTACTGTCACTGAACAGTTTACAATCACCTTTCTCCTTTCCCAACTCTTCCATTAACCTACTCATCCATATCATCTCCTTATTAGCCTCTGTATCTGTAACATACTCTGCCTCTGTACTAGAAAAATCCACAACCTTCTATAATCTTGAAATCTAACTAACTATTGTTCCACCTCCTGTGAAAATATATCCATTAGTGCTCCTTCTACCATCCAGATCTCTGGCCATATCCGAATTAACATAGCCATGTAATGAAATATCTAAACCTCGATAGCATAACTACATGCTAGATGTCCCTTTAAAATATCTGAGTATCCATTGGACTACTTTCCAATGCTCTTTACCTAGATTAGCCATATATCTACTCACAACTCCCACTGCATGTGCAATGTCTGGTCTTGCACAAACCATAGCGTACATGAGACTTCCAACTGCTGAAGCATATGGCACTCATGTCATGTATTTAACCTCCTCATGTGATGAAGGACACTAATCTTTTCTTAATTTGAAGTGTCCAGCCATAGGTGTGCTAACATGTTTTGCATTCTACATATTGAACCTTTCTAACACCTTGAAGATATAATCCTCCTGAGACAAATATAATTTCTTGTTTTTCCTATCTTTGTGTATTCACATGCCAATGATTCTTTTTGTAGCTCTTAAATCCTTAATAGAAAATGTGTGAGCTAGCTTTCTCTTAAGCTCATCAATGTCCTGCATACTAGATCCTACAATAAGCATATCATCCACATATAGTAAAAAAATAATATAGCTCCCATTTTCAGGCTTCTTGAAATAAACACAATGGTCAGATCCACATCGCAAGTAACCATGCTCATGCATAAAACTATCAAACCTCATGTACCATTGCCTCGGAGCTTGCTTGAGCCCATATAGGCTCTTTTTCAACCTGCACACTAATTTCTCCTTACCCTTGACTTCATACCCAAGCGGTTGCTGCATATAAACTTCTTCATCCAAATCACCATAAAGGAAAGTCATCTTCACATCTAGTTGCTCTAAATGCAAATCTTCTACTTCAACTAAACTCAATACAGTACGAATAGAAGTCATCTTAACAACAGGAGAAAATATTTCACCAAAGTCAATACCTACTTTCTGTGCAAATCCCTTTACTACAAACCTTGCCTTGTACCTTTTCTATCCACCCTAATCTTCCTTGATCCTGTAAACCCACTTGTTCTGTAATGTTCTCTTTCCTACTGGCAACTTAACCAAATCCCAAGTTTGGTTTTGTTCCAAGGAGTCCATCTCCTCATCCATGTCATGCTCCCACTGAACTTGATTCTTATCCTGCATTGCTTCTTCAAAACTCTTTGGTTCACCATTATCAGTCAATAATAAATAAAATAGAGAATGTTTAAATCTTCCTGAAAGTTTACTTACCCTTTGTGACCTTCTAACAGGAGTTTGGGGTACCGGAGGCTCTATCTGGGCTTCCTGAACAATAGTATCAACTTTTGATAGTGACCGACACTGGTCACCTCTAACCGATGTTGATTCTACTAAACGATGTTGGTTTCGATCCTCTGTAACCATCAGCGATTCATCTGACCAATGTCGGTCAGGGACTAAACGACCACGGTTACTGTGTATTTCTATAGGTGTTTCTTTAAAACCTGAGAGTTCATTTTCATCAATAAACTTCTCAATTTTCTCATCCTTGGGTACCAAAATTTGATCTCTGTACAATCTCTTTTCATTCCATTCAACATCATGACTCCTAATAATTTTAGAATTATCTAAATCCCAAAAATGGAAACCGAAATCACCAGATCCATAACCAATGAAAGTGCACCTCTTGGATTTTGCATCCAATTTTTTTCTATTTTCCTTATCAACATGCACAAAATCTTCTGAACCAAAAACTTTAAGAAAAGAAAGATGTACCTATTTTCTGGTTTAAGCTTCCTCTGACATTCCTCCATCTAGTGAACTTGAAGGGCCATGATTAATCAAATAAAATTTTGTATCAACTGCTTCTACCCAAAACTGCAAGGGCAATCTAGAATGTATCCTCATACTTCTAGCATGTTCCATGATTGTCATGTTCATTCTTTCTACAACACCATTCTCTTGTGGTGTTCTTGGAATCGTTCTTTCTCTACATATCCCATTCACTGAACAATAATCATTGAAATCCTTGTTATAGTATTCATCATTATTTTCAGATCTAAAGCACTTTAACTTAGAATTTCATTCATTCTCAACAAGGGCTTTCCATCTTTTAAAAGTCTCAAAAACATCATATTTACGTTTAATAAAATAAACCCATACATTTCTTGTAGCATCATCAATGAAAGTAACATAATATTGAGATCGTCCATGAGAAGCAACCTGAGCTGGTCCCCACACATCTGAGTGTACAAGCTCCAATTTCTGCTCCTTCTTAGTTGCCCCAACTTTGAGAAATCTCACTCTCTTTTACTTTCCAAAGATAAAATGCTCATAAAAATCAAGATCTAAATATTTCAAATCTGATGACTTACCCTTAGCCTTTAAGATCTACATTCCTTTTTGACTCATATGACCCAACCGGTTATGCCACATGCATACATCTAAATCTGAAGTAGATAATGTAGAAAAGGAATCAGTAATACAGGTAGATAAATATAACATTCCTACCTTCTTACCTCTTGCCATAACAAAATAACCCTTGATGACTTTCTAAGAGTCTACTGTAAAAGTAACCATGCAACCATATTCACCTAGTTGCCCTGCAGAAATAAGAATCCTCCTAAGGCTTGGCACATGCCTCATTTCTTTCAATACCCATGTATTTCCATTTTTTAATTTTAGATGAACTTCCCCTTTACCAATAATACTGCAAGGTTCATCATCACCCAAATAAACATGCCCAAAATTGTCCTAGACATAATTTTTGAAATAACCCTTATTAGGGGTTGCATGGAAAGAAGCTCCTGAATCTAAAACCCATGATTCAATTCTACTATCTAAAGAAAGAATAAGATCATCTTGCATTACCTCTGATGCAGTAAGATTTTCTTCTTTACCTTTACCTAGTTGTTGATTCTCTTTATCCTTTGACCAACAATATTTCTTTGCATGTCCTTTCTTTCCACATTTCCAACAAGTAATTCCCTTACTTCTGGATTTAGATCTGCTTTCCCTTGACTTTGATTTCCAATTACTCTTATGCTTGGATCTCTCCTTCTGCCTACCCCTGCTTTCTACATTCAAAGCATTTCCAGATGATTATTCCTCTATACTCTTCCTGCAAATTTCTTCATTCAAGATTATACTAACCACATCATCAAACTTCAAAATATTATTAGCAAATGTATTACTAATAGTCATTACCAAGTTGTCCCAACTATCAGGCAAAGAACATAATAATAAAAGTGCTTTTACTTTATCATCAAAAGGTATTGCAACTGATTTTAACTGATTTACAATAGATCAGAAATCATTTAAATGACTAGAGGCAGATTCACCTTCATGCATCTTAGAACTAAATAGTTTCTTTATCAAATAAACTTTATTTGAAGCACTAGGTTTTTCATATAAATTAGCAAGAGATTTCATTAAGTCTACCGTAGAAGCCACTTCTATAATATTGGAAGCCACGGATGCTGCCAGGCTCAATCTTATAGATCCCAAAGCCTTTCTGTCAAGAATCTTCCATTCTTCATAAGTCATCTTCATAGGTCTAGACTTCTCATCCAACGGTAAGTACAAATCTCTTTGATACAGATAATCCTCAATCTGCATCTTCCATAATTGATAATTTTGGCCTTCAAATTTCTCTACCTTGTATTTGTTATCTTCTACCATTGTTGTAGCTCCCACTCAATCAGAAAACCCTCTGTGAGTAAATCTGTCAAAACACAAAACCCTCAAACAAAGCTCTGATACCAGTTGTTGGGGTTAGCACACTGGTTATACAAATAATATATCAGATCTAAGCATACATGCAAATAAAAGAGGATATTCTACCAGAATAAATATACAAAACAAGATACAAATCAACACTAGATTTAACATGGTTCACCCAGTGTGGGCTACGTCCACCAAGAAACAAGCAAATATATTATCCAAATCTTTGACAAGGTATACAATGAAGATTAACAATCTTCCACACCTCCTAGTTGTTCAGTACTTTCTTCCTTCAAACTTTTTCTCTACCACCAAGAATTCTCTCTCACCAACCTTTTTAGGTTCCTTCTAATTCTTGTTAATTCTCTTGCTTCTAAACCCTAGCTTTTATGCTTATATAGTCATTTATAGACTTAGGGCACTTAGCCATGTAATTACAATCAATAAATATATTTTAATGTTAAAAATAGATATAATTCCTGATAGTTAATTAAAACTTCGTCACACAAGTAACCGACGCTAGTTCTGCCTAACCGTCACTGTTCCTACTTGCCCTTGACCGATGCCGGTCTTCCCTGACCGATGTCAGTCTTCCTTGACCAATGCCAGTCTGCCCTTAACCGATGTCAATTACTATATTTTCCAGCAAGTTTCTATAGCATGCTAAAATGAAATAATTGGGCTCCACAACTCAACAGGTAGTAATAGTTCCACCTTCAGAACTGAAAAAGGCCAACTAGAAAACCCCCAAATAAAGGTTGCAAGTCACCTCACTTGGAATGGGGTCAGAAAATGATGGAGGCACCTTCAACGAGATGCCACGCCCAGCCCAAATGGCTACCGTGAATCTGATCTTGAGCCCCTCTTCTTATCTTGCCCAAATGCCCCCAAGACCCTCGAGATCCTTCCTCTGAACCCTCTATTAATGTCTCTTCCACACATCCCTGAAAGTGGCTCCAAAATGACAGACTATGGTAAATATCTCACTACTGAAGATTTCCTTGCTAGCTAGGGACGGGTCTCTCACCACCAAAGCTAGGGTCCCTGTGGGATTTAAATCCACAAGCTAAAGATGCGCAACAGCAGCAGTTGCATGAGAAGGGGTCAATAAAATGTATATGACAAAAAGTTCCCTTTCCTTTCTCCCCCATCTCCTTATATACATTCCAAAGCAAAAGAGCCCCAATAGACCCTATACGCATTTTATTCTATGGAGGGGCCAATAAAATAAAGTGACTTAAGTTACTTTTCCCCTTTAAGTCGCCATGGTCCAAAAGTGACCCTCAACACAAAATTAGACTATTAGAACCATGTGGCCCCCTCCCCATAGCTCCCAGCGTCCACAACTCCTTGGGTCTGACCACGGCTTGGACTCGACCTGGCCCTTGGGCTTTTGGTGCATGAAAAGGGGACATTACACTTTGAGGCTCAATGTCACTAGTCATTCTATTACCTTGTGTCTTGTTCAACCTTATAACGGTCCGTAACTTCATTTCATTGGTTGCTTGGCTTAGACCATGACTATTTTGCCCAGAAATTTTCCTACTCTGCATCATGGCATTGGTGTTGCACAGTTGATGCTGAAAATATTGGTTCATGGGTTGGGAGGATGCTGCAAATAAAGTCTTTTAATGCGTCCACATTAATCATTCACATTTTTTTAGGTAATTTCCAAGCTTTATTACTCACATCAGTTGCATGTTTTTTCTAAACATTTTCTACTTTGGAATGTTTATTAAGGGACATTTTCGGTGCTAAGTTAAAAAGATCAGAGACAAGTTAGGGTAAAATGAATCATGTGGATGTATAATTGGAAAGTTATATAAGATTTTTGTGTGTGCATGTGCTATATTTTGAGGTTAGACTGAGTGAAGCAATCGATGCGTATCCATGCAAATAAAGCGAAAACAATCCAAGCGATCACTGACTATGTGTACGATGCTCATAATTATCAAGAATTCTCTAACTTTTCTTTGTATGGTTAATCGGATCCCACATGAAAATGTCGATGCCATCTTATCCTTTCACTAACATTTTGATATTTTTTAACCCGGTGTTTCTTCTGTGAATGGCACTCCAAACTCGAGGGCCCTCTTGAGTTGTCACACTTATCATAGAATGCACCCGCTTCATGTATGCTCACAACGCTTTCACTTGGCCGCCATTAATCAACAATATTATCATCACCAACAAGATCAACTTCACATTTTATCATTATTTTATTTCATTTCCATTGCAACACAATATGTCTCCATCTAATTAAGACCCACAACTATAAGGCGTAGTTAATATTACTGTGATGAACACGACAATAGATAATTTCCATAATTGGCATGTCTATGCCATGCAATTCTACAATCTTCGCTTAAGAGAGGTTGTTGACTTATTAATAGCTATTGTTTTTATTATAAAGAGTTCCTTTCAATTTGTTAGTGACTATTTTATCGATTATTTGTTCCTTATTTTTTTGAATAAGTTAAAAATGTTAAAGAATTAATGTCTTTCCCATACAATTTTTTTTCTCCCCTTCGGTTTTAATATTTAATGGAGGAAGATATAATGTTACTTAGAGCATTATCTCTCTTCCCCTATCATATATGTATGTATGTTTATGTCACAAATATAATATAAATAATTTAGACTATTCATCTATGTATATAATGTCTAGACTCCAGTTTAGGCTCCCTATCATCTGTACTTTTGCCTCTAGGGTTGGGATTCCAAATGCCCCTCCCTTTCAAGACTTCAAACATTCATGTGGAAATGCATTCAACACCATGACATTTTTTTATTTCTTGGCATACCTTTTTCATTTCAAGTTATCTCTTCTAGGTCATAGCAATATGGCATAGACATGGTAGAAAAGAAACCACCTTATTGGGTTACTAAGACACTTTCTCAAATATATCTCCAAAATGCATTGTCTCGACACTTGCACACAGCACCCACTTTCTCCTTCAAATGATTAACACAAATGTCACATGTTTCATATAGGGGAGAGGACCCTATAACCGAGCATGCACCAAAACATGTACATCTTTTTTCATCATAGGTTGTTGAAAAAAGTACCAATAGTTGTTCACTTTTTGCTTAATGACACTTTTTAAGAGTCAATAAAAATGTGACACATAGGGCACTTGGTCATTGGTCCCTCTTTCAAATGATTTATTGTTTAGATTTTATTTATTGATTTTCATTTGTAATTGATTTTTTTATTTCTTTGATTATTACAAATAAATATTAGATACTAGACTTGATGCAGTGGATTTGAGATTTTGCAAGATCATTGAAATTTGAAGATTGAACTTGCCTAGAAGATGGAAGTTTGAATAATTCCTTTTCTACATAATTATGAGTCATTTCTATCATTTTCTTCAATAATTTCTTTTTTTTTTAATTGTAATTTGAAAATATGTTTTAAAATTCTCATAAACTTTAATAATACTCATGGATCTTTAAATTAATTAGTAAAAATTAAATTTTATGAGAAAAAATGAATCTATGATAAACTATGAAATTGATTATTCCGATATATTATCTAGAATTAAATAGAAGTCAATAATTATGTGAGAATATTTTAAAAATCAACACCCATATAAAATTTAACTTATTTTATGTGTTCTATAATTTGTTAAAAAACAAATTTGGTGTGCATATTAAATTTTGAACATCAAATGACATCCATATAAGTTTTTAGACCATCAAATAATTTTATTGTGACATGTAACATTGAACGTCAAAATCCAACACTGATCATATGTCATGTAAATTTGTAAGTGTCTTATCAAGCATCCCCGTTTGGTGTTTTGGTGTGGACTTACATTTAGAAGTTAATTGACCCGAGATCAAATTAACTATAAGAAATATCGTTATATTCTCTATTATTGATTGTTGTAGGCTTTGTTAAGTTCTATTAGATGCTAATTTTTGTTTCCTTCATTCATTTTTGTACTTGATGGAGATTTGTTAGATGTATATTTTAGACGCTAAAGAAAAAGTTGATCATATCCTCTTCCTATTTCATTAAATCAAAATGGTGTATTTGGGCTTTATCAAAAGCATGCCCATAACATTTAGGTAAGATAAGAGTTTTGGAGCAAGGTATGGACATCATTCATGATAAAATAGGAGGTAGTTTTCGTCACATTTTGTAGTTGTATTACATTTGTCTCTCCTCTCCATCACAAAAAAACTTAAAACAATTTTAAAAAACATATATTTCACTCAAAATCCCTACTCCAACAAATGGGATATTGTCATTCTTTCATGTGTAATTGGCAACTCATGTGTAATTGCTAATAATAATCCTTAGAAAATATTAACTAATCACTAAAGTGAGGATAACTTATAATTACGGACTATTTCACTATACAGAAAAAAGTCTAAATAAACTGATTATTATCCTTTAATACTAAATTTGATCATATTAGTTCTCTTGTGGATTCATATTTTCATAGGTGGAGGGTAGTATTCTAAATAATGATGTAATACTTTAATATGAGTCCTCTCTAATCCAACTTGCACAGTCAATAAACTATAACAGACCGTAATCCTTCTTCTCTAACCTCCTGCAAAAAGACGAACACCTAAATTATTTAGACTGGATTTACCTTCTCAAATTATTCGACAAAAATAACAAAAAAAATCACAGTAAGGATTCCATAGTTTACCGAAACGCAATTTTTTAATTTCAGCAAGAAATCTGCTACTTCCGTTTTGCCTTAATTTTTCAAAAAGCTGAATAAATAATGAATCAATACATACAAACAACTTTTATTGCAGCGGCAACATCTGTATTTACAATGAGATCGATCAGCGGCATAAATATGTATGCCTATGACAATAGTGAAGAGGGCGAAGAATAGATCTCCCGTTGCTCAACTACACAGGGCGCTTATTGCAAAGGCAATGGGAAAAATGGAAAGAAAAACAAAGCAGTCTCAAGCACCGTGCACGCGAAAAAAAAAAAAAAAAAAAAACAAATCCGTCTCAAGCACTGTGCACTCACAGTGACCAAATAGAACAGATGGCAGCTTCGCGAGGGGGAAAAATAGTTTGCTTGGATCTCCATTCTCCAGCAACTCACAATAAAGACTACCGGTTTAGTTATATGGCAGATCCGACAGGTGGCACTGCAACTTGCTAAAGTGGACACGCAGCATATCTGGATTTCTATCCCTATCTGAAGCCGGTTCAATTGTTTCTGACGGGAAACCACATAGTCAGCATGGCGGGGAAGCCACGTGGGCGAGGTAGGAGACATCCGCGTGGATCTCTGTCAGCTGTCGAGATTTCAACACATGTACTGACTGCAAACGGAAGCCGTCGGATTTCTGATAGGAGGAGGTCGAGTCCCATAGCATACGCCTTCGGCATAATTAATTCACCTCTTTCACGACCAACTTCTATGTGTAGTTATATTTCTATGTACACCTCGTTTGTAGTAAAAATAGTTGTCTCCCGCATGTGAGTACGAGGTAGTCCCATATGTTATATGCTGCTTGTAGACCCAAAAACTGGGCTCCCGACATCATGGACTATAAAATAATTATTATTATTATTATTACTATTATTTCATGTGTATGTATTAGAAATAATCACAAGGCAAATGTCATAGTGTTGGCTTCAACGTTGTGTTGTTGCACTGGGGACCAGTAGGTCGCATGCAAAGGAAGTTGGAAACTTAGTGTTCTATGGAAATTGAAAAACTTAGTGTTCCACAGAGTTTGGAATCTATGTAGTGTTATGTAGAGTTTTCTAAGTTCACACAACAAAGGAAAATTCTGCAGGACATATGCCACGCAACAAGGAAAAAAGAGTCTCACAACACCATGAAGCAACAGAAAGAAATCTGAGTGTGTGAATGTTAGAAGACTCTGTGGGAAACAAGTTGCACAAGGTTGAAAGTCCGCATAGCAACGTGAAGCAAAGCGGAGCGAAGTATAAGAAAAACCACGAAACAAAGAGAATCTGTGTATCAAAGAAAGCCCGCAAGGAGTAGAAGCTGCAGAACAAGTAAATTCAAAATCCCACGATACAAAGAAAACAAATTTGCGAAACAAAGAGTCCACGATACAAAGGAATAGTCGTGCAAGTTGGTGAACTCCGTGGAACAAAAGAAAATTGCATATCAAATGAACTCGCGGAACGAAGGAATAGTCATCCACAGAACAAGGAAAATACAAATTCGCAGAACGAAGAGTCTGCGATACAAAGAAAAATGTCGCAGAACACATAAGACTTCGCAGAATGAAGCATAATCTACAAGAGGAGGAAAGATTTGGCCACACGTGGTAGAAAGAATTGGGGACTCAACAGTTGTTTGCAGATCCAGGAAGAAGTCAAAAATGGAGCCGTAGAATGTCTGAGGTTCGCCAAGATAAATAGAAAGCCACGGTAGATAAGATCAAGGTGGCGGAACATCAGAAGTCTGTGAAGCACAATAAAGCCACGCCTAATTCAAACCAGGTGCTCAGCCACTCCAATAACCAAAATTTAATTTTGAATCATGTCGTCCCCATGCACTATGGATCTAATGGTGTGTGATTGAAGCAATGCCATACACTCATACCAGGCCTACGAAATCAATGGTGATTGGTCCTTGGTGTTGGTAGGGTGGTTGAATTCACTGATCACTAGACGTGACAATTTCCCTCTTCTTTCTCTCTCAAATTCTGTATATGTAAGTGTGAAAGAACATTAAAACAATTTTCTTTTCTACTAAGTCTGAGAGTTCTTCCCTTTTGATCTCAAATATTTTACTCGTTGACCTATGTAACATACCTACGAAGCTTTCAAGTGCCTCAAATTTATTAGAGTGTGAATGGATAAGTTATTGATGTTACGTGCAAGTGTGATTTCTTTCATTTGAATACATTAGTAGTTAACGTGAATATTTCAATCCTCTTGCTCACCTTTAGTATTATTTTGTTTAGTTATTCCAAAGTTCTATGTTCATTCCCTGGATCTTTGCATGTATTATTATGTACATGTCCTTCGAGCCAAAATGAAACCCTATTCTAGTTTGGTGCATCACCTCTTTATTTTAGCATTTCGCTCTTTCAACCTCAGTCCCTTGGAACACTTAGGATATGATTAGATAGTTGTAGTGTATTGTTGGTTAGTTAGTCACGGTAAGTTAGGATATAAGGAGTCAACCTTCTCAAGAGATTCACCTCAATATGCGTCATTGTCTCATAATTTGGAGGTTTTTCGATGTTTCACTAGGGTGTTGACTCTGCTAGATTCAACACAGGTGCAATCTTAGGAGACAATAATTTCTTATGTTTTTTTAGTAGAATATGTTATGTACATTAGGATATGATACTAGAATATATATGGGTTGATAGAGATGTAGACATTTGGCACACATCCCCCTTAGTTACTTATATGTTTATAATATATGGAGTCAAATATGAATTATATATTGGGTGATGAGTCAGCCTACATTGGAATTAGGTGGTACCCATCCATTAAGAGTAATGTATGTTTGTATAAAGGATATGAGTATCATTATGAGTTACGTCATGAATGTATGAGTTGAGTCTTTTACTTGGTAGAGGCATATTGAAGGTGTCCCCCTCAAAGTGGATTCCCATCTTGGGAGATTGTGGAGTTGCTCCTTCTTTAAGGAGAATTGTATGGCATTGCCCTACCTTAAGGGTGTTATTATGCATATATTGAATATTTGGGAATCTTGGCCCACCAATATCTCTTGTGTTGTGTTATCTTAGAATGCATATTACTCAAATTATTCATTTATTATATGCAAAGATCTTATCAAGTGGTATCAAAGCATCAATCTGGGAAATTTGTGGGATGAAACCCTAATTTCAGTGATTCACTTATATCTTGAGATCAAATAATTATTGTTTGGATATTTTTGGGTGAAGTGTAGAAATCATTCGAAGAATATTCTTGAATTTTTTATAGATATTTTGGAGTTGTTTTGCAAAAGATATGCCAGGTTTAGGGTTAACATCCTAATTTTCATGCTTTGTATATATCTTCTAAATTGTGGTGAATTATTTATTAATTTTTTTTGGGGTTGAGGTGATTATATTTCAAGGTAAATTTCCAAAAAAATTCAGAATTTTTGGATCTATTTTGTGATATTTATTACACGTTTATGATTTTTCACAAATGTGCTCCATAAGCCGAAATATTAGGGATTTTTTTTTAAAATTACATTTTTAGAAATCTCTCAATAATATAATTGGAGTTTGTGTTATGAATTTTTTGGGTTTTGGCCGACCTCTATCTGAAAGGGTTAGGAAAAGTTTTGATCAAAAAGGTGTATTCTTAAAACCCTAGTTTTTTGTTAATCATGGCATTGAATTTTTTTTGTTACAATGCAATTGATGTTAAATAATGGTGCATACAATTTAAAGAGAAATGATTTTCAGATACATTTCCAAATGTTTCTTTTCCAATTTGGCTTGGTGGTCTAACACAACCTTGGTGGCATTAAGTGAAACGAGACATGCCAGATTGGTCGTTGGAGGAAATGTAACAAGTTTTCTTAGATCGATGGACCAACAAATATAAAGAAGAAGAGGATGAAAAAGCATATTCCGATGAAGAATATGAAGAAGACAATGTTGATCATGAAGAATTTATGCAAGATTCGAAAGGAGAGACAACATATCAAGATACAAGTTTAGATAGTGCATCTCCAAGGAAGGAAGCTTCAATATTTCAATTTGAAGGGTGCTTTCAAAGGAAAAAGGTAATTATTTCCATAAACTGTAGCATCAAATATAACTTCATCAATATGGATGTAGCTCAACATCTACATGTTCAAGTAAAGCATATCAATGAATCTCAAGTGGATGGTAAGCAGATTCAAGATTTTGAAGATTTAAAGCTCTCTATGGATAAATATGTTTTGCATCTAGATTTTTATGATTTAGATATGGATGGAAGGATATTTTTCTTGGATATATTTGGTTAGAGACTTTGAGAACAATTAATATTAATGTGTAAAGTAAATTCATGAAATTATGGTAAAAAGAGAGAGAAAATATATATTGCAGGATATCACACTTAGCAAGGGAAAATGTAATGTAAATAAGGAACATGAAGATGACTTTGAAGATGGTGAAGAATGGAATAAACATTTTTCAAATGGAGAGGATGAATAACATGATGAAAAAGAAAATAAATCATCTACTCAAGAGAAAAAAGAAATAGAAAACAACAAGGTGGAAGAGGAAAATAAAGGTGAGGAAAAGATTGATAAGGTTGATGATATTAAAATGGCACCATATAGTCAGCCACATCATCGTGAGAGAAAAAAAATCAAGAAGGAATGTTAGGACACATGAGGGCAGAAATATATATAGTTAAACAAGGAATTGGAGTAGTAATCACTATGCCTATACATGGAATCAATGGAGCAACAAAAATATGACATAGGATCATGGGAATCACTACTATGGATATACATATAGATTCTAAGGAGGAACAAATATGGACATGGATGGAATCAGAGGAGTGCAATGGAATATGGAGTTAGGTTT
This sequence comes from Taxus chinensis, assembly GCA_019776745.2. NCBI lineage: Eukaryota > Viridiplantae > Streptophyta > Pinopsida > Cupressales > Taxaceae > Taxus > Taxus chinensis. The sequence continues at coordinate 841,164,885 of CM034151.1, forward strand.
GGAGAAGTATCGCACACTAAGATTTCATATGGGTGGTTGGATGATCAAGCACGAGATAAGTGTGCAATGATTTAAAAAACACTTACTATATGGCTTCTTCTTATGTTTCGGAGAGGAAGATGTCAACGAGGGAGGGAATATTATGTACATTGGGATCTATGATATTATATTGTATATGGGTTTATGGAGATGATGACATTTGGCACACATCCCCCTTAGTTATATGTATATAATATATGGAGTCACATAGGAATTAGTTATATTGGGTAATGAATCGGCCTACATTGAGATTAAGTGTTACCCATCCATTAAGAGTAATGTATATCTATATAAAGAATATGAGTATAATTATGAGTTATCTCCTGAATATATGAGTTGAGTCTTCTACTTGGTAGACGCATATCCAAATGTAACAAACCGTTACACCAAAATCTCGAGATGTTAGTGAATCCCCACACCAGTGTCATAACCTCCAACCATGCTCCATAGTCCGGACCCCAAGCTAGATTTTTCCCTGTATAGTGGTACCATGCCCATCCCTATAGGAGCCTCGAGCGAACACTGCAATACCGGCATAACCACCCATGTTGGGAGTCAAACCTGGGTGGACCCTCTGACACTGCTTGTAATGAAATTATTTAGGTAGATCCGAATATCAATAGCAATAGAACATCAATAAACACCAAAATATAGAGAAATGATCACAATATGCAAGTAGAATGACTTAGCCACTTCAAGGGGTGACCGAGCAAAACTATACAATAAGACTCAAGTGCTCAATATGATGATCATATCCTACTCTATAACTCCTATATATACCATACTATACTACTCAGAGCCCTAAGGCGACCCACTAAGCATAAATAAATATGATATGACATGATAAGAGATTATGTTAGCCACAGGTCGGCTATCCATATCCTGATATATGACCTAAGGTTAGGGGCATAGCAAAATCTTCACAAGACATGGGAACCACAAAGAACACAAGCGCCTCTAAATGATGTTAGTACAAATCTTATGTTCGCCATTCTTTGGGCAAAGGACTAGCAAGTAGCATACGGAATGAATCTTTTCGAATTGTTGCAAGCTTGACTTTCAATGTTTCTTCTATTGCTTTAGTAGAATATGTCTTCATACATGACTCATGAGATTTTTTTAGGAAAAGATTCACTCTCAATAAGAACAGACAGATCTAGTTGTTCTGTGATAATTGAGGGCTCTTTGAATTATGAAGCTATTCTTAACCTGTTTTGCGACATTTTATTAGGTAGGAAGTGACTCTCAAATATGATGCACTCCAATATCTCCATCTCTTTTGTGAATAGTCTGTACTATTTTTGTTTATATCTCCATTTTTTTTAATAGTCTGACCCATTCATTCTTTTTTTTTTTTTTGGATAATATAGTTCCATTTCATCTCAAGATTATTATTACATAGACTTCTTTGAATCAGGATGCTATTCTTAACCTTGACCGGTCAAAGATGCTTGGTGACATTTTCTGTGATTAATTAAGTTTGAATATACTGTTGCATGTGATTAATAACTCAGGCTTCTAACTACTTCAAACAATATAACCTTATTTATCACGTTCAAAGGAATCAATGCATCTTTGATTATTTAGCAAGGCAGCTTCTTTGTAACTGGGGAAAGACTTTCCCTCACACAAGTCTTGTTTGGCATCATTCTGAATTAATCTAAAACATTTCCTTCAAAACTGTTGTGCATTTTGACTTGATCACAACTCAAGTTTGGTCCGACTTGAGGAAAGAAACACACCAACCAGTCAATTTAGCACATATTTTGAAAAGGAAAATAAACTACTTGTGCATGTGTTTTATTCTTGCTAGGGCAAAAGAGGTGGTATGGTCTAATAGCAGTCACGAGTTTATAATTATTTTGGTATAACAGTTACTAGAATTTATCGTTTCTATTTGCAATATCAAAATCAGGATAACATGGTGACTTTGAGCATGTGATACTTGTGGTTTCTTGCTCAGCTTTTAGTTGTTTAAATAGGTTTTTTTTCGCTTATTTTTACACGCCAAATGTATTATGTGTCAAAGGGCTGGTAATTATGGAATCCTTGCTGTCACACCTTAGCCAAAGGATTGAAAGGAATTTACAAGACATATCTATGGTAGGATGAGAAGGAAAATAAAAAATGCTTCCATCTCCAAATAGAAATGAAAAACAATTTGTTCGTGGAAGCTTTCAATTATTTAACACATACATTTGAATTGTAGCTGGCTCAAACCTACACTGGTAAGAACTGTGAGACGTGGGTGACTTATAAGACATTACATACTCCCACATCTTTACTAAAAGAAAATGAGGCTAGACAATGATAAACCCAAAGTGGTTACTCACGTTACATAATAACTATATTGCTACCATAGATTTCAAGGTTGTGTTGCAGCCCTGATTGTTAGCACTACTAAAAAATGATACTAAAGCTAGGCAGATCATATTTTCCCTTCAGTTTTGCAAGACTTATATTTTTATAAATATCTAAAATTAGTCACTGTCTAAGCATGAAACCAAACCTTCATGTTTCAGGCTTAAACATTCAGCCCACTACCACAAGAAACATTAAAATGTTCAGATACTTTGAAAATGTTCATTTACTTTGATTATGTTAAATTACAATTTTCCATAATAACCGAGTCAAGAATCTAGTTCTGTGGGCCAAAAAAATTCAAACCACACTTGAGAAAGTTTAAGCACTCAATTATAACAAAGGGAGTATCTACACGAGCTAATAAAAACACCATAAACATAAAAGCTACAGAAACCCTGAAATACTGATGAGAAGAGTGTGCAATACTTCTGACTATAAAGAATTGATGCTTTGAGTTTGAATACACATAAAACATGTCAATTGATATGATCTGCATTCACATGATGCCCATAGGTTTAGCATATCCAATAACATGAAGGCCACCTACTGGGTTTTATGCGCTAAGTCATTCATCAGACGGACATCCTCATATATGACAGACTATGAAGTGTTTTATGAAGCTTCAATCTCACCATTATCTTCACTAAAAGGGAAGAAGAACTGCCCTGTGGTCTGGGGTAGAGCTCTTCCACAATTGTTTCAAGTTGTCCTTTCAGTATTTCTTCTATTTTTCTGTAAGAGTTTGTCTTCAGAATCTGTCTTCTCAAGCAAGGATTGAGCCTCAACAGACTGCTCTGTTTCCTTCTGGCCATTTATTATTCTTCAAATTACAAAGGATCTGCTTGTAGTACTGAGTTGATTCTTACTGCTAATTTTCCTTTCAATCTTTTAAGTGAGTGCCCAATTGGGTAAGGAAAACCCTCTTGTTAGTATTGAGCTTTTACTGTTGCCAGGGCTAAGGTGATTCTTCCTGCAATTACTTGCTTCTATAATTCAAATTTGAACCCTGAGCCTCACCAACTCAAAATAAAACCAAGATTTCTTAGCTTTGCTACCACTGCCAAAGAGATTTAGCACATCTTAGAGCTTTGAGCCAGAGGGGTGTTTGAACCTCGAGTCTTAAGCCTTGAACAGATTAAAATTTTAAAAGCTCTTCTATAACAACAAACTAAATTACCTCATACATAGATGCTAAGACAAATGTTTCTTGTTTTAATGACAAACTAGAACTAGACCTTCTGACCTCCCATTAGCATGCCACGGTGCTCCAAGGGCTATGATGTATGCCTGTTCTTTCTAACACTCCTTTTAAGTCACGCTTCTTTGCTTGGGGCTCCTGTCTAACTCACTGCTCTTTGTTTTACAAAGACCACGTAGAACATCAACTAAACCCTCCTAATATAATCAAACTTCCCTGCACAAAGCAAAAATACATCTGCATGTGAAGGTTTTTATAGAATTTTTACCATGAACGTTTCTTTATTTTGTATGAACAAACAACTAAGACATTTTATTAGGCAAGAATTGACTCTAAAATATGATGTGCTCCCATATCACCATCTTTTTTTTGTATAGTCTGTACTATTTTTGTTTCTGGTAATATAGATCTATTTCATAAAAAAATTCTTTTTGACATAGCATAGACTTCTCTGAATCAGGATGCTATTCTTAACCTTGACCTGTCAAAGATGCTTGGTGACATTTTCTGTGATTAATTCACTGTGAATATACTGTTGCATGTGATTGATTACTCAGGCTTCTAACTACTTCAAACAATATAACCTTATTTATCACGTTCAAAGGAATCAATGCATTTTTTATTCTTTAGTAATGCAATTTCTTTGTAATTGGGGAAAGACTTTCCCTCACACAAGTCTTATTTGACATCATTCTGAATTACTCTAAAACATTTCCTTCAAAAATGTTGTGCATTTTGACTTGATCACAACTCAAGTTTGTTCGACTAAGGATAGAAACACACCACCCAGTCAATTTAGCACATATAGTGAAAAGGAAAATAAACTACGAATACATGTGTTTTATTCTTGGTAGGGAAAAAGAGATGGTGTGGTCTGACTGTCATAGTTTATAATTATTTTGGTATAACAGTCACTAGAATTTCTCATTTTTTTTTTGCAAAATCAAAATCAGGGTAATATGGTGACTTTGAGCATGCGATACTTGTGGTTTCTTGCCCAACTATTCCTGTGGTTTCTTGTCCAACGTTTAGTTCGATTTGTCTGGAAAGTTGCAAGCTCTAACTGTCAAGAAAGAAAACAATAATAATCCAAATGAATGCCGGCACAAATCGCACTTTTCCCTTATAAGCCAAAAACCCTTCCGAAATGCAAGTCGCATTTTTCCCAAGGAATATAATTTATTTTTAATTAATTTTCTCCATTTCCAAGGCAAGTCACACTTTTTGGCTAGGAAAGCACATTACGTAATTTATTCCCATGTACTTTCTTAAGTTGAAGTAACTTATTAAGTCTATTAATTCATTATATGTGCTTTAGTGATAATTTATTTTATTTTAAGCACAATTTAATAAAATTAATAAACCTAAGTCACCCTTGAACTCACTTTTTGGCCGTCGGGTAGACAAAAAGGGTCAAAGGTCTTCGATCAAACTATTTGAGAAAGAGGGACATTACACAGTCACTAGAATTTCTCGTTTCTTTTTGCAATATCAAAATCAGGATAACATGGTGACTTTGAGCATGTGATACTTGTGGTTTCTTGCTCAGCTTTTAGTTACTTAAACAGTTATTTTTGCCTTCTTTTTCAGCACCAAATTTATTATGTGCCAAAGGGCTGGTAATTATGGAATCCTTGCTGTCACACCTTAACCAAAGAGTTGAAAGGAATTTACAAGACATATCTATGGTAGGATGAGAAAGAAAATCAAAAGCATGCTTCCATCTCCAAGTACAAATGAAAAACAATTTGTTTCTGGAAGCTTTCAATGATTTAACACAAACATTTGTAGCTGGCTCAATCCCACACTGGTAAGAACTGTGAAACGTGAGTGACTTTTAAGACATTACAACTCTCACATCTTTACTAATAGAAAAAGAGGCTAGAGAGTGAGAAACCCAAAGCAGTTCCTCAAGTTACATAATAATTATATTGCTACCATATATTTCAAGATTGTGTTGCAGCCCTGATTGCTAGCACTGCTAAACAATGATACTAAAGCCAGGCAGATTATCTTTTCCCTTCAGTTTTGCAAGACTTATATTTTTATAAGTATCCTCAATTAGTCACTGTTTAAGCATGAAACCAAACCTTCATATTTCAGGCTTAAACATTCATCCCACTACTTCAAGAAAGATTAAAATGTTCAGATACTTTGAAAATGTTCACTTACTTTGATTATGTTAAATTACAATTTTCCATAATAACCCAGTCAAGGATCTAGTTCTGTGGGCCGAAATCATTCAAACCACGCTTGAGAAAGTTTAAGCACTCCTCAATTATAACAAAGGGAGTATCTACACGAGCTAATAAAAACACCATAAACATAAAAGCTACAGAAACCCTGAAATACTGATGAGAAGAGTATGCAATACTTCTGACTACAAAGAATTGATGCTTTGAGTTTGAAAACACATAAACCATGTCAATTGATATGATCTGCATTCACATTATGCCCATGGGTTTAGCATATCCAACAACATGAAGGCCACCTACTGGGTTTTATGGGCTAAGTCATTCATCAGACAGACATCCTCATATATGACAGACTATGAAGTGTTTTATGAAGCTTCAATCTCACCATTATCTTCACTAAACGGGAAGAAGAACTGCCCTGTGGTCTGGGGTAGAGCTCTTCCACAATTGTTTCAAGCTTTCCTTTCAGTATTTCTTCTATTTTTCTGTAAGAATTTGTCTTCAGAACCTGTCTTCTCAAGCAAGGATTGAGCCTCAACAGACTGCTCTGTTTCCTTCTGGCTATTTATTATTCTTCAAATTACAAAGGATCTGCTTGTAGTACTGATGTGATTCTTACTGCTAATTCTCCTTCCAATCTTTTAAGTGAGTGCCCAATTGGGTTAGGAAAACCCTCTTGTTAGTATTGAGCTTTTACTGTTGCCAGGGCTGAGGTGACTATTCCTGCAATTACTTGCTTCTATAATTCAAATTTGGACCCTGAGCCTCACTAACTCAAAATAAAACCAAGATTTCTTAGCTTTGCTACCACTGCCAAAGAGATTTAGTACATCCTAGAGCTTTGAGCCAGAGGGGGGGTGTTTGAACCTTGAGTCTTAAGCCTTGAACAGATTAAAAGTTTAAAAACTCTTCTATAACAACAAACTAAAGTACCTCATACATAGATGCTAAGACAAATGTTTCTTGTTTTAATGACAAACTAGAACTAGACCTTCTGACCTCCCATTAGCATGCCACGGTGCTCCAAGGGCTATGATGTATGCCTGTTCTTTCTAACACTCCTTTTAAGTCACGCTTCTTTGCTTGGGGCTCCTGTCTAACTCACTACTCTTTGTTTTACACAGACCCACCTAGAACATCAACGAAACCCTCCTAATATAATCAAACTTCCCTGCACAAAGCAAAAATACATCTGCATGTGAAGGTTTTTTATAGCATTTTTTACCATGAACGTTTCTTTATTTTGTATGAACAAACAATTGAGACATTTTATTAGGCAAGAATTGACTCTCAAATATGATGTGCTCCCCATATCACCATTTTTTTTTGTATTGTCTGTACTATTTTTGTGTCTGGTAATATAGATCTATTTCATAAAAAAATTCATTTTGACATAGCATAGACTTCTTTGAATCAGGATGCTATTCTTAACCTTGACCGGTCAAAGATGCTTGGTGACATTTTCTGTGATTAATTCACTTTGAATATACTGTTGCATGTGATTTATTACTCAGGCTTCTAACTACTTCAAACAATATGACCTTATTTTGTCACGTTCAAAGGAATCAATGCATTTTTTATTCTTTAGTAATGCAAATTCTTTGTAATTGGGGAAAGACTTTCCCTTACACAAGTCTTATTTGGCATCATTCTGAATTATTCTAAAACATTTCCTTCAAAAATGTTGTGCATTTTGACTTGATCACAACTCAAGTTTGTTCGACTAAGGATAGAAACACACCACCCAGTCAATTTAGCACATATAGTGAAAAGGGAAAATAAACTACGAATACATGTGTTTTATTCTTGGTAGGGAAAAAGAGATTGTGTGGTCTGACTGTCATAGTTTTTATAATTATTTTGGTATAAGTTATAACAGTCACTAGAATTTCTCGTTTTTTTTTTAGCAAAATCAAAATCAGGATAACATGGTGACTTTGAGCATGCGATACTTGCAGTTTCTTGCCCAACTTTTAGTTGTATAAATAGTTCTTTTTTCCTTTCTTCATCCACATCAAATTTATTACGTGGTAAAGGGCTGATAATTATGGAATCCTTGTTGTCACAACCGTAGCCAAAGGGTTGAAAGGAATTTACAAGACAGAGATGGTAGGATGAAAGGGAAAATAAAAAACAATGCAAAAACCATCTCCAAGTAAAAAATGAAAAAAAAATTGTTCGTGGAAGATTTTAATTATTTAATACATATATTTGAATTGTAACTGGGTAAATCATACACTGGTAAGGATTGTGAGACATAGATGACTTATAAAGCATTACATATTCCGAAAACCTTACTAATACAAAAAAAGTTAGAGAATGAGAAGTCCAAAAACAGTTCCTTGTGTTACATAAGAACTATATGTATTTTTAATACATGTTTTTATTGCTAACATAGATTTCAAGATTGTGTTGCAGCCCTGATTGTTAGCACTACTAAACAATGATACTAGAGCTGGACGGATCATATTTTTTCATCAGTTTTGCAAGACTTGTATTTTTATAAACATGTTAAATTAGTCACTGTGCAAGCAAGAAATCTTACCAACATTGAGCCCATTATCACAAGAAATAATCTAATGTTTGAAATTACTTTGATTATGTTCAATTACAATTTTTCATAATAACCCAGTCAAGGATTTAGTTCTGTGGTATGAAAAACATTCAAACTACACTTGAGAAAGTGTGTCAGATTTGTGAACGACGCGTTTCGAATCATTATTCATGATCCATTATCAAGAAATAATTTAAAGATCTGATGGAGCATAGAATTTAAAGATGATGAATCATAGACAATAACGTTCAAAAATCTGACAAAGTTAATCCCAGAAATCGTTTATCCAATTTTATAGACTGGAAACATAAAAACTCTCACACTTGAGAAAATTTAAGCACTCCTCAATAATAACAAAGAGAGTATCTACAAAAGCTAATCGAAACACCATAAACATAAAAGCTACAGAACCCCTGAAATACCGATGAGAAGACTATGCAATACTTCTGACTACAAAGAATTGATGCTTTACGTTTGAATATAATGAAACCATGTCAATTGATATGATCTGCATTCACAAGATACCCACGGGTTTAGCATATCCAACAACATGAAGGCCACCCACCTGAGTCTTATGAGCTAATTCATTCATCAGACGGACATAAGAGTCCCCTAAATTGGAAATGGGTGTGCTGATTTTGGACATTCTCACATATGATACACTATGAGGTGTTTTTTGAGGCTTCAGCTTCACCATTATCTTCAGTAAAAGGGAAGAAGAACTGGCCTGTGATCTGGGGGAGGGCTCTTCCACAATTGTTTCAAGCTTTCCTTTCAGTATTTCATCTATTGTTCTGTAAGAATTTGTCTTCAGAACCTGTCTTCTCAAGCAAGGATTGAGCCTCAACAGACTGCTCTGTTTCCTTCTGGCCATTTATTATTCTTCAGATTACAAAGGATCTGTTTGTGGTACTGAGGTGATTCTTACTGCTAATTCTCCTTTCAATCTTATAGTGAGTGCCCTCTTGTTGAGTACACAAACGTGGAATGATTGAGCTCTTAATGTTGGCAGGGCTGAGGCGATTCTTCCTGCAATTACTTGCAATCCTTGGTCACAAAACCGCCACGCGACCTATATTGTATCTTCTGTTGGAAAACACCAGCAATCGAGCCGGAACTCTGAAGATCAGTGAGTGTGGCTCAAATTTGAACCCTGAGCATCACCAACTCAAAATCAAACCAAGATCTCTTGGCTTTTCTACCACTGCCAAAGAGATTTAGTACATCCAAGAGCTTTGAGCTAGAGGGGCGGTGTTTGAACCTCGAGTCTTAAGACTTGAACGTCATCAGAAATAAAATCCTCAATAACAACAAACTAAATTACCTCTTACATAGATGCTAGACCAATGTTTCTTATTTTATGGACCAGCTAGAACTAGAACTTCTGACCTCCTATTAGCATGCCAAGGTCCTCCAAGGGCTAGGGTGTATGTTTGTTCTTTCTAGCACTTCTCTCACAGCACGCTTCTTTGCATGAGGCTCCTGTCTAACTTCCAGAGACCTCCGAGAACATCTACTAAGCTCTCCCAATATCATCAAACTTCCCTCCACGAAGCCAAAATGCATCTACTTGCGAAGGTTTTTATACAATTTTTATCATGAACGTTTCTTTATTGTATGAACAAACACGTTAGAATTGGTCAAGGATGAATGTTTCTAACCACGTAATGGAATAGTTCCCTTCATAACAAGGAAAGGAATCACTGACTTTGTATGTAAGTGCTTTGTCCTTTTTCGGTGGAGGCTTTTCTTTATGCAAGTCCTTTTGGAATTATTCCGTTCTGTCAACTATTCTCTTGAAAAAAAACAATAGATTATTGATTGCATTACGACTCTCAGTATTAACTTAGTACCCCCCCCAAAAAAAAAGAAAGAAAAAGAAAAAGTGGTCATTGAATTCGTGAATTAAATGGTGATCTTGAAAGGAAACAAAAAAAACTCCACATAGGAGAGATGGTCAATGGGGACTATTTTTATGGAAAATTCTGGGTTTTAATAGTCACGTGTGGAAACAGTCATCAATGTTTACTTCCGTAGGGCTAATCTTTTTATCCAATACTTATTAAACATAATAAAAATTTGATTTTATTGGGTATATGTGAGAGTAGTTTAAAGCAAGAGACTCTCTTTTTGTGTTTGTGAATTAATACAATTATTTAGTTATGATTGATAGTCATGGGGTGGTGGTGATGCCATGATGGGCTGTTAAGTTTTGAGTATGTTTACTTTTTATTTTAGTATTAAATTTCACATCCATTTAATTTTCACTAATTATTTTTTTTCTTTAAAAAAATCAAATCAAAAATTTCAATATCTTAATTATATTTAAAATATTGAACTCAAAATTTTATTTAAAAAAAAAAACCTACTCAAAAACAAAAACATCAATATCATATAATTCGTTGTAAAGTGGGATGAATGTGTATGAGTTATGGATCTTTGATATTAAGAATGTACGTGTGTTGAACAACTCTTTAATTTGGACCTTTAAAAGTTATGTGATTGCACATTTTTAAATAAGTTTCCTTTTATCCAAGTGAACTCTATTCCTCATAATTAAGGACTATTCCCATACTAACAACAAGTACGGAAGCCATCAATCTCAACTAAGGTGGACTAAAGTAATATCTACACAAAATAATATAATAGGATTCCATCAATTTTGTGTTTCATTGGTGGTAATGGAGGGAGTGTATTGGTTTACTATGCAAGTGACTTTAAAAAAGCGGTAGAGAAAGGGATATATGATGGGTAAGAGAGTATCAAATTAATGACATATTATTTTCCGATAAGTTAGAATCAAGTGTTTTCTTATATATACTCTCTCAAACATAACTCTTAGAATTGTACTTATGATAATGTTAAATAATTATACAAGTTAGTTCTCTATTAGCAATCACGTATTATCCAGTATAATGGATATGTTGATAAGGTAATCAAAGGGTGGTGCAAGAAACATCATGAAGGGAAAATTTTAGAATTATGAGTTGAATGTTTGGAGGAAACAATGCATGAAGTGTTGAGAAGAGTGTCAAGTGCAAGTTGTTCTGATGAAAAGTAGGTTGTTATTGGAGAGACGGAAGAATGCATGTCGGGATGATGGTCAATGTCTAATAAAATTAAATGATGATACAACCTCTTGTAAGGGAGATCTAACATCACCATCAGTCCAATTATAGTGGATGTAGACAACATGATAGCTAAGCATGTTTAGTTCATCAAGTGTCATATTATTGTTAGAGTGGAGTTGGGGTAAGAATTGTCATTCCTCTAGCTAAAGTGGGTCTTTGTTATTGCGATGATCGTCAGAAGAGTTATCAGAATTTTGTGCCAATGTGGATGGTGTGTGAGAAACATACCATGGATGGTAGGAGAGGTACACATGGACTCCCAATTAGAAATAATTTCTTCTATATGGATGTGTCACTATTAGGAAGTATGTAATGAAATGGTTTGTAGAAGAGAATATCACTCCAAAAACCCCTTCATATGAAGGAAATTATTTGGGAGAGACCTCAGAGTAATAGGGGTAAACATAGGTGATAGATGGTTAACAACTTTTTCCCATTAAATATTTGATCATCATTAGCATGAGAACAAGATCAAGCAACTTCAATGAGTGAGAAAGAATCTAGCAAGGAAGGTTGTGTCATGTGAGTGCCAATGAAGTGAAAAGTGTCAAGAGATATGACACATCATAGGAGACTTTGCACAAAATCATATCCCTAATTTTCAATGATAAAAATGGATGGCTGCAAAGCACCATTTGTTACTTTACACCCTATCCACTTTGTTTGGAATCCTTCTCAAGTCTCTGGATCATCCTCCTTGATCACTTCACTAGCCACATCCACATCTACTCTTGAACCCATTGTATCTACATCTATCATCCCTACGACTACTGCATCTGAGCTTATTACTCTCATGTCCATCATACCTCCCTCCCTTTTTCCTATGCCTATCTACACATCTGATTCCTTATCCACTTCTCCCTCTATACCACCTACCACACCTACTACATCTACCCCTATCTTGACCACTACCCCTATACCTACATCTGATCCTACACCAACTCTTATCTTGACACCTTCCTTAGACAATCATCCAAATAATGTCCCTATTCTACCCCTCTCCTCTACATCTAAACCCTATCCTATCACATCGAAATCGCCATCATATCCTAGTGAGCCCATTTTATCACCAATCTTAAACTATTTTTCATGCACCTCTCCAAATACCCCCTGTCGAGATTATTGTCACCCCCATCAAGTATAAACATCCATAACGTAAACCTAAGAATCTTGGCGCACCTATCCAAAAATCACTTACCCATCCGCATAGTAAACTAGAGTTTCCCCTTCCTAAACCTCTTCAATTCCAACCATCTAGTGTCCAAATATCCATCTTAGGGCTCCCTCCTTCACTTTGAGGACCTGGCCCTTTCCAAGGCACCCATCATTACTCAATCAAAATCCAATTCCACCACTCGTCCCTCTAAAACTATATCCAAACCTCCTACTCATCCTTCGTCTAAATCATCCATTCCTTCTTCTTCTAAGCCATCGTCAAAATCATCATCCACCCCTTCACATCTATCCCAATCAACATCCACCCTTCCTTCAACACTAGAATCTTGACCCAAAACTCCTATCTAGCCTCATAAGAACAAGACCCCTTTTCTACCCCATCCACTTCTTCTAAATCGAGCCCATCCCTAATTCCTAAGACTTCGTCCTCCAAGATGTCTATTGAATCTTCTACCGAGATATTTTAGCATCTTCTCCATACATCCACATTCACCCTTGCACCTATTAAACCCTTTGACCCGTGTGGTCCAAAACCCACATGGTTTGATCCTAACGTTGTTTGTGCTTACCATCATGTTCCAAACCATACTACCGAACATTGTAAATCCCTCCAAACCCTTTTCTATAGTCTTGTGGAAGAGGATGATATTCTTGTTGAATAATAAGACACCCTTCCATCCCCCAACCCATCCTTATCCAAATCTAACTTTCCCACCAAGACCAAAGCTTTTAAGTCCACCTTCGTTGATATTCCGCCTCCCACTTCTCTTTCTTCCAAAGATAACCCTCCCCTTTACATAGATGTTATTCATATTACCACTAGGTCTCACCCTTACGAGGCCTAACCATCCACTTCATCCAAATCTAAAGTCTTCATTTCTACTCCTCCCAGTGAGCCTTCCCCGCATCCGTTAGCTTTACCCCCTTCTTCCTCTAAGGTTAAGGTGTTTATCCTAGTTGCGCCCAATCCTACGTCCATCGTAAAGTAGTTGCACCAAGAACCTGTTAATATTTCCTTTTAGGAGCTCATCCAAAGCTCTCCCAACCACAAATAGGCTCTTATTGAAGCTTTGTAGTGCATCCCCATATCATCCTATGAGCCTTAGCCTATAGTGGCCCTTATTGGAGCTCTTGCAGCTTCCACCACCATATCCTTCGAGGATTTTGAAATCCCCGACATTATTCCCAAAAAACATGATCTTCCTCTCTTTATCATGGTTTTTATTAACGATACCTTCATCCATTGATCCATGATTGAAAATGGTGCTAGTATCAACATCATTTCTTCCCATACATTTAATCATCTTAAACTCCCTAACACCATTTTTGTTGAGTCACATTTTGTCCTTCATGATTTTAATGATGGTGTTTCCCATTCTTTGGGCACAATTATTCTCCCTATCTATGTCATCCATAAACTCCTTCATGATATTTTCTACATTGTAGACGGGAGTTTCAGTATAACATCTTTCTTAGACACCCTTGGATTTGCACCATGTGTTGTGTCTCATCCACCCTCCATAGTTGTATTAAATATGAAAATGAAGGGAAGATTCATACTCTCCATGTTGATTTCCCTCCCTTTAAATCATATCACATGAATTACCTTCTGAATGATGTGCTTTTCCCTAAGTAAGACACTTCTTTCGAGATTTCCACAGTTCTATTGGGCCTGCATCTAAGTTACCCCATGATGGATCTTTAGATGATCGGATGCAACACCTTTCTTTTGGGGAGTATCAACTCCTTGATCTTCATTCCCTCTCTTCTATCAATCTCCTTGGTCATCCTGAAAAGGCCCCTATGTATCAATCCAATATTAGTGATATCATTTATTTTGCTCCCCCTTTCCTAAAAAATAATCTTGTAAAAGGTGGCTTTGATCACCCTTCTTCTCATGTTGATGACCACCCTCACACAAAACCATACACTAATGGTTTCAGTTTCCTCTCTAAAAAATCAATCATCCATACTTACCTTTATCATTGTGCGTGGAAGGGCTACGGTCTAGGACGTTATGAGTAGGGTATTCACGATCTTGTCCTTAACAAATCCCGTGAACCATGTGAGAAGTTTGGATTGGGATAAAAATATCCCTCCACTCCTCCTCCATGCAATTCTTTCTCTTCTCACATAGACATTGAGTCACCTATCCTTTCTCCATCCAAATATCTCACAAACCCAGATGATACTATGTCTATCCCCCCTAACATTTTTTTAGTTTCCACTATTTCCCTTGGATCGGTCACCTATTAGGTTGAAAACGAATCCCGGTCATTTCCTCTTAAATACCCTGAGATGATATGGCAGGATTCCCCTACCATTGATATCCTCCAGTGTACTGATGACAACTCCATTCTTTCTTACATAGGGGGCGAGGATTCTCATATCCAAAATTCCCTTCCTCCCAATACTTCCACTCTCCTCAATGAATCCACGGTCAACATCAACATAGGGACTCCCTAAGAGCCCCACATCCTCAAGGTTTTCCGATCTATTGATTCTTAGGAACTCATAGCATTTATCTTCTTCTTTTCCAAGCATATCTAGGCTTTCGCATGGTTGTATTCTGACATGTCAAGTCTCAATCCATCCATCATCATCTATAACATTGTCACCATCCCCGACGCCAAACTTATCAAACCAAATTTTTGCTGCATGCATCCCTACATTTCCCTTCTTGTCAAAGAAGAGCTACAATGCATTATCTCTGCTAATTTCATCCAACTTATCGATTATCCACAATGGGTCTCGAATATCATACCATTTCCAAATCTTTTGGAAAGATCTGCATCTACACTAATTTTCAAGATTTGAATCTCGTTTTCCCTAAGGATAACTTTCCTCTTCCCAACATTGATTAGCTCGTTGACCTTACAGCCGGTCACGAAATTCTCTCTTATGGATGATTTTTCTAGTTACAATCAGATCGTTATTGCCTTAGAAGACCAACATAAGACTTCCTTCATCACCCCTTGGGGGACCTTCTCTTATCGCGTCATGCCTTTTGGTTTGAAAAATAATGGGGCCACTTACTAGCGCACGATGACCTATATCTTCCATTATCTTATCCATAAAATTGTGGAGGACTATGTCAATGACATCTTGGGTAAATCCAAGTGTTGACGCTATCATCTCTCTGTCCTTGAAATCCTTTTCGAACACTTTATTTGCTTCCTTCTTCATATTAATCCATCCAAGCATGCATTTGGAGTATTAACTCATAAACTCCTTGGATTCATCGTCTCTATCAGGGGAATTGAAGTTGACCTCATAAAATTTAAGGCCATCCTTTAGATGCCTCCCCCTTCTAACCTAAAGAAACTTTGTAGTATTTAAGGCTGGATCGAATCAATCTGTTGCTTCATTTCACAACTCTCATATTGTTGTCAACCCTTTCATCACTTTCTTCATAAAAACACCCAATTCAATTGGGATGTTAACTGTAAAAAATCTTTCGATGATCTTAAGTAATATCTTCTCTCCCCACCTGTGCTCACACCTGTATGTGAGGGGATCCTTTCTATCACTATATTTCTTCCTTTGATCTTGCTCTAGGTGCCATGTTGGCACACCACGATGAGCAAGGTAGGGAACAAACTATCTATTATATCAGTCTGTAGACAGCGAAATTTGGTATCTCTACCCTTATCACCTGCATGCACGTATTTATTTAAATCCACCCCTATATTGTTTTATTAAATGCCCATGTATCCCATCACCTTATTAATCTTTATTAATTAATTAATTAATCAATATCCATTCCCACCTTATTATCCTATCATCATTCAATCTTTATTAATCAACATTATTTAATTAATATTTATTAATTAAGTAATCATTCAATATCCATCCACATGCCCTAACCAACCTTCTATTTAGGATGCTTTCATTCTAAATTTACATCTCCCTACTTTTCTAGCTTTGATTTTATCTATCTTTATTTCCTACACAACCCAATCCTACCTACGAGCTTTAAAGAAGCTTTTCCAACTCTTAAATGCACCATATCCTGACTTAAATCACAAAATCACCCCCATTGGGTAAACTTCCCCATAGTCGACGGTGACCCATCCCAGTCGTCGTCGACCCTATAAATACAAGTCTTTTCCTTCCATAATGATCAAATGCATGCACACACCTGAGCTTTCTTTCAACCTGCAAAATTCTTCTCATACGTGGGAATATTTGCAACAACTACAAACCCCCTGGAACTTCATTTGAATTTCCCTTCATCACTCAAGATCATCCTTTGTGACATTGCTATCATTTTGTGTTTTTTTATTCAGATATTAGCATAATATTGTTACCTTTGTGTGCAGCTAACCTTTTGTATGACCAACAACAGTCAGGACTCCATTATAAGCCTATTCTACCAATTCTTCTTCTCGTAGGTTCTATGATCCAACTTGTTTCCCTTGGCCTTGTTCAACACTTCCCAAGTTGTCATCAACCTACCCAAGTCACCGTTGACCAAGACCTCTGTCATCATCCTTTTTGTTTTAGATTCTTCTCAGTGCCCGATCCAACCCTTGCATTGCTTCCAGACACCAAATCTATCACCCTACTTCTCTAAACCTATCCGGTTCTTAGTCCAATCCACCTGGATCCTTTTTACCTTGCATGTCTTTCATTTTTTTACCTCAGACCCCCTCTGCAAGTTATTTCTAGTGTCTCCAGAAGTCTATTATATCTGGTTTAAACTCAGAGCTTCCAGATTGACATTTATAGTTATTGTTCCATCCTTCTGCCTTTGGTCATCATCGACCTACCTTTGTGCATCCCTAGTCGTCGTCGATCTTTCCACATAATCTTATTTTGCATTCTTTTGGATCAGATTTGTATGTTCCTTACATTTCTACATATTTTAGTTTATGTGTGCCTCATATTCTGCATATTATCCAACTTATTATTAAATTTATCTTATCTTATCAAACTCAGGGGTTGACATTCACCAAGGAATCTAATCACTTCTTAGAGCCGGATTTTTTCAGGCAATCCCCGCATATACTATCTAATCAAATATTTCTCTAGTTTTGTATTTTATATATCTTACAACGGAGATCAGTCACTTTTTACCGGTATCTATCACATCACATCTGAGGTATCATAAAACCTCCATTGTTTGAGTTTATCTAGTTCTTTAGTAGTAGATCATTTAATTGAAAAGCAACAAAAAAATTAGATAAACACATTCATACCCTTCTTGACCATGAAAACCACTACACCAAAACTGAAAAGCTATATTGCACTCTTTTCTTTGCTTCTTATAAGCTTCATCATTATCTTCTTAACCATAAAACCTTCACCATTACCAGCTTCCACATTCTTAAGACTATGCATTCCAAACCCTATCACAGTGATTGTATCACTTAGCAACTCATGCTCAAGACATAGTTTGACCTAGAGTTAATCTCCGAAAAATCCATCAAATTCTAGGATATTGCCGATCAACTAGCTGAGGTCTCTTCTCGATAATCAACTCCCTCACGAGAATCTTCCCGTGAATCTATCTTTTCTCGTGATCATTAGTTCTCTCCTCTTAAGATGACGCTTTTCTTTGATGGTTTTAAGTAACAACAAGGGGGAGGTGATGATGTCATTATCATTACTCCTTGGGGAAGTCCCATCCCAATTTATCAAAATCTTAACTTTGAATGCACTAACAATATGGTTTAGTATGAATCCCTAGTATTTGGCCTTGAAACTGGTGTCATACTCGGCATCCAAATTTTTGATATCTATGGGGATTCTCATCTCATTGTTAATCAATTCATAAGCACCTATCAATGTAAAAATGACATCCTTTAAAGATATAGGGATATCGTCATCTTCCTCGTTGAAGCATTTGACTGCTATACCATCTAATCTATCCCACGATCATCCAATCATTTCGCTAACATAATGGATTCTCTCGCACTCCAAAGGTATCTATCTAAAATCCATTCAAGGGAAAATGGATACATACTTCTGCATACACAACATAAGAAGGGGAAGTCTATTATATTCTATTCACACATACTATTACATTGCTACATTCTAGAGTTATCCTGCTATCATTGTGTAACTTGCACAAGGGCATCCTAGGGAATGATTACACACACATTTACATATAAATACATGGAGTATGAGATGTAGTGCAACACTTGGTCATAATTTCACTCTTCATGTGACCACCAGGGTGAATTCGACTCCCCATTTTGTATTTTACTTTTTAGGTTTGATGTGGTTTATGGGTATGAGTAGGTGAACTTCTTTCTTGTTGGTTGGAAGTATATTTGGTGATCAAGGAGTGAATATCAAAATATCAACTACAATCAACTTCGAAACCATTGAGACACATAATAAATTATATCCTAAGCTCTTTCATGGCCACCAATACCTATACCTAGTTACCAGTGCCCAGGCGCCCCTGTCCTACTTTGGGCACCCCTATCTGGCTCTATTCTCGAGTCTTAGAATTTATTTACGACATTGTTTGCGGTATGTTTAGCACTTTACCCTACCAAAATCACTTCCATATTGTGCGGATATCAACTAAGTATTCTTACCTCCCTATCTCTCTTAAGGATTCATTTTATACATGATTGTTTTCTTATGTCTTGTTGTATGTTAGCATTTGTACATCATTTTTTATAGTAGTTACTCTGCAATATAGATTTAATTCAAATTAAATTAAATAATTTTTCCATAGAACACTCAAACCCATGGAATAATGTGTCTATGTACTTCAGTCTATCAATTTCTTCAAAATGTCATAAATTTATTCCTAGTGCCTCATGGCCTCTCAAATTTTTTCCTTAGTGTTGTGCAGTCTTCCTTGTTTGCAGTATGTTTAGCACTTTACCCTACCAAAATCACTTCCATATTGTGTGGATATCAACTAAGTCTTCTTACCTCCCTATCTTGCTTAAGGATTCATTTTATACATGATTGTTTTCTTATGTCTTGTTGTATGTTAGCATTTGTACATCATTTTTTACAGTAGTTACTCTGCAATATAGATTTAATTCAAATTAAATTAAATAATTTTTCCATAGAACACTCAAACCCATGGAACAATGTGTCTATGTACTTCAGTCTATCAATTTCTTTAAAATTTCATAAATTTCTTCCTAGTGCCTCACGGCCTCTCAAATTTTTTCCTTAGTGTTGTGCAGTCTTCCTTCTTGGGTTTCTCACCGTTCTGAGTATTTTTTTATCAAGTTTCATTCTCTCTCCTTCTTTTTTAGTTTGGTTTCTTTGTACCGTAGATCTTTACAGTTTCTATAAACCTACCTAACACTCTATTATTTATATTGTTGGCTATTTTTTTAAAAAATAGACATTCCTTCTATTTTCCATGGACAAATATCAACTTTGAAATGGGTATAATTATAGGTGTTGGATAATTAGGATCAAGCCTATCCTTATAGCTGTAAAAATATGGGATTTAGTTAGTTGTGTTGAGAAGCAACCCACTGGGAGTCAGGATACACCTGAGAACTTGAGTGTTTTCTCCTTAAAATACCAAGTAGGGATGTCAATCCTATAAAAAGGCATCAAAGATGAGTTTTTGTTGCATATAGATCACATGGAGTCTCATGTTAATTCATGGATGCAATTGTAAACTATACATGAATGTAGATGTCTCTCAAAAATAATCAAATTAATCATGGAATTTTCACAACTCCTTGTAGTTGCAAAATCATGCACTTTAGACATTATTTATCCATGTTTCATACTACTATTTATAAGGTTATTGAGTGAAGAAAGTACTAATTAACCCCCATCTTTTGGAAATCTTGTTTTATTTTATTTTTTCATTACTAACCTCTTACACCCATATGTCGAGTTAGATTCTATCATTCTGTATTATTTCAGCCTTAATTGGGGTGCCCAGATAAGTACTGGGGCACATGTGAGTGCCTTGGTCCCACCAGGGGTGCTCTGATCCTTTTTGCACTTTCTCACCACTTTTTGGGTTCTTTCTATCCATTTGAGATCTTTATCTTTCTTGTGGTTGACATTTTCAAGGTTAATTACGAAATTAGATCAAGAGAACCCTATAAATATAAAGTTATGAGACCATAATGAGGGATCTGGCATCATTCACTCTTATCATCCATCTAGAGTTGCATCCATCTATTGCATTGGATATCACTTACATCCACATAGATTTATCATCAAGATACAAGGCTAGGACATTTTCATCACACACTTCATAGGGGGAGGGACTCTATTTTATTCCATGCACACATGTTATTACATTTTCTACATATAGTTACTTCTCACTACTTCACAAAGTGTGACTAGCACAAGAGCACCTAGGGCACATTATGCACACACTCACCAGAACTACATTTGGGTCTGAAATGTAGTACAATGCTCAGTTAGTAAGCACGTTGTTGTGGAAGCTGAGGTTAGTCTGACCCATTCATTTGCATTCTTCTTTTTTAGGGTTTTGATACTCTTTGGTCTTTTACAGGTATTTTAATCATCTTGGAATATCAATGACATCTAGGGAAATACAATGAAGCTAATGTGACAAAAAATGAGGGTTTCAAACCATCTGCAAAACCTATAAAGATTGGTTTCAGAGTTTTATGTAGATCAGGGCACCCATTTTGCAAACCATAACACCCGTAGGCACCCCAGTCCCTCTCCAATGCTCCAGTCCATCCAGATACTCCAGATCCATTCTTTTTAGGGCTTTTGCATGGTCGCTCCTGTTTCCAAATTTTCAAGTCACCTCTATGACACAATCTCACAAGCATCTTCTATTCAGCTGAGTTCTTTCCTCTTCCCTCTTGCATATTAGGGTTAGTATTTCCTTTTTCATAGTTACTTGGATCATCTATATACTTATTTACTGCATTTATTTATTTTATTTATAGTTGTTCATAGGTTAGATTAACTATCCCCACATAGTACATATTATTTAATTTTAGTTAATCATTTTGGTGAACCCGTACTCAATATTCGTGCTTAGGATCCTCATTTTCCTCTATCATGTGTCAAGTTTCGTTATCTAATTTACTTAAGAGATATCCCCATTTCCAAGATGCTTTACAAAAATCTTTAGAAATTAGTCATCTTGACAATAATATGCTACCACACAAAATAAGTCCTTTATTCAATCATTTATTTGATGACCCTAGTCCTAGCATTCCTCATTCTAATAAACCTCTATTGGACTCAATTCTAGATCTAAATGCTTTATTTCAAGATAAATTTCAGGCTATGGAATCTATTATTACATCCCTCAAATCTTAAACTCAACATCTTAAGGATGCTTCTCAATCACATGTTTTTTCTCATTCTACATCTTATATGCAATCTTGTCCACTATATGTCATCTAGATGAACCTCAAGACATGCCATTTCCAGAACCTCTTTGAGCCTAATACTACACCACATGAAATTCTTACACATATCCTTAGTCATTAGTTGATCACTTTGCCACCTACTCATTTCTATCCTCCTTATTGGCTTACAAAATATCAAGGTCGTCTAGATTGCAACTATAATAGAATCAATTGACATAATGAAAATGATTTTTATGTTATACAATGTATGATCAAACAACTTGAGTGTCAGGATTTTATCTCATTCAATGCATGCCCATCTACAACTGTTATATGACTACTAGTATACCCCCTTATAACCTTTCTAAGAAATTTCTAGATGATCCTCTTATTGATTACATGCTTGTTATCGATAATCACTCAAATGTGCATACTGATTCTTTTCCTAGTCATACATCTACTAAACGTCCATCACATGATTCTCCTATTTCTGATACTACTTCTCTTCCACTTAATGAGCATCACACCACTATTTATCTTCGAAAATAAAAACACCGCCTAAGCAACCACCTATCAAAACCAATATAGCACTTCTTCCTCCCAATATATCTACAACATTACCACGTCAAAACGTGCAACCACCTCTACAAATTGATCAACCTTCTCCTTTGGTAGTGTCATCAATACCGCTAAAGATGCTACCATTCAAGCTTTCTATCCATCCTTCTCCACTTTTGTTTCCAGATCATTTTGTTAAAGCAACCACTCCTATTACTAGTTAGGACACAATTCAAACTCCTTCTCCATTATTTAAGGATCCTTCGCCATCACCATTTCAGCATCCAATCACTTTTGTTAAGGAAACTACTCCTTACATTGATCCACTTACTATCTTTTTACTAGACCTTCATCGATTACACACTTGGGGCCATGACATCATGCAACATCTTACTCTTCTTCCACATGCTTACACATACATCCTAGCATATGAATATACATTGTAATTACCCGATGAAAGAGTCTTGTGCTTCGGTTCACACTTGACTTTCAAGGGCTTACTAGACATGAACCCCACACACTGCACTATAGACACCACACATCTTGCATCTTACATTATGCATTCTACTTTTAGTCTACATCATTTCAACATTTACACATCTACATACATCATACTAGTATTCATCAAGCATGTGTCACACTTACATCAAGCATTACATACCACTCATCATACACATCACATAGCGCACATTTCACACTACTAGTCTATCTATGCATTTTTATATTACATCCTATACGTTGCATATCAAACATCTTACACATCACATGGTCATATATTATCACCACACATATAGTATATCATCTTCTACGCACTTCACTCACCACCTGATGATGCACTTTAGTTCCTCTGGCCATACTCAACTGCTGAGGGTTTACAAATCAAATGAACCTTAAACTCATCACATATTTTCCATTTGATCTTTCATCATATGACATTTCCATCTTAGTGACATACGCTTTAGGTTGAATCATTTCCTATTATATCATTTTGTAGTGGTATACACCTTAAGCTACATCACCACTCCCTCATTTCATTTTGTAGTGATCTATGCTTAGGGATAAATCATCACTCATCCATTCATCTCATAGTGGTATACGCTTAGGCTAAATCATCACTTACACAATAATCTAGTTGTGATATGCGCTTTGGATATATTCCTAAGAATACATCATTATAGAAAGTGGAGAGCTTGGAACAAAATAAGTATACACCATTAGGGGACCACATTGACATTTGGTATACAATCTACTCCTGAAGGAAGGAATGGCATTGGGTATTGGAGCTATAAAGGAAGATGTTTGGAAGAAGAGAAGAGACACCTAGACACACCCATGAGGGAATGCATCAAGAGTATGATGCTGCAATAATGCTAGGGTTCAGACCACTAGTGCTAAGGGTTATAAGGGATGTAATAGGCCTCTGTATGGTGTTAGATTCTGTAATAAGGGATGAAGTGGGAGGGCATAGCTAGAATATTCTACTAGAGAAGATCTGTAAGAGATGAGTCCTAGTCTTTTGATATATATCTGGTACGATATGACCCCTTTTGAATGTAAAGTGGTTATTGAGATTATGATATATATAAATATATAACTCTGTTCTGAATATCTGATTCATGGGTGTAAACCCTAGTGTTGTTTCCTCATATTATATGATAGATTTGTTCTTTGTATTTCATGCCATGATGTTTCTCTTGTTATTAAATTCATGGGTATAAGGATATGATGGCCCATCCTATATTTTTAAATGAATGCATGAAAATTTACTGTTCTGTATCTAATCCTCTAACAATGGAAAGATATTCTCACAATGCTCGCATAAAGGAGGGGCTTGGTGCCCGTGTGTTCCTTGGGTGAGTGCCCAATGCCCGCTGGGTGATAGGCCAGTGCACTTGGGATTAGAAATTTGTACTAAGGGTACATGAAAAATGACTACATCTTGGTTCCATTGTTGGGACCTATTTTCAAAGTTGTTGTGAGAATGATGCAGTGATGATAGAGAACTTGACCTTGGATAGTGTCAAAGCATGGCTTAAGAGCACAGAGGATGAGTTTTCTCAAATATTTAGTACTAGACCTGAGTTTGATGCACGTAAATGGGTAGAAGAACACATGTATCATGAGTTGTATGATACTTTCTTTTGCTACTTTCTAGTAGAGTTGTATGAATGGATTTCAGTGTATGCATCTAGATCAATGCTGGTATTATAGATCTTCACGTGTGGACCCAAGATGAATATTAGAGGCTGCAGGATACTGATCTGACATGGACACGTGTTTTTTATCATTGGTGGAGAGGAGTGCTGACCAGTTATACCCTAGAATATGCTATTTCTACATATTCTTGTATGAAGGTTACTGAGTTTGAGTTCTTAAGGGAGCCCAGAGGATCATTCTTGCAT
The DNA here is from genome assembly GCA_019776745.2 of Taxus chinensis. NCBI lineage: Eukaryota > Viridiplantae > Streptophyta > Pinopsida > Cupressales > Taxaceae > Taxus > Taxus chinensis. The sequence goes on from CM034151.1 coordinate 841,189,789, forward strand.
GCTATCCCTTTAGCTATGAATATCCTTATCATTACCCTAAGTTTGGAAGCATTTCCTATGGTTGGCTAAGCTTCTTCTAGAGTGTTGGGCGAGGAAGCTAGGGTGGAGTGAAGATGGCAGACCTTGTGGCTGAAAAGGAGAGAGAGGAGAGATGACTCAAGTATAGTGAGGCACATGAAAGGGAGTTGGCTAGACAACATGAGGTTACAGGAGTGATGGATCTATGGAGACAGATGTTATAGGAAGGAATTGAGGTTCATGCGGAGGATGTGGAACCTGAGCAGTCTTATGCTACCTCATCTTGGAAAATGTGGGAGAGAGACCCCTTCAGCTTCTGATGAGAGTTTGTCACTTGGAGAAAGAAGAGCCATTGCATGCCAATCTGAACCCACCTAGTGATCAACCCCTGGTGCTTAGTTTTCCAAATCAAGAGATAAGTATTGCTAACCCAGTTGGTATTGGTGGAAGTGACCGATCTACACCTAGGAGATATAATTTCTCATTTGGAACATCTATGGTTGCACAATCATTTCCTATGTTTAGAGGAATATTGTCTGTGACAACATTTGGACAAAGTTTAGGTACACAAAGCTTGGGTATCACATTTGGAAGTGGTGCATGGGACACACATCTTGTAGCGATGCAATATCACAAACTATTGACGCGTAGTTCAGTGGGACCATTGGGAACGCTAGGCGCGACCACTTCAGGCCCATTACCAGCTACATGAGGTGGATTTGGTGGTATAGGACCTGGTGGACCAAGTGATCTGGAAGATCTGGTGGGTTAGGAGGAACAAAATCTGGTGGATCTAGTGGATCTAGTGGTGGAGGCAACACTAGAGGAAATCAAGGTTCTGGATCAGGTGGATAAGGGCCTCAACCACCTCAGTAAGTATTTTTCGAGATGTCTTTGCACCTACTAGACTACAAAGGTGTTGAGGATGCTGTAGAGCATGTACACAAGTGTGAGCTGCTATAACACGCAAAGGGGATCACTAGCCCGAAACGAAAGGCAAGTCAATTTATAACAATGTTATAGGACACATGTGCGCATAGTTGGTACCGAAAATATGACCCCAATCAAATAGTGGTAGACTACACAGCACTGTGGAATGCCTTCTTGGCTGAATTCAATATCCTTGAGTTTAAAAAGAAGAGCATCAGTGTGTTGAAGGAGATCCAACAAGGAATGATAAAGAGTGTGTGGGAATATGACGTGTATTTCAAAAATCTCTTATATATCTTATGATATTCATCCTTCTAAGCATGCTTAGTGGTTTTTTGGAGGGTTGATAACACCGTTTAGAAGAGCGTTGTCACACAAGACTTTCACAGACCCTACGTGAGGCCTTAGAGGCTGCTCTACACATTGAGGCTATTGTAAGTGTTGATATTAGTGTTATCCCTTTTCTTGAGGCTCATATTACTATAATGGCCAAGCAGCTAGAGAATCTATCTGTGAACTTGGTGCATGAGAATCGCAGTGGTCTATGGTGCACAAATTGTGAAGTAGAGGGGCATACAAAGGATAGTTTCCCTCAGAGATTGGTACGTTCCATGACAGTGGACTGTGAAATTTTCCATGGAGATCATGATGCAAGTAGGTTCCCACTACTACAATGTGTGATCCATAAAAATGTGTCTTGCTATTTCAAGATTTTCTACCTCTACTACTCATGACACCAAGGATTGTAGATTGATTGACTTGATACATGATGTCATTGATATTGGTGTGCACAAGACCAACCTTACAAATAATTACAAGGATGATGGTCATCATTATGAAGGGGTGCAGATGGAGGGGTGCATGTGGAAGAGGCTTCCGAGGAGGATTTCATGGTCATGGAAACTTTGGAGGAGGAAGAAGTGAGTTCCCGCATGGAACCTGTTATAACTGTCAATCTACGGAGGACTATAAGTGCATGAATGCCCTGATCTACTATAATGCTCTTGGTGTGAGAAGAAACATAGGTATGAAGAGTGCCCAAAGCTATTTGACACATATGAAACAACAAACACAAGAAGGATAATGGTGCTAGGATGGTAAGCATAAATAAGGCCAACTCATAATGGATGCCAAGGGTGGTGCGCGAGTCAGAACTAAAACCGATACTAGTTACAATGTGAGCTGAGGCTGCACATGTACAAAGGGAAGTACCAAGGTAGAGGCCACTGGTTATTAGAGAATAAGTGATTGTACATGGGAAGTATCTAGACCCTACTCATTAGAAGGAGGTGTATCAAGAAACCATGGATGTAATTTGAAGCCTATAAGGAGAAATCCAGTGCCTAAAAGCGTAGTCAAGATAGTTAGAGAAAAGAAAGAGTGTTGAGGCTCCACAGAAGGATCTAGATGAGGTCAGGGAAGTATGTAAGATGTTAAGGCAAGAGAATATCATTCCTTTGTTAGGAGAATGGTTATGAGAGAAGGTACCACACACCGGAGGAGAGTCCAAGAGACAGATATCTGCATGCTAACCTTCCTCCCCACAACCTTGACTATGATAAGGAGATTACCTTGAATGTTGTTGTGGATGGGTGACTTCTGAGCAATATTATGATTGACATGGGTGTGGAATTCAATGTTCTCACTCTAGATGCATGGCATCAAATGGGAAGGCCCCATTACAACCATCTTCAAATGTGTTGTACATGGCAAACAAGACAAAGGAAATGCCCATTGGTGTCTTCAAGGATGTTGTTATCACTATCGAAGGGGACAAATTTCATTAGGAGATTTTGAAGTCTTAGCACTAGCAAAGGTGGATAACTTTCCAGCATTACTTGGGCGCCCTGGTGTTATAAGAACAATGCTGACATAAGGTTCAATAAGGGGTACATAAGTTTTGAGAACAAGGAAGAACATGTCATCATCCCTTTAACAGATGGGAAGTCAGCACCCTATGTTGAACCCTTGGGAGAATAAGTTCTTGACATGATCTATGTGTGCTATATCAGGGACCATGAGGTGATTAATCCTACAAAAGGATTTATTTAGTTTGAAGACGCTCAATCCCTGAGTGATATAACCAGTGTGGCATGTGACAATTGGGTGCATGGGACTTATGAGTTAATTGGGTGAAAATTAAGAGGATTTGTGACAAGAGTAACAAAGGTGCACTCAGTCAAGCATTGGGAGAAAAGAAGTTGTTAAGTTATTCTGGAGGAGCCTACCCTAAAATTTTCTTATGAGAAATGGAGACCTAGTGGAAAAATGAGATCGAAAGAAGAGGGATGCTCAGCTATAACTTACTTAGGACCGCAACACGTTGGTGGGTGACACATCATGATAACCTTCTAGAATGATGCACAAAGTGAGAATCACATTCTCTGTTAGGTTTTTCCTGAAGCAATGTACCCACTATAATACAGAGACTACCATGGGAAAGGACCCACCTCGTTTCACATCAAAGCATGTGAAAAGCATGGATGGGAGTGCACAGGAGGCCTTTCCACCTTCTTTATGGGTGCATAAGCTATATTCCACCTTATAAGGTATGTGCGTGTGCATGGTACATTCACTTAGAAATGCGCTGATCAGACATGAAATTGGAAGGAGTTGATGGCTGACCTCCTTCAAGATTTTGAATATTGGAGTACCAAACCATCAGTGGATAGGCATTGCAGGTTGTTAAGTGCCTTACGATGGGAGATAGTGCTATGGAAGGAGGATAGAATATTGGAGTTATTGGGTGAACCTAGTTTGGAGACGTGCACTTTGATGAAGAGGAATCAGAAGAGATACAACTTGAGTACGCACATGCATGGAGAAAGAAAAAGGGAAATTGGTCTATGTGATAGATGGTGAAGTGAGGTGGAAATTTTGGATGTTAACCATATTGAAGGTATGTATGAAGTTAGGGATAGTGCTAATGATGAGAAAGTGCCTGCCTACCATGAACCCCTAAAAACAAAGAGGTTAACATTGGTACGAAGGTTGAACCTAAGGAGGCCACTATTGGAGACTATTGGTCGGAGAAGGAGGTTTCAAAGATCATTGATCTATTACGTGAGTTTCAGGATTTATTCCACATGGGTACCATGAGCTTAAAGGTGTTCACCATTCCTTAGGAGAAATGAAAATCAAGTTGAAGGAAGATGCGTGCCCAATTCAGAAGAGGCCTTACCGAATGAATCTGAATATTGGTGTCAAAGTCAAGGAGGAGATAGATAAGATGATAGCATCATGCATCATTGAGGCCATTGAAGAATCGGAATGGATAAGTCCAATGGTCATAAGCATTAAGAAGGATGGAAGGATAAGGATATGTGTTGATTACAGGGATTTGAATGCAGTGTGTGTCATTGACCCTTTTCCAACCCCCTTCACTGAGGAGATCCTGGAAGGAGTAGCCAGGCACGAAATCTATTCTTTCACAGAAGGATTCTCAGGATATCATCAA